>BQMB01002270.1:0-677500 GCA_027943415.1 Closterium sp. NIES-67 | reverse complement strand
CCATGAAACCAACAAAATTGTCGGAGACCCCACGCGAGGAACCAAGTCCG
This sequence comes from Closterium sp. NIES-67, assembly GCA_027943415.1. Taxonomy (NCBI): domain Eukaryota; kingdom Viridiplantae; phylum Streptophyta; class Zygnematophyceae; order Desmidiales; family Closteriaceae; genus Closterium; species Closterium sp. NIES-67. The sequence goes on along the minus strand of BQMB01002270.1, from coordinate 677,450 downwards.
TAACTGAAACAGTGCTTTGTAATACCCATAAACGTCGGAGACGATGCCCCGAATGGGTCAAATAGATTTCAACCTAGCCGCTGGAACCCAGCTGTGAACATGAAGTGTGATTCAGTTCTTCGGGTAAACTGCACGACGTTCCCCTGGCGCATCCAACAACGTCGATCACGATCTGACGCGTGTTCTACACCGTCGATGTTTTTACAGCTGTTACTCAACTATGGAGTATGCCAGGCACCCCTGACCAGCTGACTGTGAAGATGTTTCATCCATCTTGCAGCTCCGACAGGAGTAGCGGAGCGCGTAAAAGCTGTTCCGGCTAGTAAAGAATTCCCCACCAAGTGCCCTTAAGTTTAGTGGCACGCGGACGTTCACTCATCTTGCGCCCGTCTAATGGCAGTAGTAGGTCTTAGGCATCCACACCATACGAAGTAGCCCCGTAAACCAGGAACAGCTTCGAGAAGCTCCACCGCACTCCAAGATTTTGGCGACAGGTGGCTTTCTCCTCCGGTTGGAACAGTAACAGTTTTGAAATTTCAGCTCCCCGACAATCTTGGCAGGTCGTTGTTCACCCAACTCCCCGCATTTGTCGGTCGTAACAAAAATACACGTGCGCCAGGTGCATAACTCCCTTTTTTTCAAACTGTCAAACTCGCGGTACTCCCGCTTTTAACCAGTATAGGTTAACCGCAGCCCTGTCCACGTTATTCGTCCAAGCCCGTCGGAGTAGTATTAAACCAGAACTTGGAGCGTGGTATGGAAGATGTGAGCTGTTGGAAAGTCTCAGCTGGTAGGTGGCCATTCTGCTACCGCCACTTAGCCTAACATGGGTGCACTCGGCTTGAGATTTCCGCTACGCTGCCCTGCTCTTCCTGAAGTGCTGAACCTCCCGTCTCGTTCAACCCGGTCTGTCGCATCTCCGTACGTTCTACCGGTAGAAACCCCCAAAAACCGCGGGCACTAAACGATGCACCAGAGACGTTGTTTCCTAGGGCGCTAGCCTGTCTTCAAGGCTGTTTCCCTAGAAAAACAGAGGCGTCACTGCCGTTTTCAGGGAAATCGGCTTGGCGTGAAATTCATCCACGACATCCCCATTTGTCGGTGCTGATTTTATCGGGTGCCAGGGACAGCTGCCGCCGGTACTGTAGCAGCAGTTGATTCCAAGGTGGCTAAGTCCGAACTCTTCGAAAGTTAACAACATGCGCCATCTCATACTGCGTCTCTCCTGCCGGAAATTATGATGACGCACCCACCTAGCAGCACTCCGCTCGAGTCCAGATGGGACAACACACTACTCCGCTCGAGTCCAGCGGCCATTCTTCATACGATGCAGGCGCAACCACAGGAAGCGACGTGACCAGTCATCGACGTAGCAGCAATTGACGATGTCGTACTCCGTATCGGCATCGGTGCCCGGGGTACTGCGAGGCGGAGGAGGAGGAGGCGGTGTTGCCACGGGGGTCAGAGGTTCCTTAGGCGGTGGCGCAAAGGGGAGACGCTGCTGCGTGTATCCACCGCACTTACGCTTGGCAGGTGCTGGGGACTCCGTAGCATGGCCCGAGGAACCTTCACCGGCGGATGCGCACGGCTGGGCGGCGGGAGCGTACCAAGACGTCTCGGGGGAGCTAGGCTCAAAAGGGTACCTGAAGGGTGGCGTATCCGCAAGGGGCAGCGAGGCAGCAGGAGGCGACCCCCTCGCTGGCGTCATTTCTGTGCGCGGCGACAAGACTGCACGAGGAGACCTCAATGGAGGGGGGGACTGCGAAGCACGGGAGAGTTGCCCCATACCTCCAGTAGACAGTGGTACGACCGTGGGAGGCTTGAGAGGAAAGATCCCCAGTATGCTAAGGCCGTCACGAGGATAGGACTGAGGGGTTTCGTTGTCATTGTCGACTGCCATCTACTGGTTGTGCTCGAGAAAGCTAGTGAGAGGGAGTTCTCCTAGGGGAGGGTGATAAAATGGGGTCTGGTTTGGGGGGGATAAAGAAGTCGATGGAAGGGATGGAGGGCCAGCCGTCGTCATCCAGCTGAGATTCCTCATGCAGTCACGCGGGCCGCGTTCAAGCGTGAGCTGTCGAAGTCCCATCTATGCTGGAACTGAAAGGCTCGCACTAAGGGTGCGGTTCATGTGTCACATGCAATGAACTCTCGTCGGCTAGGACCAAGGCAATATTGCTGCCAAAGCGATCAATAGCGGGCCTAACAGAAGCTGACGCAGGGACAGCTGGAGTGGAATATTCGACAGCGCGGGTGGGGCAGGGTGGCAAACTGCCGCAGGTGGTAGGAATGTGGATGGCATTTGCTGATGGTGCGCGAGGAAAAAACGCCACGCGTAAAGCACTTGACTATTTTGCATTAAGTGTGATTTCCGGGCCACCCTGACGTATCAGGGTTGGCCGGGCGCACTCCCGGATTTAGCCAGGGTAAAAAAAAGGAACACTTTCTACATGAGGGTTAATTTTTTTCAAACCCTGAAAAATCAGACTACTACAAAAAATAACCCTTAAAATCAGGGTCGTCAAGGCATTTCACCCAGATATTTTGGGGCCTGGTAGCAGGTTAAAGTATGACTAGGAAGAGGGGGAAGGGAGATACTAGTACAAGAATGTTGTCCTCTCTAAGAACTGACATAGCTAGGCTATAACAATTATATCTAAACTAACTAAATATGTGTAGACATAACTATATGTTTGTTGACACACCCCCTAGCCTAGGTAGAGGCATAGCTGAACAAACCGGGCAGCATTACTAGTCTGGCCTCTGGTGAAGGTACCAAGACAACTTAGGGCAGTATTACTAGTCTGACCACTGAGACAAGGGGCCACAAAGCCAGTCAGCACGTGAAGCAATACATGTAGGCATGAAAATAGCAAGTACAAGTTGGTATAGTAGATATCAGGATACAAGGAGTGGCGCTGCTACTAAGACTAGACAAAGCTGAATACAGAATCGCTGATGGTCACGAGGCGCAAGTGCCTTGGTGAAGATATCAGCCGTGTTGGCCTCTGTGGCCACCTTAAGATCGTCTATGTACAGTAAGATGTAGAACGGTGTCTGACTTGTGCGAACAAAGAGAGAGGGGTCAGCAGAGGACGGAAAGAACCGCAGCTCAGCAAGAGTGGTGCAAAGCGTGTCGTGCCACTCACGGGGTGCATGACAAAGGCCGTAAACACCAGCACCCCTAGAACAAACACCCCCAGAGCCTACTTCTCCATACTGCTGCTGCGGCCACTTAGTCTACTGTGGCGGCTGCTGGTGCTGCTGAGGCAAGGGGAGGGGGCTGAGGTGACTCGGATAACGAGGCTAGGGGAGGCGCCATAGGGACAGCAAGCGCGCCCCCAGCAGCTGGACCCCAGAGTCAGCCGACTCCCCCACAGGCGCAACCGAGGCGTGGGAGACACCAAACTGGGCCGGGCGGGGTGGGAGGGGTGTGGAAGGCGGGGCAGAAACGAGGAAAAGAGGAGGAGGAGGCACAAGGGTGCCATGGTGCGGGAAGCGCCGATAGTAGGGGAGCGTATCGCCGAAGGTAACGTCATGACAGTGGTAAAAGCGGTGGTGTGAAGGGTGGTAGAACAACCAGTCAGAGGCATCAAGCGGAAACCCCAGGAAGACACAAGGAAGGGTGCGGGCTGAGAGCTTGTCCGTGCCAGTGTTGCGGTCATGAGCAAGGCTTCCCTAGATGTGGAATGTTGACACGTCACCAGGAGACCCGATCCAAAGGAGGGTCGGCGAAACTTGTGGCCGCTGGGAGCGGGGCCACAGGTTAAGCTGGTGAGCAGCCTAGCGCATGGCGAACGGCCACAAAAAATGGGGTGCACCGACGTGGCCCCAAAAATGGGGAGCTACCTCCATAATCAGGTTGATGCATCGCTCAGAGACCCCACTTTGTTGTAGGGAATCAGGCATTGTGTATGTCTAACGGATGCCCCCCGCATGAGAGAACTGTCCTAGAGTGCCAGAGGCGAACTCACCACCATAGTTAGAGTGTAAGCAACCTACAGGCAAGCGATGGTGGGAGCGAATACTAAGAAGCCACGGAAGAAGAACGGCAAGCACGTCGGCCTTCCGCTCTAGCGGGAACACTGTGGTGAAGCGAAAGAAGTTGTTAACGACAGCTAGAAAGTAGCGCTCCCGAATAAAACCATGGACCGGGGCAGGGCCCCAGACGTCCATGTGCTATTGCAGCACTATGGTAGGATGAAACAAGGAGGAGTGAGGGGCGGTGCGCTGTCGGCCCTCGACGCAGGACGTGCATAGTGGCGCTACCGACGTAGGCAGGGCAGGAAGCGACGCAGGGAGATTAGTGACTAGACCGTGCTGGGACGTGCCTACGACGCGGAAGTGCAGGGTGACCTAAGCGGTGGTGCCACAGAAGGGTCGGGTTAGCTATGGAGCGACAGGAGTAGGACGCAGCAACCGCGGCACACAAAGCAGTCGACAGGGACTCAGCGTGCTGTGTAAAGAGACCTGACTCTGGGCCACACTCAAAACGTGGCTGAGTGCCGACCGGTGGCTGTGTTTGTGCTAGCGGCTTGTCTCTCATGGCCACATAACGTAGTGGTGAAGCTTCGGTCCTGAAGGTGACCGACATCCACTGTGTTCTTGGCAAACGAGGGGATGTGGAGATCGGTGAGGGAGCCAGAGGGGACAGCTGGACAATGGAGAGTGGTGGTGCTACGTGCGACCGTTGTGGCGGAGGAGTCTGCTAGTGCGACGCAGACAGGCGCAGAAAGCAGGGTGAGAGCAGTACTGTCTCTAAAGAAGCACGAGATGCGCCCGAGTCAAGGATAAAGGAGAGGGCCACCAAAGGAAGGGTAGGGGAAGAGCCTAGGGGACACGTAGTAGAGGCTCCTAGACTAGACACAGTGGTGGGACCTAGACCCCTAGGCCCCAAGGCCTGCAGCAGTTGCGGCAGCGGCAGCGGCAGCAGCATAAGCTGCGGTAGCGGCGGCTGCAGCAGTGGCAGTGGCGGCAGCAGCTACGGCAGTGGCAGTGGCGGCAGCGCAAGTGGCGGCAGTAGCTGCAGTAGTGGCTGCGGCAGCAGTGGCAGCTGCAAGGGCAGCGGCGGCAGTGGCGGTTGTAAGGGCAGCGGCGGCAGCGGCAGCTGCACGGGCAGCGGCAGCAGTGGCGGCTGCAGCTGGCGGCTGCAGTGGCAGAGGCGGCAGCGGCAGTGGCGGCAGCTGCAGTGGCAGCAGCGGCAGCGGCAGTAGCAGCTGCAGAAGTGGCAGCAATGGCAGCGCAGCTGCAGCGGCGGCTGTCTGGCGACTAGCTGGCAGCAGAGGCTGGAGCAGCAGCGAGCTGGCCAATGACGAGCTGGCAGGCGCTGCTCGCGAGTAGCTCGCAGCAGGTGCTGGCAGCTAGCTGGCTGGCACTGCTGCGTCCCAAACAAGAGGGGTCCTGAAAGTTTCCCTCCGTTGTTGGTTACCTCACACCTTCGCTCAACACTCACCCTCAGCCTCCCCTCGAAGCCCCCACCAACTCAACTCCTTGCCCTATGAGGTCCCCCGTCTACACCGCATACCTGGGTTGGGCGTGGCACGGGTGATGCAGATTGGCCGAGCAGTCACGAAAACGCCTACGCGAAACAACCCGTGTCGCAAATTGTTCGCAAGCGAATTGCAGAGGGCGGTAACTCGCCCATGATTGGCAAGAAGTATCCAGCCGCAAGAAGACCCGGTACTTGAAATTGCACACCAATTACGTTACCGGATCCGGTTAACGACAAAAAATGCCACCGCCAATAGCTTACAGCGGGGGCTTTGTAACAAAATCAAGTCAAGAGATATTACGTTTATTTACCATGAAAAGTAAAATACGGAATAAATAAAAATGGTAAACCGTGAGTTCTGATTTTGTCAGAACAAAATTTATTGTACACCGTAAATAAAAATGGGAAACCGTATCATTAGAAGTACGCATGGATAGACACGAGTTTGATGCTAGAAGTGTATAAGCATTATCTAAATGTCAGTCCTCCTCTATTAATTTGTTTTCGGGCAGGTCGGTGCTGACGCTTCTAGCTGAGCAACTTTGTGGTGACGACGTATGGAGGGGCAATGCTTACATAAGGGGCAGTGACTGGCAGGAGACACGCATCTCAGGGTGGCACTACTAGTCCAACCTCTGAGGAAAGGGTCCGAAGACCAGTCAGCAAGAGTACAAACGAAACAAGAGTAACCCAGGGCGGCATTACTAGTCCAGCCACTGGAGCAAGAGCCATAAGGCCAGTCAAAATAATATAAGAAGAAGTACACAATCAGGGTCTTAGCAAGTGAGAAGCTACAGGAACTAGACCAAGATGTACACAGTGCTGCTGATGATCTTTAGGTGCAAGCGCCTTAGTAAAGATATCAGTTGTGTTGGCACCGGAGGCCAAGTGTACTCCGCGGGCCTGGCGGCGTTGTTGTAGCTCGCGCAGCAGGGAGTACCGCAGTTGGATGTGCTTTGCGCTGCCCTCTAGTCGAGGCTTCTGATACAGGAGGATCATGGCCCTGTTGTCAGCGTACACGACCGGGACAGAGCTAGGCCGCTCACCTAAGTCTGTGAGCAACAAAGTCAGCCAGCGGAGCTCCTGTGCCACCATGGCACCAGCGTGGATCTTAGCGTCACAGCTAGACTGTGCAACAGACAATGAGCGGGTGGACCTCCACGAGATGGCACCTGCACCAAGGCTAAAGCAGTAGCCCTGGGAGGATCTGAGCATCTCAGTGTCGTCTGCCCACGAAGCGTCTGTGTGTCCTGTAAGAACCACTGGCGTGCGTCCTCCTAGCACTAGCCCCATGCCTGATGTACTTGATAGATAATGTGAAACCCTCTTAGCAGCCAACAAGTGCTGTGGTCGGTGTCTGCCTGTGGCCACAAAGCGAGCCAGGATGCTGAGAGGGTATGCGAGATCTTGACGAGTGCAAGTTATCAGGTACATGAGGCCACCCACCAGCTCTGCGTACGGACCACTAGGCTGTACAGATTCTTCAGGGACTGGAGCCGAGAGCCTGTGATCTACTGGAAGAGGTGTGGGCTATGTAGAGAAGACTGCTGCTGCTGCTCCACACCAACAGCAGAACTTCTAGCCGCACCACTGCTACCTCCTGGACGCTCCACGACAGCACCCCCAGAACGAGAACCCTCTCCAGCACTGATGCCACCCCCAGGACCGCCTGGACAAGCCACGAATGTACCCCCATGACTTGAGACGGTGAGAGTGAAAGAAATGATGAGACGATGAGTGGTAGAAGTGCCAGTGAGACGCATCTAAGGGGAAGCTAAGGAAGACACAAGGGACGGTGCGGGTTGTGAGCTTGTCCGTGCCAGAGGCACGGACATGAGCAAGGTAGCACCAGACGTCGAACATAGTCACATCACCAGGGAACCTAGTCCAAAAGAGGATCGGCAAAACCTGCGGCCGCTGAGAGTGTGGCCACTGGTTAAGCTGGTGAGCGGCGTAGCGAACAATGAACGGCCAGAGAAAATGGAGAGCACAAGCATAGATTATGGAGGTATGAGCCACCTCCATGACCAAACTGATGCGTCGATCAGCAACCCTATTCTGCTGCGGGGAGTCCGGCAGGGTGTACGACTGGGTGATGCCCTCCCCATGACAGGACTGGCCAAGCCAACCGTGAGAGAGTACGACCCCGTTACACCACTTGTCCCTTATTTCCTTCCCCTTTCATTTCTCTTTTTATCTCATCTCATTTGGTTTCCTATTCTCCATTTTTCTGTTAACCATTGGTTTATCCTGCTATTATAATTATATCACCGACCAGGCTTGGGATGTACTGGTGCGCTATCTGGCGTAATCCTGCCGTAATCCCTTAAAGCCAATAGCCTCGCGTGGCTATACGCAGGGTGATTCTATCTTCTAGAAGGGTCTATTCCCTTAGGATAGGATAAACCTGGTTACCTGATGTACTCTGGAAGTATAAAAGCGCCTTGTACTGATCGATAGTGCAACCTTTCCTCGAGTCATTCGATCCTGTGACACTTGGTAATCAGAGCTTTTCTCACTCGGCCGCGCTCAGCTAAGCAGCAGCAGCGGGGATCCTGCCTCGAAAAACCGCCGGGGGCGACCAATTCGAAGCCGATTCTGGTAAGCACCAGCTCCGCGTTTTTCCGAATTACCACCTCCGCGCGTGTTTTTGAACAGGATGGCGAACCTAGACAACGCCGAGGTTACCCAGCAGCTCTTCGCGCGCATCGCAGCCCTTCAGGAGGAAATGCGAGTGGACCGCGAAGCGTGGCGAAACGAGTTTGAGCGAGTACCTCGACTCGCCGGAGCGCAGCACGACTCGACAACGGCGACGACGCAGCAGTCGCAGCAGTTTCTCGAGGCTCCGAAACCGCGCCCACCTGAGCCGTTCGATCCGAGCGATCGAAACTCCGACGTCCGCAGATGGATCGCCGGCATGGAGATCTACTTCGCAGCTGTCGGATGGAGCTCGCCAGGCTGGGACGGTCAACGCGTACGACTCGCGGCGACACTGATGCGAGGGCCGGCACTCGAGTGGATTCGCGGCAACAGTACCTTCATCCACGGTGAAGCCACGTGGCATCAGTTCCGCGCCGACTTGCTGAAACGATTCGAGCCTATAAATTCGAGTTTCCTTGCCCAGGAAAAAAATCATCGACACCGACAGTTCGGGAGTGTAGCGCAGTACACGCAGCAGATGGCGGAATTTTATAACCGCATTCCCGACCTGACCGAAGGGGAAAAAGTACAGTCGTCCCTCGCCGGGCTGAAGACCGAAGTCAAACGACAAGTGGCAGCGTCAAACTACGCGAGCTACAGTGACGTCGTATCGGCCGCGGAACACTTCGACATGGTCAACGCCGGGACACGACGGACGCACGTCGGCAATACGCGACAGGGCGACCGCTCGGCTCACCCCACGTTCGCCGACCCGATGGAAGTCGACAGATTCGAGGGGCGGCCACGTCCGAAAAACACCAACTACACGTGTGATTTTTGCGGGGTGCCAGGTCATCGAATCTTCGACTGCAACAAAATAAAAACCGCACGTGCTGAGTATCGGGCACGCAACAGTGGCGGAATTCCTTCGGCCAATCAAAAGACAAAAAACGGGAGTCGCCAGTGATTGCGGATCTTGCTGGCGAAAATAAAAAGATCCGGAAGCGGCCGCGGGATTCCGGGAAAATCAACTTCGACGAAGCTGATTCGACGCGAGAAGGAGGAAATGATGGGGGAAAATCTCCACCCCACGACCAGTCTTCGCCAGGGAAAATCGCCGAGGAAAAATACGACTCCGCGAAAAAAGACTCTGCCGAGTCAGGGAAACTCCTTGAAGACCCAAGAAATTATAAGGATTCGTTAAAGTTATCTTATAAAGATGCTTTAATGAAAACTTATGATTTTCGAGGAGCTAGAGCCTTGGAGAAATTTCGGGAGGGACTCCAAAAGAAGCAGACAGCTGTGGAGATTATACCGGTACGGGAGAACTTGGGGACCAAATTAAGGAGTGTGGAAAGAAGCCGACCTTTCCACGGAGTCAACGTCCTCTCCCGACACCAGCCCACAACGACCACCTGTTCCCTAAGGAAGACGTCGGTGGAGCTGAAGCAGCTGAAGAGGAAGCTGGGGGTGTACAAGAAGCTGCACAAACCCTGAACTCCTCCTATGGATGCATCCAGTTCTTCGGCATCAATGACGCGCACAGACGTCAAAAAAACTCCGGGCCCTGGAGAAGAGCCGTTCTCCAAGCAGCCTCGGCCAGCTGCCAGCTCAGGAGTAGAGAGTAACACAAATGTGTGTACGGAATATTGGGATGTACCCTATGACCCAATCAATGAGACTATCTTTGGGTACTCCGAGCAACGCCTGCCCCTCGTGCTCGAGGTCATCTGCAAAGGACGACGCCTCCAACCACTCGTGGACAGCGGAGCATCACACATCGTCTGCAACAAGGCAATAATCGACCGACTTCAGGAAGCGTACAAGCCTTCAAGATTCTCTGCAACAATGGTGGACGGAAGCAAGTTACCAGTACACGGCAAAGCAGTGCTACACCTAGAAATCGGACCACTGCGCTGGAGACCTGCACTCTCCATCACCAACATCAAAGGGCTTGACTTGATCTTCGGGCGAGACTTCCTAAAACGATTCAACCCCGAGATCCACTGAGTGAACCGCACCGCAAGCATCTACAACAATGGACGGAGAGTACAGCTACCCAACTGGGACGATACAGGAGATATCCCAGAGGAGACCCTCGCCAGATTCGAGAAGGAGGTGAAGAGAACCGACACCGGGTTCCTGGCGATAGCAACAGAGGTGGAGAATGACGGAAAGAAAGCCTCGGAACCTCCAGAAAATATCAAGGACTTACTGAAGGAGTTCCAAGACATTCTTCCTGACGATCTTCCAAACGAGCTACCGCCCTACCGAACGCATCAACACGAGATCGTGGAGGAACCGGGTTCGAAGCCGACCTTCCGAGCACCATACCGGCTCAGCCCTACGGAGCTGACCGACATGAAAAAACAGATCGAGTATCTCCTAGCCAAAGGACTCATCTGACCATCCACTTCACCATACGGTGCCCTAGTACTCTTCACACCGAAACTGGACGGACGCCTGCGCATGTGCATCGACTACCGAGCTCTTAACAAGCAAACAATCAAGAATAAATATCCGATACCACGAATCGATGACCTGCTTGACCAGCTTCGGGGAGCTACGGTATTTTCCAAACTAGATCTGCGGTCCGGATACTGGCTAATACGGATGGCGGACAACTCTATCCACAAAACTGCTTTCCGAACTCGGTACGGATCGTACGAGTATTTGGTAATGCCATTCGGACTCACCAACGCGTCGGCAACGTTCCAAGCTGAAATGAACCACATTCTACGACCACTTTTGGACGAGTGCGTGGTGGTGTACCTGGACGACATCCTCATCTACTCGCGCGACATGAAGCAGCACGTCGAACACCTGCGATGCGTCTTCGAAATTCTTCGACGAGAACGGTTCTACGTCAAACTGTCCAAGAGCGAATTCGCCCTCGAGAAGGTCCATTTCCCAGGACACATGGTGAGCGCTCAAGGAGTTCACGTCGACCCCAAGAAAATCGAAGCCGTACGTACGTGGAAGACACCCGAGAACGTGAAGGAGTTGCAGCAGTTCCTAGGCTTCGCGAATTATTACAACAGGTTCGTGCCACAGTATGCGAAACTAGCAGCACCACTCACGAATCTGCTGAAGAAGAACACGCCCTACAAATGGGAATCGAAGCACCAGGAAGCCATGGAGCAGCTGAAACAAGCACTCACGACCGCCCCGGTACTCATCTTGCCAGATCCCGAACGCGACTACGTAATCGAAGCTGATGCCAGCGATCACGCATTGGGAGCAGTCTTAATGCAAGACCAAGGGAATGGACTGCAACCAATCGCCTACCTCAGCAAGAAACTACATGGAGCAGAACTAAACTACCCGATACACGACAAAGAGGCCCTTGCCATTGTCATCGCTTTCAAAGCATGGAGATGTTATCTCGAAGGATGGCGAACAACTGTCTACACCGACCACTGCAGCCTGAAATACTTGAAGACACAACCCAACCTTTCCAAGCGGCAGGTCCGGTGGATCGACTTCCTCGAGACACACTTCCACTACGACATCGTGTACAAGCCCGGCCACAAAAACAAAGCAGACGCTCTTAGCCGGCCTGCGCACGTTGCCGCTATTCAAATGGAAGGGATGAATCCACCACTCAAGGAAATCTTCACACACGGGTACGCCATCAACCCAGAAATCCCCTTGGCTGGAAAACGACATCTGCTACAGTGGGACAGTGACATCGCGTACCGGAAAGGATCAACGAAAATCTGGGTACCCAATTACCCTCCTTTGCGCCAATTACTACTCGAAGAATACCACGACGTCCTATATGTGGGATATTTCGGTAGCAACAAGACGCTCACCGGTATCGCCAAACACTACTACTGGCCCCACATGGTAAATGACGTACAGAAATTCGTCACCTCGTATGATACATGTCAGCGGATGAAGAGCAGCAAGCAGAAAAAGGCGGGACTTCTGCAGCCTCTTCCTATCCCATAACAACCATGGCAAGTGGTTAGCCTGGACTTCATCACCGGGTTACCACCTACCACCAGTGGTCATGACACAATCCTTGTCGTCATCGACAAGTTCTCCAAAATGGGACACTTCATCCCGACACACACAACGGTACGCACCGAGGAGACAGCACAACTCTTCGTTCGTCACATCATCTCACAGCATGGCATCCCAACCACACTCATCTCCGACCGAGCCACCTCCCGTCTAAACTGCGACCTCGCTTCTGCGGGCCTTTTCTCGTCGAAGCACAGGTTACTCCTGTTACCTTCCGCTTGCGTCTGCCAGCCACCTGGAAGATTCACAACGCCTTCCATGTCCAACTTCTGAAGCCCTATCGGGATCCGAACACGATCTTCGTCGGACGCCAACCGCCGCCGCCGCCACCCGTCCTCGTCCAGACTGAACCCGAGTACGAGGTCGAGTCTGTGCTTGCACACCGTCGACGTCGGAATGGCACCGTGGAGCTTCTCATCCGTTGGAAGGGTTATGATCCTTCTGAGGACAGCTGGGTACCTGAGTCCGACATGGGTAACGCCCGTCGTCCTCTGCATGACTACCTTGTCAAGCAGGGTGTTACTTCTACCACCCAGCTTTGAGGGGGGGAAGTGTGAGAGTACGACCCCGTTACACCACTTGTCCCTTTCCTTATTTCCTTCCTCTTTCATTTCTCTTTTTATCTCATCTCATTTGGTTTCCTATTCTCCATTTTTCTGTTAACCTTTGGTTTATCCTGCTATTATAATTATATCACCGACCAGGCTTGGGATGTACTGGTGCGCTATCTGGCGTAATCCTGCCGTAATCCCTTAAAGCCAATAACCTCGCGTGGCTATACGCAGGGTGATTCTATCGTGATGAGACATGCAGATCCTAGCGTGATTCTAATAGTGCAAGGATGAATAATAAACCGTGCTACGTCACCCTCTGTTTCATGGCATATACACTATTTTTTGCCGCTCTGTTCGTGGTTTTACCCTACAGCGGTACGACGAAGACGACCCATGATAAGATGGAACTAATCGGCTAATGGCATCTTTGGTCATACCTCAGTGTGGCTAGTCTTACACATAACATTCAAACAGAAATCGTGGACAAAAAACTTGCAGACACTCAAATCCCTCGCAGTTTTCCTAGTGCTCACCCCCTTATGCAAAAGGGAGGGTCCAGGAAGAGTGCGAGAAGATCTCTGCAACGGTTTCCACTAACCTCGTAGATAACATGCCTAGGAGGGTGCGGGTGGTGATCAAGGCCAAGGGTCGGTGTACTAGGTACTAGAAACCTGTTCGGAAGTTTACGCTTTGTCCCGGGAAAAAACTGTCCGGATGACCCCCTTGTATAACTTTTGGCACTAAGTTAGATGCAGTGTACTACTATGGACGTAAGTGCTGTGAACACATCCACTATGTGCCCCTCCAAAAGCGTACCACCATTAAACATTAAGACTTTATGTACCGTGGTCGAAAAGCCTAAAAAACCTAATTAATGCCAAACATCCGGACAGTTTTTTCCGTCACTGTAGTTCTCTCGACTCGGCCCAGGGACGGGGGCTGACCCCAGAAGTCCAAGTGCAGGATTTGGAATGGCGCAGCGGTGGGGGGCATCGAGGAGGAGTGAGGAGCATGGCGCAGCCGGCCCTCGATGCAGGGCGTGTACGGCGGCACAGGGGAGGGAGGGAGGGTAGGGAGGGAGGTAGGAGACCTAAGACAAGACCGTAGTGGGACATGTATCGCAGACGCGGGAGTGCAGGATGACCAAGGCAGTGGTGCCACAGAAGCGACAAGTGAGTGAGCGACTGACACGAGCAAGCCGCAGCAACCTGGAAGGGGGCGGGCACCTGGGGGGACTCTCCTACTGGGGGGGACACAGTGTATAGGGTGAACAAGCCAGACATCGGGTCCCGGGGGAACGTGGTGAGAGAGGCACCAGTGGCAGCCTCGGTGCGGACTGCGTACCGCTTCTGGCTAGGAAACGTAGTGGTGACACCGAGGTCGTGAAGACAACCGACACCAAATAGGTTCCTGGAGACCGAGGGGATATGCAAGCTTGTAAGAGAGCCCGAGGGAGCCACCGGACAGGGAAGGGTAGTGGAGCTACGAGAAACTACTAGACCGGAGGAGGGGTCAGCAAGTGCTACATCGGCAGGGGCAGCAAGCGGCGTGAGCACAGTGTGGTCGCGAAAGAAGCAAGCGGACGCACCAGAGTCTATCGTGAAAGAGAGCGCGACGGTAGCAGCTGCAGGCGGAGGAGGTAGAGTAGAGCCGAGGCTAAACAAGGCAGGTGGTCCTACGCTTGACGTAGCAGGGGAACCTAAGCTACACACTGTGGACACACCTACACTAGGCAACACAGGGTAATAGGTTCCAATCACGCAAGAGTCATCAGCATACATGACAGACTTAGCAGACCTAATCTGGTCCATACCAAGCTCAAAGACAAGCAGACGGCGGCGCACCAAGCTGTACCAGTTGGGGGGGTCCAACGTGGGGCCGAAGCGGAGACGGAAGAGGTCGTCAAGGTGGTGGTAGTAGCAGGCGGTGGTGTGACTTGGACGGTTGCAGACGGTGCCGCGGTGGTGGCCGAACTGAAGCTGGTGCATGTAGGTGACCACACTGGAGCCGCCACCCGACATCGAGCTGCGCGGCCCACCACCATGACCACCACCACCAACGCCGCAAGGCCACCATGGCGGCGGGGTCCCCACGGCTGCTGCTGCTGCTGCGGCAAATGCTGCTACTACTACTGCTGAGGCTACTGCTGCTGCTGCTCTATGGCATCAGCCCCGGTCCCCTTGTCTGCACCACCGTTCCAGCCACCACCTTCGCCAATTCCGCCACCCCCACCACCCCCGCCACCCTTCCCTCTGCCACGCCCCCCTTTGGGGCGGCAGCCCTTACCCTGATGCGGCTGCGCTGAGGCCGAGGCAGCGGTCTCAACAGCAGGGGCTGTCTGAGCGACAGCGACAGAAACGTCAGAATAAGTGAACTAGGAGGAAGATAGGGATCGCCGCAGTACCGCTAAACTGAGCGATAGTGTGCTGGCGGGTCTCTATCACGGACATGGTGGTAACAAAGGCAATAAGGGTGAGGTCACCAAGGTGCTAAGGAAGTGGTCGCGGGCAGTGGCAAGGCGGTCAGGGAGGCGTGTGGCAATGAGGTAAAGGGTAGCGCAAAGTGGTGGCGGGAATGCATTGAGCTGTGCCTCAATGCTAGAAGTGCGGTAGCTAGTCTCAAGTGCGCGGAAATGAGCGCCAAGGTCAGCGATAGTGGGGAAGGAAGCAAGAACGGGGAATAGCATGGGGAGGATCAGGCGGCCAGCAGAGGCTGAGGAGGGAGTGGGATAGCGCCCAATGACCGCATCTAAGTATTCCTTTGCATTTGCTAGAGCAATAAAGTGGGGACGCTTAGAAAGGGGAAGGGTGTAACTAATGGCAAGCTGTGCGACTTCGTTGCACGACTCCCAAACAGCGCGCGCAAGCTCTGAAGTGGCAAAGGTATCACGCTCAGCAGACGTGGGGGCGTCAGGGAGGGCAGTAGGCACGGTGGGGCAGGGGAGCTTACCGTCGACATGGACGGCCAGGGAATAGCCGTCCTAGCGCTGACCTATCAGCTGGCGCGGAGGTCGACGAGCGACGCCTCAAAATCAACCGCTTGACCCTCCGCGTCCAGGCGGAGCACTGAGTCTGCCATCACCAAGGCTGCAGCAGCTGACTATCGCTGGAGGGGGCAGGAGAGCGGCGGAGCGGAGGAGAGCAATGGAGAGCTGTGGAGAGCGGTGGAGAGTGGTGGAGAGCGGTGGAGAGCAGTGGAGAGCGGTGGAATGCGATGGAGAGTGGTGGAGATAGTCGGTGGGAGCACCGGCTTAGAGGGGAGCCAAGGCCATCGGGTCAGTGCGACTGAGCGGCTCGGCGGCTCAGCGGCACGACTACACGGCGCCACTGTGGCTCGGCGGCACGGCTCGGCGGGAGGTAGGGCCAGCGCGGGCTGGGACTGGCGGAGCTGGGGCCCGACGAAGCTGGGCGCCGACGTAGCTGAGGCCGGCAAAGCTGGGGCTGGCGGAGTTGGGGCCGCCGTAGCTGGGGCCGGCGAATCGGGGGCCGGCGGAGCTGGGGCCGGCGTGAGCGCGGGGTCAGTACGTTAGGGCTGGCTTGCTGGGGGTCGGCGAGCAGGGGGTCGGCAAGCGAGGGGCCGGCGAGCGCGAGATAACGCACAAGGTGAGCATAATAACGCACATGGTGTGTGTTTCTCGGCAAAGTGTAGCATGCTAATTTTTGCTACACATCATCACATTCGTTACTATCACAATATATGCTTGTGTTTTTGTCAAACAATTGTACGACAATTTTTACAATTAGTGTAGCATCATTTTATCAACACAATAGGCCGCATTCTCCTATCGAAACTAATACAGCGCATTTTGCCGCGCATTTTTCACCTATCGGAACTTTGCGCAGCACGAGCATTCTGTTAGATCGTGGTATGGATTGGGTGGCACTTCGTAGGCACAGAAGAGGGCAGACCCGAGGCAACCCCTGTTAAAATTATATAAGTTATAATTTATATAGGCTTGGTAGGTTGTTACTGAACCTTTCTGTAGGGGGTACAAACCCCTCCTTGTACTCCCCTCTCTTCTAATCCAACACCTTTTCCTCTCCTCAACTTTCCTAGCACCTAAAACCTCTCGCCATTCTCATGGCTCCTCCTAGCTCCTAGCTAAACCTTGTGCCATTCTATGGCTTCCTAGCTAAGCTAGTTTCTGACATGGTATTAGAGCAGTTCGTTCCGTGTGGGCCTGCTCCTCGCGTTTCCGCTGCGTGCTCGTTTCTCTCTCTATCTCGCGCTGCCATGGCGGCCGCGTCAAGCTGCTGTGGCCGCGTCGTCGTGCCGCGGCGCCGCTGTCGACGTCCATGGCGCCCGCGTCCAGCTGCTGTGGCCGCGCCGTCGTGCCGCAGCTCCGCCGTCGCGTCAAGTTGCTGTCGCGACGTGACGGCGCCGTCACGCTGCCGCGGCGTCTACGCGACAGCGCGCAGTCGGCGTACCAGCGACGTCGTGCTGCCGTCGCAGCGTCGACGCCCCGCTGCGGCATCGACGCCGCTCCATGACGGCGTCGTCGGGCTGCAGCCGGCCGCGTGACGCTTGTGGCGCCGCTAGACCGGCCGCCCGCATGTCAGCCTGTGGCGCCGCCCCCCCCCCCCACCCCCCCTCCTTCCCCTGCGCCCTCTTCCATTCCGCAGACGACGGCTGACTCCCGCCGGCCGTCCCACAGTCGCGGGGCCAGGCCACGTCACCGAGAGGTGCGGGTGCCGCCGCCGCTGCCGCTGTTGTCGAAGCCGCCGCCGCCGCCGCTGTCGCCGCTTGCGTCGGGGCCACGCAGCCGCACGCCGCCGCCGCCGCCGCAGTCGACACTGCCGCCGCTGCCGCCGTCGCCGCCGCAGCCCCTGCGGTCGACGTCGCCGCCTCACGCGCCGTGGGGTCGACCGACCTAGAGTCGCTGTCACTGTGGCTGGAATGGGGGTGCTAGGTTAGGGGGTGTGGGTGTGTGTGGGTGTGTGACTACCAAGCCTAGGGGGTGTGTTAAAATTATATAAGTTATAATTTATATAGGCTTGGTAGGTTGTTACTGAACCTTTCTGTAGGGGGTACAAACCCCTCCTTGTACTCCCCTCTCTTCTAATCCAACACCTTTTCCTCTCCTCAACTTTCCTAGCACCTAAAACCTCTCGCCATTCTCATGGCTCCTCCTAGCTCCTAGCTAAACCTTGTGCCATTCTATGGCTTCCTAGCTAAGCTAGTTTCTGACAACCCCTACCTCCAACTGCCCCCGACACGTTGTTATGCGCATTTAGGGTTACCTCCTGAGGGTAACCTCGAGGGTTCCCTGGGGTTGGTTGGAGGTTGAATTTTCGACCCCTCTTTTTTGGGACGTGGCAGCGAGTTGGCTAGCACTGCTGGCTGCGCGCTGGCTAACGCGGCTGGCGAGCTAGCTGGTTAACGTGCTGGCTAGCTGGTTGGCGCGTTGGCTGACGTGCTGGCTAGCGTGCTGGCCGGCGTGTTGGTTGGCGCGTCGGCTAGCGTGCTGGCTGGCGTGCTGGCGAGCGTGCTGGCTGGCTCCCCGGCCTGCTGGCTGCCATACGAAACTGTCAAAAGACCCGTTGGGGTTACCCTTGAGAAGATCCTCGGGGAAGGGCCACAGGTGCAGAGTCTGGGGGGCTATGGGCGCACTGACCCGCTATTAACAAGCCCTTTTAACTCAGTGGTTAGTGGCTGAGTTTCTGACACGAGAGACCCGCTGGGATTACCCTTCAGAAGATCCTCGGGGAAGGGCCACAGGTGTGGAGCCAGGGGGGCTATGAGCGCACTGACCTGCTATATTATCAAGCCCTTTCAACTCAGTAGTTAGTGGCCGAGTTCTGACAGAAACAGCGCGAACGCTAGGGGGAGGGTGTCGAGGCTACAGAGCGCGAAATTGGAGGGCAGGAGGTTTGCAAAATTGAGAGAGTTGCACACGCGTGAGAAAAAACAAACAAACAAACAAACAAAACCAAAACAAAAACAAAACAAAAAAAAGCAAAAACAAAAAACAAACAAACAAACAAACTACAGTAGTAACGGTGGAAGCATGAGTAACGGCAAAAGCGTGAGTAACGACGGAAGAAAAATCCAACCTAGCTCAATACCATGTTAGAGCAGCGGGAAAAATTGTGACTAAGAAGAGGGGGAAGGGAGATACACATACAAGAATATTGTCGTCTCTAAGATTTGCTCTAGCTAGGCTATAACAAACATACCTAAACGAAATAAATATGTGCAGACAGAATTGTATGTTTGTCGACAAAGGGTGCTTTGTACGCGGTTATGAGGCGTTACATGAAATAGCAGTAAGTAGGTAACAGATGTACAGGAAGTAGTCACATACGACTCGAATCCCGACCAAATATGGCTGATTTGACCCAATCAAACACAACCAGTGCTCTTGTCCTGGCACAGACTTGTTTGCTGCGAAGCAGGAACCAACCAATGAGAAGAAGGGGGTTGTGGTGAGTTGCTTACTGTATCTCTTTGGAAGGTTTAAAAAACGAGCTGCAAGCAAGCACCGTACGGCATGATTCCCGGCACAAAATATATGAACCACAAACGAAATGCTGAAGAATTTAAGAACATGGGTGCATGGACATACACCCACCTGGCGTACACCGAGTACCAGAGCCATTGGGTGGACCGGCCAATGCTGTTGTCTCAGACCCGAGAGGGGCGAACTGCCCCCAATGCACGTAGCTGGGGAAGGATGGGGGGAGGGAAGACGAATCATGCAATATGGACAGAACCAAGAAAGTTTGCCCCAGCAGGTGGAAGCGCTGCTGCTATAGTCTCTGACCCCAGAGAGGCGAACTGCCCCAAATGCACGTAGCTGGGTTGTGTGGGCAGAGGGAGATGAGTTACCAGCAGATGGGCAGAAAAAAAAAGGGGGGGAGGGGGGAGTGAGTGGTGGCTCTGACCAGGAGGGGCAAACTGCCCCCAGTATATGTAGCTGGGCTAGTCAGCGAGGGGAGGGAGATCGGCAGCAGAGAGGGTGACAGAATCAACGAGCCACATACTCCCCCACTAAAAAAACCTACTACCCTTTTAAGCTCACCGGAATGGCTGCAGCAGGTGCCTCCCTTTCCCTCTCAGCTTGGCAGGCACCTCGGGCTTTACCCGAGGTCCAGCAGGCGGTTGACGCACCGCGCCACGTACTCGCCCTGCTGCGCTGCCATCCAAGCTGTGACCAAAGCTGCGCCTAGCAGTTACTTAACTCACCGGAATGGCTGCAGCACGTGCCTCTCTTCCCCCCTCAGCTTCGGCGGCCCCTCCGGCTTCAAAGAGGGTTCCAGCAGGCGGTTGAAGCAGCGCGCCATGTACTCGCCCTGCTGCGCTGCCACCTGTGCCGTGGCCGGCAGCGTCTTCATCTGCCCCTCCACACCCCTCAGCACCGCCTCAAACTGCTCCAGCGACAGCCCCCTGCCCTCACACGCAGTCCCATCAATCTCCTTCCCCCCGCACTCCGCTGCCTGCCAGAGGTTCGCCCTGGGAGCCATTCTCTCCGTGCATTGCGTCCTGCCAGGGCCATGGATGGACGAGTAGTTGCGTGGGGGAACAGCAAAGAGAGAGAGGAAGCGGGATGATGAAAGGAAAGGATGTGGATTTTGTGCCTAGGGAGTGTGCCTGCATGCGAAGGATGCGTGCCAGTGCACCTGAATGAGTCGGTTCATCCGGTCTCGTGACTTGAGCACAGCAGCAGCATGCGGGTAGCGCTCCCGCAGAGCAGCGATTGCCGCTTTGGTCTCGGAGGGTGAGAGGCAGCCATCGCCGTTGGTGTCGAAAGAACGGAAGGTGCGTGCTGTCTCGTCCTGGAAACACAGTAGTGATACGAGATGATGTGGTGGTGTGGGGGAGTGGGGGGGGGGAGGGGAGAAACAGAAGGGAAGTCCATCCCTGTTAGTGTCAGCGAAGCGAAAAGATGCGCGATGTCTCCCAAACAACTGAGTGACGATGTGAGGGGATCGAGGAGGGTGGAGAGAAGGCAAGAGGAGAGTGCAAGAGAAGAGATAGCCATGGTCGTTGGTGTAGTGTCATAGAAGGGAGAGATCTGAAGTGTCTTGTTCTCCAAAGAGCAGGCGAGAACAAAAGAACAAGATGGAGGAGGGGTGGGGGAAGGTGTTGGGGGTGTTGTGTCGGTGGGGTGTTGTGTCGGTGGGGTGTTGTGTCGGTGGGGTGTTGGTGGGGTGTTGTGTTGGTGGGGTGTCGGTGGGGTGTTGGTGGGGTGTTGTGTTGGTGGGGTGTCGGTGGGGTGTTGGTGGGGTGTTGTGTTGGTGGGAAAGGGTGCTGATAGGCAGAGAGAAAGGCAGATCTACATGCTGCCTGCCTCACCACTGCATGGGTGATTCAACCTTACTCACAGTCAACGGTCGGCGAGCAATGGCAGCACAGTGGCCCAGCGCCCATATGCTGCCCGCCTCACGTAGAGGCCGTTCCACATGCTGCCGGCCCAACACGGTGCGGTAGAGTGTCACATGTGCATGCCTGTGAGGAGCAACTCACAGTCCACGGCCGGTGAGCAACAGCAGCACAGCTGCCCAATGCCCACATGCTGCCGGCCTTACATAGTGGCTGTTCCACATGCTGCCCGCCTCACATAGTGGTTGTTCCACATGCTGCCGTAGAGGGGAAGGCATGTAACTAACTCACAGTCAGCGGCCTGTGAGCGATGGCAGCACAATCGCCCAGTGCCCACATGCTGCCCGCCTCTGCGCCCCTCACTGCCATCCACTCGTCCACCTCCAGAGCTCGCTTGTGGTGCTGCGAGAGAGGGGGGGGGTTTGGGAGGGGAGGGAGATGAAAAGGGAAACCGATAGCAGAGGACATGTAGGAAGGGACGGGCTTGGTTGGGCCAGGCCCAACCCCGACGCTTCCCCTGGACTGCGGCATCCAGGCGGGCCCGAGGCAGTCCCTGGATCTCCCACCGAACATGCCAGCAGCGCTCCCCTCTCTGCCATCCGTTCAGCCAACATCCAGTGCTTGCTTGTGGTGCTGCAGGAGAGAGGTGGCTTAGTGAAGGGCGTCAAGAGAAGGGACAAATGAGAGGGGGATACATGAGTGAATAGCGCACAATTAATCTCCTCCACTCCCCTACGTGTCGCCCACCCACTTCCTGCCATACATACACCCCCATCTATGTACCCTAGTCGCGCATGCATTCATCGCTTGGAGCATGATCCCCAGGCATGTGCCTCCAGGAAGGAGCAGCAAAGGTCACAATTCGGCATGAACAGGTGGGACACCACCACGGCCACCACACGGCCTTCACACCACGGCCACCACACGGCCTTCACACCACGGCCACCACACGGCCTTCACACCACGGCCACCACACGGCCTTCACACCACGGCCACCACACGGCCTTCACACCAGGGCCACCACACGGCCTACACACCACGGCCACCACACGGCCTTCACACCACGGCCACCACACGGCCTTCACACCACGGCCACCACACGGCCTTCACACCACGGCCACCACACGGCCTTCACACCACGGCCACCACACGGCCTTCACACCACGGCCACCACACGGCCTTCACACCACGGCCACCACACGGCCTTCACACCACGGCCACCACACGGCCTTCACACCACGGCCACCACACGGCCTTCACACCACGGCCACCACACGGCCTTCACACCACGGCCACCACACGGCCTTCACACCACGGCCACCACACGGCCTTCACACCACGGCCACCACACGGCCTTCACACCACGGCCACCACACGGCCTTCACACCACGGCCACCACACGGCCTTCACACCACGGCCACCACACGGCCTTCACACCACGGCTACCACACGGCCTTCACACCACGGCCACCACACGGCCTTCACACCACGGCCACCACACGGCCCCATAA
This sequence comes from Closterium sp. NIES-67, assembly GCA_027943415.1. NCBI lineage: Eukaryota > Viridiplantae > Streptophyta > Zygnematophyceae > Desmidiales > Closteriaceae > Closterium > Closterium sp. NIES-67. Next base: position 654,906 of record BQMB01002270.1, on the reverse strand, counting down.
GGCACCTCCCTCGTTCCGCTGCTCTCCATGCTGCTGTCGCTGCTGCTGCTGCTGTCCGTGCTGCCAGTGCTGGCTACGAGCCGCAGGCCGGCAATACCTGCTGCCTTGGCGTCTCCTTTCTCATTACCCCTGTCCCTGTCCCTGTGACTGCCTGCGTGCCCCGAGTCCCGCACTGAGAGCGAGCGCGGGTTGACAGCTGTGACCCGCGCGTGCGTGCGCACCGTGATGCCGTCCCGCTGGAACTTGCGGGCGGCGAAGTCAGATATGCGCAGGTCAAACCTGGTGGAGGGAAGGGGGCGAGATGGGGTGATGAAGAGGGAGAGACAGAAGAGGTGTGCGCACCGTGATGCCACAGGTACCCTCAATATGCTCAGGAGAAACCTGAGCGGGACAAGGATGGGCGTGGGAGGGTGGATGTCGAGGCGAGGAGGTGCCGGCCGGGGGACGGGAAGGGGGGAGGGAGAGTGGGGGAGAGTGGGGGAGAGTGGGGGAGAGTGGGGTAGAGCGGGGGTGAGGGGGGCTGCGGGGGTGAGCAAGGGTGAGCGGGATAGACCATTTCCCCTTAGTCCTCTTCTCACGTACACCCACTTGACCAACGCCGCCCAGGAGCATGGCATCGAACACGTTGAGGATGTGGTCTCCCGACTGCACAAGAGAGACTGATGCTCTCCCCTTAAGTGTGGGTTACAGGCGGTGGAGATCCTCTGTCATGTAGCCATGTGACCCATGCACCCATGTGACCCATGCACCCATGTGTCCCATGCACCCATGTGACCCATGCACCCATGTGACCCGTGCACCCATGTGACCCATGCACCCATGTGAACCATGCACCTCATCTCACATGTTCAGAATGTGATCCCCTGACTGCAGCAACGAGATGGACCCCTTCCCCTTGAGTGCAGGGCACAGGCGGTACAGACAGGTCCTCCCTCATCATGTCATGCACTGCTGCTGCCACCTCCACTCCCGTGGGGCCCCCTCCCACCACCACTATGTGCAGCAGCGTGGGGGTTGGGGAGGAGAGGAAGGCGGGTGGGGGGGTGATGAGAGTGTGCACAGGGGGCAGAGGCAGGGATTCCCAAGAACGTGAGGCACCACTGCTGCTGCCTCCTCCACTGCTGTCGCGCCCCCTCCCACCACCACTATGTGCAGCAGCCTGCAGTGGGGGAGAAACCAGGGAAGAAGGGGGAGAGGAAGGGGAGGGGAGGGAGAGGAGGGCTTTGCACTCCTGTGACGCCGCCTCGTACTACTAGGTGACTTTGGATTCGAGTCAACATTCACCACCTTTGCTGCCACCTCCCACCATCATTGTGTGCAGCAGCCGAGGAGGGGGGACGGTGAGGGGAGAGCGAGTATGTGCAAGAGCCCGAGGAAGTACAGAAGTGTGGTTTAGGGCGTGTATAAAGTAATCGGAAGACGCCGGATTAACTATTTTGACATCACGCGGGGACGTCCACACGGCGTCAAATTTGCTTATTCCGAGGGGTACACAAGCACATCGAACACTGACGAAATACAAAATGGCTCTGAAATTTCGTTGAGGGTCCCAAAACGAAGCCGTCATGTGACCAAAAGGGAATGGAAAACACATCCGGTAATGTGCGAAAACAACGAGGGATCGCACATGGCATTCGTTTCCAGTTCGCGACTTGGAGACGTGTGTGGCAATGTGCTGGCACTGCACGTGCGAAAACCGTGTGTCCCGAGCTGTTTCGTGCTTTCGCTGCATGCTTGGTTTTGTTTTCTTTACTCCTGCCCTCGAGAAATGCTTTGGGCAGGCAGTTGATGCGTTGGGACATCAGCTTGGCTCGGATGCGTGCAATTTTCCGATGAACACTGGCAGACATCTACAGTGTCTGTTATATGGTGGTAACCACCCTAAGCTCCCACTGACGTCCGGGGACGTCACTTTCGGATTCACTTATACGCGCCCTTAGAGAGGCGCCTCAAGAGCAGCCTGAGGCAACAGCAGTGGCGGAGTGGAAGGGGCAGCTGTCGAGCATGATGCGATCAGCAGCAGAGAGATGTGGGGCAGGGGAGAAGGACAAGGGCAGCATTGTGTGTGTGGAGTGGAGAAACAAAAGGCACGACCGGAATGCATGGCGGGGAACGACTGAGCCAGCCGAGCAGGGGGGGTGCTGGGGAGGAGGAGGAGGAGAGGGAGGGAGGGAGGGAGATTGGGGAAGAGATGCCGGAAAATTGCAGAACACGGAAGGAAGGTGCAGCATCTTACCTCTTTTGCTCTTCATCTTCTATCCCTGGCAGGCACGCCGCCTCGCAGCGATCAATGAGTGTGTTGCGAATGGCCTCTGCATCGTCTAGGGACTGATGGGGGGCGAGAGAGGGCAGAGAGAGCACACTCATGGGAGATGGCTTAGGCAAGGGAGGATGGGGTAAGAGGGGTGTGTGGTTATCAAGCCGTCTCGCAGGTATCAATGAGTGTTTTGCAAACCTCCCTCACTCCAGGTTGACTACCTTGAGGAAGTGGCAGTGCTCCTTCACTCCAGGCACGTTGAATGTGTTGGGCGTGGCCCCCACTGCCACCACCAGCATGTCGTACGGCACCGAGAACCGCACCTCCCTCACTCCCCCACACTCACCGCCCGCTCCCCCACTCTCACTCCCACTGCCACTCTCTTGCACGTGCGTATCCCCTTGTCCCCTCGCCTCACCAACAGCATCACCACCAGCAGCGCCAGCAGAACCACCAGGGCCATCGCTACCAGAAACACCGCCACTCCCTTTCTCTCCACCTCCTCCCCTCCCATCTTCCCCCCCCTGTCCTGCAATCGTCGACACAGTCGGCAGAGGCAGCGGAGGGGGCAGGTTGGCAGGGGCACGGCAGGAGAGGGTCTTGGTGATTGGGTCAATGGTTGTGCATTCAGCTTCGAGGAAACGAGCCGTGCTGCCGTGCTGATAGGACGAGGGGGGGCGGGAGATGGGGGAATGGACAGGTAATGGCAGGTGGGTAGGGGCGCGGCAGGAGAGGTACCTTCAAATCTGAACGAATGCTTCTCGGGCATTCAGCTCCTACGAAACGAGTTGTGCTGTCATGCTGATAGGCACGGGAAGAGAAGAGGGTTTAAGGGGGGAAGGTGGAGGGGGGGAGGGGGGATGGAGGCCTTGGAACCGAAAGACGGCATCAAGTTGGGGTCGATGCCTGTGCACTCGGGGAAACTAGCCGTGTGCTGACAGCACACGGGCCATATGCTGACAGCACACGGGCCATATGCTGACAGGAAGCGGAAGCTTGGCAGAAGGGGGGGTTGGCAGGGCGAAGGGCGAAGGGAAGAGGGCAAGAGGAGCAGAGAGAGAAAGTGATGCTGCTGAAACGGGCTTTGAGAGGGTTTGATCAAGGAGAAGTCACCAGCATACAGACCCACTCGCGACAAATCGAATCATTCTCTGCATCGCGCATCAATCTTCTCATTCCCCCCTTCCTCGTCTTTCTCCCGAAAACCGGTGGTTCACGCAGCTTAACGAAAGTACTAGCACGTTACCACATACTCTTATCCATGACACCAATCGAACAACATTGCTACCAGCACTTCGTAACCAGCGCGTGATTGAAAGCTCACCCTCAATAGGATCCGCCTGATTGGTTCAGCAATGCTCCTGCCCTCGACCACTCCTGTCCTGTGGTGACACTTGGCAGCAGCGGGGTGAAGAGGAAGAAGTTGCAGGGCGAGATGATGGTGACGTCATACGCCCTGGCGTCTATGGCTTTGAGGAAGCTCACAGCGCCCCACCCAGACCCCAGCATCACCACACGCTTCCTGCCCGTGGTGGGATCACTGAAGGTGCTCTCAGCAGCGCTGTCACTGCTGCTGATGCGTGTAACACTGCAGCTGCTCCCGTTGCTCCCAGCCCCACCAGCGCCACCAGATTCAAAGTGGCTGGAATTTGACTCGTTACCATAAAATCCGCTGCTATAACCGATTGCAGGCACGTCGGCACACGCCGCTCGCGGCAGCAGCCATTCCCCGTGCCTCTGACCCCACGCATCCGCCATCTCCCCCCCTCCAACAGCCGCTCCCTCCCTCCCCCCCATCACCACCGCCACAGCAGCACCCGCCCCTGCAGCGCCCGCAGCCAGCAGCATCCCCACCACCCGCGCCCTGCCTGGCGAAACTCCTCCCCACACCCGCACACTCCTAAGGGTGCTGCTGCCCTCTCCCCCTGCAGCCCCATTCACACCCTCGACCCGCTCCACCCCCAAGGGCATGCGGAGCCCCCGGCTTCGCCCCATGAGACCAAGGCTTCCCGGGGCCCATCGCCACCAGCGGCTGCCCATTCCCGCTCAAGTACCTGCTGCCGCCTCGCCTGCCGTCCTCCGCCCTCCGCCGCTCCCTGCTACTCCGCCGCTCCCTCCTGCTCCTGCAGCTGCTCGCACGCACGCCCCTCCCTCCTCGCCCTTCCTCGCCGCTGCTACTTTCGGCCCTCAGCACGGCTCCCTGTGCATCCGGGGCAGAAGACGATCGTACTAATATCGGAGTGAACGGACCGACAAAGCAACGATCCAGGGTGTCTCAACGTATTGTCTGTCTCTCGGCGACGTATTGTGTCCAAGCATTCAATAGAGCCCCTGTGAGGCCACTGGCCCGTTCGATACCACCGCCCCATTCCACCGTTAACACTCCCCCGAGACACATCTGGTTCTCCCTGGGAGCCTAGAGTGGCTACCGGACGTCTCGCCCAAGCTCTGACTGAGCCTGATCATCGTCCAATAGGCGGTCTGTCCGGTTCGGGTGGCCGACAGATAAGGGCTCGTCCCGAGGCTGTATTTTCGTCCCAAGGCTCGGAACTCCGACGCTGCCGTATTCATAACCCTTCGACATGCCAAGCGCGCAAGCCCGGATGCCGCGCGGGCGAATCCAAACCTCCAAAACTTGGCCCTGAATTTCATTGGATCCCCAAACCTGGTGGCGTCGCTGGCTGCTTGCCGCTTCTGGCTCTTCGGCTACTGCCAGGAAAGCGAGCGTCGGACGTGTGCGCCGAATCTGGGCTCGCCAGCTGCTGGTTCAGCTCGTAATCGAAGCAGGTCACTGGCAAGGCTGCACGTGGCATGTGCATGCGCGCAGTGAAATCGCAGACTGCACCTTTCGCCAGGTGCGCCATTGTCATAGACGCAGAAAACGGAACCAGACTGTGCATTGTGGTACTAGATGTGTGAGGGCTTGTCACTAGAGCGGTCAAATAAAACTCTAGAACGGTTTAATATGGTATTTTGCCGAAACGACTTTTAGTGACACGCCCTAATGACGGATAGTGCAGTTTGCAACAACGCGAATGTGGTGTCAAACGGAACAGAGCACGAGTGACGTTGTTGCACACTAAGGGCGTGTCAGTAAGGCACGTGCCTTGTTCAACGAGTTTGGTTACCACTTTTGGGTTTGTAACCATAAAACATGCCCGAACAAGACACGCCCAGCTCACGCCCGAAATCAGCGGACACCGGCCTAAGTTTCCAGGACTGTTGGGCTGAGAAAAGCCCTTAGGATCCTTCCAGAGACTAAGTCCCAGTTGAAGAAATGAGACTTTGAGTAGTGCAGCGGAAGTTGAGGCAGTTGAACCCTTGTACTAGTATATGAGAACAAGTGATTGATTAAAGAAACAAGCATACAACAATATATAGAAGATAAGAAAGCAGTTGTAGAATACAGTTGCAGGAGCGGTTATCGAGTCGCACAGCGACTCGATTGTCGCTTCGGTTACCATCCGCGCTGTTGTAACGGTCAGTCGCAACCTCCAGTTGCAACCCTTCGAGTCCCTTCGCGTTCTTTGTTCGCCCCCTCGTGTAACCTCCGTTGACTCGCGTACCCATTGCAATCTTCCTCGAGTGTAGTGTTACACTTCAGAAACGCTTAAGTCCTTTGAGATATTTCCAACACTCCCCTTCGTTTCTGGAGTGCTGACGTGTTCAGATCCGGTGACGTTCGTCTGCCCGGTCAGCAGCATGCAGTAATCGATTTTTGCCTTCGCCAATTTCTTCGTCAGATAGTCTGCGGCCATTTATGTCGTAGGGCAGTAACTGAGTTGAAGTCTCCCCTTCGCGATTTCATCCTTGACGAAGAAGTACCGCAGGGCGATGTCTTTGGTTCGATTGGCGAAGCCGTCCTTGTTCGCGATTTTGATCGCAGATTGGTTGTCGCAGAGGAGTGAGAAGACGGGCAGGGTTGCAATTTTCGTTTCCTCTAGCAACTCTCGTAGGTAGATTCCTTCCTTGGTCGCAGTACAGAGGGCGATATATTCTGCTTCAGCCGAAGATACTGCGATTAGTTCCTGCTTGCTCGACTGCCAGGAGATAGTTCCGATAGGTTCTAGTCGGTAGATGTAGCCCGTTCTCGATCGTCGATTTCCCTTGTCTCCCGCGTGGTCGGCGTCGACGTATCCGAGTAGTTGTACGGATGATGCCGTTACTTTACTGTAGGTAAGCCCGGTCGTCGGCGTGGAGACGAAGAAGAGTAGTGCCCGATTAAGTTCCTCGAGATCTTCTTGTTCCGGCTGCTTCAGATGCGTCGCCAGTTGGCTCGCGCTATAAGATAGATCGGGTCGGCAGATTACTGCTGCGAATAGTAGGCAGCCGAGCTTCTGCTGATACTCCAGGATTTGCTTCGCGGGGAGTTTTGCGGAGGTGTTGTTGTTGTTCCCGTAGCGGTAGGGAGTCGGGACCGTGGTCGGCGTTAGACCGAATTTCTTCGCGACGGTGCCTGCGTACTTTCCAGCGTGTAGGTAGAGCGCCGAGTTGTCTTCGACGACATTCAGTCCCAGGTACTGGGTCACTGCGTCGGACACCGTGAGTGTCAAGTCCTCTTTCAGCTCCCCTTCGAACTAGGTGGCGATGTCGGTAGTGGAACCGATGTAGAGCAGGTCGTCGACGTAAACGATGAGTAGGATATACTCTCTTCCCTTTTGCAGTCGGTACATGCCTTGGTCATGCGGCAGCTGTAGGAATCCGATTTTTACGAGGCGACCGTGAAGATGCTGCTGCCAGAGCCGCGGGGCTTGCTTGATCCCATATAGGGATTTTACCAGCTGGCATACTTTCGTGGGGTCGTCGATGAATCCGTGGGGTTGCTCGACGAAGATCTCAGCGTCCACAGGTGCATACAGGAAAGCATTTGCGACGTCGATTTGGCGCAGTGGTAGTTTCTTCGTGGCCGCGACGGCGAGTAGGATGCGCAATGAGGTGTGACGGGAGACTGGCGCAAATGTTTCTGTGTAGTCGGTTCCGTATCGTTGATCGAACCCTCGTACGACCCATCGAGCTTTGAATCGTTCGGTGGAACCGTCTGCATTGGTCTTGATGCGGTACACCCATTTTCCCGAGAGGACGTTCTTCCCGTTGATGCTTGTTGCAAGTACCAGCTTCCATGTATTTCGGTCTTGTAGAGCCTTTAACTCCTTTTCCATCGCCTCCTTCCATTTCGCCTTATGTTCCCCCCCCAGAGCCTGCGACAGAGTCGAGGGCTCGCGCGGAGATGGCGGCGGCGGATGCTGGACGGAGACCCATAGGCCGAGTATCTGCAGTCCTGTTGGTGTGTGTCGAGGGGAATTTTCATTCCCGGAATAGGCTGCTTCGTCAGCGTCTTCTGGATCAGGTAAGAAGTTTGGGCCGATACGTTCTGAAACATTCGTGTCGACCGGGTGGGGTGTAACGTAACCTTGGTCAGCGAAGTGGTAAAAGGTGTCGAGGTTGTTGCTATCGAGAGGATTGTCTTCGTCGAGTGGAACAGGTACGGAACAGAAAGGGAGTGGTCCGGCAGCTTCCGAGGCTCCAGGTATGTCTTCTTCTGCTGCGTCAGCCTCGACAGCACGGTCGGCGAAGGAACGAAGGCCCGCGAAGCCGTCGGTGGGGTCATGTGTGTTGGCAATGTTGTCCAGGTAATGCTGCAGCGTCAGTCGCTCGTAGAAGATAACATCACGTGATGCCACTGTAGTTTTGTCTTGTATGTCGAGGATTTTCCATGCGTGAAAATGTTGTGCGATGCCGAGGTGTAGCCCCCATCGTGCTCGTTGGGTGAAACGTCCTGCTCTGGCTGTGTGGGGTCTGTACTGTACCATGCAACCGAAAACTCGAAGTAATTTTGTGCTGCCCCTTTTTCGTGTCCACAGCAGGTGCGGTGATGCGTTGTTGGGAAGTGATGACGAGGACAACAGGTTGTGCAGGTGGACTGCATGTGTCATCGCGTCTGGCCACAATGTGGTGGGCAGTCTCATCCCCAGGAGCAGCTTCCGCATCGTCGTCTGCAAGGTCCGGTTCATGCGTTCTGCGACCCCCTGCTGCTGGTGAGCGTAGGGCAGCCCAAGTTTCCAGGACTGTTGGGCTGAGAAAAGCCCTTAGGATCCTTCCAGAGACTAAGTCCCAGTTGAAGAAATGAGACTTTGAGTAGTGCAGCGGAAGTTGAGGCAGTTGAACCCTTGTACTAGTATATGAGAACAAGTGATTGATTAAAGAAACAAGCATACAACAATATATAGAAGATAAGAAAGCAGTTGTAGAATACAGTTGCAGGAGCGGTTATCGAGTCGCACAGCGACTCGATTGTCGCTTCGGTTACCATCCGCGCTGTTGTAACGGTCAGTCGCAACCTCCAGTTGCGACCCTTCGAGTCCCTTCGCGTTCTTTGTTCGCCCCCTCGTGTAACCTCCGTTGACTCGCGTACCCGTTGCGATCTTCCTCGAGTGTAGTGTTACACTTCAGAAACGCTTAAGTCCTTTGAGATATTTCCAACAAGGACAAAAATAGACCACAGAAAAATCCAGTTTGCCAACCAGTACCAGCACCACCTCTAGTGAAATTCTCTAGCGACACTTTGCAGCCTCGCACGTCGCTAACGAAGAGCCTACCCCTGCTGCGCGGATTGGCCCTCATTTTGTTATACGCGCATCGCGTAGGCTTCGCATGGCGGAACCCCGTTACCCGCTCCTATGTCAGTGCTGGTCTCGGTGCTGTCCTTTCGAACTGCACCCTTCATTTTGGACCTGTTCCCAAATCGGGATCTGTTTCAAAATCGATTCACATTGCGTACCGTCAAACGGCTTCGCGTGTCAAAAACGGAAAAACGATTTTTGGGGACACGCCCTAACATGAAAATAACTGATTCTTGAGGCTGTCCAATCAGGGAACTGAAACGAGTACCCAGTAGATCTATGCTCGCAAAATGTGACACGACCCCGTGGAAGTGGCCAGTGAGGCGAAACTGATATGCGCAAGCCCTGGATTTGACTAGCTCAGTTTGACTAAAGGTCGACAGAAAAACAAGCCCAACTCGAAATATATTCAATCTGAGACTACTTGTTTCACTTACCTGCCGCTCAGTGTTTTGGCATTTGCATTTGTTCAGATCCGCACAAGCTGTACCACGCTTGTGTTAAACTAGGATTCTAGGAGGAGGTAGGAAAAAGGCCGCCATGAATGTGGCGGCGGGGATTAGCTAGGAGGTAGACGAGAGTGTCGAGAGAAAAGAGGTTCCATTAGGAAGGGATTGTACCCTCTACAGGAAGGTTCAGTAACAACTATCAAACCTATCAATTATATATAATTTATATAATCTGAACAGCTTGTCCCTTGTCGTTGGACCGCTCTGGAAGTTCGAACCTTGGGCACGCTCACAAACCTGTAAGCGTGCCAGACTGACTGCGCTTTTGGCATCCCTTTACCGGATCCACACCAGGCCTCTCGATATCCGGGTAATTACCCTGCTTACTCAAGGAAAATAGGGTAATTTTTATGTACCACCCTGATTTCTATGCATCCAGATTTGAAGTACACGTCCACTAGCAGACTAGGCAACAACATTCCACGTCCGATTTCCGAGTAGTGGAATGCATCGCCCTATAACATCTGTCTGTAAGGCCTGGTTATCCAGCTAGAAACCCCTCCTCTCCGTTGAGGGAGGGATTCGGGCAAAACCGCTCCCGGAATCCCAAGTGGCCCATTTGGGTTTTCGGCAAGCGCGCCAGACCCTGATTGGATGTTGCAGCTGTCAAACATGTGTATTTGTCATGTTTGTATAGACTGTATAGGGTCGCCTCTTAGAGAGTACAACACTTAGGTATATCTGTGTGTACTCTCACCCTATCTACACTTCACTTCTCAAATTTTGATATGGTATCACGCGTAGGTAGGATCCCCCCCCCCACCTACCGCTTCCGCTCACCCCTCTAGCGCCCCTCCTGGGCCCCGTCGCACCCCTCACTGGGCCCCGTCGCGCCCCTCCCAGGCCACGTCGCGCCCCTCCTAGGCCCTGTAGCGCCCCTCCTGGGCTCCGTAGCGCCCCTCCTGGGCCCCGTCGCGCCCCTCCTAGGCCCCGTAGCGCCCCTCCTGGGCCCCGTCGCGCCCCTCCTGGGCCCCGTAGCGCCCCTCCTGGGCCCCGTCGCGCCCCTCCCAGGCTCCGTCGCGCCCCTCCTAGGCCCGTAGCGCCCCTCCTGGGCCCCATCGCGCCCTTCCTGGGCCCTGTAGCGCCCCTCCTGGGCCCCGTCGCGCCCCTCCCAGGCCCCGTCGCACCCCTCCTGGGCTCCGTAGCGCCCCTCCTGGGCCCCATCGCGCCCCTCCTGGGCCCCGTAGCGCCCCTCCTGGGCCCAGTCGCGCCCTCCCTGGGCCCTGTAGCGCCCCTCCTGGGCCCCGTCGCGCCCCTCCCAGGCCCCGTCGCGCCCCTCCTAGGCCCCGTAGCGCCCCTCCTGGGCCTTGTCGCGCCCCTCCTGGGCTTCGTAGCGCCCCTCCTGGCCCCGTCGCGCCCCTCCTTGGCTTCGTAGCGCCCCTCTTGGGCCCCGTCGCGCCCCCTCCAGGGCCCCTGTAGCGCCCCTCCTGGGCCCCCGTCGTGCCCCTCCTGGGCCCCGTAGCGCCCCTCCTGGGCCGCGTCGAGCCCCCCCCCCTCCTGGGCCCCGTCACGCCTTCAGGCCCCGTCGCGCTCGCCCGGCCCCGTCGCACAAGCCCGGCCCGTCGCACCAGCCCGGCCCCGTCACGCCCGCCCGGCCCCGTTGCACTCGCCCGGCCCCGTCGCCCCTGCCCAGCCCCGTCGCAGCCGCCCGGCCCCGTCGCACCCGTCCGGCCCCGTCGCACCCGCCCAGCCTCGGTGCGCCCCTCCTGGGCCACCGTCCTGCTCGCCCGGCCCTGTCGCACCGGCCCGGCACCGTCGCACCAGCCCGGCCCCGACGCACCGCCCAGCCCCGTCGCACCAGCCCGGCCCCGTCGCGCCCGCCCGGCCCCGTCGCGCCCGGCCGGCCCCATTGCACCGGCCCGGCCCCTGCGCTCGTCCCTGCCCCGGCCCCGATCCTCCTCACTGGTACGGTTCCCCCTCCCCCCCCCCCCCCTTGCCCTGCACTGCCCTGCACCGTACTGCCCCGCACTGCACCGCCCCGCACCACCCTGTACTGCCTGGCACCGCACTGCACCGCCCTACACCGCACTGCATCGCACTGTACCGCACGGCACCGCACTCCACCTTGCTGCACTGCCCTGCACCGCACTGCACTGTTCCTGATGGCGGCGGAGCTTCGCTTCGACGCTGAAAGCCAGCCTCTGGAGTTCGAGGCGTGGCTTGCCGACCTCCGTCGCCAACTCACTGGCCAGCGGCAGGATGGTGAACCGCTTTCCGCACACCTTGACGGTACGCTCCCCTGCCCAGACCCCCCTGCTGTTCTGCCCGCTGACTCCACACCCACTGAGCGCGAGTCCACTGCTGCCACTGCCCGTGCGCGCTCTGTCTGGCTTTCTCGCGATGCTGTCGCTCAGCTTGCCATCAGCAACGCCCTTCCCCCGTCCGAGCGCCCTCGCTTTAGGTCTCTCACCACTGCTCAGGCATACTTAGATGCTGTCATCCAGCGCTATTCCAACCCTCCGGCTGCCTCGGTGGGTCGCCTGATCCTCCCGATGCTCTTTCCTGACCTTGCATCTTTCCCCACTGTCTCTGACCTCGCTGCCCACCTGCGCTCGATAGATGAGACCTAGCGTGCAGCCTGCACTGATGCACAGCTTAGAGCCCACCAGCCACCCATTACCTCTACCCTCTACCTGCTTGCCACCCGCCTCCCTGACCGCCTTGCTGTCGCCCTCGACCGCTTCCTTAGCATTCACCCCGCAGACCTCACCCTCACTGACTTTGTAGACACCCTGACTGTGATAGAGACCCGTCACCGCTCCATCGCCCAGGCGAGCGGTGTCGTGCCGGTCCCTATCTTTCAGGGTTGTGCCCCCGCCCAGTGTACCTTCTCCGACGGCTCTGCCGCAGTGGCTGAGACTGCTGCTGCAGCGCAGTTTCGTTCGGGGAAGGGCCGCCGCCCCAAGGTTGGGCGCGATGGCGGCGGCGGCGGGGGTGCGGGAGGGGGTAGTGGTGGGGTCGGGTTGTCTGGTGCTAGAGCGGACGAGGGGACCCTGCCCAGTCCAGCTGAGCCGCCGCCCCTGCAGTTGCAGCAGCCGCAGCAGCCACCGCAGTCGCAGCCTTCCCAGCAGCCGCAGCAGCCGTCGCAGACGCGGCAGACGAGTGTCCTCCCGCCCGGGTGGCCCGGCGCTGGCGGTGGCCGGACGCGTGGTGGTGTGCCGAGTGGTGGCTCTGGTGGCGGGCGTTGTCAGTACCAGATCCAGACCGGTCCTCGCCGCGGTTTCGTTTGCGTTAGGCTCGGTCACTCCACTCCCCGCTGTTTTCGTCGCCTGGACGACCTCTTTCGTCAGCGCTTCGGCCCGTCGCCAGACCTCCCGGACTGGCACAGTTTGCTTAGTCGTAAGGTTCAGATTTTTATATGGACATGGATGCCATTGTTGCTGCTCTGCATGTGATGTATGCTGATGACTCTAGTGTGCTTCCCGCTTATTACTCACTGTTGCCTAGTGTAGGTGTGCCTAGCTTATCCTCCCCTGCTGCGTCAGGCGTAGGATCCCCTGCTTTGTGTAGTCTTGGTGCTTCCGCCGTCGTTCCGTTGCCAGACGCCTCTGCTTCGCTTTCCTTCACCTTGGACTCTGGCGCTTCTCGGTGTTTCTTCCGCGACTCTACCACCCTGACGCCGCTTCCTGTCCCAGCTGCCGTCTCTCTTGCTGACCCCTCCGGCGGTCCGGTCGTCGCCCGCAGTTCCACCACCCTTCCCTGTCCGGCGGTTCCTTCGGGCTCTCTCACAGGTCTGCATATCCCCTCGTTCTCCAGGAACCTAGTTGGTGTCGGCTGCCTCCAGGACCTTGGCGTCACCACTACGTTCCCTGGTCACGAGCGGTATGTTGTCTGTACCGAGGCCGCCACTGGTGCCCCCCTGTCCACGTTCCCCCGGGACCCGGTGTCCGGCCTGTTCACTCTGGACACCGTGACCCCCCCGGCTGGGGCGCCTCCTCAGGTGGCTGCGTCTACCCAGGTTGCTGCTGCCTGCTCCTGTCGGTCCCTCACTCACCCGACTCTCCTTTGGCACCACCGCCTAGGTCACCCTGCGCTCCCGCGTCTGCGTCACATGTCCCAGCACGGTCTTGTCCTTGGTCTCCCAGGTTCCCTCCCCGCGTTTCCCTCCTCCCCAGCCCCACCTTGCACGCCTTGTGTTGAGGGTCGGCTTCGCCGTGCCCCGCACTCCTCCTCGTTTCCCCCTACCGCCGCGCCGCTGCAGACCCTGCACCTGGACGTCTGGGGCCCCGCCCCCGTCCCTGGGCCGCGTCGAGAGCGCTACTTCCTTGTGCTTGTCGACGACTTCACTCGTTACACCACAGTCTTTTCCCCTGGAGCGCAAGGCCGACGTGCCTGGCGCTCTCATCCCCTGGCTTGTCTCTGCGCGTGTCCACCGCGGTCTCCCTGTCTTGCGTCTTCACTCCGACCGTGGTGGCGAGTTTGCCTCAGGTGTCCTTGGTCGCTTTTGTCGTGCGGAGGGCATCACCCAGACGTTCACCCTACCGGACTCCCACAGCAGAATGGGGTCGCTGAGCGAGCATCGGTTTGGTCATGGAGGTGGCTCGCACCTCCATGATCCATGCCGGTGCACCCCATTTTCTGTGGCCGTTCGCTGTGCGCTACGCTTCTCACCAGCTTAACTTGTGGCCGCACCCTCAGCAGCCGCAGGTTTCGCCGACTCGTCTTTGGACTGGGTCTCCTGGTGACGCGTCTGCGTTCCACGTCTGGGGCTGCCTTGCTCACGTCCGTTGCCTCCGGCACGGACAAGCTCACTGCCCGCACCCTTCCCTGCGTCTTCCTCGTTTTCCCCTTGACGCGTCCGACTGGCACTTTTACCACCCGCCGTCTCACCGCTTCTTTCACTCTCGTGACGTCACCTTTGACGAGTCCGTCTCCTACTACCGTCGCTTCCCCCACCGTGGTCCCCCGGTTACCCCCCCCCTATTCCTGGTCACTCCTTCCCCGGTAGTCCCTGCCCCTCCTCCTCCTCCTCCCCGTCCCGCCCCCTCTGGTGTGTCCCACGTCACCCCCCTTCCGTCGGTGGACCCGGTTGAGGAGTCTTCTGACTCTGGTGGCCCTCCTGTTCAGTCCTCGCTGGCCGCCCCTCCCCTAGCGTCCCCTCCCTGGTCCCCCCCTCCACCGCCTCTGCCGCCGCTGCAGCCGTCGTTGTCGCTGCCGCCGCCGCCGCCGCCGCCGCGTCGCAGCACCCATTCGCTGACTCTGGGGTGCTCGTCCCGGTCGCCCTGGGGGTGGTCCCTCTGGGGGTGCTGGTGTGGAGAGTGCCGGTGGTAGCCGAGGAGCAGCTTGCAGTCCCGGTGTCGCCGTTGTGCCGCCGCCGTAGCAGTCCCCGCCGGTGTCGCCCTTCGCCTGCTCGGCCTTCCGTCCCCCGACCCTGCGTCGGTTCCTCCCCGCCGTCTCCTCCTCTTCCTGTCTACGGCCCTTTTCCCTCCGCCGGACTCGTCCCGGCCCGTCTCCCCCTCGTTCCCCTCCTGTGTCCCCTCCTCTGTCTCCTGACCCGACTCCTCCGTCGCACGTCTGGTCTCACCGTCCCTCCCGTGCTCGTCCTGCCTCGCCTGTCTTGCGCTCCCACCCTATGTTGCTTCGTTCCCACGCGTCTCGTCCTCCCCTTCTGCCGTCGCCTCCTCCGTCCTCCCTTGTTGTTGCACCCCCCCCGCTGTCTGACTACCTTCGTGCCGCTCGTCCCCTTGTTCCTCGGGTCCTTGCCTCTCTCGTTACCGACCCGTCTTGTGAGAGTACGACCCCGTTACACCACTTGGCCTTTTCTTATTTCCTTCCCTTTTCATTTCTCGTTTTACCGCATCTCATTTGGTTTCCTATTCTTCCTTTTCCATTTACCTTTGGTTTATCCTGCTATTATCATTATATCACCGACCAGGCTTGGGATGTATTGGTGTGCTCTATCTAGCGTAATCCTGCCGTAATCCCTTAAAGCCAATAGCCTCGCGTGGCTATACGCAGGGTGATTCTATCTTCTAGAGGGGTCTATTCCCTTAGGATAAGATAAGCCTGGTTACCTGATGTACTCTGGAAGTATAAGAGCGCCTTGTACTGATCGATAGTGCAACCTTTCCTCGACACATTCGATCCTGTGACACTTGGTAATCAGAGCTTTTCTCACTCGGCCACGCTCAGCTAAGCAGCAGCAGCGGGGATCCTGCCTCGAAAAACCGCCGGGGGCGACCAATTCGACGCCGATTCTGGTAAGCACCAGCTCCGCGATTTTCGAATTACCCCCTCCGTGCGTGTTTTGAACAGGATGGCAACCTTCGACAACGCCGAGGTTACCCAGCAGCTCTTCGCGCGCATCGCAGCCCTTCAGGAGGAAATGCGAGCGGATCGCGAAGCGTGGCGAAACCAGTTCGAGCGAGTAACTCGACTCGCCGGAGCGCAGCACGAGACGACAACGGCGACGACGCAGCAGTCGCAGCAGTTTCTCGAGGCTCCGAAACCGCGCCCACCTGAGCCGTTCGATCCGAGCGATCGAAACTCCGACGCCCGCAGATGGATCGCCGGGATGGAGATCTACTTCGCAGCCGTCGGATGGAGCTCGCCAGTCTGGGACGGTCAACGTGTACGACTCGCGGCGACACTGATGCGAGGGCCGGCACTCGAGTGGATTGGCGGCAACAGTACTTTCATCCACGGTGAAGCCACATGGCAGCAGTTCCGCGTCGACCTGCTGAAACGCTTCGAACCGATAAATTCGAGTTTCCTTGCCCGGGAAAAAATTCATCGACACCGACAGTTCGGGAGTGTAGCGCAGTACACGCAGCAGATGGAGGAATTTTATAACCGCATTCCCGACCTGACCGAAGGGGAAAAAGTACAATCGTACCTCGCCGGGCTGAAGACCGAAGTCAAACGACAAGTCGCAGCGTCAAACTACGCGAGCTACAGTGACGTCGTTTCGGCAGCGGAGCGCTTCGACATGGTCAACGCCGGAACACGACGGACGCACGTCGGCAGTACGCGACAGGGCGACCGCTCGGCTCACACCACGTTCGCCGACCCGATGGAAGTCGACAGATTCGAGGGGCGGCCACGTCCGAAAAACACCAACTACACGTGTGATTTTTGCGGGGTGCCGGGCCACCGAATCTTCGACTGCAACAACATGAAGGCCGCACGCGCAGAGTATCGGGCATGCAACAGTGGCGGAAATCTTTCGGCCAATCAGAAGACAAAAAACGGGAGTCGCCAGTGATTGCGGATCTAGCTGGCGAAAATAAAAAGATCCGGAAACGGCCGCGGGATTCCGGGAAAATCAACTTCGACGAAGCTGATTCGACGCGAGAAGGAGGAAATGATGGGGGAAAATCTCCACCCCACGACCAGTCTTCGCCAGGGAAAATCGCCGAGGAAAAATGCGACTCCGCGAAAAAAGACTCTGCCGAGACAGGGAAACTCCTTGAAGACCCAAGAAATTATAAGAATTCGTTAAAGTTATCATATAAAGATGCTTTAATGAAAACTTATGATTTTCGAGGGGCTAGAGCCTTGGAGAAAATACGGGAGGGACTCCAAAAGAAGCAGACAGCTGTGGAGATTATACCGGTACCGGACAACTTGGGGACCAAATTAAGGAGTGTGGAAAGAAGCCGACCTTTCCACGGAGTCAACGTCCTCTCCCGACACCAGCCCACAACGACTACCCGCTCCCCAGGGAAGACGTCGGTGGAGCTGAAGCAGCTCAAGAGAAGCTGGGGGTCTACAAGAAGCTGAAGCAGTGCTACATCTACAAATTGGACCACTGCGCTGGAGACCTGCACTCCCCATCACCAACATCAAAGGGCTTGACTTGATCTTCGGGCGAGACTTCCTGAAAAATTCAACCCCGAGATCAACTGGGTGAACCGCACCGCAAGCATCTACAACAATGGACGGAGAGTACAGCTACCCAACTGGGACGATACTGGAGATATCCCAGTGGAGACACTCGCACGATTCGAGAAGGACGTGAAGCGGACCGACACCGGGTTCCTGGCGATAGCAACAGAGGTGGAGAATGACGGAGAGAGCCTCGGAAACTACAGAAAAAATCAAGGAATTACTGAAGGAGTTCCAAGACATTCTTCCTGACGATCTTCCGAACGAGCTACCGCCATACCGAACGCATCAACACGAGATCGTGGAGGAACCGGGTTCGAAGCCGACCTTCCCGAGCACCATACGGCTCAGCCTACGCGAGCTGACCGACATGAAGAAGCAGATCGAGTATCTCCTAGCCAAAGGACTCATCCGACCATCTACTTCGCCATACGGTGCCCAGTACTCTTCACACGAAACCGGACGGAAGCCTGCGCATGTGCATCGACTACCGAGCTCTTAACAAGCAGACCATCAAGAATAAATATCCGATACCGCGAATCGATGACCTGCTTGACCAGCTTCGGGGAGCTACGGTATTTTCCAAACTGGATCTGCGGTCCGGATACTGGCAGATACGGATGGCGGACAACTCTATCCACAAAACTGCTTTCCGAACTCGGTACGGATCGTACGAGTATTTGGTCATGCCGTTCGGACTCACCAACGCGCCGGCAACGTTCCAAGCCGAAATGAACCACATTCTACGACCACTTCTGGACGAATGCGTGGTGGTGTACCTGGATGACATACTCATCTACTCGCGCGACATGAAGCAGCACGTCGAACACCTGCGACGCGTCTTCGAAATTCTTCGACGGGAACGATTCTACGTCAAACTGTCCAAGAGCGAATTCGCCCTTGAAAAGGTCCAATTCCTAGGACACATGGTGAGCGCTCAAGGAGTTCACGTCGACCCCAAGAAAATCGAAGCCGTACGTACGTGGAAGACACCCGAGAACGTGAAGGAGTTGCAGCAGTTCCTAGGCTTCGCTAATTACTACAACAGGTTCGTGCCACAGTATGCGAAACTCGCGGCACCACTCACGAATCTGCTGAAGAAGAACACGCCCTACAAATGGGAGACGAAGCACCAGGAAGCCGTGGAGCAACTGAAACAAGCACTGACATCCGCATCGGTACTCATCTTGCCAGATACCGAACGTGACTACGTCATTGAAGCAGACGCCAGTGATCAGGCCGTGGGAGCAGTCTTAATGCAAGACCAGGGGAATGGACTGCAACCAATTGCCTACCTCAGCAAGAAACTGCACGGGGCAGAACTCAACTACCCGATACACGACAAAGAGGCTCTTGCTATCATCATCGCCTTCAAAGCGTGGAGATGCTATCTCGAAGGACGAAGAACAACCGTCTACACCGACCACTGCAGCCTGAAATATTTGAAGACACAACCCAACCTTTCCAGGCGGCAGGTCCGGTGGATCGACTTCCTCGAGACACACTTCCACTACGACATCGTGTACAAGCCCGGCCACAAGAACAAAGCAGACGCTCTCAGCCGGCCTGCACACGTTGCCGCGATTCAGGTCGAAGGGATGAATCCACTACTCAAGGGACTCTTCACACACGGGTACGCCATCGACCCCGAAATTTCCTTGGCAGAAAAGCGACATCTGCTACAGTGGGACAGTGACATCGCGTACCGGAAAGGATCAACAAAAATCTGGGTACCCAATTACCCTCCTTTGCGCCAGTTACTACTCGAAGAGTACCACGACGTCCTCTACGCCGGACACTTCGGTAGCAACAAGACGCTGACCGGTATCGCAAAGCACTACTACTGGCCCCACTTAGCAGAAGAGGTCCAGAAATTCGTCACCTCGTGTGATACATGTCAGCGGATGAAGAGCAGCAAGCAGAAAAAGGCGGGACTACTGCAGCCTCTTCCTGCCCCAGAACAACCATGGCAAGTGGTTAGCCTGGACTTCATCACCGGGTTACCACCTACCTCCAGCGGTCATGACGCCATCCTTGTCGTCATTGACAAGTTGTCCAAAATGGGACACTTCATCCCGACACACACGACGGCACGCACCGAGGAGACAGCACAGCTCTTCGTTCGTCACATCATCTCACAGCATGGCATCCCAACTACACTCATCTCCGACCGAGACCCCAAATTCACTAGCAAGTTCTAGAAGGAACTTATGTCTCTGCTCGGCACCAAACTCGCCATGTCATCCGCATACCATCCGCAGACAGACGGACAGACCGAGCGCCTCAACCAAATTGTTGAGCAACTCCTCCGAGCAGCCTGCAAGCACGACATCTCCAAATGGGACTTGCACCTGCCTGTACTCGAGTTTGCTTACAACAATGCTACACATGCCGCTACTGGACAGACGCCGTTCTTCCTCTGCTACGGACGCCACCCACTCACACCACAAAAACCGACAACATCAGCTACAGTCCAACCCGCACATGATTTTATTACAGCCATGCACCAGCTTTGGGATCGGACCCACAAGCGCCTACTCGACATTCAACAGCAACAGAAGCGCCAAGCCGATCGCCATCGCAACGACCACACCATTTCCGTGGGAGACCAGGTTCTCCTTGACACCCGCAACCTGGACATCAGCCATCTCCCATCTAAACTTCGACCTCGCTTCTGCGGGCCTTTTCTCGTTGAAGCACAGGTCACTCCTGTTACCTTCCGCTTACGCCTGCCAGCTACCTGGAAGATTCATAACGCCTTCCATGTCCAACTTCTAAAGCCCTATCGAGATCCTAACACGATCTTCGTGGGACGCCAGCCGCCGCCGCCGCCGCCGTCCTCGTCCAGAACGAACCCGGGTACGAGGTCGAGTCCGTGCTCGCACACCGCCGTCGTCGGAATGGCACCGTGGAGCTTCTTATCCGTTGGAAGGGTTATGATCCTTCTGAGGACAGCTGGATACCTGAGTCCGACATGGGTAACGCCCGTCGTCCTCTGCATGACTACCTTGTCAAGCAGGGTGTTACTTCTACCACCCAGCTTTGAGGGGGGGAAGTGTGAGAGTACGACCCCGTTACACCACTTGGCCTTTTCTTATTTCCTTCCCTTTTCATTTCTCGTTTTACCGCATCTCATTTGGTTTCCTATTCTTCCTTTTCCATTTACCTTTGGTTTATCCTGCTATTATCATTATATCACCGACCAGGCTTGGGATGTATTGGTGTGCTCTATCTAGCGTAATCCTGCCGTAATCCCTTAAAGCCAATAGCCTCACGTGGCTATACGCAGGGTGATTCTATCTTCTAGAAGGGTCTATTCCCTTAGGATAAGATAAACCTGGTTACCTGATGTACTCTGGAAGTATAAAAGCGCCTTGTACTGATCGATAGTGCAACCTTTCCTCGACACATTCGATCCTGTGACACGTCTGTTCCGACCTCGTGCTTTGACGCTCTTGTCGCTGCTGTCGCTGACTTTGCCTCTACCCGCCGCCTTGACTACACCTCCGCTCTAGTCTCTGACCCTGCCTGTCCCCCGTCTGTCAGGGGTGCTCCTGCCCTTGGCAGTGACGTCCTGGAGGATCGCCAGTTCGAGCTTGCTTTCCTCTCCGAGGCTGCTCCCCATCTCTGTTCCATGCTGCTAGTCCCTGAAGGTGACCCAGACGCTTTCGACATCCCGACCCCTCGCACTTACGCTGAGGCGACTTCGGGACCCTGGGCCTCACAGTGGATAGCTGCCATGGAGCAGGAGATGGCATCTTGGAGCTCCACCGGCACCTTCGTCGACGCAGTTCCCCCACCTGGGGTGAACGTAGTCGATGGCCGCTGGCTCTTCAAGGTGAAGCGCCCTCCTGGAGAGCCGCCTGTGTTCAAGGCGCGCTGTGTGGCTAGAGGCTTCAGTCAGTGCGAGGGGGTGGACTTCTTCCAGACCTTCGCTCCGACCCCGAAGATGACTACTCTTCGGGTTCTGTTACACCTAGCTGCTCAGCGTGACTACGAGCTTCACTCCCTCGACTTCTCTACTGCCTTCCTTCAGGGCAGCCTACACGAGCAGGTCTACCTGCGGCGCCCTCAGGGCTTCACTGGCACCTTCCCTCCTGGGACCCAGTGGCTCCTGCGGCGCCCCGTCTACGGCCTGCGCCAAGCTCCCCGTGAGTGGCACGACACTCTCCGTGCTACGCTTGCTGACCTGCAGTTCTTTCCGTCTTCCGCAGACCCTTCACTCTTCGTTCGTGCTGGCCAGACTCCGTTCTACATCCTTGTTTACGTCGACGACCTGGTCTTTGCCACAGCTGACAGGGACGCACTGGCCTCCGTGAAGGCAGAGCTGCTGAAGAGACACACGTGCACTGACCTTGGAGAACTGCGCCGTTCCCTTGGCTTGCAGATCTCCAGGGACAGAGCTGCGCGCACCATCACCCTGACTCAGTCACACTTGGTGCGCCAGGTCCTTCAGAGGTTCAGCCTTCAGTTCTCCTCCGCACAGCCCACCCCTCTGCCTGTAGACCACAGACTCTCGGCTCCAGTGTCTGAGGAGTTGGTAGAGCCCAGCGGCCCCTACGCAGAGCTGGTGGGTTGCCTCATGTACCTGATGACTTGCACTCGCCCAGATCTCGCATACCCTCTCAGCATCCTGGCTCGCTTTGTGGCCACAGGCAGGCACCGACCGCAGCACTGGTCTGCCGTTAAGAGGGTTCTGCGTTATCTTGCTAGTACATCAGGCATGGGGTTAGTGCTAGGAGGACGCAGGCCAGTGGTCCTTACTGGACACACAGACGCTTCGTGGGCAGACGACGCTGAGACACTCAGGTCTACCCAGGGCTACTGCTTCAGCCTTGGCTCAGGTGCCGTCTCGTGGAGAGCTACCCGCACCTCGTCTGTTGCGCAGTCCAGCTGTGAGGCTGAGATCTACGCTGGTGCCATGGCGGCACAGGAGCTCCGCTGGCTGACCTTCTTGCTCACCGACTTAGGTGAGCGGCCTAGCTCTGCCCCGGTCCTGTTCGCTGACAACAGGGCCATGATCCTCCTGTGTCAGGAGCCTCGACTCGAGGGCAGAGCAAAGCACATTCAGCTGCGGTACTTCCTCCTGCGTGAGCTACAGCAGCGACGCGAGGCTCGCGTAGTACACTTGGCCTCAGGTGCCAACACGGCTGATATCTTTACGAAGGCGCTTGCGCCTAAAGATCATCAGCGGCACTGTGTACAGCTTGGTCTAGTTCCTGTAGCCTCTCACTTGCTAGGCCCTTGACTTTGTACTGTCCTTTATACGTATACTCAGACTGGACTTGTGTCCCCTCTCAGTGGCTGGACTAGTAGTGCCGCCCTGTTCTTGTTCTTGCCTTGTTTGTACTCCTTCTGACTGGTCTCTCAGACCCTTGTCTCAGAGGTTGGACTAGTAGTGCCGCCCTGAGCTGTTTGTTTAGGGCATTCCCCTATGCAGTCTAGGGGGTGTGTCAAACATGTGTATTTGTCATGTTTGTATAGACTGTATAGGGTCGCCTCTTTGAGAGTACAACACTTAGGTATATCTGTGTGTACTCTCACCCTATCTACTCTTCACTTCTCAAATTTTGATAGCAGCTTTCCCAACCAAGCCTCTCTAACTCAAACTCGTTACCCCCAACCAAGACTCTCTGAACCAAACTCATTTCCCCCAACCAAGCCTCTCTGAACAAAACTCATTTCCCCCAACCGAGCCCCTTTCAGCCAAAATCGTTCCCCCAATGAAGCCTCTCACAGCCAAACTCGTTCCCCCAACCAAGCCTCTCTCAGCCAAGCTCATTTCCCCAAAGAGGTTTGGTTGGGGAAAACGTGCTTTCCTGGACCACGCCTCTGTGCTTCATATAAGTGGGGCATTTGTAACTGTGAGCTGAGGGTATTTTTTGTAGTAGGCAATAAATTGGTGAAGTGGCGGTTGCACTTGTAGTCAATCGTTTGGGGTTTTAATTATTATTATTATTAGCACATAATAACATCTGAACACTTGTAGATGAAATTGGTGAAAGGGAAAGTGAACGGGACCTTGAAACCCTGCACATGCCGGGAAACCGCCGAAACTGCCTTGCAAAAACAGTCAACATTTTTTGGGTTACCCAGCTTGGACGAGTTGGTTGCGCGACAAACTCGGATTCTGCAGGGGGCCCTTCAGGGACATCGAGAGGCCTGATCCACACTAACTGCGGTTCTCTTTTGGCATCCCTTTTGGCATCCCTTCTGGCATCAGTAAGCACACGCCGTCAGCATTACGTCATGAAGTACACGCCGCTCTCAGTTCTCAAGTCGCTCGCCCTCTTCGTCGCGGCGGGCCTCCTCGAGATCGGCGGCGGCTGGTTCGTGTGGCAGTGGCGGATCAACGGCTGGCATTGGGCGTGGTGCCTCCTCGGTGCCGCGATCCTTTTCGGCTACGGACTCGTCGCCACGTTCCAGGATGCTTCCTTCGCGCGCACGTACGCAGCGTACGGCGGGATCTTCATCCTGCTCGCGCTGCTGTGGGGCTGGGCCGTCGATCGGACGGCTCCCGATGTGTGGGACCTAGTGGGCGCGGCGGTGGCGGTGGGCGGGGCGTGCATTATCATGTTCGTTCCTCGGCCTGCTGATGGCGCATAGGAACTCTAGGCGCCATTAAAGCCCAAGTGGATGGGAGGGGGCTGGGTTGGGCGGGGCGTGCATCACCATGGTCTTCCCTCGGCCTGCCGATGGCGCATAGGAGCTCTCTCGGGAGGGGAGGGGAGGAGGGGCGTTACCATGGTCGTCCCTCGGCACGCTGAACCTGCATGGGAACCTCGGAAGCCAAGGCGCGGGTGACGGGGTTCGTGACGATGTGGCTGGTGTTCGTTTCTCAGGGATGGTGCTGATTAGGGCAGGCCTAGCGAAGAGCTCGTTATCGTGTTCGTTCCCTGGGCTGGCGAATCAGACAAGTGACTGCAGATGAGGCGCGGGGCTTTGAGTTCCGCTTGCGCAAGGAAGGGAAGGGGCTTCTCCTGGGCTCAGAGAGTGGGTGGTAATGTCAACGGAACCGAGTGGCGCAGCGCAGGACATGGCGCCGAGTGGCCGTTAAGGGTTTAGGCTGGTTGTGTGCATAGAGTGTTAGACTGGAGAGCCGGTGCACTTACGTCGATTTAGGGCGTCGCAGAGCAGAGTGGCTGGCTGCTGATAGATAATGCACGACTCACTCACGACTCACGGCCATCACCGCCCCTTCTGCCGAGGGTTTAGGTTTCGCAGCGACGGAGCGACGAAGCGATTCCCAGGGCTGAGGATGACGCAGAAGTGACCTTTGAGGCGGCTCCAAACTCATTGCGTGGGCGCCGGTGTCCTCTGGTGGACTTGGAGTGGAGAAGGGCAAGGAATGGCGGTTAGGGCAATGCAAATCCATGGAGACAGCAATGCGCATGAGGAGAGAGTTGAGGAGTGCAGATCGGTGGGGCATGGAGAGAAAGCAGTGTGGCGCACACGAAGCATGCCGATTTGAAAGGCGCATTGGCGGGACTGGCTGGCAGCGGGATGATTCGCTGCAACTTGCGCACTCCAGTGACGGGCAGCTCGTCATTGCGGTGCCAATGGCGTGCCAACGGTGAGTCAGCGTGGGGTTAGCATGCTGATGTGCCATAATTCAGCTGGGAAAGTGCTGGCAGGATGCAGTCTGGCTCCTGTTAGTCCAGATCCTGTTAGTCCAGATCCTGTTAGTCCAGATCCTGTTAGTCCAGGTCCTGTCAGTCCAGGTCCTGTTAGTCCAGCTCCTGCTTGTTGCATCGAGAGCAGTGGGGCTTGGACGTGCACAGCAAAGGGTTAATAGGAGGGAGAGGAAGTTGATGGATGAGGGCTTTCTGGTGAAGAGGGCTTCCTGGCGAGGAGTGCCTCTGGCGAGGAGTACCTCTGGCGAGGGCAGTTTGTTGAACCTGGGACCTATCATTGACAGCACACGATTGTACTGCTCCCTTGTTGCGTCTCCCTGCCACGACCTCACCTGCGCCCTGTCTCGCCCCATCTCTCTTCCCTCTCCTCCATGCCTCATGCATTCGTTTCCCCTAATCACCCGTGACCCATTTCGCCCCTGCTTTCACTAATACACGGGCCCCATGTTTCATTCCTCCAGCATCTATGGCTGCCTGTTCTCCCAAAACCACCCACCCCATGCCATTCTCTCTCATATGACCACTTCGGTTCCACAGCGAGGCACCTCCGATTTGTCGCTCGTTTGACACCAACGGGGATGGCTGCCCCTCACCCTCTGAGACCTCGTCACCACGGCAGCCTTCCACGCTTGTGGCAACGGTACCCGCATGCTGGTGCTGTGCTCAAGCCAAGAGACCGGATGCAGCAGCTCATTCTGGTGAGTGACCCTCCTTGCTGCCCTACACCCTTTCAGACCAAGGCAGCCTGCCGAGCTCTGCAGCGCTTCCCAGGCGCTGGTGCTGTGCTGTGGTCGAGAGATTGGATGAGCAAGATCATTCAGATGTGCAGGGATGGGGGGGGTTGTGGGGGGTACAGGTGTGATGGAGGCGCGTTCAGGGCGCGCCACGCACCGTCATTAGGTGCACAGCCGAGGAGGGGATGGCGGTGGGCGCTGTATTGGCCTCGCGTTGATTGGCCGACTACGGCTCTTCTCAGGGTTGCTCTCATTTCCCACCGGAATCTGGATCCTCTTCCTTCGCCCGGCGAAGAACCTCTGTTGTTACGGCTCCTAGGCGATTGTTGCCGGATGCACCGACGGTGTCGGTAAGGGTTTCGCGAGGGAGCTCGCGAAACGGAAGATCAACGCAATTCTCGTCTCGTCAGCAGGACCGCTCTGCTCCGTCTGTGCTGGAACCAAGGCGTAAGTGTCACTGTCATGAAACATAGGTACTTATCGGCTCATCACCGTCATTACGTAGGATCCGCTCCACTCGGCCTACGACGGCACCAAGGCGTGAGTGTCACCACGATTAGTCGTTTCTTTGCCAAACAAAAGAAACACAAAAAAAAAAAAAAAAAAAACAGAGAAAAACACAAAAAGAACCACTGATAAAGCCCTCGTTGCGTCTCATCTCACCTCCTCTCGTATGTTCCCCCCTTTTCGCTTTGCGTGCATCATGTTTGTCGACCAGTTCTCTCGCAGCATCAACATGGAGGATGCATCCAAGCCAAGGGGATGGATGTGCAGGTTCAGGTGAGCCATGCCAGATGCAGCAAATGACAGCATATTGCTTTTAAAGTACGGGTCAAACGTTGTCTGAAAGTCTAGTTGCTCCACGGGATCGACATCCAGGTCAGGTGAGCTGTGTTAAGTGCAGCAATTGAAAGGATAACTAACCCGAGTCTGGTGGGAGCCCTGCCTGGAATGGAATATGCGTCCGGGCTCCCGGTTCCAGTCAAATGCGCGTTCCATTATTGCGAATCACTCTGCGAATAGTCTAGTAGTATCTTTCTCTTTTCTGTACTATTCCTGAGGCTTTTGAATTACACCAAGACAGTCGCTATTTGGTGATTGAAGGAGGGACATGATGAGGACACTATTTTAAATCTGAAGCACGCCACTGGCCTTGCCTGCTGTAGTCTGTTCAATCAGGCTGCTAGCAGCAGGGAAAGCTGGTCTGCTGTGATCGCACACACCGGCGGTTTTCTGATCCCTCTTGTCACATCAGCTGTATCACCTAGAGTGAATTGTCTCCGACCCAAGCAGTCAGACTGGGGTGCGCAGTGCTTCATGCGGCAGCTCAATTCGGTGGTCTGCGTCATCCTGCACAGCTCATCATCTTGTGAACCATCTGTACTGCATATTCTGTCCCTCTGTCCCTCTGTCCCTCTGTCCCTCTGTCCCTCTGTCCCTCTGTCCCTTATTTTTTATTCCCCTCATCTGTGCCTCCTTCAACCCCTCGTGCGCTGACTAGTTCTGCTCTTTCACCACAGCCTCCCCTTGTTCCATGCACATTTCCCTCCTTATTTGGCCATCTCATCTCAAATGTCCATGATTCCATGTCTGCGGGCTCGTCTCTTTTTGACTTTTGAGTCGACTCACAAGTCAATTTGGCCATCTCATCTCCAATGCCCATGATTCCATGTCCGCGGGCTCGTCTCATTTTGACTTTTGAGTCGATTCAGAAGTCAATTTGGCCATCTCATCTCCAATGTCCATGATTCCATGTCCGCGGGCTCGTCTCTTTTTTGCCACCCCGATTCGGCCTCCAATTTGCCATGCTCACTGGTCAATTTCCCTGTCCTTTATTTCTCACGTGCAGGCCCCTCTCTTCGTCGCAACCTAATGCCATAGATCCGTCACATCTCCCACACCTGCCCCTTGTCTGAAATGTGTAAGGCAGGCATGGGGCCAACTGGATGGGTGCCAACTGGGTGTGGCAGGGGGTGCGGTGCACGCCGTACTGGGTGCACGGGGTCATGTGGGGCATCATCTACCGCTTCATTGCTTAGCGTCATGTGGGGAATCATCTACCGCTTCCCAGAAAACCTTTTCAACACCATTCGGTTGGGCCAGAATGTGGACATTCGCACGAGCGCCCTGGCCGAAATTGTCCGCCAACAGAAGCAGCAGTAGGATGGAGCTGTTGGTGTTTATGTCACATGCCTTGTTGACATAGATAAGGGTATGCCCTGAATGGAAACATTATGTTCTGAGGGTTTTAGCAAGCAGATTTACTTTTATGACCAAGCAATGGAGGAAGCAGAGCAGCCGCATTACTCAGCTCTGCATTTTATTGTTGTACTTCCTATCAGAATGAGAGAAGTAATGAATTAGAGTGAGAGTACAGATGGATATACCTAAGTATTGTACCCTCTAAGAGGTGACCCTATACAGTCTATGCAAACATAACAGATGCACATGTTTGACACACCCCCTAGACTGCATAGGGGAATGACCTGAACAAGCAGCTCAGGGCGGCACTACTAGTCCAACCTCTCAGACAAGGGTCTAAAAGACCAGTCATAAGGAGTTGAGACAAGGCAAGAACAAGAACAGGGCGGCACTACTAGTCCAACCACTGGGAGTGGACACAAGTCCAGTCTGAGTATAAATATAAAGGACAGTACAAAGTCAAGGCCCTAGCAAGTGAGAGGCTACAGGAACTAGACCAAGCTGTACGCAGTGCCGCTGATGATCTTTCGGCGCAAGCGCCTTCGTAAAGATATCAGCTGTGTTGGCACCTGAGGCCAAGTGTACTACGCGAGCCTCGCGTCGCTGCTGTAGCTCGCGCAGGAGGAAGTATCGCAGCTGAATATGCTTCGCTCTGCCCTCGAGTCGAGGCTCCTGACACAGGAGGATCATGGCCCTGTTGTCAGCGAACAGGACCGGGGCAGAGCTAGGCCGCTCACCTAAGTCAGTGAGCAAGAAGGTCAGCCAGCGGAGCTCCTGTGCCGCCATGGCACCAGCGTAGATCTCAGCCTCACAGCTGGACTGGGCAACAGACGAGGAGCGGGTAGCCCTCCACGAGACGGCACCTGAGCCAAGGCTGAAGCAGTAGCCCTGGGTAGACCTGAGTGTCTCGGCGTCATCTGCCCACAAAGCGTCTGTGTGTCCAGTCAGGACCACTGGCTTGCGTCCTCCTAGCACTAACCCCATGCCCAATGTACTAGCAAGATAACGCAAAACCCTCTTAGCGGCAGACCAGTGCTGCGGTCGGTGTCTGCCTGTGGCCACAAAGCGAGCCACAATGCTGAGAGGGTATGCGAGATATGGGCGAGTGCAAGTCATCAGGTACATGAGGCAACCCACCAGCTCTGCGTAGGGGCCGCTGGGCTCTACCAACTCCTCAGACACTGGAGCCGAGAGTCTGTGGTCTACAGGCAGAGGGGTGGGCTGTGCAGAGGAGAACTGAAGGCTGAACCTCTGAAGGACCTGGCGCACCAAGTGTGACTGAGTCAGGGTGATGGTGCGCGCTGCTCTGTCTTTGGAGATCTGCAAGCCAAGGTAACGGCGCAGTTCTCCAAGGTCAGTGCACGTGTGTCTCTTCAGCAGCTCTGCCTTTACGGAGGCTAGTGCATCCCTGTCTGTTGTGGCAAAGACCAGGTCGTCGACGTAAACAAGGATGTAGAACAGAGTCTGGCCAGCACGAACAAAGAGTGAGGGGTCTGCGGAAGACGGAAAGAACTGCAGGTCAGCAAGCGTAGCACGGAGAGTGTCGTGCCACTCACGGGGAGCCTGGCGCAGGCCGTAGACGGGGCGCCGCAGGAGCCACTGGGTCCCAGGAGGGAAGGTGCCAGTAAAGCCCTGAGGGCGACGCAAGTAGACCTGCTCGTGTAGGCTGCCCTGAAGGAAGGCAGTGGAAAAGTCGAGGGAGTGAAGCTCGTAGTCACGCTGAGCAGCTAGGTGTAACAGAACCCGAAGAGTAGTCATCTTCGGGGTCGGAGCGAAGGTCTGGAAGAAGTCCAACCCCTCGCACTGACTGAAGCCTCTAGCCACACAGCGCGCCTTGAACACAGACGGCTCTCCAGGAGGGCGCTTCACCTTGAAGAGCCAGCGGCCATCGACTACGTTCACCCCATGCGGGGGAACTGTGTCGACGAAGGTGCCGGTGGATCTCCAAGATGCCATCTCCTGCTCCATGGCAGCTATCCACTGAGAGGCCCAATGTCCCGAGGTCGCCTCAGCGTAAGTGCGAGGGGTCGGGATGTCGAAAGCGTCTGGGTCACCCTCAGGGACTAGCAGCATGCAACAGAGATGGGGAGCAGCCTCGGACAGGAAAGCAAGCTCAAACTGGCGGTCCTCCAGGACGTCAATGCCAAGGGCAGGAGCACCCCCGACAGACGGAGGACAGGCAGGGTCAGAGACCAGAGCGGTGGCATAGTCAAGGCGGCGGGTAGAGGCGAAGTCAGCGACCGCAGCAACAAGAGCGTCAAGGCACGAGACCGGAACAGACGGGTCGGTAACGAGAGAGGCAAGGACCCGAGGAACAAGAGGACGAGCGGCACGAACGTAGTCAGACAGCGGGGGGGTGCAACAACAAGGGAGGACGGAGGAGGTGACGGGAGAAGAGGAGGACGAGACGCGTGGGAACGAAGCAACATAGGGTGGGAGCGCAAGACAGGCGAGGCAGGACGAGCACGGGAGGGACGGTGAGACCAGACGTGCGACGGAGGAGTCGGGTCAGGAGACAGGGGAGGGGACACAGGAGGGGAACGAGGAGGAAGACGGGCTCGGGACGAGTCCGGCGGAGGGAACATAGGGCCGTAGACGGGAAGAGGAGGAGACGGGCAGAGAGGAACAGCCGCAGGGTCAGGGGACGGAAGGCCAAGCAGGCGAAGGGCTGACACCGGCGAGGACTGCTGCTGTGGCGGCACAACGGCGACACCGGGACTGCAAGCGGCTTCTCGGCTACCACCGGCACACTCCACACCAGTACCCCCAGAGGATCCACCCCCGGGGCTACCGGGACTAGCACCCCCAGAGTCAACGAACGGGTGCTGCGACGGCGGCGGCGGCGGCAGCGACAACGACGGCTGCAGCGCCGGCGAAGGCGGTGGAGGAGGGGACTAGGGAGGGGACGCCGGGGGAGGGGCGGCCAGCAAGGACTGCGCAGCAGGGCCACCAGAGTCAGAAGACTCCTCAACCGGGTCCACCGACGGAAGGGGGGTGACGTGGGACAGACCAGAGGGGGCAGGACGAGGAGGAGGAGGGGGGGGGGCAGGGACTACCGGGGAAGGAGTGACCAGGAACAGGGAGGGGGTAACCGGGGGACCGCGGTAGGGGAAGCTACGGTAGTAGGAGACGGATTCGTCAAAGGTGACGTCGCGAGAGTGAAAGAAGCGGTGAGACGGCGGGTGGTAAAAGTGCCAGTCGGACGCGTCAAGGGGAAAACCGAAAAAGACGCAGGGGAGGGTGCGGGCAGTGAGCTTGTCCATGCTGGAGGCACGGACGTGAGCAAGGCAGCCCCAGACGTGGAACGCAGACGCGTCACCCGGAGACCCAGTCCAAAGACGAGTCGGCGAAACCTGCGGCTGCTGAGGGTGCGGCCACAAGTTAAGCTGGTGAGAAGCGTAGCGCACAGCGAACGGCCACAGAAAATGGGGTGCACCGGCATGGATCATGGAGGTGCGAGCCACCTCCATGACCAAACCCATGCGTCGCTCA
Organism: Closterium sp. NIES-67; assembly: GCA_027943415.1. Classification (NCBI taxonomy): domain Eukaryota; kingdom Viridiplantae; phylum Streptophyta; class Zygnematophyceae; order Desmidiales; family Closteriaceae; genus Closterium; species Closterium sp. NIES-67. Next base: position 623,631 of record BQMB01002270.1, on the reverse strand, counting down.
GCGACCCCATTCTGCTGTGGGGAGTCCGGTAGGGTGAACGTCTGGGTGATGCCCTCCGCACAACAAAAGCGACCAAGGACACCTAAGGCAAACTCGCCACCACGGTCGGAGTGAAGACGCAAGACAGGGAGACCGCGGTTGACACGCGCAGAGACAAGCCAGGGGATGAGAGCGCCAGGCACGTCGGCCTTGCGCTCCAGAGGAAAGACTGTGGTGTAACAAGTAAATTCGTCGACAAGCACAAGGAAGTAGCGCTCGCGACGCGGCCCAGGGACTGGGGCGGGGCCCCAGACGTCCAGGTGCAGGGTCTGCAGCGGCGCGGCGGTAGGGGGAAACGAGGAGGAGTGAGGGGCACGGCGAAGCCGACCCTCGACACAAGGCGTGGAAGGTGGGGCTGGGGAGGAGGGAAACGCGGGGAGAGAACCTTGGAGACCAAGGACAAGACCGTGCTGGGACATGTGACGCAGACGCGGGAGCGCAGGGTGAACGAGGCGGTGGTGCCAAAGGAGAGTCGGGTGAGTGAGGGACCGACAGGAGCAGGCGGCAGCAACCTGGGTAGACGCAGCCACCTGAGGGAGCGCTCCAGCCGGGGGGGTCACGATGTCCAGAGTGAACAGGCCGGACACCGGGTCCCGGGGGAACGTGGACAGGGGGGCACCAGTGGCGGCCTCGGTACAGACAACATACCGCTCGTGACCAGGGAACGCAGTGGTGACGCCAAGGTCCTGGAGGCAGCCGACACCAACTAGGTTCCTTGAGAACGAGGGGATATGCAGTCCTGTGAGAGTGCCTGAAGGAACCGCCGGACAGGGAAGGGTGGTGGAACTACGGGCGACTACCGGACCGCCGGAGGGGTCAGCAAGAGAAACGGCAGCAGGAACAGGAAGCGGCGTCAGTGTGGTGAAGTCGCGGAAGAAACACCGGGAAGCGCCAGAGTCCAGGGTGTAGGAAAGCGAAGCAGTGGTGTCCGGCGACGGGGCGACGGCGGAAGCACCAAGGCTAAACAAAGCAGGGGCTCCTACGCCTGACGCAGCAGGGGAGGCTAAGCTAGGCACACCTACACTAGACGACAATGAGTAATAAGCGGGAAGCACACTAGAGTCATCAGCATACATCACATGCAGAGCAGAAATAATGGCATCCATGTCCATGTCAATAATTTGGATCTGACGACTAAGCAAACTGTGCAAGTCCGGGAGGTCTGGCGACGGGCCGAAGCGCTGACGAAACATGTCGTCCAGGCGACGAAAACAGCGGGGAGTGGAGTGACCGATCTTACCGCAAACGAAGCCGCGGCGAGGACCGGTCTGGATCTGGTACTGACAACGCACGCCTCCAGAACCACCACTCGGCACACCACCACGCGCCCGACCACCGCCAGCGCCGGGCCACCCGGGCGGGAGGACACTCGTCTGCCGCGTCTGCGGCGGCTGCTGCAAAGGCTGCGGCTGCTAAGACTGCTGCGGCTGCTGAGGCTGCTGCTGCTGCTGCGACTGCAGGGGCGGCAGCTCAGCTGGACTGGGCAGGGTCCCCTCGTCCGCTCCAGCACCAGACGACCCGAATCCACCACCACCCCCTCCCGCACCCCCGCCTCCTCCGCCGCGCCCAACCTTGGGGCGGCGGCCCTTCCCCGAACGAAACTGCGCTGCAGCAGCAGTCTCAGCCACAGCAGCAGAGCCGTCGGAGAAGGTACACTGAGCGGGGGCACAACCCTGAAAGATAGGGACCGGCACGGTACCGCTCGCCTGGGCGATGGAGCGGTGGCGGGTCTCAATCACAGTCAGGGTGTCTACAAAGTCAGTGAGGGTGAGGTCCGCGGGGTGAATTCTAAGGAAGCGGTCGCGGGCGACAGCAAGGCGGTCAGGGAGGCGGGTGGCAAGCAGGTAAAGGGTAGAGGTAATGGGCGGCTGGTGGGCTCTAAGCTGTGCGTCAGTGCAGGTAGCGCGCCAGGTCTCATCTATCGAGCGCAGGTGGGCAGCGAGGTCAGAGACAGTGGGGAAAGACGCAAGGTCAGGAAAGAGCATCGGGAGGATCAAGCGACCCACCAAGGCGGCTGGAGGGGTGGAATAGCACTTGATGACAGCATCTAAGTAAGCCTGGGCAGTAGTGAGGGACCTAAAGCGGGGGCGCTCGGACGGGGGAAGGGCATTGCTAATGGCAAGCTGAGCGACAGCATCTCGAGAAAGCCAGACAGAGCGCGCACGGGCAGTGGCAGCAGTAGACTCGCGCTCAGTGGGTGCGGAGTTAGCGGGCAGAACAGCAGGGGGGTCTGGGCAAGGGAGCGTACCGTCAAGGTGTGCGGAAAGCGGTTCACCATCTTGCCGCTGGCCAGTGAGTTGGCGCCGGAGGTCGGCAAGCCACGCCTCGAACTCCAGAGGCTGGTCTTCAGCGTCGAAGCGAAGCTCTGCCGCCATCAGGTGCAGTGCAGGACTGTACAGTGCGGTGCAGTGTGGTGCAGTGCAGAGCAGGGCAGTGCAGTGCGGTGCCGGGCGGTGCAAGGCAAGGCAGTGCGATGCAGGGCAGTGCAGTGCAGTGCAGGGCGGTGCAGGGCGGTGCAGGGCAGTGAAGTGCGGTGCAGGGCGGTGCAGTGCGGTGCAGGGCGGTGCAGGGTGGTTCAGTGCGATGCAGTGCAGTGCAGTGCGGTGAGGGGCGGTGCAGGGAGGGGGGGAACCGTACCAGTGAGGATGCAAGGGCTGGGGCAGGGCGCAACAGGGCCCGGAGAGCGCGACTTGGCCGAGCGGGCGCGACGGGGCCGGGAAGGGCGCAACGGGCCGGGCGAGTGCGACAGGGCCGGGCGGGTGCGACGGGCCGGGCGGGTGCGACGGGGCCGGGCGGGCGCAACGGGGCCGGGCCGGGCGCAAAGGGGCCGGGCGGGTGCGACGGGGCCGGGCGGGTGCGACGGGGCCGGGCGGGTGCGACGGGGCCGGCCGGGCGCGACGAGGCCGGGCAGGGCGCAACGGGGCCGAGCAGGTGCGACGGGGCCGGGCGGGTGCGACGGGGCCGGGCGGGTGCGACGGGGCCGGGCGGGCGCGACGGGGCCTGCAGGCGAGACAGGGCCCAGGAGGGGCGCTACGGGGCCCAGGAGGGGCGCTACAGGGCGAGGGGCGTAGCGAGGCCCGGGAGGGTCGCGACGGGGCTAGGGGGTTGCGACGCGGCCCAGGAGGGGCGCGGCAGGGCTAAGGGCACGACGGGGCCCAGGGGGGTCGCGACGGGGCTAGGGGTGTCGCGACGGGGCCCAGGGGGTTGCGATGGGGCTAGGGGGTCGCGACGGGGCCCAGGAGGGGCGCGGCAGGGCTAGGGGCACGACGGGGCCTAGGGGGGTCGCGACGGAGCTAGGGGGTCGCGACGGGGCTAGGGGGTCGCGACAGGGCCCAGGAGGGGCGCGGCAGGGCTAGGGGCACGTCGGGGCCCAGGGGGGGGTCGCGACGGGGCTAGGCGAGGGGGCACGACGGGGCCCAGGGGGGAGGCGCGGCGGGGCCTAGCTAGGTGACAAGCGGAAGCGGTAGGTGGGGGATCCTAACCTACGCGTGATACCATATCAGAATGAGAGAAGTAATGAATTAGAATGAGAGTACAGATGGATATACCTAAGTATTGTACCCTCTAAGAGGTGACCCGATACAGTCTATGCAAACATAACAGATACACATGTTTGACACTTCCGTCCACTTTGATGGTTTGGGCATTGTGTATTGAACTTAGGAGAAAAGGCCACACTTGCTGCACCATGCTTGAGCGATTTCTGATATTTCCATCAATTATTGCTCAGTGGGATGTCGCGCACTCATCAGCAGCCAAAATAGAGCACTCACTGGCACAAGGTCCAAGCATGGTGTTTGTAGCATGTGATGGTTGGAATTTGCAAATGTCTGAAATTGTTGAATTGGATTCATCAATTGGGTGAGTACTAATAGCGATGAGAGTGACAGCACGGGGTGAGCATCAAGGCGGTGGGATGGGACGGGTTGCTGACATGGCGAAGCGATGCGACGGGACAGAGTGAAGGGGTGCTGTAGCAAAGGAAGAGTAGCGAAAGGAGCAAGCGAAGGATGATGGTGTTGGTCCAAGCTCTTGGGAGCATAGCGAAGGATTCGTATTGAAGTGGAAAGATGGTTAGGGCTGCAGGAAGGAAGAATTATGACAGTTGAGGGGAGATACGGTAGTTGGTTTGGAGGAGAGGTGGATCAACATTTTTATGGCAAAGATACGCCCTCCACCAAATGAAACCACACCGTATCACAGCCGTGCCTACTCTAGTCCTTCCAATGGTCGACCGTGACTGCATCTAGCTTAGATCCTGAGGGTAACGTACCGCGCCCTTAGGGATTTTAGGAGAGAGGATTGCGCTTGTGCATGAGCCGTTTGTGGACGGGTGGGCCGGGGGTGGTGGGGGGGAGGAGGGGGGGGAAGAGGGGGGTGGGGAGGGGAGAAAGGAAGAGGGGAGGGGAGGTGAGGGGGCAACGGGGAGCAGTCCCAGTCGGTGGTGGGGACCACTGACGGCATAGACGAGCTCATACAGCAGCATCAGATCCATGCGACTTCGGTCACTAGATGATGCTCTTAAAGCCTTTAACAAGGTATCCGACATCGTACTGCGTCCCTCTAGAACGATCACTTTCCCTGAGAGAGGTTATTTGATCCACATGGTAATCACCTTGCAAGGTAATTCATATGCCTTTCACTCCCTACTGAATTCTACGTCGTCCGTCAGACCCCCTTGATCTTCGCCCAGCTAATGGTATTTCGCCTGCGATAAAATTTCCACCAGCCCGTCACGGCTTTGTTAGGATTAAGGACAGAGTCTAGGTGAACTTAGGAGCTAGAATTACTCAAAATATAAATCCGAAATTCTGGACAGAAAAGTCGTCTTCACAAGAAACGACGTCGACAAAACACTAGCCGTTGGAATGTCGCGAAACTTGGATATGTTGTAGCTCTTGATCTCAGCTACCGTTCCCAATTTGAATCACGTTGATTGATGAAGTATTCGCGACGCTATGGCTTTCGACGCACTAGGGGGTAAGCTGTAGGAGGAGAACTTAACTCAATCTCAAGAGTTCAATCAAAGTTCAAGAATCTCACAAGGAATTAGAAGGAGCAAGAGAAAGGTTGGGATAGAAGAGAGGGATGAGAGGGAAGGTCCCAAGAGAGTCCCCAACCAAGGAAACCCCATAAGCACAAAGATTCCCTCCCTATAGGAACCCCAACTTTGACATTTGTCCCTTCCCAACCAATCCATCCAAGTTGGCCACCCTTGCCAACCTAGCTTGGTTGTTCCCAACCAATTTGCAGCTGTTACAGTAGAGTGACGAATTTCCCCAACCCCAAAGGTCCCAACTCCATATAAAGTCACCCCACAACTTCACTTAGTAACCGCCGCAATTGTAACGCAAGCTCATGAACTTTGAATCTTCATAGCTTTCGCGTTCTTGCTCCGATTGAAGCGATTCTTGTTGCGTCGGAAAGATCTTCTCAAGATCTATTATCACAAATACCTGCTCAGACAGAATAACACAAAACACATTCCCAAACTCCAGAACACACCACACAAATTCTTTCACACACAGTCAAACCATACGTGCGAATTGAAACAAGGGATGGGAGGCAGACAGAATGTGATAACATATGATGACATCACACAACAATCTCCCCCTCTGGCTGCCAACCATCATCGACCATACCACATCTCAAGCATGCATACTCAATGCACACTCATCCCAGCAAGCTTCATGCCCTTCCAATGATCCGCCTCCGCCAGACGCTTAGTGAAAATATCTGCTGCCTGCTGATGGGTCTTCACTATCTCCAGCCGCACCTCCTTATCAAGGAGTCTCCTCACCCAGTGCCACTTAGGCCTTATGTGTTTTGTCAGCCCATGCAGACAAGCATTCTTGGCGAGCTTCACAGCAGACTCATTGTCACAGAACACAACTGTCGGCTCCTCCTGACCAACTCCCAACTCCTCCAACAAACGCCTTAGCCACACTACTTCCTTGGCCCCATGGTGTAAGGCCATGTACTCAGTCTCACATGAGGACAATCCCACCTCATTCTGCTTCTTGCTGCGCCAGCTCACAGCACCACCTCCTAGCAAGCACACATAACCCCCAATGCTGGTGCCATCCGCTTTCACTGAGTTGAAGCTAGCGTCAGTATAGCAACTCAAGAGCATCTCTCCACTCTTCACATCTGCAGCACCTCTCTGCAACCGCTGCCTCACTCCACTGTACTCCAATCCCACTGATGCCGTAGCACTCACATAGCGGACCAACCTCTTGGCCGCTTCCAGCTGCTCATGACTAGGGCGTGAGACCACACTAGCCAACCGTGATGTAGAAAATGCAATGTCAGGCCGTGTATGATTTGCAGCATAATTCAGCGACCCAACCATCGAATGAAACAGCTTCCTGTCACTCTCACCCACTACCTCCTCATCAGCACATGGCTCCACAGTAAACCCTGAAGGTAGTGGTGTTGCTGGCTTTCCCCCATCTTGCAGCCCATACTTCTCAGCCAGCCCCTCACAGTACTTCCTCTGGTGCAACCTCAGCACACCCTTTTCCACATCTCTCTCCACGTGCATCCCCAAGTAGTACTTCACCTCACCCATCTTGGAGCACTTGAACTGCATCTCCAGCATCTGCTCTGCGCTGTCCAGCAAAGCAGTGGATGCAGAAAAGAGAAGGATATCATCCACATACACCAAGAGCATGAGGATTTCATCCTTCTCCTGCAGCAGGAACAGGCTGGGGTCACACTCACTCTTCTTGAAACCCCCAGCCAACAGCGCCTCCTCCAACTTGTGATACCATGCACGAGGCGCCTGCTTAAGGCCATAGATGGCCTTCTTCAGCCTGCAGACCCTGCCGCTCCCGTCATCCAGCCCCTCTGGCTGCTTCATGTACACCTCCTCCATAATGATCCCATTCAGAAAAGCAGTCACAATGTCCATCTGCCGTATCTTCCATCCCAGGAGTGCAGCTATCGCCAACAGCACCCTCAGTGTTGTTCCTTTCCCCACAGGAGCAAACACCTCATCATAGTCCTTCCCCTTTGTCTGCTGAAACCCCCGTGCCACAAGCCTAGACTTGTAGCGGGTCAGCTCCCCTTCAGGTCCATACTTGTGCCTGTAGATCATCTTGGAAGTGATTGCCTTCTTTCCAGGAGGCAAGTCACACAGGTCCCATGTCTCGTTCTCAATTAGGGACCCGAACTCCTCATCCTCACTCGCCTTCCACTTCTCCCCATTTGGTCCATTCAAGGCCTCTTCTCGAGTCTTGGGCTCAGGGATTGGTGCCCAGTAGCAGTGAGCGATCTCATCTTCCTCAATCTGCTCAACCACACTCCCAGCCTGCACCACATTTGGCTTGCCTCTTCCCCCATAGGTCAGCCTCACAGGAGGGCGCACATCCCTCCTAGGTCGCTCAGGCGGGTGTGGAACTCGAGGTGGAGACTCATGTTGCTGTTGCTGCTCCACTTCAGCTGCTCCCCCTTCTTCAGTCACCCCAGATATCTCCTCCTCAGACACTGCAACCTCCACCTGCCTTGAAGGCTGCTGCAACTCATCTGCCTCCACAATGAGTGGTGTAGATGGAAGCTTCTGTTGCTGCTGCTTCCATTCCTTATAGTACAGGGACTCAAGAAACTTCACATCCCTTGACACTGTCAGCTTCTGGATGGTCAAGTCCCATAGAAGCCATCCCTTGTGATCCTTTGCAATCCCCAAGTGCACACCCCATCTTCCAGAAGCCTCCAACTTCCCTCTTTTCTCCTTAGGCACATGAAACACTACCATGCACCCAAATGCCCTCAGCATATTCACAGCTGGAGCACTCCCATACCACTTGGTATATGGGATCCACTCCTTATCCCCAACTGTAGCCAGCACTCTATTCTTCACAAGGGCGACCTGCCTCAGTGCAGACACCCAAAACGGATCAGGTAGCCCTGCACGCCCAAGGAGAGTGCGTGCCCCCTCCTGCAGGGTCCTGTTGAACCTCTCAGCCACGCCATTCTGCTGCGGGTTGTAGGGCACTGTCAGTTGATGCTGGATCCCCTTCCTCTTCAACTCCCCCTCAAAATCAGCTCCAATGAACTCCCCACCATTGTCACTACGGATCACCTTCACCTTGTGTCCGCATTCCCTCTGAGCTCTCGGCATCCACTCTTTAAGGACAGCCGCTGCCACCTCCCCCTTGCTCTTCAAAGGGTAAACCCACACTGCCCGAGTGTGGTCATCCACAATTGTCAAGAAATAGCGGCTGCCTGAGAGGGAAGGGGCTCTTGTGGGCCCCACCACATCCATATGCACAAGTGCAAGTGGGGTCTTGGCTGGTCCTGTAGTGCTGTTGAAGGGGAACTTGGAGAACTTGGTCTCCAAGCATGTAGGGCAGCTCCCAATCTCCTTCACTCCCCCTTTCACCTCCAAGCCCTTCAGGCTCCCATCCTTCACCAACTTCTGCAGCATAGGGAAGTTCACATGACACAGCCTCTCATGCCATGTCTCCCAATCGGCCTCTCCACTCCTTGGTGAAGCCTTAGCCCATGCCGCACTTGCATCCACACCAGCAAGCACCTCACCATGTGTCTGCTGCTTCTGCACTTTCTTGACTGCTTCCAGCACCCCATCAGTTGGTGCAGTTGCATCTCCTCCTGCTGTTGCCTTTGCCACTGCTGCCGTTGCTGCTGTTGGAGTCTTCCCATTCCATGGGATGATGGGCAGCTGCCACAGGTCCTTGATGCAGCTGGTCTCCTCTTCCAGACTCCACAGCACCTTCTTCCCAAGCTTAGCACGGCAGCTGGTTGGTCCAAAGGTCACTTCGGCCTTGCTCTTCTGCAGTCGTTGCACAGAGAGAAGGTTAGCAGACAAGCCTTCAACCAGCAGAACATTCCCAAGCCCCACAAGCTCCCCATTAGCTCCCTTAACCTTGGCATTCCCAACACCAATCACGGGGAGCAAAGCACCTGACGCTGCTGCCACATACTTAATCTTCCCAGGGGGTTTTACCTCATCAAGCAAATCTGCCCGTGGAGTCATGTGACTGGTGCAACCCGAATCAATCACCCAGTGCGTGAGAGGGTGCATCACAACCTTTCCGACAGATCCCACATCACCCTCATGCCCATGCACATCCTCAACCATGAGATACATCCCAGGATAGGCGTTACCTTGTGCACCTTCACCTTGTGCACCTGAGCCTTGCACAGCGCCACCTTGTGCGCGTTCACCACTTGGCGGCTTCATGCCTGGAGGTGACCATCCCTCCAGCCTGCTGAAGCACTTGAACCAAGGATGCCCGACCTTCTTGCAGTACCAGCAGGTGCCCTCCATTCTGGTACTCCCCCTGCCACTAGAGCTCCCATGCCCCTCATTATAGTCACCTCGGCCTCTACCTCTGCCAAAGCTCCTCCCACGGCCTCGGCCTTTCCAACCCCCTCTTCCTCTGCCGCGCCCTGCAGCTCCATACCCCTCAGCAGTCTTAGTGGCAGCACCGCCTCCCACATGGCGTCTGCGGAAGTCCTCCTGCAGAATCTGCTGCCTTAGCCACTCAGGTGTCCATTGATCTTGTTGAGAGTTGAGGGTGGGGATGAGGTTGTCCCAAGAGTTGTCCAACACCGAGATGATCTTGGTGCACTGCTGCAGCTGAGATACACTGCTGCCCGCTGCTGCCATCCTTGCATAGGTGTCCTTGATCTTGTCAAGGACCGGCTTCACATCGTCCCCTGGTCGCATGGAGATGGCAGCAAGTTCCTTCTCGAGCACGATCACCATCAGGAGAGTGTTGGGCTGAATCACATCGCGTAGTAGTTTCCACGCCCTTGGACCCGAATCATCCGCTTCCACAAGATCCTTGATGTGCTCGAACATCTCCTTGTTGACCGATTGAAGGATGAGGTCGAAAAGCACCGTGCTTTTCTCAATCCACCGTTCACGTGCTTCGCCTTCTTCCGGCATCTTCTCTTCCCCAACAGCAATCTTCAGTAGCTTGTAGCGTTTGAAGGCACTCCTCATCCGTCCGCTCCATTCCTCATAGTTGGAGCCATCCAAAGCTTCAACTTTTGATGGCGGCGGCTCACTTGTCTTCTCAGCTACAGCTCCTCTTCCATTAGCATCTCCTCCTCTCTCATTCATCTTCTCCTTGAGAAATGACGAATTTCAGCTCCCCTTTGCTGTCCACACTCAGCTCCCTCGATATTTTCACAAGTGTCGGCGTCCACGAAATTTCGGCAGAGTTTCCCCTTAGCGGAAGACACATCCAACCTTTAGAACACCACTTAGGCACACCCACAGGCCATGGTGGGTCTAGAAGGGTCTTCAAACTTCTGTAGACTCCTCTCAATGTCCTTAATATTGCTCTGATACCACTTGTTAGGATTAAGGACAGAGTCTAGGTGAACTTAGGAGCTAGAATTACTCAAAATATAAATCCGAAATTCTGGACAGAAAAGTCGTCTTCACAAGAAACGACGTCGACAAAACACTAGCCGTTGGAATGTCGCGAAACTTGGATATGTTGTAGCTCTTGATCTCAGCTACCGTTCCCAATTTGAATCACGTTGATTGATGAAGTATTCGCGACGCTATGGCTTTCGACGCACTAGGGGGTAAGCTGTAGGAGGAGAACTTAACTCAATCTCAAGAGTTCAATCAAAGTTCAAGAATCTCACAAGGAATTAGAAGGAGCAAGAGAAAGGTTGGGATAGAAGAGAGGGATGAGAGGGAAGGTCCCAAGAGAGTCCCCAACCAAGGAAACCCCATAAGCACAAAGATTCCCTCCCTATAGGAACCCCAACTTTGACATTTGTCCCTTCCCAACCAATCCATCCAAGTTGGCCACCCTTGCCAACCTAGCTTGGTTGTTCCCAACCAATTTGCAGCTGTTACAGTAGAGTGACGAATTTCCCCAACCCCAAAGGTCCCAACTCCATATAAAGTCACCCCACAACTTCACTTAGTAACCGCCGCAATTGTAACGCAAGCTCATGAACTTTGAATCTTCATAGCTTTCGCGTTCTTGCTCCGATTGAAGCGATTCTTGTTGCGTCGGAAAGATCTTCTCAAGATCTATTATCACAAATACCTGCTCAGACAGAATAACACAAAACACATTCCCAAACTCCAGAACACACCACACAAATTCTTTCACACACAGTCAAACCATACGTGCGAATTGAAACAAGGGATGGGAGGCAGACAGAATGTGATAACATATGATGACATCACACAACAGGCTTTCCTGTCCCGAGCTGCCCTAGGAGATGCGTCGTGCTTCTGAAGTGTCGTCTAATCGCTTGCCGCGATGCGCTAGACATGCAACAGGGTCTCTAATCTCGTATGCCATTACCAGCGCCCACCGTGACGGGTTAGCTACCAAGCGGTGAAGTAAAACAACAGCCAGGTGGCGAGCGGAAACTTGTTGAAACGAACGCCGAATGTGATGGAAGGAGGACTCGTACCCGAATGCTTCGAGTTGCAAGGCCCAGATTAGGTTTCAGTTCACGTGGCAAGACTGTAGAAATCGAACACAACCTGTCACTGACCTCTTCCTATCTGCATCCACTATTTTCGCGAGGTCACTAATTTTAGGTCAACTATGGCGTCTGGAGATCCCAGATCGGCCCTTTACGATGGCATCTCGCTGGTTACCAGTGATATGACTACCACAAACACAATAGCGACGTAAGCACCCCGATATTTGAGTCACCCAATAGTAGCAATTGTGTGTCAAATTCGAGGAAGCTTGTATTGCAGCAGTTTGTCAACCTGGACAAAGTTGAATCCACACGACCAAATTCGCTGGATGGCAAATTTACGCGACCCGATTCAAAGAATTCGGGAACCGACATTTCGCAGATTCCAAAAGGCTGACCTGTCGTGCATCTGTATGTCTGGCATATGTCACGAACGGCGTCGCCACGGAACTTTGCATCTACCCATTTTCATCTTCGCAACGACCCCGCGCCTCGCTGTCCCCAGAATTTGAATATCAATTTCTCAAACATAAATGGCTCCCACTAATCTTCAGAACTCACCGAGCCTGTCACTAGCACTCCCATACTTACCTGCAGCCAGCCCGCTCACCCTAGGCTTCAAGTATGGCTGCTCTCTCCTCCACCACCGCGGCTTCTGCCGCTTCCGCCTTCGTCGCCTCGAGCGCCGAGCTCGCCACGAAGGTGAACAACGTGGAGTGTCGCGTGACGATGGTACGGCCCCGATTGCAACTTGTTCCTGGGCCCCTTCTCCTCGCCTCCCTCGTACCTGAAAGGCGAGTACCCCGGCGACTACGGGTGGGACACGGCGGGTCTGTCGGCGGACCCAGAGACGTTCGCGAAGAACCGCGAGCTGGAGGTGATTCACTCGCGCTGGGCCCTGCTCGGCGCGCTTGGCATCGTGTTCCCCGAGTTTCTGGCGCGCAACGGCGTGCCGCTGGGTGAGGCAGTGTGGTTCAAGGTGGGCGCGCCTTTAGGGCGGGCTCAACTATCTGGGCAACCCCAGCCTCATCCACGCGCAGAGCATCCTTGCCACGCTCGCCGTCCAGGTCAGCTCACCATCCTCGCCACACTCTCCTTCCAGTGCGTCCAAACGCCAAGGTAGGCCGTTTTTTATTATTTTTCCGTCTAGGTGCGTTGAATGAGATCGTATTTTCCAAGTCAATGCATTCCATTTTCTGCCTCGCGTTGTCCACTGCGAGAATAAAATAACAAAAAACGCACGACCCTGACGCAAATTCATGGTTGCAACGTGGTAACCCGACGGCCTCCTACAGGTGGTGCTGCTAGGGTTGGTGGAGAGCTACCGCGTGGGCGGGCTGGAGGGATTCCAGGAGGTGGACGACCCGATCTACCCGGGCGGAGCGTTCGATCCACTGGGGTTGGCGGACGACCCCAAGGCGTTTGCGGAACTGAAGGTGAAGGAGCTGAAGAACGGGCGGCTGGCGCAGGTGTCGGTGCTGGGCTTCTTCGTGCAGGCCATCGTCACCGGCAAGGGGCCCCTCGAGAACCTCGCGGACCACCTCGCCGACCCCGCCGCCAACAACGCCTGGGCCTACGCGCAGAACTTCGTCCCCGGTGCTTAGAGCGGAGCGAGGAGCGCTCCCGGGCGGCTAGTAGTGCTTGGTGGAGGCTGAAAGTTGCTATGATCTTGTGGTGAATTTGCACATACATGTATAGCCAGATTTGGTGTATGTTCATCTCAAAATTCTGGAGTTCAATTTCAACAAGTTCACTGAAATATTTCTAAACCGCCCTGTAGTAAGCGACGCCACAACCAGAGGTCGGCGTCTTAGGAGGCGTGAGTGGGATCAAAGTAACGGCCTCGGAATGGCGCACACGTAGCACTTGGAACTAGCCTGATAGCTTAAAACCCGCGGCCCAAATTGCGAGGCGCGGCCTTCAAACGCAGTGCGTTTGAACGTGGCGTTTTCGCAGGGTGTATTGGGGAGTAACGAGACTCTCGTCACTCAGGGATGCCTTTCAAGTTGAGTGCGGAAGGTAATTTGGAACACCAGGTGCTGAGCCTCTTTCGACCGTCCAGTTTTTACAGATTTTCATCTGACGGCGCGTAAGCAGCCGAAAAGTAATCTCATCCATCAAACTGTGTGTTTGCAAATTTGACGGTTCACGACAAGCGTTCAATTTGCGAGACTAAACGCCCGTGCGATTTCCAGCGTATTTCGTACAAACCGAGGATCAAAGTTCATACGGTACGCAGTGCGTTTGAACAAATTGGGATGCGGGTTTTAAGAAGGAAGAACCAGTCAATAATATAGAGGTGGGTGCAAGATACTCAATGGAATGACCACACAGTTTTTCCCCTCTGGATTTTAAACAAGCAAACAAGTGAGTAATTGCCACATCGGAGCGCGCGCGACTCGAAAAAATAAATCAGACTTTGGGGTTGCGTCTAATTTTTTTTTAGTCCGCGGCTTGATTCCAAGTCGGAACGTGGACTTGGTCCAAGTCAATCGCGTCATGCGTTGACTTTTCCAACTTTGCGAAAGTGAGTGTATAGCGAAAGTTTTCCAACTTTCGCTACACCCCATTCATTTTCGCCAATGCTTGAGGGGCTGCCAAGTGGCGCCCTCAAAACATTTCGGACCAACCAAGAGGAAATTTGGTTGTGTGGCGACGCGGACAAATCCTCCGTAGCCACTCCTTCCTTGCAACTCACCTCCCTTGGTCCAATTCAAGGGAGGTCCTTGGCGTGGGGGGCAAAACCTCCCCCACAATTCCAACACTCCCCCTTGCACCCCACGCTCACTTAAGCATGCAAGCCTACCCTAGCACAACAAACTAGAAGAGCATCTCTAGGCAAGGGCTTAGTGAGAAAATCCCCGGGACAACCAAGCTGCCAAGCTCGGCAAGAAGACGCCTCAACCAAACCGCTTCCGTACCACCACGTGTAAGAGCCACGTATTCGGCCTCGGTGGAGCTTAGTGCAATCAAGTTTGGCGCTTGCTTTTCCAACTCATTGCACCTCCAAAGAGGGTGAAAATGTATTTATACATGCTTTGGCGCGTTGATGGATCTCCCGCCCAATCCGCATCCGTGTAGCCTTGCAACACCACCGGTCCTGCTTCATACTGCAATCCGATTCGAGTAGTGCCGTTGATGTACCGAAGGAGACGATGAGACGCTCGCACATGCTCGACCATGGGGTTGGAGACAACGCATCCTAGCACCCCCACGAGAAAGGAGAGGTCGGGTCATGTGCTTACGGCGGCATACATGCACGACCCTACCACCGAGTGAGATATCTTGGCGCTCTCGGGGTCCATGGGGTTCTCATCGCTCACGGCCAAGGGATGAAACCCCGCTTTCATGGGCGTCGGCGTGGGCTTGCTCTCAACCATGCCGAATCGGTCCACCATACTCTCTAGGTAGTTGTGTTGGTAGAGGTGAAGGGACTTGTTCCCACGATCTCGATCGACGTGCATCCCGAGGTAGTAGGAGACCGTGCCGAGGTCACGCATGGAGAACTCGGCCGCAAGCTTGGTCTTCACATCTGCTACTAGGGACTTGCAATCCGAGATAATAAGGAGATCGTCGACGTAGAGAAGAAGCACGAGCTTCTTCCCCCCCCCTTGTTGAGAATATAAAGTGCGTGGTCACACTCGCTCCTCTCAAACCTCATGGTGAGCAAGTGACCATCCATCCTCATGTACCAAGCCCGAGAACTTTGCTTGAGGCCATAGATGGTCCGCTTGAGCTTGCACACCCAGATGTGCCGTCGTTGAAGCCGGGAGGTTGCCGCATGTACACCTCTTCCTCAAGACGGCAATAGGGAAATGCCATCTTGACATCGAGTTGTTCAACCTCCAAGTTGAGGCCTCCCGCTAAGGCCAAGAGAGTACGCAAGGTAGTGGACTTGGCAACGGGAGCGAAGGTTTCGTTGTAGTGGAGACCTTCTTTTTGAGTGTAGCCTTGCGCTACCAATCGTGCCTTGTACCGCTCCACCTCACCGTTGGGTCCAAGCTTCATCTTGAACACCCAATGAGAGTCAACAAGGTAGGCTCTGGGAGGTTTCGGGACAAGCTCATAGACCTCATTGACCATGAGCGATTCATACTCCTCCTGACATGCCATCTCCCACTCCGCGGCTTCCAAAGAGTTGACGGCATCACGGTAGGTGGAAGGGGTGAAGTGGTGTGCCTCAAGGCACCATGCGTCTCCCCCTTCCTCATCTTCCTCCACCATGAGAGAGACGTTGAACTTGGGGTTAGGATGAGGCGCACGATGAGTACGAGTGGAGGTAAGGGTCGGAGTGATCTTGGGAGGAGAAGGTGAAGAATTGATATGCGTGGCGGTTTCTTCATCTCCATTCACTCTAACCACTGCATCATCCTTCCCCCCCTCATTCGGGCTCGAGGGGGTATCCATCTCGGTCGCCGCATCCGCCACTTCGACCGCATCCGTCGACTCCAAGGGTGGGGAAATCACAAGGATGGGTGGTGCTCCCGTGGACTTGGAACGGAAGTGGTCCTCATAGCACACCACATCTCGAGAGACCACGAGGTGCTTCTGCTCCAAGTCCCACACATGCCATCCCTTGTGGTCCGCGCCATGGTCCAAGAACATTGCCGTCCGCGCCTTGACTTCAAGCTTGGTGCGAGTAACGTCGGGAACATGATAGTACCACAAGCACCCAAAGGTGCGGAGGTTGGAGACGTCCGGCTTTGTCCCGCTCCAAGCCTCAAGGGGCGTCGTGTTAGGTAATGCTTTGGTGACACGCTAGTTTCGAACCCAAGTCGCCAAGGTTACCGCCTCACCCCACCAAGCCTTCTTCGCATGAGCATGGGAGAGCATGCTTCGTGCCAACTCCATCAACGTCTGGTTCAACCGCTCGACCGCTCCGTTTTTTTGGGGTGAGTATGGCGTCGAGTAGTTGTGGGCGATCCCTCGTAATTTCAACCAATCACCGAGCTCCCGAGCCGTATGTTCCTCACCGCCGTCCGAGCAAAACCGCTTCACCTTGTGACCGGATTGCGTCTCCACATCCGCCACCCATTCTTTGATCATCAAAGTGGTGGTGCTCTTGTCCTTGAGAAGCCGAATCCAACACATGCGGGTTGCGTCATCGAGGAAGGTGAGGATGTAACGTGTGCCACCCTTGGACACGAGAGTGATAGGCCCACACAAGTCCGTGTGCACAAGGGCGAGGGGCGTGTCGGCGAGCGGAGTGGTACGAGGCGGGAAGGTCTTTCATGCCATCTTCCCCTCAAGGCAAGCGGGGCACTTGTCATCCTTGTCACCAGAATGCCCAAGACGCAAGCCATGCACCACGCCTTTGGTTGCCATGGCATGGATTGTCGAGGGATCGGCATGACCAGTGGAGAGTGAGGTTATTGTCGTAGCCGCTTGTGCCGATGCAACAACCGGAAGGGCCTCAAGCTTGTAGATCCCTCCGACTTGCCGTGCCGTGCCGATGTGCCGCCCATGCGCTGAACTAAGCTCCATCGCCATCCCTTCGATGCTCACACGCATCCCCTTGCGTGTCAATTGGGAGACGGATATAAGTTCGCGCCGAGCCCGGGAACCACCAAGACGTTTTTTATGGTGAGAGAGCCGCCGCCCACCGCAAGCTGCAAGTTGCCGCAACCCGTGATGTTCAACGAGTCGCGGTTGCCGAACACAACGCGCTTGATTGGTGTATTCAAGGACACGTCGTTGAGAAGCTCCGCAAATGCTGTCATGTGTTGCGTGGCGCCCGTGTCAATGATCCATGCATCACTTCCTCCAATGGTTGTGTCGCCCGCCACAAACACGAAATCATGATCGGTGTCGTCACACGTCGCCACATGCGCACGCCGGTTGCCATGATTCATCGATGGCGGTCTCCAATTTGCCGGTTTTACGGGACATTCTGACCACCAATGACCGGGCTTCTTGCAAAAAAGGCATGTTCCATCGCAAGCCCGTCCTTGATTCGCGTTGGCCGGTCCTCCGCTTGACGGGGTTGAGGCCGCCACACTGCCGTTCGAGTTGCCGCGGGAGATACCATCAGTGCGCCGCTTGAAGTTACCCGATCCTCTCGCCTTCGTATCCCGAGAGAAGCGCGCCGAGCGGATTGCATCGCCATGCATGCGGTTGAGCATCGTCTCTTCATTGATGAGGCATGACACCACGTCTTCCTTCTTCCAAGAAGCTTGAACAGCATCCAAAGTTGTGATGATGCTTGACCATTCTTTACCGAGGCCCGAGAGGAGAGTCATGATCCAATCGTTTTTGTCTATGCCCATGTCCAGCTCGACAATGCGCTCGCCAAGCTCCTCCGCCCAATTCACATACGCGCGCATCGTCTCACCGTCCCACATCCGCACCGTGAAGAGTTTGCAACACACCCGAAGCTTGCCACGAAGGGACTTCGTGATGTGCACGTCCTCATACGCTTCCACGCTTCACGAGTCGCACCTTCGCGATCGATGCACGAACTCACGTTGGGTACGAGTTGAAGACCAAGCTTGGATACGAGGAAGGCAAAAACCTTTTTGTCCTTCTGCACCCATGCCTGGTGTTCCCCGGATGGAGCATCCGCAAGGGGTTTCGATTCCGAGCCATAAAAAAATCCCCAAAACTCAGGCTCCATCATGTACACTTTGAGCTTGAAGCGTTAAAAAGAGAAGTGCTCCTCGTTAAAAAGTGGCACCGCGCTCATGTCGACGAAATGCGGCGCCGACATGGATTCGGGGGAACTGAAGGGATTGCGAGGCACATTCGACGAGGACGCCGTCGTGGTAGAACCCATGTCGAGAGAAATGATTGATCGTGTACTCCTAACCTAGCTCTGATACCATGAAAGATTTCTAGACTGCCCTGTAGTAAGCAACGCGACGACCAGAGGTCGGCGTCTTAGGAGGCGTGAGTAGGATAGAAATAATGGCCTCGAAATGGCGCACACGTAGCACTTGGAATCAGCCCGAAAACTTAAAGCTGTTGTGCAAGTATAGAGGATTGACAAGACATGCTTGGGGGGGGATCTGTAAGAGTACGACCCCGTTACACCATTTGTCCATTTTCTTATTTCCTTCCTCTTTCATTTCTCTTTTTATCCCATCTCATTTGATTTCCTATTCTCCATTCTCCATTAACCTTTGGTTTATCCTACTATCATAATTATATCACCGACCAGGCTTGGGATGTACTGGTGCGCGATCTGGCGTAATCCTGCCGTAATCCCTTAAAGCCAATAGCCTTGCGTGGCTATACGCAGGGTGATTCTATCTTCTAGAAGGGTCTATTCCCTTAGGAGAAGATAAACCTGGTTACCTGATGTACTCTGGAAGTATAAAAGCACCTTGTACTCATCGACAGTGCAACCTTTCCTCGAGTCATTCGATCTTGTAACACTTGGTATCAAAGCTTTTTGTCAACTTATACATATTATCTATGTAGAAGTTATAGGCTAGACTGAGGTATGCTTCTAGTGAGTACAACCAACTAGTATTTGTTCTAGGTTTCCACTTTTAGTAATCATTCGTTCTCACTTTGACATGGTATCACGCGTAGGTTAGCATCCCCCACCTACCGCTTCCGCCCGTACCCTAGCTAGGCCACGTCGCGCCTCCTAGCCCCGTCGCGCCTCCTAGCCACGTCGCCCCCCTCCTGGGCCACGTCGTGCCACCCTAGCCCCGTCGCGCCACCCTAGCCCTGTCGCGCCCCTCTTGGGCCCCGTCGCGCCTCCTAGCCCCGTCGCGCCCCTCCTGGGCCCTGTCGCGCCACCCTAGCCCCATCGCGCCACCCTAGCCCCGTCGCGCCCTGCCTAGCCTCGTCGCGCCCGCTCGGCCTCGTCGCGCCCTGCCTGGCTCCGTCGCGCCCGCCTGGCCCCGTCGCGCCCTACCTGGCCCCGTCGCGCCCTGCCTGGCTCCGTCGCGCTCTGCCTGGCCCCGTCGCGCCTGCTCGGCCCCGTCGCGCCCTGCCTGGCTCCGTCGCGCCCGCCTAGCCCCGTCGCGCCCTGCCTAGCCCCGACGCGCCCTGCCTGGCCCCGTCGCGCCTGCCTGGCCCCGCCGCGCCTTCCTGGCCCTGACGCGCCTGCCTGGCCCCGTCGCGCCCTGACTGGCTCCGTCGCGCCCGCCTGGCCCTGTCGCGCCCTGCCTGGCTCCGTCGCGCCCTGCCTGGCCCCGTCGCGCCCGCTCGGCCCCGTCGCGCCCTGCCTAGCCCCGTCGCGCCCTGCCTGGACCCGTCGTGCCTGCCTGGCCCCGCCGCGCCTCCCTGGCCCTGCCGCGCCTGCCTGGCCCCGCCGCCCCTGCCTGGCCCTGCTGCACCTGCCTGGCCCTGACGCGCCTGCCTGGCCCCGTCGCGCCCTGCCTGGCCCTGTTGCGCCTGCCTGGCCCCGCCGCACCTGCCTGGCCCCGCCGCGCCTGCGTGGCCCTGCAGCGCCTCCCTGGCCCTGCTGCGCCTGCCTGGCCCCCGCCGCGCCTCCCTGGCCCCGCCGCGTCTGCCTGGCCCCGCCGCGCCTCCCTGGCCCCGCCGCGCCTGCCTGGCCCCGCCGCGCCTGCCTGGCCCTGCCGCGCCTGCCTGGCCCCACCGCGCCTGCCTGGCCCCTCCCGCGCCTGCCTGGCCCCGCCGCGCCTGCCTGGCCCCGCCAGCACCTGCCTAGCCCCACCGCACCTGCCTGGCCCCTTTGCCCCGGCTCGTCCTGCCGTGCCGCCTCGGGCTCCGTCTCCTCTGCTCGCCCGTGCTGAGGCGCTTCGCGGCCGCCGTGCTGGAGGGGGCTGTCGCTGTGTTCCTGCGTCGCTGTGTTCCTGTGGAGCTGTGACGCTGACCCTGCACGATGGCGGACTTCGTGCTCCGACTGGACGCCGAGGGCCATGCGGTTGACTTCGCCGCCTAGCTCTCCGATCTCCGCCGCCACCTTACAGGTCAGCGCCAGGATGGCCACTCTTTGGTTGTCCATGTCGACGGCTTGCTCCCCCGCCCCCCCGCACCTGCTCCCCTCCCTGCTGATCCCTCCTCTGATGACCGTGAGACCTTCTCTACTGCTGCGCTTGCCCGTGCTGTCTGGGACTCCCGCGATGCAGTCGCTCAGGTTGCCATTAGCCACGCCCTCCGTGTCTCTGAGCGCTCGCGTTTTGCTACTATTGAGACGGCCAAAGCTTACTTAGACGCTGTTATTGCCCGCTATTCCACACCCGCGTCTGCTTCTGCTGGTCGCCTGCTCTTCCCTATGCTTTTCCCAGACCTTGCAGCTTTCCCTACCGTCGCACACTTTGCCACTCACCCGCGTGCCCTAGAGACCCGCTATCGCACTGCCAGCACTGCCGCCCAGCTCACTGCGCTCCCCCCCCCTTTCTGCATGACGCTCTATTTTATCGCCATGCGCCTGCCAGACCGCTTCGCTAGTGCTCGCGATCACTTTCTTAGCCAGCACCCGGGTGACCTCACTCTCACTGCCTTTGTCGACACCCTCACCGAGATCGAAACTCGCCAGCGCACTATCGCTCAGTCGAGCGGTGCGCCGGCAGTTTCTATCTTTCACGGTTGTGCCCCCTCCCAGTGTGCGTTCACTGACGTTTCGGCTGCGGTCGCCTCGGCGGCCCCTCTCACCGAGTCGGCTGGTGCGGTCCACCCGCAGCAGCGCTCGCGCCGCGGTGGCCGTGGTCGCCAGGGGGGTAGGGGTGGTGGTGGCAGTAGTGGTGGTGACGGTAATCCGCCTGCGGGGACTACCACTGGTGGGCAGGAGCAGCAGCCCCAGCCGCAGCAGGAGCAGCCCCAGCCGCAGCCGCCGCCCCAGCAGCAGTTACCGTCCCAGCAGCAGTCGCCGCAGCAGTGGGCCCGTCTCCCGCCTGGTTGGCCCGGCACCTCCGGAGGTAGTGGCCGTGGTGGCGGCCCGCGCAGCTTGGCGTCTACCGGCGGCTCCGGTGCTGTCACCTGCCAGTACCAGCTTCAGACCGGGCCTCTTCGCGGCACTCTGTGCCGCCGCCCGCACCCGACCGCCCGCTGTTTCCGCCGCCTCGACGATCTCTTTCGTCGTCGCTTTGGCCCGGCCCCGGACCTCCCCGACTGGCACAGCCTGCTCCGCCAGGGCGTGCCGATCTTTGAGTTAGACATGGATCAGCTACTGTAGGTGCTGCTTTGCATGCTTTGTATTCCGACACTTCTAGTTTTGCTGGATCTTATTACCCTGTGTACTCTAGTTTAGGTGTTGCACCACTGTGTAGCTTAGCCTCCCCTGCTGCGTCAGGCGTAGGACTGCCTAGGTTGCCTAGTCTAGTCGCTGCACCGGCTCCGTCCCCGGCCTCCGCCACTGCGTCGCTGTCCTTCACTCTCGACTCCGGTGCTTCTGCCTGCTTCTTCCGCGACCGTTCCACGCTCACGCCGCTTGCTGCACCTGCTGTTGTCTCTCTCGCTGACCCCTCTGCGGGTCCGGTCGTCGCGCGCAGTTCTACGTCCCTTCCCTGTCCGGCAGTTCCCTCGGGCTCCCTTACTGGCCTCCACGTTCCCTTGTTCTCCAGGAACCTGGTTGGTGTCGGCTGTCTCCAGGACCTCGGCGTCACCACCACGTTCCCCGGGCACGAGCGGTTCGCTGTCTGTTCTGAGGCTGTCTCAGGTTCCCCCCTTGCGACGTTCCCCCAGGACCCGGTGTCCGGTCTGTTTACCCTAGACACCGCTTCCCTCCCGGTTGGTGCGTCCTCCCAGGTCGCTGCAGCTTGCTCGTGTCGGTCCCTCACTCACCCCTCACTTTTCTGGCACCACCGCTTAGGTCACCCTGCTCTCCCGCGTCTGCGTCACATGTCCCAGCACGGTCTTATCTTAGGTCTCCCTGCGTCGCTCCCTGCCCTTCCTCCCTCGACTGCGCCACCGTGCACGCCTTGCGTCGAGGGTCGGCTTCGCCGTGCTCCTCACTCCTCCTCGCTGCGTCCTGCTACTGCCCCCCTTCAGACCCTGCACTTGGACGTTTGGGGCCCTGCCCCCGTCCCCGGACCGCGCGGTGAGCGCTACTTCCTTGTGCTCGTCGACGACTACACGCGCTACACCACGGTGTTTCCCCTGGTGCGGAAGGCCGACGTGCCCGACGTTCTTCTCCCGTGGGTTGTGGCTGCGCGTCTCCACCGCGGTCTCCCCGTGTTGTGTCTCCACTCCGACCGTGGCGGCGAGTTCGCCTCTGGTCGGCTTGGACAGTTCTGTCGTGCGGAGGGCATCACCCAGTCGTACACCTTGCCGGACTCGCCACAGCAGAATGGGGTTGCTGAGCGCCGCATCGGCTTGGTCATGGAGTTCGCCCGTACCTCCATGATCCATGCCGATGCCCCCCATTTTTTGTGGCCGTTCGCTGTTCGCTACGCTGCTCACCAGCTTAACCTGTGGCCACGCTCCCAGCGGCCGCAGGTTTCGCCGACCCTCCTTTGGACCGGGTCCCCCGGTGACGCGTCTGCGTTCCACGTCTGGGGCTGCCTTGCTCACGTTCGTGCCTCTGGCACGGACAAGCTCACTGCCCGCACTGTCCCCTGTGTCTTCCTCGGTTTCCCCCTGGACTCGTCTGACTGGCTTTTCTACCACCCGCCGTCTCACCGCTTCCTCCACTCTCGTGACGTCACCTTTGACGAGTCCGTCTCCTTCTACCGCCGCTTCCCTCACCGAGGTCTCCCAGTTGCCCCCCCCCTGTTCCTTGCTCCCTCTCCCCCGGTAGCCCCTGCCCCTCTCCCGCCTCGTCCTGCCCCGTCTGGTGTCTCCCACGTCACTCCCCTCCCGTCGGTTGTGCCCGTTGAGGAGTCTGCTGACTCTGGTGGTACCCCCGGTCCGTCCTTGCCGCGTCCCCCTTCCCCGGTGCCTCCGCCCCCACTGTCGCAGTCGCCGACCCCGCCGCCGCCGCCGCCGCCGTCGCTGCCGCAGCCGTCGACGCTGTCGCCGCCGCCGCTGCCGCCGCCGCTCTTGGCCCCTGGGGGTGCTGGTGTGGAGGAGGGTGTTCGTCCTGCGGCTTCTGGGGGTGCCGCTGGTGTTGGAGGGGGTTCTCGCTCTGGGGGTGTTGGTTCTGGGGGTGCTGCTGTTGAGTGTTCTGCCGACGGTCGTTCCGCCTCTGCTGGTCCGAGAGTTCCGGCCCAGCCGTCGTCGCCGCCACAGCAGCCGTCGCCGCCGGTCTCCGCTCTCCGCTTGCTCGGCCTTCCCTCCCCGGACCGCGCGCCAGTGTCTCCCCCACCGCCTGCTGTGTTCCCGCCGCCGGACTCGTCTCCGGCCCGTCTTCCTTCTCGTTCCCCTCTTGTGTCTCCTCCGCTGTCCCCTGACAATACACCTCCCTCTCACGTTTGGGCTCGCCGTCCCTCCCGTGCTCGTCCCGTCTCTCCTGTCCTGCCCACCCACCCTATGTTGCTCCGTTCCCGCTCGTCTCGTCCTCCCCTCCTCCCATCCCCTCCTCCCTCGTCCCTTGCTGTTGCACCTCCTCCATTCTCTGACTACCTCCATGCTGCTCGTCCCCTTGTCCCTCGGGTCCTTGCCTCTCTTGTTACCGACCCTGCTGTTCCTGTCTCGCGCCTTGACGCGCTTGTCGCTGCTGTCGCTGACTTCGCCTTTACCCGCCGCCTTGACTACGCTACCGCTCTAGTCTCTGACCCTGCCCGTCCTCCGTCCGTCGGGGGTGCTCCTGCCCTTGGCAGTGACGTCCTAGAGGACAGGCAGTACGAGCTGGCTTTCCTTTCCGAGGCTGCTCCCCATCTCTGCTCCATGCTGTTAGTCCCTGAGGGTGACCCAGACGCCTTCGACATCCCGACCCCTCGCACCTACGCTGAGGCCACCTCGGGACCTTGGGCCTCTCAGTGGATAGCTGCCATGGAGCAGGAGATGGCATCTTGGAGGTCCACCGGCACTTACGTCGACGCAGTTCCCCCGCCTGGGGTGAACGTAGTCGATGGTCGGTGGCTCGTCAAGGTGAAGCGCCCCCCTGGAGAGCCGCCTGTCTTCAAGGCGCGCTACGTGGCCAGAGGTTTCAGTCAGCGCGAGGGGGTTGACTTCTTCCAGACCTTCGCCCCGACCCCGAAGATGACCACTCTTCGGGCGCGGCTACACGTAGCAGCACAGCGTGACTACGAGCTTCACTCCCTTGACTTCTCTACTGCCTTTCTTCAGGGCAGCCTACACGAGCAGGTCTACCTGCGCCGACCACAGGGCTTCACTGGTACCTTCCCTCCTGGGACCCAGTGGCTTCTCAGGCGCCCGGTCTACGGCCTGCGTCAGGCTCCCCGCGAGTGGCACGACACGCTACGTGCCACCCTTGCTGACCTGTTGTTCTTTCCGTCCTCTGCTGACCTTTCACTATTTGTGCATTCCGGCCAGACTCCGTTCTACATCCTTGTCTACGTAGACGACCTGGTCTTCGCTACTGCTGACAGGGACGCACTGGCCACTGTAAAGGCTGAGCTGCTGAAGAGACACACCTGCACTGACCTTGGAAAGCTGCGTCGCTATCTTGGCCTGCAGATCTCTAGGGACAGAGCAGCACGCACCATCACTCTGACCCAGTCACACTTGGTGCGTCAGGTCCTTCAGAGGTTCGGTCTTCAGTTCTCCTCCGCACAGCCCACACCTCTACCCGTAGACCATGGGCTCTCTGCTCCCGTTCCTGAGGAGCCAGTAGAGCCCAGTGGCCCCTACGCAGAGCTGGTGGGTTGCCTCATGTACCTGATGACTTGCACTCGCCCAGATCTCGCATACGCTCTCAGCATCCTGGCTCGCTTTGTGGCTACAGGCAGACACCGACCTCAGCATTGGTCTGCCGCTAAGAGGGTTTTGCGTTATCTTGCTAGTACATCAGGCATGGGGTTAGTGCTAGGAGGACGCAGGCCAGTGGTCCTTACTGGGCACACAGACGCTGTGGTCCTTACTGGGCACACAGACGCTTGTTGGGCAGACGACTCTGAGACGCTCAGGTCGTCGCAGGGCTACTGTTTCAGCCTTGGTTCGGGTGCTATCTCTTGGAGATCCACTCGCTCGTCGTCTGTGGCTCAGTCTATCTGTGGGGCTGAGATCTACGCTGGTGCCATGGCGGCACAGGAGCTCCGCTGGCTGACCTTCTTGCTCACAGACTTAGGTGAGCGGCCTAGCTCTGCCCCGGTCCTGTACGCTGACAACAGGGCCATGATACTCCTGTGTCAGGAGCCTCGGCTTGAGGGCAGAGCGAAGCATATCCAGCTGCGGTACTTCCTCCTGCGCGAGCTACAGCAGCGCCGCCAGGCCCGCGTAGTTCACTTGGCCACAGGTGCCAACACAGCTGATATCTTTACTAAGGCGCTTGCGCCTAAAGATCATCAGCGGCACTGTGTTCAGCTTGGTCTTGTTCCTGTAGCAGCTCCCCTGTTAGGATCCTGATTGTGTACTCTCTATTATATATGCTTGTCAGACTGGCCTTGTGGCCTTACCTCCGGTGGCTGGACTAGTAGTGCCACCATGGCTTGCTTCAGTTTTGGTTGTATTCTTGCTGACTGGTCTCCAGACCCCTGCCTCAGTTGTTGGACTAGTAGTGCCGCCCTGAGCTGTTTGCTTCTTGTTTAGTTTCACCCCTTGTCTAGCCTAGGAGGTGTGTCAAGTTATACATATTATCTATGTAGAAGTTATAGGCCAGACAGAGGTATGCTTCTAGTGAGTACAACCAACTAGTATTTGTTCTAGGTTTCCACTTCTAGTAATCATTCGTTCTCACTTTGACACTTTTCTCACTCGGCCGCGCTCAACAAAGCAGCAGCAGCAGGAAAACCTGCCTCGAAAAACCGCCGGGGGCGACCCATTCGACGCCGATTCTGGTAAGCACCAGCTCCGCGCTTTTTCGAATTACCCCTCTCGCGCGTATCTTGAACAGGATGGCAACTGTGAGAGTACGACCCCGTTACACCAATTTCCCCTTTCCATATTTCCTATCTATTTCATTCCTCTTTTTATCCCGATTCATTTGGTGTTTATCTCATCTCATTTTGTTTCCTATTCCTCCATTTCCATTATCCTTTGGTTTATCCTGTTATTATAATTATATCACCGACCAGGCTCGCGATGTACTGGCGCGCTATATCTAGCGTAATCCTGCAGTAATCCCTTAAAACCAATAGCCTCGCGTGGCTGTACGCAGGTTGATTCTATTTGTAGAAGGGTCTATTTCCTTGCGTTTTGGCGCGAATGGGAACGGGACCTCGCAAGCCGCGAAGTTCTTCGGAGCGTCCGATCGTTCGACAGCCGACATCGACGACCGAGAATTGCTGCAGGAAACGAGTCAATCCGGGCGCCGAAAGCTGCTGAACGAGACTCAGGAGTATCCTCGGATCTCTTGGAATTTGGACCGTCGGATCGACTTCTACTTCAACGGACGAGATGGAGCACGACTTCTGCACAAAGGGAGAATGACGCGGAGAACCCGAAATCAGCCGCCTTCGACATCGTTGACGTCACCTGGACGACCAAATTCAGATTCCTCCATTTGGTCACCCGTATGGCTCAAAATCATCTGCAATGTCAGAAATCTGCCAAAGAATTACCTACTTGGTAATAGCTGCAGGCAGAAAACTGACAGGAGAACGTGGATCGTCGGATCGGTGCGGAATCAACGGCACGAATGCAGCAGAGACTACACTATGGAAAATCATCATCATGGAGACAACATTCGTGACCAGCAACTGCACAATCGACGCATCTTCTGACTGGTGTCGATAACGATCGAGTTATTTTGACGAAGTCATCTTCGTTAAAAATGAATCGACATCAACACAACAGATCTTCACCCAGGAAAAACAATGGAGCTGCGTGAAGACATGTTCTCCATCAGTGAGATACTTGATCTCATAAATTTGATCGACAAGCTATGGGATTGTAGAGAAGTAGCCGTTTTCTCTTGCAATGCTCCCAAGTTCAAGTTGCTGCGAAGGAGCAGATTTCGCACGCAACGGTGACGCAGTGAACCCGTCTCGTCAAGGCCAGCGAGACACTACTTCGTAACAGGAGCTGAACGATTCGTCTTCATCAAGAATGTCAGCCATCTGAGGTGATTGATTGGAGCAGTCTCAACATCGACCTCACGAGGTGACACACCAATCATGCGTCGCGATTCCAGGTGTTAATGACCTGCGTGGAAGAAAATTCCGTGCACGCCACGATGCTTGACAGATTGAGGAGTAATTAACCTCTAATCCGGCAAGTACTCGTTCACTAGCGACCCTACGGCACATGCATTGGAGGCAATTCTACCACAAGCCGAAGCGTTACAAGCACCAACGTAACTTCGACGATGCAGGAGAACGTCAAGCAACACGAGGTGTCAACAAATGAGGGAGATGCGGACTACTACAACACGATCACGCTCTCTACCGACCGTACATCGGAGGCACGGATGAGCATACCAGGAATTGCTACCCGTGGATACATCAAGGGGAGATGGAAATTTCCAAATGAAACAATCACCGGCAGCAATGGAGCAACACATGTGTACTGATGTGCACGTGTTCCTGGTAGTTACGCCTGTTACACCCATCAGGAACACTCTACTAGGAAGAGGGAGTTGATGGATTCTCCTTCAACCTGTACGAGATGAGAGAATTCTCTGCAGCAGCTGCCACCGTCGCCATCGTCGCAACCACCGCCGCCGCCGCAGCAGAAGACTCGACACAACAGTCATATCCAAACCCTGATGAATGATTCTCCACTCAATGGAGATAAGACTGGATTATATTCCAGTGTGATCGTCAAGTCTTGGCCAGGCACAGTACTATGATTTCCAGCTAGTGGGAAGGAGATACCACTATACGAGGAAACAACATGGCAATGCCATATACCCTCAAGAGCAGAAGATATTTGCTCTTACGAGGATGGGAGGACTACGGTACTCTACCGGTATACAAGTCCTCATGGCCTATGGCTTTCCTCAAAGTCATAAAACCTGCGTCACAACCAATCCTTCACCAGCACAAACTCCACGGAAGCAGATAAGCGTGGAATGGAGCGCCAACGCCACTCCGGATAGTGGACTCCGCGTATCTCCAACAACACCCCTGTTTGTCGAAATGGAGCAGACTTCAACACTGATGCTGAGTAGCTGAGACATCTTCTACATCAATGCTACTTCAAGGATAGTGACAGAATGAGACAACACATGATGGCACCAGAAGACCTATCCCAATATGTGCGCCAGACACCGATGCCTACTGATGGCCTCCGTGCTAAACTGGACATGCATAAGGTCATACTAGATTGGCTATCAGCAATGCTCATTTGGAAACAGGAGAGGATTATTTGGGAATACCCCTTATATTCCCAGAAACCCTAAACCATCACCGTGGGATCTCTACGCAGCAGAGATTCCATGCTTGAGCAACCACCGAGGGAAGCTGCTTTGGCGCATATTCTGGAAGTTACCAGCTCCGCGTTTATGGTACCAACCCCTCGTATGGTTCTGAACACAAGGGATACGCTGAGCAGCACTTCGCATGCGCTGTTGTACTCGAGGCAGTGTGACTAGCAGATCGCGTGGTGGACAGGGTTACTACAAGCGATTCTGCTCTCCATTCCGCAGCACTACGATGCCGAGTGGGTACGACTCGCGACAACACTAAGGCATGGACCAGCTCGACAGAAGCAGTACTACGACACGACTGCCATACCACCAACACTTGGTGATCTTCACACGTGGACCAGATGCGCGTAACACAAGGATGTGCTACCCGAGACTCAACGCATGCTACAGTGTGCCAGTTAGAGCACCCACCGAAAGGACAGTGCATCCACTCCTCCGCTACAACATCTCAATCACGATCAACGCCATTCGCGTACCACCGATTGATGCAAACCACTCATACCACAACACCCGACAAATCCATTTGATCTCCGTTGTCCATCAGCTCTAACACCGGACACGCCATTTGGACATCCAGCATCAGCAAAAGCAACTGGCTACTCATCACCACAGTTATCCACACCATAATCTTGACATCAGTCATCCTCCATCCAAGCTTCAACCTTGCTTCTGCGGGTCTATCATCGTGAAGCAAAGGTCACTTCAGTCAACTTCCGCTTCCGCCTACCAGCCACTTGGAAGATCCATACTGCCTTCCATACCAGCTTCTTAAACCCTATCAAGACCAAACACGTTCTACACCGAATGCCAACCACCGTCATCGTCCGTGTTCATCCACGACATGGGACAACTACGTGCTCGGACACCGTCGTCGTCAGAATGGCACTCTGGAGCTTCTTCTTTGCTGGAAGGATTCTGATACTTCTAAGGCTGCGTCCCTGAATCCGACATGGGTAACGCCCGTCGTCCTCTTCGCGACAACCTTGTCAAGCAGGGTGTTACTTCTACCACCCAGCTTTGAGGGGGGGAAATGTGAGAGTACGACCCCGTTACACCAATTTCCCCTTTCCATATTTCCTATCTATTTCATTCCTCTTTTTATCCTGATTCATTTGGTGTTTATCTCATCTCATTTTGTTTCCTATTCCTCCATTTCCATTATCCTTTGGTTTATCCTGTTATTATAATTATATCACCGACCAGGCTCGCGATGTACTGGCGCGCTATATCTAGCGTAATCCTGCAGTAATCCCTTAAAGCCAATAGCCTCGCGTGGCTATACGCAGGGTGATTCTATTTCTAGAAGGGTCTATTTCCTTTGGATAGGATAAACCTGGTTACCTGATGTACTCTCGAAGTGTAGAAGCACCTTGTACTGATTGATAGTGGAACATTGAGCAAACCTTTCCTCGGGACATTCGATCCTGTGACAGCAACCCTCGACAACGCCGAGGTTACCCAGCAGCTCTTCGCGCGCATCGCAGCCCTTCAGGAGGAAATGCGAGCGGATCGCGAAGCGTGGCGAAACGAGTTCAAGCGAGTAACTCGACTCGCCGGAGCGCAGCACGACTCGACAACGGCGACGACGCAGCAGTCGCAGCAGTTTCTCGAGGCTCCGAAATCGTGCCCACCTGAGCCGTTCGATCCAAGCGATCGAAAGTCCGACGTCTGCAGATGGATCGCCGGAATGGAGATCTACTTCGCAGCCGTCGGATGGAGCTCGCCAGTCTGGGACGGTCAACGCGTACGACTCGCGGCGACACTGATGCGAGGGCCGGCACTCGAGTGGATAGGTGGCAACAGTTCCTTCATCCACCGCGCCGACCTGCTGAAACGATTCGAGCCGAAAAAATCGAGTTTCCTTGCCCGGGAAAAAATTCATCGCCATCGACAGTTCGGGAGTGTAGCACAGTACACGCAGCCGATGGAGGAATTTTATAACCGAATTCCCGATCTGACCGAAGGGGAAAAAGTACAGTCGTACCTTGCTGGGCTGAAGACCGAAGTCAAACGACAAGTGGCAGCGTCAAACTACGCGAGCTCCAGTGACGTCATTTCGGCAGCGGAGCGCTTCAACATGGTCAACGCCGGGACACGACGGACGCACGTCGGCAGTACGCGACAGGGCGACCGCTCGGCTCACCCCACGTTCGCCGACCCGATGGAAGTCGACAGGTTCGAAGGGCGGCCATGTCCGAAAAACACCAACTACACGTGTGATTTTTGCGGGG
The DNA here is from genome assembly GCA_027943415.1 of Closterium sp. NIES-67. Taxonomy (NCBI): domain Eukaryota; kingdom Viridiplantae; phylum Streptophyta; class Zygnematophyceae; order Desmidiales; family Closteriaceae; genus Closterium; species Closterium sp. NIES-67. The sequence continues at coordinate 592,644 of BQMB01002270.1, read as the reverse complement.
TGTTGGGCCATCGAATCTTCGATTACAACAAAATGAAACCGCACGCGCTGAGTATCGGGCACGCAACAGTGGCGGAAATCCTTCGGCCAATCAGAAGCCAAAAAACGGGAGTCGCCAGTGATTGCGGATCTAGCTGGCGAAAAAGAAAAGATCCGGAAGCGGCTGCGGGATTACGGGAAAATCAACTTTGACGAAGCTGATTCGACGCGTGAAGGAGGAAATGATGGGGGAAAATCTCCACCCCACGACCAGTCTTTGCCGGAGAAAATCGCTGAGGAAAAATATAACTCTGCGTAAAAGGACTCTGCCAAGACGGGGAAACTCCTTGAAGACCCAAGAAATTATAAGGATTCGTTAAAGTTATCTTACAAAGATGCTTTCATGAAAACTTGTTATTCTCGAGGGACTAGAGCCTTGGAGAAATTTCGGGAGGGACTCCAAAAGAAGCAGACAGCTGTGGAGATTATACCGGTACCGGACAACTTGGGGAAAAAATAAAGGAGTGTGGACAGAAGCCGACCTCTCCGCGGAGTCAACGTCCTCTCCCGACACCAGCCCACAACAACCACCCGTTCCCCAGGGAAGACGTCGGTGGAGCTGAGGCAGCTCAAGAGGAAGCTGGGGGTCTACAAGAAGCTGCACAAACCCCGAACTCCTCCTATGGATGCATCCAGTTCTTCGGCATCAATGACGTGCACAGTCGTCAAGAAAACTCCGGGCCCTGGAGCAGAGCCGTTCTCCAAGTAGCCTCGGCTAGCTGCCAGCTCAGGAGTAGATAGCAACACAAAGGTGTGTACGGAATATTGGGATGTACCCTATGACCCAATCAATGAGACCATCTTTGGGTACGCCGAGCAACGCCTGCCCCTCGTGCTCGAGGTCATCTGCAAAGGATGACGCCTCCAAGCACTCGTGGACAGCGGAGCATGACACACCGTCTGCAACAAGGCAGTTATCGACCGACTTCGGGAAGAGTACAAGCCTTAAGGATTCTCTGCAACGATGGTGGACGGCAGCAAGTTACCAGTGTACGGCAAAGCAGTGCTACACCAACAAATCGTGCCACTGCGCTGGAGACCTGCACTCCCCATCACCAACATCAAAGGGCTTGACTTGATCTTCGGGCGAGACTTCCTGAAAAGATTCAACCCCGAGATCAACTGGGTGAACCGCACCGCAAGCATCTACAACAATGGACGGAGAGTACAGCTACCCAACTGGGACGATACAGGAGATATCCCAGTGGAGACACTCGCACGATTCGAGAAGGACGTGAAGCGAACCGACACCGGGTTCCTGGCGATAGCAACAGAGGTAGAGAACGACGGAGAGAAGACCTCGGAACCTTCAGGAAAGATCAAGGAATTATTGAAGGAGTTCCAAGACATTCTTCCGGACGATCTTCCGAACGAGCTACCGCCATACCGAACGCATCAACATGAGATCGTAGAGGAACCGGGATCGAAGTCGACCTTCCGAGCACCATATCGGCTCAGCCCTACGGAGCTGACCGACATGAAAAAACAGATCGAGTATCTCCTAGCCAAAGGACTCATCTGCCCATCCACTTCGCCGTACGGTGCCCCAGTACTCTTCACACCGAAACCGAACGGAAGCCTGCGCATGTGCATCGACTACCGAGCTCTTAACAAGCAGACCATCAAGAATAAATATCCGATACCGCGAATCGATGACCTGCTTGACCAGCTTCGGGGAGCTACGGTATTTTCCAAACTGGATCTGCGGTCCGGATACTGGCAGATACGGATGGCGGACAACTCTATCCACAAAACTGCTTTCCGAACTCGGTACGGATCGTACGAGTATTTGGTAATGCCGTTCGGACTCACCAACGCACCAGCAACGTTTCAAGCTGAAATGAACCACATTCTACGACCACTTTTGGACGAGTGCGTGGTGGTGTATCTGGACGACATCCTCATCTACTCGCGCGACATGAAGCAGCACGTCGAACACCTGCGATGCGTCTTCGAAATTCTTCGACGAGAACGGTTCTACGTCAAACTGTCCAAGAGCGAATTCGCCCTTGAGAAGGTCCAGTTCCTAGGACACATAGTGAGCGCTCAAGGAGTTCACGTCGACCCCAAGAAAATCAAAGCCGTACGTACGTGGAAGACACTCGAGAACGTGAAGGAGTTGCAGCAGTTCCTAGGCTTCGCTAATTACTACAACAGGTTCATGCCACAGTATGCGAAACTCGCAGCACCACTCACGAATCTGCTGAAAAAGAACACGCCCTACAAATGGGAGCCGAAGCACCAGGAAGCTGTGGAGCAGCTGAAACAAGCACTCACGTCCGCACCGGTACTCATCTTGCCAGATCTCGAACGCGACTACGTCATCGAAGCTGACGCCAGTGACCAGGCAGTGGGGGCAGTCTTGATGCAAGACCAAGGAAATGGACTGCAACCAATCGCCTACCTCAGCAAGAAACTGCACGGGGCAGAACTAAACTACCTGATACACGACAAGGAGGCCCTTGCCCGCGTCATCGCCTTCAAAGCGTGGAGATGTTATCTCGAAGGACGAAGAACCACCGTCTACACCGACCACTGCAGCCTGAAATACTTGAAGACACAACCCAACCTTTCCAAGCAGCAGGTCCGGTGGATCGACTTCCTCGAGACACACTTCCACTACGACATCGTGTACAAGCGCGGTCACAAAAACAAAGCAGACACCCTCAGCCGGCCTGCACACGTTGCTGCACACGCTGCACACATCGAAGGGATGAATCCACTCCTCAAGGGACTCTTCACACACGGGTACACCATCGACCCCGAAATTCCCTTGGCAGAGAAACGACATCTGCTACAGTGGGACAGTGATTTCGCGTACCGGAAAGGATCAACAAAAATCTGGGTACCCAATTACCCTCCTTTGCGCCAGTTACTACTCGAAGAATACCACGACGTCCTATACGCCGGACACTTCGGTAGCAACAAGACACTCACCGGTATCGCAAAACACTACTACTGGCCCCACTTGGCAGAGGATGTTCCGAAATTCGTCACCTCGTGTGATACATGTCAGCGGATGAAGAGTAGCAAGCAGAAAAATGCGGGACTACTGCAGCCTCTTCCTGTCCCAGAACAGCCATAGCAAGTGGTCAGCCTGGACTTCATCACCGGGTTACCACCTACCACCAGTGGTCGTGACGCAATCCTTGTCGTCATCGACAAGTTCTCCAAAATGGGACACTTCATCCCGACACACACGACGGCGCGCACCGAGGAGACAGCACAACTCTTCGTTCGTTACATCATCTCACAGCATGACATTCCAACCACACTCATCTCCGACCGAGACCCCAAGTTCACCAGCAAGTTCTGTAAGGAACTTATGTCTCTACTCGGGACCAAACTCGCCATGTCATCCGCTTACCATCCGCAGACAGACGGACAGACCGAGCGCCTCAACCAAATTGTTGAGCAACTCCTTCGAGCAGCCTGCAAGGACGAGATCTCCAAATGGGACCTGCACCTGCACGTTCTAGAGTTTGCTTACAACAACGCTACACATGCCGCTACTGGACAGACGCTGTTCTTCCTCTGCTACGGACGCCACCCACTCACACCACAGAAACCGACCACATCCGCTACAGTCCAACCTGTACATGATTTCATCACAACCATGCATCAGCTTTGGGATCAGACCCACAAGCGTCTCCTCGACATTCAGCAGCAACAAAAGCGCCAGGCCGATCGCCATCGCAACGACCACACCATCACGGTGGGAGACCAGGTGCTTCTTCACACCCGCAACCTGGACATCAGCCACCTCCCATCTAAACTACAACCTCGCTTTTGCGGGCCTTTCCTCGTTGAAGCACAAGTCACTCCTGTTACCTTCCGCTTACGCCTACCAGCTACTTGGAAGATTCACAACGCCTTCCATGTCCAACTTCTGAAGCCCTATCGGGATCCGAACACGATCTTCGTCGGACGCCAACCATCGCCGCCGCCACCCGTCCTCGTCCAGAATGATCCCCAGTACGAGGTCGAGTCCGTGCTTGCACACCGCCGTCGTCGGAATGGCGCCGTGGAGCTTCTCATCCGTTGGAAGGGTTATGATCCTTCTGAGGACAGCTGGGTACCTGAGTCGGACATGGGTAACGGCCGTTGTCCTCTGCATGACTACCTTGTCAAGCAGGGTGTTACTTCTACCACCCAGCTTTGAGGGGGGGAAGTGTGAGAGTACGACCCCGTTACACCACTTGTCCCTTTTCTTATTTCCTTCCTCTTTCATTTCTCTTTTTATCCCATCTCATTTGATTTCCTATTCTCCATTCTCCATTTACCTTTGGTTTATCCTACTATTATATTTATATCACCGACCAGGCTTGGGATGTACTGGTGCGCTATCTGGCGTAATCCTGCCGTAATCCCTTAAAGCCAATAGCCTTGCGTGGCTATACGCAGGGTGATTCTATCTTCTAGAAGGGTCTATTCCCTTAGGATAAGATAAACCTGGTTACCTGATGTACTTTGGAAGTATAAAAGCGCCTTGTACTGATGGATAGTGCAACCTTTCCTCGAGTCATTCGATCCTGTGACAGGATCTAGGTTGATTGGCTGACGAACATCTGGTATCCCAGGATAGGGTGTGAACTCCCGACGGGAATAGACATAATATGAAATTTCGGGGACTGCTCCCGCGCGCGCAACACATGCCAACCTACCCGTTGTGGGATACATGTGGCGCAACAAACACCCCCAGGGAGCGCATGGCTAATCACGAAACGCCATGGGGCCATAATCGCCAACTACGGGAAAGATTCGGAGGGCGATGTAACAAAAACTCGGCGACGCCAGCAATGTTGTGTGACGAGGGAGGAATGGACGCATGCCAATGAGCGACCGCCCCTACTAAGTGGGAAAATGGTGCCGATAGGCGCACAGCTTGGCTGTGCGACAAAAAGCTCTCTAGCGACAGACTCCAAATGGTTGGCGAATTGCGAAACCAACCTGCTCACGACCCAGCGAAAATGCCAGGCACAAATAGAATCGTACACATCTCGACGACCAATCAAAGAGGATATAACTCCAGGTGCTTGGGAGAAACGACGACAGACATAAGAAACACGAGAATCCCACCCCAACCAAACTCACGGCCTCATCACAGCCTGAAAAAACCAAGTAGATAACTAGCCACGCATGCTATAGGTAGGTCGACAATGGCACCTTAGCCGTGAGAGCCCAGCCAAGGCAGTCAGCAACGCACATGGGGTGTCAATGAACACGATAGCTACGGCTGTCACAGCACCAAACTCAGGTTATAGCCCTGGGATGCGCAAGACAGGATGTAGAATGGTCCCCAACCACAGGTGAACTAATGGCCATGCGTTAGCCTTCCACCCAGCATGGAGTTGGCTTTGCTGCACTGCATGGCAGGACTAGCTACAAGTAATTGTTTCCAGCTCCTTGGTGCTTGGTCTATCCTCCGCACATGCTCTACGGCTTTCTACCGTACCGGCATACTATTTCGCCAAACCCCTCCAGTTGACTGCCATTTTTAATGGGGGGGAGAGGGGGGGGGGGGGGTCCCAACAGCCACCCCCCCTCCCCCCGCTTCCCAATGCACGCTTGTCGTATGTCGTCCTTCAGCATGCTTTCGCATACTCTGCCGTTCCTTGTGCATTACAAAGGCGGTTGCTTGTCCTGACAAACCATATGTCAACCCCCTCCCCCACCCCAACCCACCCAGAATATTGCTGGGTTCTTGCATATGCTCGTCTGGATGGTGGCTTTGCACCCTTATACGCACATCCTGCGCTGCCTCGCCATGGTGCCTTTGCGCTCATGCCCTGTTATGTGCGGTGACAAGCAAGCATTACTACGGTGTTCTAAATATGTGAAACTTGTTTTGGATGGAACGCCCTGTCACATTCTAGGGGTTGCTTGGATGGCGCCCGAACCCAACATCCCCATGGAAACTGTATTGTGACGACGTATATGATGAATGCGAACAGTGAACACGTCCCCGCCTTGCGACGCCAAGCAGGTGTGGGTTAGGAGGTGGGAGGTGTTCATTGGATGGGAGATGGGCAGATGGGGGATGGGCAGATGGGAGATGGGCAGATGGGAGATGGGCATATGGGAGATGACAGATGGGATATGGGGGATGGGGATGGGAGGTGGAGGTGGGTGATGGTGGATTGGAGATTGGAGATGGGAGGTGGGCGGTGGGAGGAGGGAGATGGGAGATGGACGTTGGCAGATGGGAGGAGGGAGATGGGAGGTGGGAGATAGGTGATGGGAGATGGGAGATAAGGGATGGGGGATGGGAGGTGGAGGTGGGTGATGGCGGATTGGAGATCGGACATGGGAGGTGGGCGGTGGGAGGAGGGAGATGGGAGATGGGAGGCGGGAGATGGGTGATGCGAGATGGGAGGTGGGAGATGGGAGGTGGGAGGTGGAAAATGGGAGATGGAGATGGGAGGTGGCAGATGGGAGGTGGGGGAGGGAGGAGGGAGACCGGAGATGGAGATTGGAGGTTGGAGGTACCAGGAGGCAGATGGGAGTTGGTAGATGGCGGATGGAAGATGGGAGATGGCAGATGGCAGATGGACAGAAGACCTTGGCTTCGCCACCGTGTGGCTAGCTGTTTGATGATTTGTGCGAATACGAATGGTGCCATCGCCAGGCCAAAATGAAGCGAGAGAAATTGGTAGTCTATACCGCGAAAGAAATGGCGCGATTGCCAGCGGGGCCATCATGACATTCGGGGTGAAATCCCCCTGCTTCGTCATTTTGCCCTGTGCGAAATCCGGCAGCTGCGCCACTTGAAGAGCCGCGAGATCGCTGGCGAGATTCGTCGCGGAGGGCGCTCATCAATGGGATTGCCGCGAGGGGGCCAAAGGTCTTCGGGATTTCTACGATTTGCGAGCCGACGTTCTTGAGTATTTGCGCGATTGGCGGCACCTATTAAATCCAGTGCCGTAACTCGCGCACGTGGCGCATTTCTTGGTGAATGGGAGCGATATCTTCCACACGTAGAAACAAGATCATCATCTTGTTGGGGTGACCCTCGTCAAGCAAAATTGCGTGTCACAACACCAGGAGGTGGACGTCTGTGAGCTGCAGAAATGTATCTGCTAGCCACTTGACCAAGAATGTCCTTCAGAAGGGTTGAGAGTTAAGGAGAACGAGATCTAAACATAAGCGGGAAGGGTTGTGTCAACTCGAGAATTGAGATGGGGAACTGAGACTAGGTTGCAGGTTCGAGAACCTGCCAGCAGATTAGGGGGAATGACTCATGTATTGCATTCCCCCCTTTTTGAATCTTGTCACAATCCTAGAATCTAGAAGCGTACTTCTAAATGATTCATATTAAGCAGCACATGGGGAGGTTGGAGGAGAGGGGAAGGAAGTAGCATGGGAGAGGAGAAGAAGGATTACGGAGTGGACAGAATGGGCGGCACACCGTTAGCCAACTCCATGGGGGATGGCTTATGCATTCTCCGATTCAATAGCACACAAGCAATAACGAGGGGAGGGGAAGGAAGGAGAGGGAGAGAGAAAGGACGATCGGGGAAACAAAAAGGGGAGGCATAGTGTTGATTGAGACCAACAGGACATTGAAAATGGCTTGCTGTAAAAGTGTACCCCATCAATCTCTACTACAGCACATACACATTGATATACTCACTTGGAGGCATTTACAACTATTTCATGATGTCCACTTATCATTGCAGCGGCAAGATGCATCTTCATTTTCAACAATGATTGTGGCGTAAGCAGGGCTGATTTTATCAGACGATTTACTCTGATCATTCTGAGATCTCAAACCGGGTTTTTTGCCAAACCTGAATTTCCAGATAAGGCATTTTCCCAATCCTGATCGATTCAGACTTAGACTTTGGGGATCCTGAAAAAATCAGAGTTCACGCTAACCCAGTACTGAGTTTTCATAGTACATCACGTACGAACCCTGAAACAAACTTCCATGGGGTACGCAAGATCCCCAAAAATTTCGCCTGCCACCATTGCTTCCCGCCCGCATCACGTGCAGAATCCATACTTAGCATAAAATCCTGCCAAGTCCAACGTGTACTCTGCCCACAGTGGGCACTTTGCTACCTAGCGCGACAAAAATGCTGCCATGTTGAGCCACTAAGGACTGCAGATTCTGCTCTGTTGCTCTCTATGCATGCGCGAGCCTCGGGCCCGTGCCCTCTGTGCTAGCTTTGCAGAGGTTGGGCATCATCCCCATTGCATGCAATTGCCGCCAACATGGCGACTAGGCTGCATGGCGCTGTGTTGTGCAAGGACATGTCCGAAAACCGCGTCACGCCTTTCAAGAAAGGTGCGACACGAGTTTGATGGGCCCCTTCTTCTCTAGTCATTCCTTACACATCAGCTTTGAACGCACTGCTTCAGGTTTTATAGAGGGAATCGTTCCATCTGTTCATTTGTCGGAGACACAGGTGTAGTTGTAGTCGCTTTCTTTAGTTTCTAACCGTCATTTCTCCTCTCGCCATGCCTGAAAAGAATGGCGCTGACGATGCTCCTACTGACGGTGATGAGCCGCGCAGCAGTAAGGATCCTGCCGTAGCGCCTAGGAGTGCCCTAGACATCTTGCGGCCCGTTGCCGCATCGGCTCCTCTGCCTTTTGTCGCCACAACCGCTGTTGACGAGACACCGCGAGACGAGCCATCGTTGCCTAGTAGACCTTCCCCCGCTCCCTTCCTTCTCCCACCAGACATAGCATCTTCTAGCAGAGGACCAGCGGATCCTATTGACTGCACCACCGCCTCTACCGTTTGTTATTGGGTGCCCTGCGCATCTACTGTCTCTTCGGCGAAGAAACAACGCACGATGAAGTATACGCAGCAGCGAATTGCTGCAAATGCAACCAACACGTCGATGGCTGCATGGTGTTGGGTTGTGCAAGGATAGGCCCGAAGACCGCGTAGCGCCTTTCAAGAAAGGTGCGATACGGGTTTGATGTTCCCCTTCTTCTCCCATCGTTCCTTACTCATCAGTCTGAAATGCACTGCTTTGTGTTTTATAGGAGGAGTCCTTTCATCTCCTCATTCTCTGTCTCAAACGCGTAGCTATAGTCGCATTGTTTAGTTTCCCCTCGTTGTTTCACCTCTCGCCATGCCTGACACGGGTGGCGCTGATGATGCTCCTGCTGGCGGTGATGAGCCGTACAGTCGGAAGGAGCCTGCCGTAGCGCCTAGGCGGCATATATTTTTTGCGGCCTGTCACCGCACCTGTTCCTCCCCCATCGGTCGCCCCAACCACAGTCGACGAACCGTCGCGCGTCGAGCCACCGTTGCCATGTAGTTCTGCCTCCACTCCCTACGTTCTCCCACCAGCCATAACCTCTTCTAGCAGAGGGCCTGTAAAAGATCCTGTCGACTGCGCAACCGCATCAACAGTTCGGTACAGCGTTCCGTGCGCGTCTACTGTGTCTTCGGCAAAGAAACAGCGCACGAAGAAGTACACGCAGCAGCGGATTAACCTTGGTGGCCAGATTCGCCCTCCCTCACCACCGCGCTCACCTCCCCCCGTCACCCGCCCTGATGAACCGCCACCACCGAGGCTAAGTACAAAGGACTTGATCGAGCAGAAGTACATGGTCGCTGAGGCTAAGTACGAGAATGATTGGCTGCGTTAATTCCCCTGGCTTGTACTTACGCGTACTAAGGACGGCTACCCCGCCCTTAAGTGCAGCGTTTGCCGAGCATTTGGCAAAGAAATGACGAAGTATTCCAGGATAGGTGACGGCGGGCGAGATCTCCAAACACACACGATGTGCAACCATGAACACTCGACAGTCCATGAAGAGGTGGTTCGCCGGCAGCTCGAGATTCGGAAGGAAATCGAAGACAAGCAGCAGAAGATTACAAGCTTCGCCACCGTCGATGTCGAAGGCCGCCGCGTCATCCGTATTTTGCGGTGCGTGGAATTTCTTTGCAATAACGATGCTCCTATCACCATGTATCCCAAGCTGCTTCGTTTCATGGTAGAGCACGATGCACTAGACATACCTCTCCAGTCGTATAAAGTGTATCTCACCAGGTGAGGCTACCTTGTTTTCGTCGGTCGGTGGTTGGATTTTGGTATAAGCCATGTGAATTTCAATGCATTTTTAATGCTAATTAACGATTATTTTCAATTCTGATTATGCCACTGCAGGTACGGGTTCCAGTAGATGATCAACTGTCTGTCAACTCATCTGCTGGCTACTCAGATGGAGCACATCAAGTGCTCACCTTACCTCAACATCTCATGCGACGAGAGCACAGACCACACGCAGGGAAAGCACCCGATCGTCTACATCACATTCATGCGGCTGCTTCGAGTCGTCACTGAATTCCTAGCCCTTCTAATCGTTGACAAGTGCGACACCGCTTCTTTCATGGCCACTCTCCTAGTCCACCTGGAGTCGTCCGGCATCGACCTTCAACGCATCGTCGGCATCAGCACAGACGGCGCATCGATGATGGTGGGCAAAACAACGAGCTTGTGGCACACCTGCGAGACATCATCCTGCACCTCGTTTCCTCCCACTGCATTGCCCACAGGTTTGTTAAATTATTCCTTGCTATTTGTTTATGTTTTTTATGTTTCCGTAAGCTAACTACTACATGTGTGGATACATGCAGAGAAGCACTTGCTGTAAAGGACACTGCCGCTTCATGTCTAGACCTCGACATGGTTGACAAGATCACTCGCACCCTTGTGGACCTTCTCGGCCGGTCTAGTGTATGGAGCAGTCGTTTCAAGTATCTGCAGCGGGCGATTCACAACACAAACTCAGGGTTCAAGGCATCCATCAAGTTTGATGGTTGTCTAGGGGTGAGGCAATCCGATGCCTGTATCAGGTGTTGGGTGCTGCAACTGCCCTATTGTATGAGTATGAGCATCCCCTGTATGAGGTTGGGATTTCGTATAAGTTTCATTTTTTGCCTCTTCTACCTGGCCGACATGCTGGCAGTCATGAACGACCTCAACCTCAAGTTCCAGAAGCGAGAGGTGAGATGCTCATGTCTGCAAGCGTGGTGTTCTCCTCTGGTGCAAATACTCATGTCTTTTCCTCTCCTCTGTGTCCTCCCCCCCACACCGCAGGTCGATGTCACAGAGGTGGCAACGGACATCGACGAGATACTGTGGGATCTGCGACACCGCTATGTCGAGTGCGGGGAGGTTTTCGGTGTCGGCGCCGAAAACACCTTGCTCTCGGCGTTCCTCGAGGTGTACAGGCGCGGCGGGTTGAAGCGGGTGAAGGTGCGCGGTATCGACTTGGAGGGGAGCCCCATCACCCACACGTACAAGATGCACAAGCGGCACCTCGACCAGCACCATTACGGGAGCAGCTACAAGGACTGCATGTAGCTGTGCCAGAAGCACGCCAAGGACACCATGACCAACGTACAAGAGCGGATGATGGATCTGCGCAAGATGTCGCCGACGAAGCTGTGGGTGGCGGCAAAGTGGCCGAGACAACGGGCGCAGTGCAAGAAGAAGACGAGAGAGCATCTACTAGAATGCAGTGGCATCTTTGACCACAAGCTGCCCGGCTTCGACCTGAAGGTAGCAAAGATGGAGCTCGGAGATCATGGGCACCGATCATGCAGAATCATCACGAGGTGGAGAGCTTCCACCAGGGCTTGGCAAGCTACCTCATGAAGACCGACTCAAGCAGGCAAGTCCAAGGGTATTGTTGTTTCCGAATCACCACCTTCCATTATACTTGCCAAGTGTGCACAGCATTGCCACCCTTGCCGACCGCCTATAAACCCCCTTTGTTATCCACCTTCACTCTATGCATTTCATACTACCTTTCTTTCGCCTATGTTTCTATCCTGTGTCAGGCGCTGGAAAATTTGATGCGCCCATGGCAGGCCTACGCAGTGCTGCCTCTGTCAACAGTCGAATACGAGAGGGGCTTCTCTCGACAGAACGTGATTAAGTCCTGGGTCCATGGCTCATTCAGCAACGCGCGCCTCTCCGAGCTGATGGCCATCTCGCTGCTGCAGTACGACATCAACTGGACCGAAGCCCTGGCGACCTAGCGAGAGAAGCTGAAACGCACAGCACGATATGCTGACTTTGCATCTGTGGAACGTAAGCGCAAGGCCCGTCTTCCTCCTCGTTCTCCTTTTGTGTCCCCTCCGCTGTCTCCTGACCCTACACCTCCGTCCCACGTTTTGTCTCGTCGTCCCTTGCGTGCTCGTCCTGTCTCTCCTGTCCTGCGCTCCCACCCTATGTTGCTCCGTTCCCACTGGTCTCGTCCTCCCCTCCTCCCGTCGCCTCCTCCCTCGTCGCTTGTTGTTGCACCTCCACCGCTATCTGACTACCTCCGTGTCGCTCGTCCCCTTGTCCCTCAGGTTCTTGCCTCTCTTGTTACAAACCCGTCTGTTCCTGTCTCGCGCCTTGACGCGCTTGTCGCGGCTGTCGCTGACTTTGCCTCTACCCGCCGCCTGGACTACGCTACCGCTCTGGTCTCTGACCCTGCCCGTCCTCTGTCCGTCGTGGGTGCACCTGCCCTTGGCAGTGACGTTCTAGAGGACCGGCAGTACGAGCTTGCTTTCCTTTCCGAGGCCGCTCCCCATCTCTGCTCCATGCTCCTAGTCCCAGAGGGTGACCTAGACGCCTTCGACATCCCGACCCCTCGCACTTACACTGAGGCCACCTCGGGACCTTGGGCCTCTCAATGGATAGCTGCCATTGAGAAGGAGATGGCATCTTGGAGGTCCACCGGCACTTACGTCAACGCAGTTCCCCCGCCTGGGGTGAACGTAGTCGATGGTCGCTGGCTCTTCAAGGTGAAGCGCCCTCCTGGAGAGCCGCCTGTGTTCAAGGCACGCTACGTGGCTAGAGGCTTCAGTCAGCGTGAGGGGGTGGACTTCTATCAGACTTTCGCTGCGACCCCGAAGATGATCACTCTTCGGGTGCTGCTACACGTAGCAGCACAGCGCGACTACGAGCTTCACTCCCTCGACTTCTCTACTGCCTTTCTTCAGGGCAGCCTACACGAGCAAGTCTACCTGCCCCGACCACAGGGCTTCACTGGTACCTTCCCCCAAGGACCCAGTGGCTTCTCAGGCGCCCGGTCTACGGCCTGCGCCAGGCTCCCCGCGAGTGGCACGACACGCTGCGTGCCACCCTTGCTGACCTGTTGTTCTTTCCATCCTCTGCTGACCCCTCGCTGTTTGTGCGTTCCGGCCAGACTCCGTTCTACATCCTTGTCTACGTAGACGACCTGGTCTTTGGTACTGCTGACAGGGACGCACTGGCCTCCGTAAAGGCCGAGCTGCTGAAGAGACACACCTGCACTGACCTTGGAGAGCTGTATCCCTATCTTGGCCTGCAGATCTCTAGGGACAGAGCAGCACACACCATCACTCTGACATAGTCACACTTGGTGCGTCAGGTCCTTCAGAGGTTCGGTCTTCAGTTCTCCTCCGCACAGCCCATACCTCTACCTGTAGACCATGGGCTCTCCGCTCCCGTTCCTGAGGAGCCAGTAGAGCGCAGCGGCCCCTACGCAGAGCTGGTGGGTTGCCTCATGTACCTGATGACTTGCACTCACCCAAATCTCGCATACCCTCTCAGCATCCTGGCTCGCTTTGTGGCCACTGGCAGACACCGACCACAGCACTGGTCGGCCGCTAAGAGGGTTTTGCGATATCTAGCAAGTACATAAGGCATGGGTTTAGTGCTAGGAGGACGCAGGCCGGTGGTCCTCACTGGGCACACAGATGCTTCTTGGGCAAACGACTCCGAGACACTCAAGTCGTCGCAGAGCTACTGTTCTAGCCTTGGTTCAGGTGCTATCTCTTGGAGATCCACTCGCTCGTCGTTTGTTGCCAGTCCAGCTGTGAGGCTGAGATCTACGCTGGTGCCATGGCGGCACAGGAGCTCCGTTTGCTGACCTTCTTGCTCACAGACTTAGGTGTGTGGCCTAGCTCTGCCCCGGTCCTGTACGCTGACAACAGGGCCATGATTCTCCTGTGTCAGGAGCCTCGGCTTGAGGGCAGAGCGAAGCATATCCAGCTGCGGTACTTCCTTCTGCGCGAGCTACAGCAGCGTCGCCAGGCCCGCGTAGTTCACTTTGCCTCAGGTGCCAACACTGCTGATATCTTTACTAAGGCGCTTGCACCTAAAGATCATCAGTGGCACTGTGTACAGCTTGGTCTTGTTCCTGTAGCTACTCACCTGTTAGGACCCTGATTGTGTACTCTCTATTATATATACCTGTCTGACTGGCCTTGTAGCCTTACCTCCAATGGCTGGACTAGTACTGCCACCCTGGCTTGCTTTAGTCTTGCTTGTACTCTTGCTGACTGGTCTTAGGACCCCTACCTCAGTGGTTGGACTAGTAGTACCACCCTGAGATGTGTGCTTCTTGCTTAGCACCACCCCTTCTCTAGCCTAGGGGGTGTGTCAACTTATACATATGCTGTATGTAGAAGTTATAGGCTAGCCTGGTGTGTGCTTCTAGTGAGTACAACCCCAACAGGTACATGTTCTAGGTTTCTCACACTAGTCCATTCATTCTCTCTTTCTAACAACATGAACTTGTGGGTAGTCGAAGGTTGAATAACCTGAGCACATAATTCTGTGGAAAGTCAAGGTTGATTTTAGAAAGGCATTACAAGGATTTATATGTACCTGTTCGGCTAGTTGCGCGCTATGCAACCTATTTACCATTCTATAGGGTTGCGACTGTTCGCGTGACTGAAACGACTCGTTACACCTATTCGCGTAACTGAAACGATATGCTGACGTCATCCCGTAGACCCGCGATGCTTTGCTGACATCAGCACTCGGACATGTTTCCTTACCAAGAAACTCGATACCCTAGCTTCTCTGAAAGCGGAACTTGCAGGAATGCAAAACTTCATTTATCACAACACTCCCCTTCATTCCTCGAAGTTCGATGTAGTCTCGTCGTTGTTGGAGTCCGGCGAATGAAATCTGCAATTTGGAATCTTGTGACGTGTAAACTTCATGTGCTGTCAGTAGTCGGCGGTCATTCCATTGGTTAAATGGTAGACCAATTGCGTTCGTCTCTTGGTGATGACGAATTTCGGCTTTGACAAAGTGCGTGTAGATTCTTTTAGAACTGAATAAATAAACTAGAGAACCTGGGTACAAGGATATATATCTAAGGGGAGTACTCTCTAAGAGGTAACCCTATACAGTCTGTACAAACATTAGAGTTACAAATGTTCGACACACCCCCTAGACTGCATAGGGGAATTTCCTGAACAAGCAGCTCAGGGCGGCAAAACTAGTCAAGCCCCTGAGACAAGGGTCTAAAGACCAGTCAAGAGGAGTACAAGCAAGGCAAGAACAAGACCAGGGTGGCACTACTAGTACAGCCACTTGAAAAGGACACAAGTCTAGTCTGAGTAAATATATATAAAGGACAGTACAAAGTCAAGGCCCTAGCAAGTGAGAGGCTACAGGAACTAGACCGAGCTGTACACAGTGCCGCTGATGATCTTTAGCACAAGCGCCTTTTTAAAGATATCAACTGTGTTGGCACCTGAGGCCAAGTGTACTACGCGAGCCTGACAGCGCTGCTGTAGCTCGCGTAGGAGGAAGTACCGCAGCTAAATATGCTTCGCTCTGCCCTCGAGTCGAGGCTCCTGACACAGGAGGATCATGGCCCTGTTGTCAGCGTACAGGACCGGGGCAGAGCTAGGCCGCTCACCTAAGTCTGTGAGCAAGAAGGTCAGCAAACGGAGCTCCTGTGCCGCCATGGCACCGGAGTAGATCTCGGCCTCACAGCTGGACTGGGCAACAGACGAGGAGCGGGTAGCTCTCCACGAGACG
Organism: Closterium sp. NIES-67; assembly: GCA_027943415.1. Taxonomy (NCBI): domain Eukaryota; kingdom Viridiplantae; phylum Streptophyta; class Zygnematophyceae; order Desmidiales; family Closteriaceae; genus Closterium; species Closterium sp. NIES-67. The sequence goes on along the minus strand of BQMB01002270.1, from coordinate 576,823 downwards.
GCACCTGAACCAAGGCTGAAGCAGTAGCCCTGAGAGGACCTGAGGGTCTCGGTGTCGTCTGCCCAAGAATCGTCTGTGTGTCTAGTAAGGACCACTGGCCTGCGTCCTCCTAGCACTAACCCCATGCCCGATATACTTGCAAGATAACGCAAAACCCTTTTAGCGGCAGACCAGTGCTATGGTCGGTGTCTACTTGTGGCCACAAAGCGAGCCAGGATGCTGAGAGGGAATGCGAGATCTGGGCGAGTGCAAGTCATCAGGTACATGAGGCAACCCACCAGCTCTGCGTAAGCACCACTGGGCTCTACTGACTCGTTAGGAACTGGAGCCGAGAGTCTGTGGTCTACTGGTAGAGGTGTGGGCTGTGCGGAGGAGAACTGAAGACCGAACCTCTAAAGGACCTAGAGCACCAAGTGTGACTGTATGAGAGTGATGGTGCGTGCTGCTCTATCCCTGGAGATCTGGAGGCCAAGGTAGTGGCACAGTTCTCCTAGGTCAGTGCACGTGTGTCTCTACAGCAGCTCTGCCTTCATGGAGGCCAGTGCGTCCCTGTCTGCTGTGGCAAAGACAAGATCATCCACGTATACAAGGATGTAGAACGGAGTCTAGCCAGAACGAACGAAGAGTGAGGGGTCAACGGAGGACGGAAAGAACTGCAGGTCAGCAAAGGTAGCACGCAGCGTAATGTGCCACTCACGGGGAGCCTGCCGCAGGCAGTAGACGGGACGCCGCAGGAGCCACTGGGTCCCAGGAGGGAAGGTGCTAGTAAAGCCCTGAAGGCGACGCAGGTAAACCTGCTCGTGTAGGCTGCCCTGAAGAAACGCTGTGGAGAAGTCGAGGGAGTGAAGCTCGTAGTCACGCTGAGCAGCTACGTGTAGCAGCACCCGAAGAGTAGTCATCTTCGGGGTCGGAGCAAAAGTCTGAAAGAAGTCCACCCCCTCACGCTAACTGAAGCCTCTAGCCACGTAGCGCGCCTTGAACACAGGCGGCTCTCCAGGAGGGCACTTCACCTTGAAGAGCCAGCGGCCATCGACTACGTTCACCCCAGGTGGGGGAACTGCATCGACGAAGGTATTAGTGGATCTCCCAGATGCCATCTCCTGCTCCATGCCAGCTATCCACTGAGAGGCTCAAGGTCCCGAGGTCGCCTCAGCGTAAGTGCGGGGGGTCGGGATGTCGAAAGCGTCTGGGTCACCCTCGGGGACTAGCAGCATGGAACAGAGATGGGGAGCAGCCTCGAACAGGAGAGCAAGCTCGAGCAGGCAGTCCTCCAGGACGTCAATGCCGAGGGCAGGAGCACCTCCGACACACGGAGGGTAGGCCCAGAGCGGTGGCGTAGTCAAGGCGGCGGGTAGAGGCAGCGACCGCAGCGACAAGAGCGTCAAGACACGAAACCAGAACGGACGGGTCAGTAACGAGAGAGGCGTGGACCCGAGGAACGAGAGGACGAGCGGCACGAAGGTAGTCAGACAGAGGAGGAGGCGCAACGGTAGGAGAGGATGGAGGAGGCGACGGTAGAAGGGGAGGACGAGACGAGTGGGAACGGAGCAACATAGGGTGAGAGTGCGGGACAGGGGAGACAGGACGAGCGCGGGAGGGCAGGCGGGACCAGACATGAGACGGAGGCATCAAGTCAGGAGACAGAGGAGGGGACACAAGGGCCGTAGACAGGAAGAGGAGGAGACGGCACGAGAGGAACAGACGTAGGGTCAGGGGACGGAAGGCCGAGCAGGCGAAGGGCTGACACCGGCGGGGACTGCTGCTGCGGCGGCACACACCGACACAGGAACCGTTAGCTGCTCCTTGGCTGCCTCCGGGACACTCCACTCCGTCACCCCCAGAAGGAACACCCCCAGAGCCCGAAACCCCTCGAGCACCGGTACCACCCCCACGGCCACCGGGACAGGCCACGACAGGAACCCCAGGATTAGCACCCACCCCAACGTGAGCACCCCCAGAGTCGACGAACTGCTACTGCGACGGCGGCGGCTGTGGCGGCGGCAACGATGGGTGCGGCGGCGGTGACAACGGCTGCAACAGCAAAGGCGACGGTGGTTGCAGAGGCTGTGGAGGAGGAGACACCTGGGGAGGGGCGGGCGGCAAGGACTGCACCGCAGGACCACCAGAGTCAGAAGACTCCTCGACTGGGACAACCGATGGGAGAGGGGTGACGTGGAACACACCAGAGGGGGCAGGACGGGGAGGGGTAGGGAGGGGGGCAGAGACCACCGGGGAAGGAGTGACCAGGAACAGGGTGGGGGGTAACAGGGGGACCGCGGTGGGGGAAGCGATGGTAGAAGGAGACGGTCTCGTCAAAGGTGACGTCGCGAGAGTGAAAGAAACGGTGAGACGGTGGATGGTAGATCTGCCACTCGGACGCGTCAAGGGGGAAACCGAGGAAGACACAGGGAAGGGTGCGGGCGGTGAGCTTGTCCGTGCCAGAGGTACGAACGTGAGCAAGGCAGCCCCAGACGTAGAACGCAGACGCGTCACTAGGAGACCCGGTCCAAAGAAGGGTCGGCGAAACCTGCGGCTGCTGGGGGTGCGGCCACAGGTTAAGCTGGTGGGCGGCGTAGCGCACGGTGAACGGCCACAGAAAATGGGGTGCACCGGCATGGATCATGGAGGTGCGAACCACCTCCGTAACCAAACCGATGCGTCACTGAGCGACCCCATTCTGCTGTGGGGAGTCTGGCAGGGTAAACGTCTAGGTGATGCCCTCCGCAGGATAGAAGCGACCAAGGACACCTGAGGCAAACTCGCCACCACGGTCTGAATGAAGACGCAAGACAGGGAGACCTCGGTGGACATGTGCAGAGACAAGCCAGGGGATGAGAGCGTCAGGGACGTCGGCCTTTCGCTCCAGGGGAAAGACTGGGGTGTTGCGAGTGAATTCGTCGACAAGCACAAGGAAGTAGTGCTCTCGACGCGGCCCATGGACGGGGGCGGGGCCCCAGACGTCCATGTGAAGGGTCTGCAGCGGCGCGGCGGTAGGGGGAAACGAGGCGGAGTGAGGGGCACGGCGAAGCCGACCCTCGACACAAGGCGTGCGTAGTGGGGCAGGGGAGGAGGGAAAAGCTGGAAACGAACCGGGGAGACCAAGGATGAGACCATGCTGAGACATGTGACGCAGACGCGGGAGCGCAGGGTGACCTAGGCAATGGTGCAACAGGAGAGTTGGGTGAGTAAGGGACCAACAGGAGCAGGCAGCAGCAGGACCGACAGACGCAGCCACCTAAGGGGGCGCCCTAGCCGGGGGGGTCACGGTGTCCAAAGTGAACAGGCCGGACACCGGGTCCAGGGGGAACGTGGAAAGGGGGGCCGTTAGGACAGGCGCGGGGGCCGGTAGGATGGGCGCGGGGGCCAGCTAGGACGGGCGTGGGGCCGAGAGGACGGGCGCGGGGGCCGGCTATGACGGGCGCGGGGCCGAGAGGACGGGCGCGGGGGCCTGCTAGGACGGGCACGGGGCCCAGTAGGACAGGCGCGGGGCCGAGAGGATGGGTGCGGGGGCCGACTGGGACGGGCACGGGGGCCAGTAGGACGGGCGCGCGGGCGCAGCTAGGACGGGCGCGCGGGCGCGGCTAGGACGGACGGCTAGGGCGGTCGACTAGGACGGGCGCGGGGGCGGCTAGGTCCTAGAGCAGAAGCATGGGCGGGCGGACGGACCTACCTACTGCTGATACCATCTTAGAACTGAATGAATAAACTAGAGAGCCTGGGTACAAGGATATATATCTAAGGGTTGTACTCTCTAAGAAGTGACCCTATACAGCTATACAAACATTAGAGCTGCAAATGTTTGACAGATTCTCCATCCCCCCCTCACTTCGACAGAGTAAAAATGAGTCGGGTTGAAAATGGTTGGGGTTGCGCCAATGAACATGGCAAGGCCGAAGGGGACGAATGTAAAACCATGAGAGTGTTGCACGTGGTGGAGAGGAGCCTCGACATTGTCCGGAGGCTTGACGAAGAACCATGAAGTGACGGGCAGATCTGATGGTGCAGTTTCGGGCAGGGAAATATGGTGAGTCAGTAGTGCACGCAGCTGCTCTCATAGCTCGTATAGGATACTGTTCAACCGTTCTGCTTCGTTGCTTTGTTGAACGCGATGACGAGGGGTTTGGTAGCAGTTGATGCCCATGCCTTGCTCGTAGTCGTTGGAGGTCGTAGTGTGGTAATCGGCTTCTCTCTAGTATAGGAACGTGGAACAGCGTGTTGGGAGCGTGGAACTGAGCTCGCTTGCTATATGGCCAGCCAAGCAAGAATCAAGATGGTGAAATATGAAGGAAGTAAAGGCCTTGAGAGTGCATAACCTTTCTCTTGAAGACTGGTAGTTGAAAAATGTCAGAAGGCTTGTCGAGAGTAGTTGTAGCGTCGAATAATTTTTCAGGAGCAAGTTGCAGATTTTCCTTGTGTTCTTGACTAATATCTTCCTTGATATTAACGGCAGGTGTGTCGGCAAGGATGTCGTCGGTGCTGCTACTCATATTTTCTTCTTCGCTGCTACTGAGGTCCAGTGGTGGAGTGGTTACCAAAGCTACTGCTGCGATGATTGACGGAGCTTGAGGGAGAGTGACATATTCAGAAGTTTTTGCTGCTTTGAATCGTAAGACAAATACGCCATTCTTGGTTTCTGCTCTTCCGATGTATGTGTTGTCCACATCATGTATTAACTCTTGCTCTTGTGTCGTGCAGTTTCCGACCGTGCAGATTTTCTTAATCAAGAATTGGTTAGTCGACACTAAATTGAAGCCGAGGTTGACGACGAGTAAAACAGTGGTAAGGCGTAAAGAATTTCCCATATCGATTGATGTCAAAAGTAGACTGTCGATATTTTATGCTGCAATTTTTTTACCGTTGGCGAGTGTGATTGGGCAGGGTTGAAGAAGTCGACGACGGTTATAGATGAAAGGATTTGTTGAAGAGACCATGTGATGGCCACAACAACTATCCAAGTACCAAGTATCGGTATCTGTACTGCAACCAACCATGTGAGTGTTTGCAGTCGGTAAGCAAAATTTTGACGTTACCTTTTTGTTGGCAGAGTTTGAATTATTTGCTGTCGGCTTCGATAAGTTGATTGGAGGGGCAGAACTGAGTGTCGTTGGTGGTGTTGATATTGCAGATGTTGCTTTTGGAGGCACATGTTGCTGAAAAGACTGCTTTGAAGGCTGTCGTAGTTGCTGTGATGATTGCAACCTCTGCGATTCTTCAGGAGGTAAATACCTCTTGTTAAAGTAGCATCTGTCGGTAGAATGTCCTCCCTTGTTGCAAATCTGACAGAAGAATCGAGGACGTCGAGTTGGTGTTGAATATAAACTAAGTTGTATATCCCCCTTTTTGTTGCGTTGTGACTGCAGGTCAAGATCTTGTTGTTCCGCTTGAAGATATGAAGAAATCTCAGCTTCGGAGAGATTTGGATTCATGCGCAGGAAGGCGCGCGTCTGTCACCATTCGGGTCCAAGGCCAGCAAGAAGGACCATGAGATATATCTCACGAGAGAAGTATCCCCCACTTTTCTCCAGTTGATCGCGTAGTGTATGGACGCGGTTGACGTAGTCGATGACATTTTCGTTTGTCATCGTTTGCACACTTGTCAGCTGCGAAAGTATTTTACTCACTGTTATTGTATCTTTTGCCATGTATATCCCCTTCAAGTGGTTCCATGCAGTTTCAGCTGGTGTAAAACTTGAATGAAACGATCGAATGCCAAGCTGCTCCTTCGGCGACAGGTTCCAAACAAGAACTGTATACGCCTCGAGAGAGGCGTGTAAGAAACTTTGCTGCTCCGGTTGTGTTCCCGTAACAGGATAGGTGAATTCTCCGGTGAAGAACGGCCAAAGCCTAGCGGACTGCGCCAGAAGTTCAAACTCGAAACTCCTGGAGTAAAAATCCACTCCGTTAAAAGGTATGGTGGTCTTAATCTGTGTATTGTTAAGCAAATTTGGCGGTTGAAAAATAATACCCGGTTGTTGAGGCTGTTGCTGTTGCTACTGTTGTTGTTGCTGTTGTTCTTGTTGAACAGGGGGATGCCCAAAGATGTAAAAGGGATGCTGCTGCTGCTGTGACTGTGGCTGCTGCGCAAAAGGTGAGAAAGCAAATGAACCAGTACTTGGAGCTGAGGCTCCACGCATATAACTCAAGCCGTCAAGGCTCATTCCACTGAACGCCGATGATATTGACTGCGTTGAAAACTGTTGTGTTGTTGCCTGTTGTTGTGCTGTTGCCTGTGTTTGTTGGTGTTGTGCTACAGGGGCAGTTGATGACATCCCTAGAGTATTGGCAGGAGACGGATTCTGCTGCTGCATACCAATATGCGCATAAGCCGGTGGAAATGGTCTAGAGGCTGAGAGACCAGTGGCGGTCGTGGAGACATGTACTCCAGTAGTTCCGGAAGTTGATCCGGTAGACGGTGCTGGTGATGAACCAGTCATTGTTGACAGTAGTCTTAATTCCAGATAGCTCTCAAACCATGTAATAATTTGACAGGTGTTGCAGGAGACTAAGTATAGAATCTGCTAACACGAGTACTTAACCAAGGATTTTTGCTGGAATGGTAGACTAGTAAGACAACGGAAGTCTTATCAGAGTGAACCTGAGCACATGAACTTGTGGGTAGTCGAAGGTTGAATAACCTGAGCACATAATTCTGTGGAAAGTCAAGGTTGATAATAGAAAGGAATTACAAGGATTTATAGCTCTAGAAAAGTACCTGTTCGGCTAGTTGCGCGCTATGCGACCTATTCGTCATTCTATAGGGTCGCGACTGTTCGCGTGACTGAAAGGACTCGTTACACCTATTCGCGTAACTGAAACGATATGCTGACGTCATCCCGTAGACCCGTGATGCTTTGCTGACATCAGCACTCGGACATGTTTCCTTACCGAGAAACTCGATATCACTAGCTACAATGAAAACGGAACTTGCAGGAATGCAAAACTTCATTTATCACAACACTCCCCTTCATTCCTGGAAGTTCAAGGTTGTCACGTCGTTGTTGGAGTCCGATGAATGAAATCTGCAATTTGGAATCTTGTGACGTGTAAACTTCATGTGCTGTCAGTAGTCGGCGGTCATTCCATTGGTTAAATGGTAGACCAATCGCGTTCTTCTTTTGGTGATGACGAATTTTGGCTTTGACGAAGTGCGTGTAGATTCTCCAGATACAAGGTATGGCAAGCCAAGATATAGGAACACCAGAGCTAGTCTAACCGTGACATGTGAAGGTTCGAGAAGGAGATCGAAGGGTCTCTAAGTGACGATGCGAGATCCGGAGAACTCCCGAATTTCGAGCTAGAAGGTCTGGAGAAGCCGAGGCGGTTCTGTAAGAAAGGTCCGAGACCGTCCGGAGGCTTCGGTTGTGTTTGAGCGTACGCGATAGCAGTACCGCTCGGTAAGTAATGGAAAATTCCTTGCAAATATGGTTTTGTAACAATCATACTCAGTAACTGGACTGACTCGCGTTGTGGAATGTTCCACTTTGCCCGCCGGCAATTTAGTCGGGCAGACGACGCACGCCCAATGTCGCCACAAGCGGAATTGACGGCCTTGCGGAATTTGCGAGGGCGAAATTCCGCCAAGGGAATACCATATGTGCCGACATCCTCGCCAATCTCACCGGCAAATCAAACGCACGAGTCGCGTAGGCGTTTCGGGGCAAACGGAATTGACGGCCTCGCGAAAAGTGCGAGTGTCTGACTTGTCGCTAAAATATTCCTCGAGGAAGTCGCACTGCCTTGGTGAGGCCTCTGACAAACCTAGCTGGCAAGGCGACTCTCCTTGGGTGGCAATCCCAAGGCTCCTCTCCTCTCCCCATCACCCTTCCTGCAGCGACCAGCCTCGCAGCCAACAAATCTGCAGCTCGCATCTCATTCCTCTCACCTTACTCCGAGCTTTCATACTGTTACCTTTGCTAGCATTTCCCAGCCTTCTGATTACATTCCATCCGTTCCCGTTTCGTTTAGACATGGCCTCGCTCGTTGCGAATTCTTCCTTCGAGGCATTGCGTAGCTTCTGGGAGAATATCAGCAGCGAGAAATCGACGGTAGCATGCATACCGCCACTGACCTCGTCAAATAGTCTTCCGAGACAGACGAACCGCTGCAGTGCCACCGACTCCGAGTCGACACTCCGCTGCAACGAAGCCTGTTCCCGCCACGCCACGACTGCAGCTCTAATGCTACTCGAGCTGCCAACTGTGACTTCGCTAGAACTCTCAAGGTCAGGCCCGTCGACTTCGGAATCGACCGAAGCTGTAACGTCAGAAGGTGTAACGTCAGATCAAATGCTGCTAATCTCAGCACCACTAGAATCTGTAGCATTGGATTCTTCAGCTTCGGATCGTGCAACGTCGGATTGTGCAACGTCGGATTGTGCAACGTCGGATTGTGCGATGTCGGATTGTGAGAAGTCGGATGCTTCAACATTGGATTCTGTAGCATCATCGGACTCAGCACCGTCGGATCTTACAACGTCGAATTCTACAGCGTCAGTTTCTGCAGCGTCGAATTGTGCACCGCCGGCTTCGGCAGCGTTCCCATCAGCAGCCGCATTGTCTCCGTCTTCAACTTCGGATCCAGTGGCGTCAGTTGTCGCAACACTATCGTCAGCTGCTGGCACGAAGACAGCAGCAAAGCTGTCGGCCGCTGCTGGAACACCGCCGCTGCTGCCATCACGCATCCCCAAACCGAGCAGCAAGGGAACCGTCTTGAAGCGCGTGGAGGGAACGACCCTGATTTCGAGGCCGTCATGTGCTGCAGGGCAGAGGGAGGTGCGGGAAGTGCAGCTTGAAGCAGCCAACAGCTCGTCCAAGGTGGTGCTGGCAGCCAGCTCAAGGCGACCATGGCGGCCTTGACTTCTGCTGTGAGAATCAACTCTGGCTGTCGCCGATTTTTTTTTTCAAGAGTGATGAAATAAGTTTACCTTGAAATAAATAAATAAATAAAAATCTAAAGGGGGGTCAGCAGCAGGTTGGGGGGGGGGGAGGGGGTGGGGGGGTTGGAATGCAGTGCAGCACACAGATAGCAACATCTGGGGAGGTGCAGGCAAGCGAAGGGTGTGGGTGGGGAAACACGAGGATGGCAGTACCCTTTTTGCACCCTGCTTTTGCAGGGTCTTTGTGGGAGTGGGTTGCTGAAACCAGTGGAGGGTCGAAGGCCTGACGAACTGCTGCTTTGCTGGTGGGGTAGTGAGTGCTCCTAAAAGGATGGCTCAAGATTGATGCGCTCCTGAAAGGATGGTTCAAGACTGATGCACTCCTGAGGATGGCTCAAGACTGATGTGCTCCTGAAAGGATGGCTCAGGACTGATGCGCTCCTAAAAGGATGGCTCAAGACTGATGCACTCCTTAAAGGATGGCTCAAGACTGATGCGCTCCTTAAAGCATGGCTCAAGACTGATGCGCTCCTGAAAGGATGGCTCAAGACTGATGCGCTCCTGAGGATGGCTAAAGACTGATGCGCTCCTGAAAGGATGGCTCAGGACTGATGCGCTACTGAAAGGACGGCTCAAGACTGATGCGCTCCTGAAAGGATGGCTCAAGACTGATGCGCTCCTGAAAGGATGGCTCAAGACTGATGCGCTCCTGAAAGGATGGCTCAAGACTGATGCTCTCCTGAAAGGATGTCTCAAGGCAGATGCGCTCCTGAAAGGAAGGCTCAAGACTGATGCGCTACTGAAAGGACGGCTCAAGACTGATGCGCTCCTGAAAGGATGGCTCAAGACTGTTGCGCTCCTGAAAGGATGGCTCAAGACTGTTGCGCTCCTGAAAGGATGGCTCAGGACTGATGTGCTCCTGAAAGGATGGCTCAAGAGCGATGCGCTCCTTAAAGGATGGCTCAAGTCTGATGAGCTCCTTAAAGCATGGCCCAAGACTGACTGATGCGCTCCTTAAAGGATGGCTCAAGACTGATGCGCTCCTGAAAGGATGGCTCAAGACTGATGCGCTCCTGAAAGGATGGCTCAAGACTGATGCACTCCTGAAAGGATGGCTCAAGACTGATGCGCTCCTGAGGATGGCTAAAGACTGATGCGCTCCTGAAAGGATGGCTCAGGACTGATGCGCTCCTGAAAGGATGGCTCAAGACTGATGCGCTACTGAAAGGACGGCTCAAGACTGATGCGCTCCTGAAAGGATGGCTCAAGACTATTGCGCTCCTGAAAGAATGGCTCAAGACTGTTGCGCTCCTGAAAGGATGGCTCAGGACTGATGCGTTCCTGAAAGGATGGCTCAAGAGCGATGCGCTCCTTAAAGGATGGCTCAAGTCTGATGCGCTACTTAAAGCATGGCTCAAGACTGACTGATGCGCTCCTTAAAGGATGGCTCAAGACTGATGCGCTCCTGAGGATGGCTCAAGACTGATGCGCTCTTGAAAGGATGGCTCAGGACTGATGCGCTCTTGAAATGATGGCTCAGGACTGATGCGCTCCTGAAAGGATGGCTTGAGACTGATGTGTTACTGAAAGGACGGCTCAAGACTGATGCGCTCCTGAAACGATGGCTCAAGATTGATGCGCCCTTCAAGGGAACCCTGGTCTTGTGTATCAAGGCGGCAGGTAGAGGCGAAGTCAGCGACCGCAGCGACAAGAGCGTCAAGACACGAGACAGGAACGGACGGGTCGGTAACGAGAGAGGCAAGGACCCGAGGAACAAGAGGACGGGCGGCACGAAGGTAGTCAGACAGAGGGGGGGGAGCACCGACAAGGGAGGACGGAGGAGGGGACGGGAGAAGGGGAGAACGAGATGCGTGGGAACGAAGCAACATAAGGTGAGAGCGCATGACAGGGGAGACAGGACGAGCACGTGAGGGGCGGCGGGACCAGACGTGAAACGGAGGAGTCGGGTCAGGAGACAGAGGAGGGGACACAAGGGGAGAGCGAGGGGGAAGACGAGCCGGGGACGAGTCCGGAGGAGGGAACACCGGGTCGTAGACTGGAAGAGGGGGAGACGGCAGGAGAGGAACAGACGCAGGGTCAGGGGATGGAAGGCCGAGCAGGCGAAGGGCGGACACCGGCGGGGACTGCGGCTGCGGCAGCACAACGCCGACACCGGGACCGCAAGCCGCTCCTCGGGAACCACCGGCAGACTCCACTCAAGCACCCACAGAAGGAACACACCCAGGGCCCGAGACCCCTCGGGCACCGGCACCAGCCCCAGGGCCAACGGGGCGAGGACCCACTCCAACGCCAGCACCCCCAGAGGCAACGAACGGCTGCTGCGACGGCGGCGGCAGCTGCGGGGACGACGGCGGTGACAGCCTAGGCGACGGCGGCTGCAGAGGCGGTGGAGGAGGAGACGCCTGGGGAGGGGCAGACGGCGAGGACTGCACCGCAGGACCACCAGAGTCAGAAGACCCCTCAACCGGGACAACCGACGGGAGAGGAGTGACGTGGGACACACCAGAGGGGGCAGGACGGGGAGGGGGAGGGGGGGGGACAGGGACCACCAGGGAAGGAGTGACCAGGAACAGGGGGGGGGTAACCGGGGAACCGCGGTGGGGGAAGCGACGGTAGAAGGAGACGGACTCGTCAAAGGTGACGTCACGAGAGTGAAAGAAGCGGTGAGACGGCGGGTGGTAGAAGTGCCAGTCGGACGCGTCAAGGGGAAAACCTAGGAAGACGCAGGGAAGGGTGCGGGCAGTGAGCTTGTCTGTGCCGGAGGCACGGACGTGAGCAAGGCAGCCCCAGACGTAGAAGGCAGACGCGTCACCAGGGGACCCAGTCCAAAGACGGGTCGGCGAAACCTGCGGCTGCTGAGGGTGCGGCCACAGGTTAAGCTGGTGAGAAGCGTAGCGCACAGCGAATGGCCACAGAAAATGGGGTGCACCGGCATGGATCATGGAGGTGCGAGCAACCTCCATGACCAAGCCGATGCGACGCTCATTGACCCCATTTTGCTGTGGGGAGTCCGGCAGGGTGAACGTCTGGGTGATGCCCTCCGCACGACAAAAGCGACCAAGGACACGTAAGGCAAACTCGCCACCACGGTCTGAGTGAAGGCGCAAGACAGGGAGACCTCGGTGGACGCGCGCAGAGACAAGCCAGGGGATGAGAGCGTCAGGCACGTCGGCCTTCCGCTCCAGGGGAAAGACAGTGGTGTAGCGAGTGAAGTCGTTGACAAGCACGAGGAAGTAGCGCTCTCGACGCGGCCCATGGACGGGGGCAGAGCCCCAGACGTCCATGTGCAGGGTCTGCAGCGGCGCGGCGGTAGGGGGAAACCAGGAGGAGTGAGGGGCAAGGCGAAGCTGACCCTCAATGCAAGGCGTGCAAGGTGGGGCGGGGGAGGAGGGAAAAGCGGGGAGAGAACCAGGGAGACCAAGGACGAGACCGTGCTGGGACATGTGACGCAGACGCGGGAGCGCAGGGTGACCTAGGCGGTGATGCCAAAGGAGAGTCGGGTGAGTGAGGGACCGACAGGAGCAGGCAGCAGCAACCTGGGTAGACGCAGCCACCTGAAGAGGCGCCCCAGCCGGGGGGGTCACGGTGTCCAGGGTGAACAGGCCGGACACCGGGTCCCGGGGGAACGTGGACAAGGGGGCACCAGTGGCGGCCTCGGTACAGACAGCATACCACTCGTGACCAGGGAACGTAGTGGTGACGCCAAGGTCCTGGAGGCAACCGACACCAACGAGGTTCCTAGAGAACGAGGGGATATGCAGACCTGTGAGAGAGCCCGAAGGAACTGCCGGACAGGGAAGGGTGGTGGAACTGCGGGCGACTACCGGACTGCCGGAGGGGTCAGCAAGGGAAACTGCAGCAGGAACTGGAAGCGGCGTCAGTGTAGTGAAGTCGCGGAAGAAGCATCGGGAAGCGCCAGAGTCCAAGGTGAAAGAAAGCGAAGCAGTGGCGTCCGGCGACGGGGCGACGGCGGAAGCACCAAGGCTAAACAAAGCAGGGGCTCCTACGCCTGACGCAGCAGGGGAGGCTAAGCTAGGCACACCTACACTAGACGACAATGAGTAATAAGCAGGAAGCACACTAAAGTGATCAGCATACATCACATGCAGAGCAGAAACAATGGCATCCATGTCCATGTCAAAAATCGGAATACTACGACGAAGCAAACTGTGCCAGTCCGGGAGGTCTGGCGACGGGCCGAAGCGCTGACGAAACAGGTCGTCCGGGCGACGAAAACAACGAGGAGTGGTATGACCGATCTTACTGCAAACGTAGCCGCGACGAGGATCGGTCTGGATCTGGTACTGGCAACGCACGCCTACCAAACCACCACCCGGCACACCACCACGCGCACGACCACCTCCAGCGCCAGGCCACCAGGGTGGGAGTACACTCGCCTGCCTCGTCTGCGGCGGCTGCTGCGGCTTCTGTGGCTGCTGCGACTGCGGAGGCGGCTGCTCAGCTGGACCGGGCAGTGTCCCCTTGTCCGCTCCAGCACCAGACGACCCGACTCCACCACCACCCCCACCTACACCCCCGCCTCCTCCGCCGCGCCCAGCCTTGGGGCGGCGGCCCTTCCCCGGACGGAACTGCGCGGCAGCAGCAGTCTCAGCCACAGCGACAGAACCGTCGGAGAAGGTACACTGAGCGGGGGCACAATCCTGAAAGATAGGGACCGGCACAGTACCGCTCGTCTGGGCGATAGAGCGGTGGCGGGTCTCAATAACAGTCAGGGTGTCTACAAAGTCGGTGAGGGTCAGCTCACCGGGGTGAATGCTAAGGAAGCGGTCGTGGGCGGCGGCAAGGCGGTCAGGGAGGCGGGTGGCAAGCAGGTAGAGGGTAGAGGTAATGGGCGCCTGGTGGGCTCTAAGCAGTGCGTCAGTGCAAGCCGTTCGCCAAGTCTCATCTATCGTGCGCAGGTGGGCAGTCAGGTCAGCGACAGTGGGGAAGGACGCAAGGTCAGGAAAGAGCATCGGGAGGATCAGGCGACCCACCGAGGCAGCAGGAGGGGTGGAATAGCGCTTGATGACAGCATCTAAGAAAGCCTGGGCGGTAGTGATGGACCTAAAGCGAGGGCGCTCAGTTGGGGGAAGGGCATTGCTAATGGCAAGCTAGGCGACAGCGTCTCGGGAAAGCCAGACAGAGCGCGCAAGGGCAGCGGTTGCACTAGACTCGCGCTCAGCGGGTTTGGGGTCAGCGGGCAGCACAGCAGGGGGGTCTGGGCAGGGGAGCGTACCGTCAAGGTGTGCGAAAAGCGGGTGGCCATCCTGGCGCTGGCCAGTGAGGTGGCGATGGAGGTCGGCGAGCCACGCCTCGAACTCCAGAGGCTGGCCTTCAGCGTCGAAGCGAAGCTCCGCCGCCATCAGGAGCAGTTTAGGGCTGTGCAGCGCGGTACAGTGCGATGCAGTGCGGCGCAGTGCGGTGCAACGAAGTGCAGTGCGGTGCAGGGCGATGCAATGCGATGCAGTGCGGTACCGTGTGGTGCAGTGCGGGGCAGGTGATGGGGAACTGTACTAGGAGGGAGCAGGGCCGGAGCAGGCACGACGAGCGGGCCGCACACAGCTCAGGGCAGGACGGGCGCGGGGGCCAGGATCAGCGGACACCAGGCCAGTGGGACGAACGCGGGGTCGGCTGGGGCGGGCGCGGGGTTGGCCGGGACGGGCGCGGGGCCGGCTGGGACGGGCGCTGGGGCCGAGTGGACGGGCGCGGAGGTCGCGAGGGCGGGCGCGGGGCCGGCTGGGACGGGCGAAGGCGCCGTGCACTACTCCACAGGATACACCCAAGGTACGTGCCACCCTCATTTGGACGGATCATACCTACAATACAGACATTTTGCAGACCCGTGCACAATATCTACAGCTATTTCGGCCCCTGAACATTCACAAGCTTGTATGTAACACTCCTTGCCAACTGCCCATACAGATGCATATGTTATCATTGTTGCATACCTACATTACCACGCGTGTTGACACTCTGAATGAACTGGTACCTTCCTCCGTGTTGCACATACCAGTAGTAAAAACTGGTGCTACGAATTGCAACACCCCTCGGTGCTCCTCTTATCCGTCCAGACCCCACCCATGCGCCACGAAGGAATTGGAAGAAACAAGCCCCACTCAATGATGCTGCTGCTGCACCGAGCCTTTCTCATTCAGCATTGCAGCACCACCCTCCTCCACAGCTCCGCTCTCAGCTTGCACGCCACCACTCTCCTGCACCACCCTGCTGCGCTCCACCATCGTTTCCAGCACCATCCATCCCCTTCGGCTCGCCCCACCAGTATCGGAGAACCGTCTTCCGGACCCCGATCGCGATGGCCGCACACGCATGCGCCCAGCCTCTCTCCCCCCTGCATCCCTCTCCCTCATCCCGCCCATCGACTTCGACCTGCCCAGCAGCACCCCCGCCCCTGCCCCTGAGGCAACTCGCCTGCCTGTGCCCCACTCACGCCCTCCCTGGGGCCTGGAGGCAACTGCTGCTGCCGATGAAACAGCTGATGCAGCACCTGCAGCTAATCCAGCAGCAGCCGAACCAGAAGCAGCAGCAGCAGGAGAAGCGTGAAGGGCAGCAGCGAAGGGAGCCTCCCCATGGCGCGAAAAGTGGGCAGGGGAAGCGGAGTGACCTCTGGGCCAGGGAGGCAAGCCGGCATGGGAAGCACCACCTGCAGCACCACCTGAAGCAGCACCTGAAGTAAAAGCAGCACCTGCAGCAGCACCTGGTGCAGAGGGAACGCGGTGCAGATGTTGTGTGAAGTGACGATGGCCAGCACTGTTCTCCACGTACGGGAATCGACCGGCTGCTGCTGCAACACCTGCTGTTTGCCCTGTATTTCCTACAGCCCCCTCTTGCAGCCCCATCCCCATGCCATGGTCGCCCCAAGGCCCAGGCGAAAGGGAATGGTGACTCAGGGGCTGATAGGCCGCGGCACCGTTGGTGTAGCGATGGGGTGCAGCAGCAGCAGCAGCACCATGAGCGCCATAGTAGAAATCGCTGGAGAGCACATGGGGCAGTCTGGCCGAGTCAAGGAAGACGTTCAGCTCGCCGCCCGGCGCCACTGCTGCAGCAGAGAGGTCGTGCGGCAGCAGGTCATGCAGCAGATCAGTGGGCTCTGTGCTGTCGTCTCCCCCCATGTCCTCCTCTGTGCCGCCCTCTGATAGGCTGAAGGAATCGTCGCTGGCTACAGAGCCCTCCTGAAACAAGGGAGAACGCGTGGCATGACCGGAGGGGCATGAAGGGAATGGTCAGTGGAGTCTCCTGTGTGCCGCCTTCCCCCCTGTCCTCTCCCGTGCCGCCTTCTGACAGGCTCAAGGAATCGTCGTCAGCAATGGAGCCCTCCTGCGGTGACAGGCACTGTGAAACGGACAACAGGCAAGCACGGAACGGGATGCACGTGCACGGAGCGTGTGTACACTTGTTTAAATCACACGTTGTACTCGCCCATCTCCTCACACTCAAATTTGAAGGTCTTCGTTAGTTCTTCAGTCTTCAGTGGGAAAGCCAGCAATCGAGTCGAGGCCACATCAGCAGTAACGACGGTGCGGCAACCGAGATCATCGTTTTTCTTACCCAAGCAGATCTCGGTAAAGCCCAAAATGCTTTTCGACTCGCTCACCTCTTCATCGTGCTCCGAGCCTTCCGAGGAGAAGCCTCCATTGGAGTCCACGTCAGCCACGTGCTGGATGTGCTCGTCGCCGTCGTCACTGTCTGATGCCGCCACGTGCTCCGATACCTGTGGGTTGAAACGAGGGGTGATGCCCACACGCTCAGATGAATGCTGATTGGTTGTTAATTCAGTGTGCCATCATCATCCGCATCTCGTGCTGCCACGTGCTCCGGTACCTGTGGGCTAAAGAGCATGAAGAGAGGAGTGCACCACACATGCATGCGTACAGAAAAGCATGCATGGACAAATGCACATCAGCGCACCTCTTCCTTCTTCTGCCGCGCGCCACTGCTGCTGCCAGGCGACGCATAGAAGCTCGGCATGTGCGATGCAAGCTGCACCCCACCCCCCATCCTCACCCCATCCATCGCCTTTGCTAACCCTCTCATCCCCATCGCCCCCATCACCCCTGCTGCTCCTCCTCTCTCGTGCCTCTCCCTCTCTCGCGCCGCCAGCCCCTCCCCCCCGCTGCTGCTGCCCACGTCGTTGCTGCGGGGGAAGGCCGTGCGCCCGCTGAACCGCACATGGATGGGGGCTAGCAGGCTCGCACACGCACTTCCACCTGCACCAGATAAACCTGCACCAGGTCCCCCTGTAGTTCCGCCTGCACCAGACGTCACTACCCTGGGCGTAGAGCAGGCACTGACCCCCGAACTGACCAGGGCGGTGGGGGACTCCAACGAGGCCTCCGTGGCAGACGGGGTTTCTGAGAGGTTCAGCAGGGGGATGGCGACAACTGGATGAGGTGTTATCTGGCCATAGCCTGTCTGCCAGGGAAAACCCTGTGCCTGAATCGATGCTGCTGCTGACGCCAAGCCCTCTCTTGGCCCTCTAGGAGGCACCCCTGAGCTGTAACCAGACGCGTAACCCTCTGACAGCTCATCCGGACAGAAGAATTCGCCTGTTAACACTGCTTGCCCCCAAGGAGCCCCTGTGTGGCCCTCGGATGCTCGAAAGGAGCGGAGTGGCAGAGGAGGCACAGCTGACAGGGACGACGGGCCGTGGCTCTGAGGCGCCTCACCAGCACCAGGTGGAAAACCAGGGGCTAGAGGCGGCAGGCCAAACTGCATACGAGCCGGTGCATACGAGTCGCCCGCAGCAGCACCGGACCCACTGCTGTCAGCACGGAAGGTGAATGTGGGGAGGCTGAAGGCGCGCTCGGGCAAACCAGAGAGTGGATCCGGGAGGGCGGAGGCGGAGGAGCGCAGGGAGCCCTCCTTCTGGATGAGGTACAGCATGCCCTTGGACCCCAGCCCGGATGATGTGTACTGTGTGTCGTACTCGCGGCGCAGCAGAGGGAGCGTGTTGGTGGCGCGGCTGTACATGCTCTCGCCGGCTGCTCGATGGCGCAGGCACGCAAAGACAGTGGCGTGGATGGCCGCCACGCTCTTATCCACGTTCGTGTTGTTCACCTGGTGCATGTTGTTGGGGCGGGGGGGTGGTTGGGGGGGGGGGTTGGAGGGGGGAGGGAGCAGCAAGGCACGGAGCTTGCTGTGGTCAACAGGCAGGAAATTACAGTGGCACGAGGTGTTTGGCAGAACTCCCCCCAAGCTAGTCTTATGTCATGGACGAACTTCACAAGGGCGGTCCAGCATCATGTACGTGACTGACACCAGGTAATGGGCGGTCAATGTGCGTGCCAGTGCTCCTGACGAGGTAGCAGCATTGGATGGTGCAAATGTTGCGCACAGGCTTGTAGCAAGAGGGTTCCAGAATCATGCACCTGGCTGCCTAAGGCGCAATGCACACGTACCTTCGGAACGAGGTGCTTGTCAGCGCGCCGGACGAGGTAGTCCTGGATGGTGCGGATGTTGCGGATGTAGCGCACGTACTTGTTGCGCGAGGGGTCCAGCGTCATGTACTTGGCGCGCACGGCAAAGCGCTCCAGGTGCTTCGCCTCGTTGCCGATGTAGATGACGAAGGGAATGATGGTGGGATGCCGCTTCAGCAGCTCCATCTGCCATGGCAACACATGGGCATAGGCATGGGCATGGGCATGGGCATGGGCATGGGTCTGGGCATGGGCATGGGCATGGGCATGGGCATGGGCATGGGTATGGGCATGGGCATGGGCATAGGCGTGGGAATACCACAAGAAAAGCAACACATCCATGTCATGTCATATATTTGGCGCGCACGACAAAGCAATCCATGCATATGACAAAGACGATGTACAAGCGCATGCAGCAGCACAGAGCATGCACTACAAAGGTGAGGCTGAGTTGCGTGCCATTCGAAACTGAGACTTGAGGCTGAGCGCAAAGGTTAAGCGCGCATGCAGCAGCACAGAGGCCCTACCACGAAGTTGAGGCTGAGGTGCACGCCCTCCACTATGGCCGACTCGTTGCACCGTTCCCACTTGGCGAGCAGCCGGTCCACACTGCCGATCACCATCTCACTCTGCGCCTTGTACCCCTGGATCACCATCTCCCGCTCGCTCACTGCCCCCCTCCCACTCACTGCCCCCCTCCCACTCCCCACATCTTTCTCCCCACCCTCTCCACCTCCTTTCCCACTCGCCTGCCTGCCATCATCCACCCCCGCCAGGCTTGCCTGCCGGCCCCAATCCGCCTCTCCCATCTCCCGCTCCTCCCTCTCGCCCCGCCCTCCTCCTGCCATCACAGCCCCTCCCTCGCTGCTCCCCTCCCCATCTCCCTGCCCTCCCCCCATCCGACACGCCTCCTGTGAAGCCAACACTGCCTCGCCTCTGCTGAGCATAACGCTCACAGGCAGAGCACCCTGCACCTCTCTCCGCCCCACCTCGCCCTCAAGTTCGGTTGCCAGCTTGCCTCCCTGCTGGCCTTCTCCCTGCTTAGGCGTCGATGCTGCCGCCTGCTTGTCTGCCGGCCTGCCTGACAGTGAGCCGCCATGCCTGCCTGCTTGCTTGCCGGCTTTCTTCCTGGCCTTGGCGTCAGCGACAGCAGCGGGGTCGAGGTGCTCGCCTGCCTGGTACGTGGACGCGTACAGCAGGGGGTTCTCTTCTCGGCTGCTGAAGCCGCGCATCATGTGGCGCAGCGAGTCGGTGGACACCACCGTTGTAATGCCCAGGCGAGAGGCCTAACGTGGGAGTAGGAGTGAGGCAGGGAGGGAGGTGGGGGAGGAAGTGAATAAAGCGAGGAGTAGGGCTCGCCACATGGGGGACGCGTACAGCAGGGGGTTCTCCTCACGGCTGCTGAATCCGCGCAGGAAGGAAGGCAGGCAGGCAGGCAGGCAGGCAGGCAGGCAGGCAGGCAGGCAGGCAGGCAGGCAGGCAGGCAGGCAGGCAGGCAGGCGGGCGCGTACCAGCAGGGAGGCGAGAGTGGACTTGCCACAGCCACTGGCGCCACACAGGAACACCGTCACTGACATCTTCCTCTCGCGCACCCTGCACCACATCCAGCAACCAAACCCTTTAGGTACCAGAACACTTCAAGCAAAGCACGACAACTACTGTACAGCAAACAGAGCAGAATAGATTAATCAAGTACAGTGCGCGCAGCACAGTGCACACTCACTTGCAGGCCAGGGCGAGGTCGGCTCGTTGGTCAGCGCTGAAGTAGCGGTACTCGGCCAGAGCCTGGCACACCACGTCCAAGAACGTGCTGCGTTTGAGCGACACAGTCACTCCCCTCACTGTGTCGCCGCCGGGCATCTCACCCCCAGCTGCTGTTCTGCTCCCAGTCCGCTCGTTATTGTCACAACACCCGTTACTATTACGACAATCGTTATTATCAATGCCAGCGGTGGTGGCCAGAACGGCGTCGGACTCCCGGTCCGGTTTGGCCAATCGCTGGATTCCGTCGGATCCGTTCGCCATCCGTGATCGGTGAGCCACGTCCGTCCGATGGCCGGGAAATCGACGGCTGGTGAGTTGCGACAGCAGGATTTGAAAGACACGCTCGCTGATCTGTAGCGACAAGGCACGGCGAGAAGCGAAATCAACGAGGCGAGAACCGAGGGACCAGAGAAACGTAGCCTAAGCAGCCATCAAGCTAAAAGGTGTAACGAGATGACGCGGTGAAAATTACGGACGTCGTACGCAAAGGACTAGTGGTGTCGACGCGCAGGTGCAAGGAAATCACGTGACGGCGGAAGAGATAACTGACCTTGACGGCGTGCCTGGTCTTGCACCCCATGAGCTGCAGCGTGCTGGACAGCACCGACTTGGTGTAGCGGAACGAGGCAATGGGAGTAGGCGGAGCAGGAGGAGTAGGAGGACCGGCCTTCCCTCCCGACGAGGATGCACCAGGCTTCCCTTCCCCCCGCTCGTCGTCGTCCTCCACTAGTATGTACAGCAGCTTCGCTAGCACGCCCATCGCTGCACCTGTACCCCACGCCGCCTTCGCCTAAACGTGAAACAAGCGAGTCTAACTCCGCCGCCCGACGTCAATCAGAGAAGGGAGCGGCTGGGTCTATGTACAACGACTTCGTGAGTCGCCCATCTCTCGCGGTGTAACAAACCTTGGCGGTGTTCACCACCTTCGTGATTAGAGGAACGCGATGCATGAAACTACGCTTGGAGGTAGGGAATGGCATAAACGCTGTCATAACTACCGTAATCGCGGCCATCAGATGTCCTTTGGTCTTGAGAAAGGTCCAGCATCGAAACGAACGAGCTGAAGGGCGACAGCTCGTAGCCTCGCGAGCTGTGCGGTGACGATGGATGCTGCTGACACATGGCCGTCGCCATGGCTGGTGGATGCAATGCAAGCACACGGCAATTTCAACATGCCGTGTGTACTTTTTGAGAAGGCTGTATTCTTACGAGTCTAAAACCAGTGGCCAATCTCCCCTACGGAATGGAATGCCCTGCAATCCTACGAAACTGACGAACTCAGCAGGGCGTTACACGGACTTAGTACGAAGAAGAATGGGTTCCAAATTTGGTAACCAAGTGATGGAATGGCTCCCAACGAAGCCTGTTTCACAAGCGCCGTTTCGCTCCGTCAGCCCTCCGCCAGAAGCACCATTTCAAGCATCCTCCATTCTAGCATCAGCCTTCGGCAGTGATCTTGTTAGGAGTGAAGGCAAACAAGGGTTTCACTATCTTGCCAAAGAAAACACGAGTGCGCAGTATAGATGATAAGTGAAGAGCCATGTATGAAAAAACTCATGGGTGGCGTGTCGATGCTCATGCCAGGGTTCGAGCCTTATGTCAGGATAAGGTGGAGGCTCGAGACAAGAATGCGCGAAACAAACGGATAAGAAATGAGAACGGATGGTATTGGAATAGCACAGTATTTACCGATCCAGCTGCTACATATTAGACAGTGATATACTCGCATATAGTTTTTAAAGCATATAAGTTATTATAAGTGTAGGCTTGGTAGATGTTACTGAACATTACTGTAGAGGGTACAACACCCAGGGCTGACGTTTCAAAAAAAGGCACTCTGATTTTGCCCCCCCAAAAAATTCCCGAGTCTGAAGGGTCATTTTTCGAAATTTCGCTACTCTGAAATCTCAGTGTCCAAAAGTCAACGAGTCTGAAATACTCAGGGTTCAGAATGTCGACTCAGAGTCCTGCGCCCAAGTCGAAATCTTATATTTCCAGTGTTCACACCAGGCCCCACGACTGGTTTTAGGGTACCATGATTCATCAGCTTTTCGTCAAGAAAATTTACGTGGATTCATCAGAGTTTCCTAGCAAAAAATTGCCTTTTCATTAGGGCGTGTTAAAAAAAAAACCGATTTGGCAACTAGGAGAGAGGATTTCAGTTTTTTTTTAAGTTGCATTCGACTAAGAGTAAATTCCGCATTCTAATAACAGTCGTTTCTATTAGGCGAAATTCTCGACAGCTGCCCGTTTGGTCAACTGAAATTCTATAAAAATGTGACGGTCACGATCGATTGCGATCGTTTCGACGTTTTTTAACCATTCGATGGTTGCAAGGGATAAACGTCCAAGATCGATCAACCGGGGCGCGATCCTCTCCCCTCCCCCTCAATTTTCGAACCCACCCCCCCCCCCCCCACCCCCCCCTCCCCCTCCGTTTCGCTTCCCCCCTCCCCTCCGTTTCGCTTCTACGCCTCCCCTCCGTTTCGTTCCCCCCTCCCTTCCCCCCCCCCCCCCCCTCCCCTCCATTTCGCTTCACCCCTTCCCTCGGTTTTGATTCCCTCCCCCTTTCCCCTCGAACTCGATTCCCCCTCCCCTCCTTTTCGAATTCTCCCCCTCAGGGCCTGTTCGTACACGATACACCGTCACAACACTTTGTATCAAAATTGTGATTGACTGGCAATTTTGACTGTAAAATCAGCAATGACACAAAGTTACCTGAAAGTGTCGTGTTGGAAAACAACACTCCCTCAATTGAGCCGTGGAGAGTGTGTTTTTTCAGAGTTAGTTTCACATCGTCTGAGAAATCAGAAAAACAAAATAAAAAAATCGCCATCCAGATGAATGATTTTCTTGTTACCCCTTTTAGGAACTTCACAAAAGTCGGGTAATAAGCAGGATTGCGGGTTGCGGGGGGTGGGAGGGTTTTTTTTATGGCTGCAAGGGACTTAGTCGATTTTTCCGGGTTGCGGGAGCTGAGGGAGGGATATTTCTTGCTGTGGGAACTTAGCCGAAATTTTAGGGTCGCAAGAGGTGTGGGAGGGATGTGTCTGTCTGTGGGGACTTGGTCGAATTTCTGGGGCTGCGAGGCGAGTAGGGAAGAAATGTGCTGGGGGGAACTATCTCTGGCTGCTAGGACTTAGCCGGATTTTTTAGGTTGCGGGGCGGGGTATGTGTGAGAGGACTTGACTCTGGCCCTTGGGGACTTAGACGAAATTTTTGGGTGAGGGCAGGGAGGTGCAGTACTAGTATGTGTGTCTCAGGGTCCGTACGCGCTGCGCTCTGAAAACTCAGTATCCGCAAACTGCGAAGTCTGAGATTCTCAGGATTCAAAAACATATAAGTCTGAAGGGTTCAGCATTCAGAAAATGGCAAGTCTGAAAAATCAGGATCGGCAAAAAAATAGGTCTGAAATTTCAGACAATCAGACTAAAATAGTCTGATAAAATCAGCCCTGACAACACCCCTCCTTGTATCCCTCTCTTCTTTTCTAGTTCTCTTTTCTCTCACCAACTTTCCTACCCTAAAATCTGACGCTATTTCCATGGCTCCTCCTCAAGGCTCTCTTTATCAGACATTTTTTGTCTGATTGTCTGATTTGCAAAACCGAAATAGTGGCTCCAAGCTGATTTACAAGAAATTGGAACACTTTACTATATACTTCCTGCACAAACTAAACAGTTATGTAAAACTTCATACATAACATGTTTTCATAATAGGAGCTGTAGTTTCCCGATTCAGACAATCAAACAAAAATAGTATGGTAAAGAGAACCCTGCTCCTCCTCCTACCTAGATCCTAGTTTTAACTTAAGAGTATTGTGATATAATTGGTACTTAGCATTTCTGTAAGTCGATTAAGTGTAGTTAGTATCGAATCTTACTGTAGAACATAAGTCCGTAGGATGACGTCAGCAAATAGCGCTCGTCATAGGACAGTCGTTTCAGTCACATGAACAGTCGCACCTCTTCATTATCATCTAGGGCGCATAGCGCGATAGTGACGAACATGTACATTAGCGAATACGTACTTTTCCTAGAACTATAAATCCTTGTCAGGTCTTTTTCATTATTAACTTTGATTACTCACAAGTTCACGTACTCAGGTTATTCAACCTTGATCTTTACATTTTACAAGACTTCCGCTGTCTTACTAGTCTACCATTCCAGCAAAGATCCTGGACCAACACTTGAGGGTTTGCCAAGTGTTCGCATTTATAGTTTTATACTTAGTTTTCTACAACATCAGGGAGATTTATTTCAAAGATATGGTAACAGAGCCGGTTCCCTTCCCGGGCCTGCTCCCCTCGCTTCCGCCGCGCACTCCCTCCCCGTCAAGCCGTGCTGGCCCCGTCGCGCCGCGCTGGCCCCGTCAATCCGCGCTGACCCCGTCGCGTCGCACGAGCCACGCTTCCGCCGCGTACCTGTCCTTACTTCACCGCCGGCGCGGCCTTCCGTTTGCCTGCCGCCGTGGCACACTTTCCGAGATGTCGCGACGGCCTCTGTGTGCTGTCGTCTCAGCGTCGACGAGCAGCCAAGGCCCCGACGCCACGCTGTGGTGGCGTCGTAGTGGTGCCGTGGCGGTGTCGTCGGCCTGTTGCCGTCGCGCACCACCTGCGTCGCTGCTGGACTAGCAGCCCGCCCGCTCGCCAATAAGCGCCGCGCCAGCAATGGGGCCGCGCTGAAGATCCAAAGCCCCGCCCCTTCCCCCTTTCCTCTGTCCCTTCCTCTTCGCCACAGCCGCCGTCAGACTCTCGCCGGTCATTCCCCTGGTGCGGAGTTTGGACACACCGCCGGAAGGGCGGGGGCCGCTGCCGTCACCGCCGTCGTAAGCTGAAGCCGTCGCCGTCGCCGCTGTCGTCGCCGCAGGCCTGTTGCCGCCGCACGCCCGTCGTCGCCGTCGCTGTCGCCACTGCCGGGACTGCCGCCGTCGCCATCTCCAAGGCCTTGGGGTTGGCCTTGTTGGAGTCGTCGTGGCTGATGGGAATGGGGGTGCTAGGTTAGGGGGTGTGGGGGTATGTGGGTCCTTCTACTACCAAGCCTAGGGGGTGTGTTAAATTATATAAGTTATTATATAAGTAAAGGCTTGGTAGATGTTACTGAACATTACCGTAGAGGGTACAACACCCCTCTTTGTATCCCTCTCTCTTCTTTTCTAGTTCTCTTTTCTCTCACCAACTTTCCTACCCTAAAACCTCACGCCATTTCCATGGCTCCTCGACCTACCTACATCCTAGTTTTAAGACAATAGTATGCGCTTGTTATTTGTATGATGAGCAATGGTCATCAAACTTTGGTATATACGGTTAACCCAACAGACAGAGAATCGAAGGGTCGCCAACAAGCCCCCATATTCTTCTAGAAATCCACGCTGATTGATTAGTGTCATGTAGTTTTTAAATACCGTCTTCACCCATTGGTGGTTTGTGTCGAGTGACCCGCTGGGGTTACCCTTGAGAAGATCCTCGGAGAAGGGCCACAGGTGCAGAGCCTGGGGGGCTATAGGCGCACTGATCCGCTATTAATGAGCCCTTTTAACTCAGTTGTTAGTGACTGAGTTTTGACATGGTATCAGAACATTGGTGACTCGGTTTCAATTCCCAGTGCTAGCGCAGTAGAGGCGCTCGTTCCACCTATCCCAGCGAAGGGGGGTGTCGAGTGACCCGCTGGGGTTACCCTTGAGAAGATCCTTGGAGAAGGGCCACAAGTGCAGAGCCTGGGGGGCTATGGGCGCACTGACCCGCTATTAACAAGCCCTTTTAACTCAGTGGTTAGTGACTGAGTTCTGACAGTTTGGGCGGACCTGGGGATAAAGGTTAATGAATGACTAGAACCATGGCATACAAGAGAATATAGCCTAGTGGGTTGTACTCTCTAAGGCAGAACCCCGTATAGTCTATAACAACATACAAAGATATGTTTGACACACCCCCTAGACTGGATAGCGGCAGTGCCTGGTGAGAGACAAGCAGCTCAGGGTGGAACTACTAGTCCAATCTCTGAGACAAGGGCCTGAAGACCAATCAAACAAGTACAGACAAGGCAAGAGCAAGGCGGCACTACTAGTCCAGCCACTGGGAAGAGGCCACAAGGCCAGTCAGGATAATATACATAAAAGCGTGTCCACAATCAAGGTCCTAGCAAATGAGAGGCTACACGAACAAAACCAAGTTCTACACAGTGCCGCTCATGATCTTTAGCCGCACGCGCCTTCGTAAAGATATCAGCTGTGTTGGCACCGGATGCCAAGTGTACTACGCAGGCCTAGCGACGCTGTTGTAGCTCGTGCAGGAGGAAGTACCACAGCTAGATGTGCTTTGCTCTGCCCTCGAGTCTCGGCTCCTGACACATGAGGATCATGGCCCTGTTGTCAGCGTACAGAACCGGGGCAGAGTTAGGCCGCTCACCTAAGTCTGTGAGCAAGAAAGTCAGCCAACGGAACTTCTGTGCCGCCATGGCACCAGCGTAGATCTCAGCCTCACAGCTAGACTGGGCAACAGACGACGAACAGGTGGACCGCCACGATACAGCACCTGCACCAAGGCTAAAGCAGTAGCACTGGGAGGATCAGAGAATCTCGGCATCGTCGGCCCAAGAAGCGTCTATGTTCCTGGTAAGGACCACTGGTTTGCGTCCTCCTGGCACTAGCCCAAGCCCGATGTACTTGCTAGAAAATGCAAAACCCTCTTAGCTGCCGACCAGTGCTGTGGTCGGTGTCTGCCGGTGGCCACAAAGCGAGCCAAGATGCTGAGAGGGTATGGGAGATCTGGACGAGTGCAAGTCATCAAGTACATGAGGCAACCCACCAGCTCTGCGAAGGGGCCACTAGGCTCTACAGCCTCCTCCGTGACTGGAGAAGAGAGTCTGTGGTCTACTGGTAGAGGGGTGGGCTGTGCGAAAGAAAACTGAAGGCCGAACCTCTGAAAGGCCTGGCGCACCACGTGTGACTGTGAGAGAATGATGGTGCGCACTGCTCTGTCCCTAGAAATCTGCAAGCCAAGGTAGTGGCGCAACTCTCCTGGGTCAGTGCAGGTGTGTCTCCTCAGCAGCTCGGCCTTCACGGAGGCCTGTGCGTATCTGTCTGCAGTAGCAAAGACCAGGTCGTCTACGTAGACAAGGATGTAGAGAGGAGTTTGGCCAGAACGGACGAAGCGCGAGGGGTTTGCAGACGACGGGAAGAACTGCAGGTCAGCAAGTGTAGCACGCAGTGTGTCGTGCCACCCATGGGGCGCCTGTCGCAAGCCGTAGATGGGGCGCCGGAGGAGCCACTCGGTGCCAGGGGGAAAGGTACCTGAGAAGCCCTGGGGGCGGCGCAGGTAGACCTGCTTGTGTAGACTGCCCTGGAGGAAAGTAGTAGAGAAGTCGAGGGAGTGAAGCTCGTAGTCACGCAGTGCAGCAACGTATAGCAGTGCCCGAAGAGTAGTCATCTTCGGGGTCGGGGCGAAGGTCTAAAAGAAGTCCACCCTCTCACGCTGACTGAAGCCTCGAGCAACGTAGCACGCCTTGAAGACAAGCGGCTCTCCAGGAGGGCGCTTCACCTTGAAGAGCCATCGGCCATCGACTACATTCACTCCAAGTGGGGGAACTGCGTCGACGAAGGTACCAGTGGATCTCCAAGATGCCATCTCCTGCTCCATGGCAGCTATCCACTGAGAGGCCCTGTGAGAGCAGTGACAAGAGCCGACAGACCCGAGACAGGAACATGCAGATGGTAACAAGAGAGGCAAGGACACGAGGAACAAGGGGACGCGCAGCACGGAGGAAGTCAGAGAACGGAGGCGGGGCCACAGCAAGCGACGACGGGGGAGGATACAGGAGGAGAGGAGGATCACATGACGCGTGAGAGCAAAGCAACATAGGGTGAGAACGCAGAACAGGGGAGGTAGGACGAGCACGAGACGGACGACGAGACCAGACGTGAGACGGAGGAGTCGGGTCAGGAGAGAGGGAAGGAGACACAAGAGGAGAACGGGGAGGGAAACGAGCCGGAGAGGAGTCCGGAGGAGGAAACACTAGGCCGATGCGTCGCTCTACGACCCCATTCTGCTGCGGGGAGTTCGGCACGGTGAACGTCTGGGTGATGCCATCCGCACGACAGAAATGACCAAGGCAACCAGAGGCGAACTCGCCACCGCGGTCAGAGTGAAGACGCAACACAGGGAGACCTCGGTGCACACGCGCAGAGACAAGCCACGGGATAAGAACGTCAGGCACGTCAGCCTTCCGCTCCAAAGGAAACATGGTAGTGTAGTGAGTGTAGTAATCGACAAGCACTAGAAAGTAGCGCTCACGATGTGGCCCATGGACTGGGGCGGGGCTGTAGACATCCATGTTCACGGTCTGCAGCGGTGCGGCGGTGGGGGAGAACGAGGAGGAGTGAGGGGCACGGCGCAGTCGACCCTCGACGCAGGGCATGTACGGCGGCACTAGTGAGGAGGGGAGCACAGGGAACGATTGAGGGAGACCTAAGACAAGACCGTGCTAGGACATGTGACAGAGACGGGTGGGAGCGGGGTGACCTAGATGGTGGTGCCATAGAAGCAACGAGTGAGTAAGCGACTGATACGAGCAAGCTGCAGCAACCTAGGTAGATGCTGCCACCTGGGGAGGTATCCCAACATGGGGGGACGTGGTGTCCAACGTGAACAGGCCAGACACCGGGTCCCGGGGGAACGTGGTGAGGGTGGCACCAGTGGCGGCCTTGGTACAGACAGCGTACCGCTCGTGACCAGGGAACG
This sequence comes from Closterium sp. NIES-67, assembly GCA_027943415.1. Classification (NCBI taxonomy): domain Eukaryota; kingdom Viridiplantae; phylum Streptophyta; class Zygnematophyceae; order Desmidiales; family Closteriaceae; genus Closterium; species Closterium sp. NIES-67. The sequence goes on along the minus strand of BQMB01002270.1, from coordinate 547,992 downwards.
TAGTGGTGACACCAAGATCCTGGAGGCAGCCAACACCAAGTAGGTTCCTAGAGAAGGAGGGGATGTGCAGGCCTGTAAGGGAGCCCGAGAGAACCGCCGGACAGGGAAGGGTGGTGGAGCTATGGGCGACTACATGACCGGAGGAAGAGTCTGTAAGAGCAACTGCCGCGGGAGCGGCAAGCGGCGCAAGCGTAGTGGAGTGCCGAATGAAACAGCGGGAAGCGCCGGAGTCCAGGGTGAAGGAGAGCACGGCAGTGGCGGCAGGGGTCGGAGGAGCGAGGGAGGACCCAAGGCTAAACAAGGCAAGGGATCCTATGCCTGACGCAGCAGGGGAGCCTGAACTAGGCACATTGGGCACAACTACACTAGGCAACACAGGGTAATAGGAACCAGTCACACTAGAGTCATCGACATACAGCATATACAAAGCAGAGCTAATCTCAACCATGTCCATATCAAAGATCCTAACACCACAGCGGAGCAGACTGTGCCACTCGGGGAGGTCTGGCGCCGGGCCAAAGCGGAGACGAAACGGGTTGTCTAGGCGACTGAAGCAACAAGTGGGGGTATGGCCGATCTTACCGCACACAAGGCCGCGGCGAGGACTGGTATGGAGCTGGTACTGGCACTGCCTGTCACTCGGACCACCGCCTCACGTCACAGCGCATGCACGGCCACTGAGACCACCTCCACTACCGGCTCCAGGCTACCCGGGCGGGAGACGACCGACCCGCCGCTGCTGCTGCTGCTGCTCCGAGACACCAGCCCTAGCCCCCTCGTCAATACCACCAGTGGATGAACCACCTCCATCACTACCCCCACCCCCTCCTCCGCTACCTCCACAACGCCAAGCCTTGGGGCGGCGACCCTTACCCGGACGAAACAGTGCTGCGGCAGCCACGGCGGCTGTCTCCGCAGCAGGGGCTGTCTCAGTGATAGCGGCAGAACCGTCAGAGTAAGTGCGCTGAATGGGGGCACAGCCCTAAAGGATAGTGACAGGCACGGTACCTCTAGACTGGGCGATAGAGCGCTGACGAGTCTCTATGGCAAACAGGGTGTCGACAAAGTCTGTGAGAGTGAGGTCAGTGGGGTGGAGACTAAGGAAGTGATCGCGGGCGGTAGCAAGGCGGTCAGGGAGGCGGGTGGCAAGCAGGTAGAGGGTAGAGCAGATGGGGGGCTGAAACAAACGAAGCTGGGCCTCAGTGCAGGCAGCGCGTCAGGTCGTGTCTAGCGTGCGCAAGTGGGCGGCCAGGTCAGCGACAGTAGAGAAAGACGCGAGATCAGGAAAGAGCATGGGCTGGATCAGGCAACCGACGGAGGCAGAGGGCGGGGTGGAATAGTGCGCGACAACAGCCTCTAAGAACTCCTGCGTAGTCCTGACCGACCTAAAGCGGGGGCGCTCAGACAGGGGGAGGGCACGACTAATCGCGAGCTGTGTGATAGCATCACGCGATAGCCAGACAGCACGGGCAAGGGCAGCAGCGGCAGCGGACTCACGGTCAGTAGACGTGGGGTCAGTGGGTAGAGCAGCTGGGGGGATAAGGCAAAGGAGCGTACCGTTGATGTGGATGGCCAGGGAGTGGCCGTCCTGCTGCTGGCCGGCCGGCGGAGGTCGACGAGCCACTTGTCGAACTCAACCGGCTGACCTTCCGCATCAAAGCACAGGACCGAGTCCGCCATCATGGTCACTGCAGCAGTAGAAAGGCGATACTTGGCTGTACTGAGCGACAGAGTGCAGCGGGAAGCAGTTGTGCAGTACGGTAGGGTGCGGTGCAGTGCGGTATAGTGTGGTGCAGTGCAGTGCGGTGCGATGCAATGCGGTGGAGTGTGGTGCAGTGCGGTGGAGAGGGCCGATGAAGCGAGGTGGAGGCCGCAGGGGCAGCTGAGGGACGGGGGCTGCAAGGAGGCTGGGCGGCGAGGCCGCGTGGCGACTAGTCAACAGGGGGGCCGCGTGGCAGCTAGGAGACGGGGCCGCGGGCGGCGAGGCGACGGGGTTGGCTAGGCGGTGAGGTGATGGGGCTGGCTAGGCGACAGGGCCGGCTAGGCTACGGGGTCGGCTGAGGGACGAGCCTGGCTAGGCGACGGGGCCGGCTGGGCGACGGAGCCGGCTAGGCGAGGGGACTGGCTGGGCAACGGGACCGGCTGGGAGACGGGGCTGGTTAGGTGACAGGGCGGGCTAGGCTACGGGGCCGGCTAGGCGACGGGGCCGGCTAGGCGAAGGGGCCGGCTTGGCGGCGGGGCCGGCTGGGCGACAGGGCCGACTAGGCAACGGGGCCAGCTATGCGCTAGGTGACAGGGGGCCCTTAGGGGACGGGCCAGCACGCGCGGGAGGGCGACGAGGCGGCTAGGACCTATGGCGGAAGCGCTAGTGGGCGGGAGGGACCTAACCTACTCATGATACCATATCAAAGTTAATAAATGACTAGAACCATGGCATACAAGAGAATATAGCCTAGTGGATTGTACTCTCTAAGGCACAACCCTGTGTAGTCTTTAACAATATACAAAGATATGTTTGACATTGGGTGCTTTATTAAACTGGATATTCATACCACCCTAGTTTTTGGCATGAAACCAATACACCACCCCCTGGCTCATATGCACTCGATTTCTTTAGATTTTGCCTTCTATCAGAGTACCTCGTATCAGACTCGCGCGTTACTGAGCAGTGCGGGCTTGACGTGAAGTGGTTTTATGCGGTGTAGAGCTGTAACCACGCTTGGAATTCTCGTCACTCAGGCGACTGTTCCGAGTTTGGTGCCCGATACGAGGCTCGTGGGAACACGCTCTAACATCACGGTTTAGCAGTCAACACTGCAGCGCGGGAGAATCTGTACGCAGGTCGGGCCTGGTTGAATAGTGGAGGTTGCCCCTTGCCACTACCAGGTGTGACAGAATGCCCCTACAACGTGACAGCTTGGCTGCAACGTGGCATGTGGATCGTCCTCCTCGCCATATACGCGATCACGTGCGAGAATCATAAAAAAAAAAAACCCCAAAAGAACCCTGTGTACAACGCAGTTCAATCCCATTTCATAAACATAACCCCTAGGTGCTGTACAAATTGTGCCTTTGATTATACCCCCTCCAAATTTTACATGAGATTAGACTAACAACCGTGGGTGTTTTATCCGGGGGAATATGGTAAGAGAAATAAAATGTATGAGTCGGCCACCGCGAAGATGACTACTCTTCGGTTGCTCCTCCACATAGCCGCAACATAACTACAAGCTTCACTCTCTGGACTTCTGGACAACCTTCTTGGAGAACAGCCTACATGAGCAGATCTACCTGTGGTGACCACCTAGCTTCACCAGATCCTCGCTCCTGGGACCCAGTGGAGCCTGCGCCGCGCTGTCTACAGTCTGCCAGGCGCCCCGTAAGTGCCACGACACGCTCCGCACTTCACTCGCAACTCTCCAGTTCTTTCCATCCTTTGCTGACCCCTTGCTCTTTGTTCGTGTTGGCCATACTTTGTTCTAGAACTTGTGTACGTAGATGGCCTTATCTTTGCTACACAAGACAGGGTCGCATGGCCTCAATGAAGGCCGAGCTGCTCATACAACACACCTGCAAAGACTTGGGAGCGTCGCGGCGCTATCTAGACTTGGAGATCTCTCGTGACCGTGCAGCGCGCACCATGACACTCCCCCAGTCCCACATGGTGCAACCGATCCTCCAGAGGTTCGACCTTCAGTTCTCGTCGACACAGCCCATTCCCCTACCTGTGGACCACAAGCTCTCAGCTCCTGTTTCTAATGAGCAGGTCAAGCCCAGTGGTCCATATGCAGAGCTAGTAGGGTGCCTCATATGCCCGATGACTTGCACTCGCTCAGATCTAGCGTACCCTCTTAGTATCCTTGCTCGCTTCGTTGCTCCTGAGCAATGCTCGGCTGCCAAGAGGGTATTGCGGTAGGTGGCGAGTACATCGGACTGGGGCTTGTGCCCAGAGGATGGGAGCCAGTGGTCCTCACTAGACATACAAACGCGTCGTGGGTTGACGACCTGGAGACACTTTGGTCCTTAAAGGGCTACTGCTTCAGCCTTGGTGCAGGTGCCATCTCGTGGTGGTCCACTCGGTCGTCGTCTATAGCATAGTCCAGCTGTGAGGCCGAGATTTATGCTGATGACATGGTCGCTCAAAAATCCTCTGGCTTACATAGGTGAGCTGCCTAGGTCAGCCCCGACCCCATTTGTTGATAACATGACCATGATCATGCTGTGTTAGGAGGCTCGACTTGAGGGCAAGGCCAAGCAAATCCAGCTGCGGTACTTCCTACTGCATGAGTTGCAGCAGCGCGGCCAGGCCCGCGTAGTACAGTTGGCCTTAGAGGCCAACACTGCTGATATCTCCACCAAGACCCTTGGGCCTTGTGACCATCAGCGGTTCTGTACTCAGCTTGGTCTAGTCCCAGTTGCCTCACACTTGCTTGTATCTTGATCTGTACAATACATGTCTTGTATATGCTGCTCTATATCGGTTATCTTGTTACACTTGCTGACTGGCCTTTTGGCCCTTGTCGGAGTGGTCAGACTATTTGTGCTGCTCGGGATTGCTGTGTCTTGCTAGACTCTGCCCCTACCCAGGCTAGGGGGTGTGTTGATATTGGCAAGGATAGGAACTTTTTAACCCTAACAAATTGTACGGTGGGAAGGGGGGTATCCGAAAACCAATTTGGCTCTCGAAGAATGCATGTCAAACCCCAAAATGTGAGGCGCTGACACTAAGGTATGGCTTATTAAGGGAGTAGAGTCCCTACTTTCCCCCCATCGATCACTGATCCTGTGTTCAAGACAAAGGGTTTAGATAATAGGGTTTTAGGCAAATCTTACTGCTTAATCTTGTTGTAAGTGCCAGGTCGGGCGAAGGTGCTGGAATAAATGTTTGAATTACATTAGGATCACGCACCATGGGATTTTGGCCTAGTTTGGGTGCTTTCATTCAGTTTTGCTCTTCTTAGATTCGATTTCCTACTTACTAGCTAATACACACTCATAACATATCAAAGTCAAACTAGAAACTTGTATCGAGTTCGTTCCCAGCGTCACACACGTTAGGGTTAGGGCACTGTAGCCAGACCCACGGCCGAGTCTCGCAGGCCCACGTTCTCGCTTGCCCCACAAACACCACCACGCGACTTGTCTGCAGCACATGCCACGCATTGTGCAGAAGATACACCTTCCCCCTCTCCCCCAATCCTCCCTTGTTATTGTTGCTTGTTGCTTGTGTAAATACCGCACCACCCGCAGCCCTCGAGCTGCGCCACACCTTCGCTGTCGTTACTCTTGACCTCTCGCGATCGCCGCGTGGAGTGACACTTACTGCAGCGCACAGCGACTTGGCTCGTAGCTCGTACGCGTTGCACTCACTTCCCGCGTTCCTTAGAATGCTCACACATGTGCGACTCGGATCGAGGCTAGAGCAGCAGAGAACAGGCGAGCAACCGGGAGTAAAAGAGCAGCAAGGGGCAAAGGAGCAGCACGGAGTATTAGACTCGCAAGGGACATGTAGTCGTACGGTCGATTGACGCGTCACAAGCAGTCGGCTGCACCATGTCAGGTCAGTCCTTCTCCACCGCGCTCCGCCGCTCTCCACCGCTCTGCCCGCCCTTCAGCCGAGCGCAATAGCCGTGTAGCAGCATGGCAGATTGAACCCCCTTTAACGCCCTCGTAGCATCCCTCGCTCTCTCCGCCGAGTAGACCCGCGTCTCTTCCCATCGCGCGGGGCATACTGGGAAGGTGTTTCTCGTAGGCGGAAACCACCCGCTGCGTGCGCTGGACTGCATGCAGCGGTGTTTTGCACTCCGGAGCACGCAGTGGGGAATGCGTTTTGCCGAGTCCAGTGAGGAGAGCGGCGCTTTACGTGTCCCCCTCTCTTTCCGCCCTCCCTCCCGACGTCCACCCCTCCGCCCTCCCCTCCCGCCCATGCCCCCTGCAAGCCTGCACCGGTGCGTCTTGAGGCTCCTCAAGTAATCCCCCCCCCCCTCCCCCCCCCCACCCAACCCCCCACCCCGCCCGCGCGCGCTCTCTCCGCCTCGCGCCCATGGCCCTCGGCAGGACTGCGCCAGTGCGATTAAGGCACTCTAGAACGCCACCATCCCCTTCCCCGGCCCTCCTCACCGCGCCCCTCGGCTCCCCCCGGACTGCGGAGGTGCGTTACAGGGTGTGTTAGACTGCACCTCCCCGTCCCCCCTTACCCCTCTCCTGGCCCGCCCGCCCCCTCCCCCCCGGTCAGGCCTGCGCCAGTGCATCGCCCCGCGCGTGACGTGCGGATTCGCGTCCAGCAGCGACGACGAGGGGGATGGGGACGAGACTGCCTACCTCAAGGGGCGCACAAAGGGGAAGGGGAAAGGGAAGCGCGGAGCCGAGGGGCATGGTAGCGGAGGAGGGAGTTTCCGCCACCCCTCCCTGCGGATTGGGCCGCCATTGGACGTGCGACAGGTGGCGTATCCGCACGAGCCTGCCACGCTGGACCCCTTGAATGGCGGGCTGGGAGCCTTAGGGGGGCTGCAGGGGCAACTGGTGACGCTGGCGCTGCCCATAGTCAGCTACAGCAGGTGGGCGGCACTGCCTATAGTCAGCTACAGCAGGTGGGCGGCACTGCCTATAGTCAGCTCCAGCAGGTGGGCGGCACTGCCTATAGTCAGCTACAGCAGGTGGGCGGCACTGCCTGTAGTCAGCTACAGCAGGTTGGCGGCACTGCCTGTAGTCAGCTACAGCAGGTGGGCGGCACTGCCTATAGTCAGCTACAGCAGGTGGGCGGCACTGCCTATAGTCAGCTACAGCAGGTGGACGGCACTGCCTATAGTCAGCTACAGCAGGTGGGCGGCACTGCCTGTAGTCAGCTACAGCAGGTGGGCGGCACTGCCTATAGTCAGCTACAGCAGGTGGGCGGCACTGCCTATAGTCAGCTGCAGCAGGTGGGCGGCACTGCCTAAAGTCAGCTACAGCAGGTGGGCGGCACTGCCTACAGTCAGCTACAGCAGGTGGGCGGCACTGCCTATAGTCAGCTACAGCAGTTGGGCGGCACTGCCTGGCAGGTCTCAACCAGAGCATTTCTCCCCTCCTCCGCTCTCCACCTCCCATTCCACCTCCCATTCCCCCTCCCATTCCCCCTCCCATTCCCCCTCCCATTCCCCCTCCCATTCCCCCTCCCATTCCCCCTCCCATTCCCCCTCCCATTCCCCCTCCCATTCCCCCTCCCATTCCCCCTCCCATTCCCCCTCCCATTCCCCCTCCCATTCCCCCTCCCATTCCCCCTCCCATTCCCCCTCCCATTCCCCCTCCCATTCCACCTCCCATTCCCCCTCCCATTCCCCCTCCCATTCCACCTCCCATTCCACCTCCCATTCCACCTCCCATTCCACCTCCCATTCCCCCTCCCATCAACCTGCCATGACAACGATTGCAGCCGCATCGCATGCCTATTCCCTCTCGCCCCTGCTGCTTCCTCCTAGCCCCTTCCCAATCATACTCCTCACCCCTCCCCGCACACCTCTTTCCCCCTCCTTTACCTCCCCGCCCCCCCCTTCCCAAATGCGTGCATGGCAGCAAGATAGCGGTGGGCGTGTTTGGCGAGTCGCCCGAGGATCTGCCGTGCTCGTATGACGACTATGGCAATCTGGTGCCCAACGTGCTGCTGCAGCTGCAGGCCTTGCTCATCCACAAGGGGGGGCTGCAGGTGAGACGGAGGATGGGGGCAGGGATGGCAGGGATGGCAGGGATGGCAGGGATGGCAGGGATGGCAGGGATGGCAGGGATTGAGGTTGATGGCGGTGCTGCTGCAGCCTGCAAGCCTTGCTGATTCACAAGGGCGGGCTGCAGGTGAGACAGAGAGAGGAGGTGAGAGGGAGGGCGGGTTGGTATGGGGGTTGCATGCATTGAATGTGGCGCGCCGTGTTTTTATAGCCCTCGGAGCATTTTGGCGCCCAATGTGCTGCTGCGGCTGCAGGTCGCTGCTCATCCACAAGGGCGGGCTGCAGGTGAGAGGGACGAGGGGGGCAGGCATGGGAGGGATTGAGGTTGATGGAGATGCTGCTGCAGCTGCAAGCACGGCTTGCTTCCCGTCAGACCGCGGGTTAATACAAGATGGCAGACTGGCAGGGGCAGCAAGACCCCGTCCCCGAGGAGGGTTTTTTGAAGGTATATTCTAAGCGTCTCATGAGCCCTTGCCGTCCTCTCTCCCCCACCTCCTCCTTATCCTCCCCCCCAGACGGAGGGCATATTCAAGGTGGCGGTGGAGGCGGGCAGGGAGGAGTCGGTGAAGGCAGCAGTCAATGCAGGGCGAATACCGCCCTCCACCGATGTTCACTGCCTGACGGCGCTTATCAAGGTGAGGGGAGGCGCTTATCAGGACAGGGTGTGTGGTTTGCATGCACTGATAGATGGCATGGCATGCTTTGCACCCCCTGCTGCATCACATGCATGCACTCATTCTGTTTGGCTTCTATCAACAAGCTTGTGCGTATGGCGAGCCCCCCTTTGTTTCTCTCTTTACCCATTTGTGTTGTGCGCGTCATTGCCACATTGCACTCCATGGAAACCACTCTGGCCCTAGCCTCCCCTACACTCCGTGTCCCAACGCTCCGTGTCCCAATGCTCCGTGTCCCAACTCTCTGTGTCCCAACGCTCCGTGTCCCAACGCTCCGTGTCCCTACACTCCGTGACCCTACTCTCCGTTGCAGCATTCACGAGGCACAGGCTCTCAGCAGCAGACTTGCTGTCAGAAGGGGTCATGTGGGAGGTGCTAGCAGTGCTGCCCCTTCATCTCCCTACCGTCCCTCCTCCCCTCTGCCCTCTGTTCTTCAGGCGTGGTTCCGTGAGCTCCCAGACTGGCTGTTGGATTCCGTGCCGCCCTCGCTCCTCGCATCAGCAGCAGGTCCACAGTCAGAAGAGGGCGGCATGGTGTTGGCAGTGCTGCTCCTCATCCGCCTCCTCCGCTCTTCCTCTCCTCCCTTCCTCCCTCTGTCCTCCAGGCGTCCTTCCGTGAGCTCCCACACACACGGCCTATTGGACTCCCTGCCTCTCTCCCTGCTTGTGTCAGCAGCGGACCCGCGCAGTGAGGAGGGCGCCATGGCCGAGCTGCTGGCCGCACTGCGGCTTCAGCTATCCCACCTGCCCTCTCCCCTGCCTTCCTCCACCAGGCGTGGTTCCGGGAGCTTCCTGACGGCCTCTTGGACTCCCTACCCCTCTCTCTGCTGGCGTCAGCAGCAGACCCACACAGTGAGGAGGGTGGCATGGGCGAGCTGCTGGCGGTGCTGCCGCCCGCCAACAGCTGTCTGCTGGACTGGCTGCTTAACCTGCTGGTGGACGTCGTGGAGAGCCAGGGGAGGAACAAGATGGGCGCCAGGGCGCTGGCTCTGGTGTTTGCTCCTAATCTGGTGCAGGTGGGTGCTCTCTCCCTTCTTGCTGCTTGCTCCTGCTCTCCCTTTCACATCTTCCGTTCCTACCTTTCCTGCATGCTCACCTCTTCTTTCATGTCTGCTCCCTTCCCTCCTCACCCCTTCTCTGCACCCCCATCCCTTCCCCCGTGGCTCCCTCCCTCTCCCTTCATCCCATATCACCTTCTCCACCACACACCCCCCTCTCCTCCTCCCCTCCACAGCCAGCCTGCAAAGCCGTGCCGCTAATGACCCCCCTACAGGCCCTCATCTCATCTTCGCGCCAACTCTCTTCCTCCTCTCCTTCCCTTCCCCTCCCCCCCACCCCGTTCTCAGGTGACAGGTAGTGGACCCAGCAGCCAGTGCCCGTCGACCCATGCTGCTCATACGCCCCATGGAGGCCCGCGTCCCTGGCTGCCACTCACCCTCCACTCTACCCCCTATCCCTGCCATGTCGTCCCCCCCCCTCCCATCAGGTAGTAGACCCCTTGGCCAGCCTGAAGCGCGCCATGCTGCTGATGGACCTCCTCCAGGCGCTCATGTGATTGTATTGTTTCGCTGCCTCAAAGGTCACCCCTCCACAGCCTTCCCCACCCCCCCACACCAATGCTGGACCCCTCCGCCAGTCTCAAGCGCGCCATGCTGCTCAGGACCTCTTGGAGGCCTTAATAGTGCGCAAGCAGTTTTGAGGCGCCTCAAAACTAGGCCTCTTGGAGGCCTTGATAGCGCGCAAGCAGTTTTGAGGCGCCTCAAAACTAGACCTCTTGGAGGCCTTGTTAGCGCGCAAGCACCGCCACCGCTTGCTCTTCGCACACCACCGGCCTACTGACTCCCATTCCCGCCCTTCCCCCGTGCCCCGTGCTTCCCTTCCCCCCCAGGTGGTGGACCCGGCTGCCAGCCTAAAGCGCGCCATGCTGCTGATGGACCTCCTCGAGGCGCTCATCGCCCGCAAGCACCGCCACCGCCAGCTCTTCGCGCACCACTGGCCGGGCGGCGCGCGCGCGTCCGCGTCGGTGGTGTCGGCGTCGCTGATGGACGACTCGGAGTACGAGGACACGGACCTCGATTCCTCCCTCAACTTCTCGCTGCTCTCAGGGGCGCACGGGGGGATGGGGGGGCCTGGGGGGTTCGTAGGAGGGGTTGGAGGGGCTGCTTCGTTTCGTAGCAGTGGTGGTGCTGCTGGTGCTGCTGCTGCTGGTGCTGGGTCTGCGTCGTTTGGGTCGGCGTCGGTTGTCCATAGTCCTCGCACTGCGCTGATGCTGAGAGCGCTGGCCGCGGCTGGGCTGGGCTTGGGTGGGAGGGCAGCAGGGGGCGGTGTGGGGGGCGGTGTGGGGAGTGGGAGAGTGAGAAAAGAGAGTGGGGAGTGGGAAAGCGAGAGTGTGGGTGCGCGGTCGGGGCATTCCTCTCCCTCTCCAGCCACGTGGAGAGGGGGGTTTGCCTTGAGGCCAGGGAGAACGTGGGCCATGGGCAGTGATGGGGGGGAGGGGCTGGGATCCATTTCTGAACTGTGCCCAATAGAGGATGGCGAGGAGGAGGTAGAGGGGGATGGGATGGAAGGGGGGCTGGAGAGTGAGGGTGTAGGGGGGAGAGAGAGGATAACGAGAAAGAGTGGAGACGGAACGGGTAGGAGGGGAGTGGGAGAGGGAGGAGGGGTGGAGGGAGTATCGAGACTGGCAGGGGATACAGCGGAGGAGTGCAGGAGTAGGCGCGAGGATGGGCATGGGGAGGCGGATAGTCGGCTGGCCGAGTGGCTGAGGAACATTCATGAGGCAGTGGGGGAGGGGGGAGGGGAGGAAGCTGTGGCGGAGGGGAAAAAGGGAAGAGAACCGGGGGATGAGGAAGAGGAATCAGAGACTGCAGCATCAAGCACACCTGAGGTGGAGGAAGAGGCAGAGGCGGCAGCAGAAGCAGCGGCTGCAGTAACAGTTGCATGTGATTCGCTGGGTGCAGGTGAACCTGCATCAGCCGTACCACATGGGGCAGATTCATGTAGCGATGATGATGGTGGCGTTAGCAATGATGCCGGTGATGGCGATGGTGATGAGGATGAGGATGGAGGTGGGGAGGGGGAGGGGGATGAGGAGGGGAAGAGGAACGGTGATTGCGATGTGCATGGTGCAGATGCTGGGGATCATGCCATGGGTGCTCCAGGTGACACGGGCGATACTGACTGCGTCGCTGCTGCTGATGGCGGTTTATATGGTGATGCTGATGCGGGCTCTGACGCAGATGCTGAGGCTGAGGCTGATGTTGATGGTGATGTTGATGTTGATGGTGATGGTGATGGCAACGAGCATGAGCATGTTGCAGCTGACTGCGGTATTGATGATGCTGACGCTGAAATGCATGGAGCAGCAGACAGCACTTTGGCTGCTGACCAAGGCACTGTAGATGCTGACAGCAGCGCACCTGCTGGTGGCGCCACCACACGTGCTCACGATGCCTCTATGCAAGTGGAGGCTCCAGTGTCCGCGTCCCCTTCAGATGCTCCGCCCCACCTTCCACCTTCTCAACCACCCTTTCCCCCACCGTCCTCTCGTCCCTCCGCCCCTGCTGCCTCGCTCCCGCCTGCCAGCGCCCTCTCTGCTCCACCTGCTGCAGACGCCACCCATTCTGGCCCCATGCCTGCCTCTGCCTCCGCTCCCCTCCTCGCCAGCATGCTGCTTGTGCTCGCTGCCATGCACACTGCCCCCCTCCCACGATCCTCCCAAACGGCCTTTGCTGCAGATGCGACCTCAACAGCTGATGACCGCACCGCTGCTGCTGCCTCGCCTGCTGCCCCTGCTGCTGCCACGGACGCTGCAGCGGTATCCCAAGGCCCCACAGACCCTCCTCTCCCGCCCTCTGTGCCCCAGCCTCTCTCCGCTGCACCCCCTCTCCCTCCTGCTGTGCTGGAGCCAGGCCAGGTGCTCGTGCCCAGCAGCAGACGCAGAGCCGCCGCAGGTGCTGCTGCTACTGCCACTGCTGCTGCCACTACTGCTGCCACCACTTCTGTGGGCGCTGGTGCGAGCGCTGCCGCGAGCACGGGGCAAGAGGAGGGGAGTGGGCGCGGGAAGATCGGCCTGAAGAAGGCAGGCGCGGGGAGAGGCAAGGGCACAGCTGCGGCAGGCAGGGGTAAGGTGAAGGAGGCGCTAGAAAAGGGGGCAAAGGAAGGGAAGAAGGTGGGTGGTCAGGGAACAGTGAAGGCAAGGGGTAGGGGCAAAGGAAGTGATGGGGTGGCGGTTACAGGGACGAAGAGAAGGGCGGGTGTTGGCGAGGCAGTGGGTGCAGGGGCGGAGGGAATGGGAGGGAAGGTGGAGGAGCCAGGGACAGAGGGTAGGGGAGAGACGGTTGAAGGTTGTTCAGCATTAGCAGATGAGAGGGGGACAGCTCAAGAGCAAGGAGTGGCGGCTAACGGTGGGGCAGGGGGCGCAGGAAAGACGGCCGCAGCAGGCAAGGCAGGAAAGAAGGTGTTGGGCAAGGGAAAGGGCAAGGCGGCCAAGGTTGCAGACCGGGCGAGAGCAGAGGCGGAGGCAAGGCAGGGGAGGGATGGGGTGAGGGAAGGCGAGGCCCACAGCAGCAGCGCAGTGGCAGCAGGTGGTGCTGTGGCCCAGGGTGGGAAGGCAAAGAAGAGTACGAGGAAGGTGGTAGCGGAGATAGAGGAGATAGAGGAGGTTGTTGAGGAGAGAGGGGCGAAGCGGCATGGGCAACCCAAGCGTGCCGCCACTGCTGCTGGTGCTGCTGCCGCCACTGCTGCTGGTGCTGCTGCTGGTACTGCTGGGGGCTCTGCTGCTGCCAAGCCTCGCAAGCGAGCAGCAGCAGGCAGGGCTGGCGTCGATGGCACTGGTGCCGCAGGTGGTACGGTTTCCCACAGGGAGGTGCCAACTGGGGAGGGCGTGTCTGTGAGGCGAGAGGCAGGTGCGGAGAGGAGCAGCAGGGAGGCAGTGAGGGGGGCGGGAAAGGCGAAGCATGGGGAGGTGGGGGCTAGCATCAGCAAAGGTGCCGCCCTGAAGGGGCAGGGAGCAAAGACTGGTGCGGCAGCAGGGAGGGAGCAGGTGGGGCGGGAGCAGGCGATGCGGGAGGCGATAGGGCGCGAGCTGGCGTGGATGCAGCGCGTGCGCGAGATGCAGGGCGGCGAGTGGGGCGAGCGCTGGCAGCGGTGGCTGCAGGAGGAGGAGGGGTCAGAGGGGAGCGGCAGGCGAGTGAGAGTGAGGGAGAGCTTGCACGTGTTTGGGGAGGGCACTGCCGTGCGAGAGAGGATCACCGAGTGGGAGCGAGCGCTGTCTCTGGCCAGCGCTGCTGCTGGTGTGGAGGGCAGGGGAGGGGGGGAAGCAGAGGCGGGAGGGGAAGCAGGGGGGAGTGGCGGGAGTAGGGGTGGGAGCGCACATAGGAGGAGGCACGAGGGGCAGCAGAGGCAGGCAGGGGAAGAGAGGGAGAAGGGTGGGGGTGAGAAGGGAGGGTTGCATGGGGAGCAAGAGGAGAGCAGTGATCTGTGGAGGTGGAGGAGGGCGCTGGCTGGACGGGCAGGGAGAGCAGGGGGTGCAGGGGGAGACAAGTTCCAGCCTGCGTGTGTGCTGCCGCCCCTCTCCTCTGCTCACCGCTCCCACGCCTTGCCTCCTGCTGCTGCGGGTGCTGGCCTTGCTGCGCCTCATGCTTTCCGTGCCCACACCCCCGCTGATTTCGAACCCCTTGTGGATCCAAGAAAGGGTGGCGATGTGCGGCGGCGCTCTGAGAGCACGCGTGGTGAAGCAATGATGCCCGAGGAGGCGAGGGAGCAACCCGGCATCCACAAGGTGAATCCACTCGACCTGAGCAACCCAGCAGCACCTGACGGCGTGCTGCCTGGCCACCCACCTGGCCACCCACCTGGCCGTTCACCTGAGAGTCAGTGTATGCCACCCAGTTTGCCGCCTTCAGGTGGTGGGAAGGCGAAGGGGAAGAAAGGAGCCGGGAAAACGAGCAAAGAGAAGGCGGGCTCGGTAGAGCAGCAAGGGGTGGGGGTTGGGAGAGAGGAGGAAAGAGGGGGAGTGGCGGAGACTGGGGGAGTGGAGGAGAGTGGGGGAGTGGAGAAGAGCGGGGGAGTGGAGGAGAGCGGGGGAGTGGAGGAGGGCGGGGGCAAGGTAGCGGGGGTGAGGAAGGGGAGGAAGAAGTCGGAGGTGGCAGCAGTGGTGGCGGAGATGAGGCGCAGGAAGGGCGGGTGGGGGGCGCAGGGGGAGTGGGTGGGAGAGGGGCAGGGGGCAGCGACGGCAAGTGCGGCAGCAGCAGACGGGGAAGCAGCAGACGGGGAAGCAGCAGACGGGGAAGCCGGGGGTTTGGCAGTCGCAGGCGGAGCAGGGGAGGAGCAGGCAGAGGGGGTGCCACAGGCGAAGGATGGGCAGCTGAGGGCGCAGTCGCCAGGGGTAGGTCTAGAGGGCGCGGGCCAGGCGAGGAGCAAGGGTGGTGAGGGTGACAGGGAGGGCGGCAGTGGGGAGGGCAGCAGCAGGGGCAGCAGGCCAGGGGAGGTTGATGCAGGTGCTGCTGCTGTGGTGAGTCAACGAGGGTCCAGCAGAGCCAGCAGCAGGAGCAGCAAGAGCAGGAGCAGCAGCAGCAGCGGCGCCAGCACTCCTGCTCCCTCTGCTCGCCTCCTCTCCCTTCCCGCACCCATCCCTCCCCATCCCAACCGCCCCTCCGCCTCCAAGCCCTCGCTCCTCATGCCCGGCCCCTCCTGCATTGCTCCCTCTGCCAGGCCCCACCCCTCTGCCGCCCTTGCTTCCTCGCCCAGGCTGCACAACTCGCCCGCCTGCTCGTCCCTCCCCTCTCCCTCGCTCCCCTCCCCCTCCTCCTCCTTCTCCAACCGCCGCCGCCTCTCCTTTCAATCGCCCCCCACTGCCTCTGGCCCCTCACGTTCCTCTGTGCCCTCGCACGCCTCCATCTGCTCCCATGCCTCCTCCCTCCGTCAGCCCTCCGTTTTATCCCAGGCATCCCACATCCTCACCCCCTCTCACTCACACACTCCCTCCACCTCCTCTCTCGTCTCCTTCAGCTCCCCCCTCCCTTCCTCCACGCTCTCTCATCCCTCCTCCAGCCCTCCCGCTTCTGACGCTCTTCACCCCAACCTCCCTCCCCGCCCTTCCTCCCGCCGCCCTCCCCCCATCCTCCCGCCCTCTCGGCGCCACCCCTCCGCGGTCCTGAATGCCCTCACTCCCTCCTCCACACACTCCTCCCCGCAGCCAACCTCCTCTTCCCTCTCCTCGCCCCACCTTCCCTCCTCCCTCTTCTCCCCACACTCACCCCCTTCGTCTGAGCACATAGCCTCTCAGCAGGTCCCCCCACCCTTGCAAGGCGTTCCCCCGCCCTCTCAAAGTGCTGCCCCGCCCTCGCAAGGCGTGTCCCCACCATCCCTACCACCTCGCAAGTCGCCCTTCGCACCTGGCAGCAGTAGCAGGGCACTCGTGAGAGTGCCGTCCCCGGCTAAAGAAGCTTCTGAGGCTTCTGAGGCTTGCGAGGCGCGCGAGGCTTGTGAGGCGCCATCAACACAGCAGGCCCTTGCCAGCAGCACAGGGCCGCTTGTAAGAGTACCTTCGCCTGCCAAGGAGACACCTGTCCCCTGCCGTGCCAGCAACGCAGCTGCTCCCTGTGCTGTGAAGGAAAGTCTACCTTCCCCAGATCGCACCCGCCCTCTTGGTCCGTCTGCCAGGGACTCCCATTCGCCAGGCAACGCGGCTTGTCAGATGGCACCTTTACCAGATAGCACCTCTCGACTCGGTGCTCCCCAAATAGCCCCATCCCAAGCTTCTTTTGGCTCCCCCGCTTCTGCCTCGCCCCCTCCCTCCCCGTCTCTTCACCCCCCCAAACCGCACTCCCCCTCTGGAGATTCTGCCTCTCCTCCCGGTGCTGCGCATGGAGCGGGGGCCGCCTCGCCCTCTCCCTCGCATGCAACCGTCTCACCCAGCGCAAGGCGCGGGGCGGTGCTGCCCTGCCAGCAGGGAGAGGGCAGTGGGGAGCAGCATGTGCCGATGCACCTCGTGCCCCCCTCTGGGCAGCACCCCGTGTCTCGCACGCGACAACTCCGGCCCTCTTCCTCTCTTCGCATTCCCGCTGTTGCAACTCTGAATTCCACGGGTTCATCACCCGTGTCACCGTTCTGTAACAGCGTTACATCTTATAGGGGCGTTACATCTCCTCATAGTTCCAACGCAACAAACCAGAGCGTGCGCCCCTTTCCGCGACGGTGCCTCTCTTACCCGGATACAGCTGTGTCAGTGCCCGTTTCGTCTCCTCAAGCACTCGTTTCATCTCCTAACAGTAACAGATCATCTTCTCTCAGACTCCTGATGGGCCCTCGAAGCACCATCTCTGTGACAGCGCACTCTAACACCTCACCTCCTAACCTTCATTATAGAGCATCTGCACATATTCACAACCAGCTAGTAGCACGTCCCCAACCTCCCACCACCCTTCCTTCAAACCGTTTTTCATCTGCCGATCCCAGCAGCCCTGGTGCCCTCGCTGCTCCCTCCTCCCCCCATCCCTCTTATTCTCCGTCTCACCCGAAACGCCTTTCCCCTCCGGCCTCCGTCCCTGTACCTCCCTCCCACTTGCGCCGAGCGCATTCAGTATTCTCCCCTTGCCGCCCCTCCCTCTCTCTGCCCTCCTCCTCGCCCCATCCCCCAAACCCTAGTCTTGCTTCCCCTGTACAGCCCTCTACCCCCTCTCCCTCCTCCCCCTCACGTCACTTCCTTCAGAAGCAGCACTCCTACCCTCCCCCCTCCACTGCCCTCGCACACTCCTCCCCTCCTCCCCTACCTACAGACTCCTCTGCTCACCCCCTGCGATCCCGCCCCCCCGACTCCCATCACTCCCATCCCACCCTCTCTGCCTCTGTCTCTCGCACGCCCTCCCTCTCATGCGCCTCTCCTCCCTCCTCGCCCTCCCACTCCTCCGCCTCTGATGCCGCCACCTCGCTCTCCTCGCTGCCCTCCCTGCCGTCTCTCTGCGATAGCGCTCCACGCATGCCGCCCCTGCGGCACCACCACCACCACCAGCAGCACCACCAGCAGCACCACCAGCAGCACCAGCAGCAGCACCAGCAGCACCAGCAGCACCAGCAGCAAGAGGAGGAAGCGGAGGATGAGTTGGTGGGTGGGCGGAGGTCAGTGGTGCAGATGCGAGAAGGGGAGGATGGGGAAGCAAGGAGCGACGTGGAGAAGGGGGGGTTGAGCAGGAGGCGGTCCAGTAGCAGCAGGGAGGGAGGGCGAGGGGGGGAGGGAGGAGAGGGTTGCGAGGCAGAGAGGGGTTGTGATGCAAGAGGTGGGGGGGACACAGAAGGGGGCAGAGAGGCAAGACGGAGAAGGGAGAGGGAGCAGAGCAGCAGCGAAAGCTGCAGCAGTCGGAACGCCGTGATAAAGGGGGGAGGGAGGCGAGTGAGAGGGAAAGAGGGAAAGCCAGCGAGAGGGGGTGAGGAGGGGGATGAGGCCAAGCCGTGGCGCCGAGCTGCTGCTGGGATGAGGGCGGATGGGGCAGTGGAGGAGGAGGGGAGGCGGAGAGAACAGCACACTCACACGTGGCATGGGGAAGACATTCCTCCTCCCACTGCAGAAGAGAGGACCAGCCATACAGCGGGTGGGGGAGGGGATGGGGGTGGGGGCCTGAGGAGGCGCCACAGTGCGGGCAGCGGGGTGGTGGCTGTGGTGCGGCGGTGAGAGGCGGGGATGAGAGACGGCGCTGGTAGAGGCAACGTGAGCGCAGGCAGCCCCTCTGTGGGCAGTCTGGGTGGAGTGGTGCGTGGAAAAGTGCTGCACTGGGATGGCAGCACAGCAAGACAGGCCAGTGTCGCTGGCAGTGCCAGGCATGATGGAAGGGAGAGCGGAGGGCAGGAAGGAGGGGCATGCAGCCTGGCAGGTGCATTGAACAGTGGCTTCCAGGGCGGGGGTGGGCGTGACCCGCCTCAGTGCGCCTCATCTTACTCGTCTGACTGGTCGGACACATCTGACCCCCCGGTAGCAGCAGCGGTGGCGGCGCCAGTGGGATGGCCTCTGGAGCTGGCCTCACAGCAAACAAGCCCAGTGCAGAGGACGCACCAGCCGGCTGCTGGTTGGTGAAAAGCATTGGCTGGAATGACTTACCAAGCAAGACGCGCGCACGATGGGGACATGACTGGTACTAATGTACTAGCTTTATATTAACAGGCAACCATGTTTCGGGGGCATGGCAGCACTGTTGTGCCATGGGCAGGGCATCGTCACGGCACGTGTGCGACGATACGGCAATAGGAAATAAGTGGCAGTAGCATCGTCAGAGCCACTGCCCGCCATTACCACAGCTGTACCACAGCTGTATGTCAGGCAGAGAAGCTGTACAAACGCTTGGATTGCTGGAAAATGGGGGTCCCTCGTTGGCTGCGCATATGCTGCTGCATGCTTTTGGCTGGCTTTCCCTTCGTGCATTGTTTCAGTCCTGTGATTTGTCATGGCTATTGCCACACGCTTTGTGCTTGGTGCCAGCAGCAGTATTTGCAAGTATTTCTCAGCCAGCCTGTGCTGAGTTAGGGAAGGAGGATGGGTTGCAGCTTAGGGCGTATTCCTACGGAGTGGTGTTCAGTCTGAGTAAGAAGTGTTAACTGGAATGAGAGTATACAGGGGTATATAGCTAGTGGGTTGTACTCTCTATGGCAAGGCCCTATGTAGTCTACTAAACATACACAAATATGTTTGACACACTCCATAGACTAGATAGGGGCAAAGCCTGGTGAAAGACAAACAGCTCAGGGCAGCACTATTAGTCCAACCTCTGAGGCAGGGGTCTAAAGATGTCAACTTATACATATGCTGTATGTAGAAGTTATAGGCTAGCCTAGGGGTGTGCTTCTAGTGAGTACAACCCCAACAGGTACATGTTCTAGGTTTCTCACACCAGTCCATCATTCTCTCTTTCTAACTTGGTATCATGAGTAGGTTAGGTTCCTCTCGCCCGCCCACACATCCGCCCTAGGCCCTAGCCGCCCTCGTGACCCGTCCCTAGCTGCCCCCCCCCCCCCCCCCTGGCCGTCGCGCCCGCCCCTAGCTGGCCCCCTGGCCGTCGCGTCCGCCCCTAGCCGGCCCCCTGGCCGTCGCGTCCGCCCCTAGCCGGCCCCCTGGCCGTCGCGCCCGCCCCTAGCTGGCCCCCTGGCCGTCGCGTCCGCCCCTAGCCGCCCCCCTGGCCGTCGCGCCCGCCCCTAGCCGGCCCCCTGGCCGTCGCGTCCGCCCCTAGCCGGCC
Organism: Closterium sp. NIES-67; assembly: GCA_027943415.1. Classification (NCBI taxonomy): domain Eukaryota; kingdom Viridiplantae; phylum Streptophyta; class Zygnematophyceae; order Desmidiales; family Closteriaceae; genus Closterium; species Closterium sp. NIES-67. The sequence continues at coordinate 528,400 of BQMB01002270.1, read as the reverse complement.
CCCTGGCCGTCGCGTCCGACCCTGGCCGTCGCGTCCGCCCCTAGCCGCCCCCCTGGCCGTCGCGTCCACCCCTAGCCGGCCCTCTGGCCGTCGCGTCCGCCCCTAGCCGGCTCCCTGGCCGTCGCGCCCGCCCCTAGCCGGCCCCCTGGCCGTCGCGTCCGCCCCTAGCCGGCCCCCTGGCCGTCGCGTCTGCCCCTAGCCGGCCCCCTGGCCGTCGCGCCCGCCCCTAGCCGGCCCCCTGGCCGTCGCGCCCGCCCCTAGCCGGCCCCCTGGCCGTCGCGCCCGCCCCTAGCCGGCCCCCTGGCCGTCGCGCCCGCTCCTAGACGGCCCCATGGCCGTCGCGCCCGCTCCTAGCCGGACCCTTGGCCGTTCGCGCCCGCTCCTAGCCAGCCCCTCCTAGCGCCCACCCGGCCCCCTCTACCGCCCGCCCGGCCCCTCCACAGCGCCCGCCTGGCCCCTGCTAGCGCCCGCCCGACCCCTCCTAGCGCCCGCCCGGCCCCTTCTAGCGCCCGCCCGGCCTGTTGCACCCGCCCGTCCCACACCGCCCGCCCAGCCCCACCCAGCGCCTGCCCGGCCCCGATACGCCCGCCCGGCTCCTGCGGCCCGCAGCTCCCAGTGCCTGCCCGGTTCCTGCGGCTCCGTGTCTTCTACTCGGCACGGTTCCTCGGGTCTCCGGCCTCGTGTCTTCTGCTTGCCAGCGCTGGAGCGTCCTGCAGACGTCCCCCTGGAGCTGTGCTGCTATGTCCCTGTGCCGCTGTGTCCTGTAGAGCTGTGCCGCTGTGTCCTTGTGTCGCTGACCCTGCACGATGGCTGACTTCGTCCTCCGCCTGGACGCTGAGGGCCACGCGGTTGACTTCGCCGCCTGGCTGTCCGATCTCCGCCGTCAGCTCACAGGTCAGCGCCAGGATGGGCACTCCTTGGTTGTCCATGCTGATGGCTTGCTCCCCCGCCCCCCTGCGCCTGCTCCCCTCCCTGCTGACCCCACCTCTGCTGAGCGTGAGACTTTCTCTGCTGCTGCACTTGCCTGTGCCGTCTGGGACTCTCGCGATGCAGTTGCTCAGGTCGCTATCAGTCATGCCCTCCCTGTGTTTGAGCGTTCGCATTTTGCTACAGTTGATACAGCAAAGGCTTACTTAGAAATTGTTGTCGCTCGCTATTCCACGCCTGCCTCCGCTACTGCAGGCCGCCTGCTCTTCCCTATGCTTTTCCCAGACCTTGCTTCCTTCCCTACTGTTGCTGACCTTGCCACTCACCTGCGCGCCCTAGAGTCTCGCTACTGCACTGCTAATACTGCTGCCCAGCTCACTGTGCTCCCTCCCCCCTTCTGCATGACCCTCTACTTTATCGCCATGCGCCTGCCTGACTGCCTTGCTAGTGCACGCGACCACATCCTTAGCCAGCACCCGGGTGATCTCACCCTGCCAGCCTTTGTCACCGCCCTGACCGAGATCGAGACTCGCCAGCACACTATCGCTCAGTCGAGCGGTGCGCCGGCAGTCTCTATCTTTCACGGCTGTGCCCCTTCCCAGTGCACGTTTATTGACGTTTCGGCTGCGGTCGCCACTACGACCCCTCTGACCAAGACTGCAGCTGCGGTACAGCCGCAGCAGCGCTCGCGCCGCGCCGGTCGTGGACGCCAGGGAGGGCGTGGTGGTGGAGCTGGTGGTAGTAGTGGTGGTACCAGGGACAGTGGTTCTACTGAGGGGACTGCCTCAGCTAGTCAGGAGCAGCAGCCGTCGCCCCAGCAGCAGCAGGAGCAGTCGCCGCAGCCGTCGCAGCAGTTGCAGTCGTCGCAGCAGCTGTCTCAGCCCCAGTCGTGGGCTCGTCTCCCGCCAGGTTGGCCCGGCACATCCATAGGTGGTGGCCGTGGTGGCGGCCCGCGCAGCTTGGCGTCTACCGACAGCTCAGTTGGTGCGACCTGCCACTACCAGCTCAGACCAGGCCTCTCCGCGGCACTCTGTGCCGCCGCCCGCACCTGACCGCTCGCTGTTTCCGCCACCTCGATGATCTCTTTCGTCGTCGCTTTGGCCCGGCCCCGGACCTCCCCGACTGGCACAGCCTGCTTCGCCAGGGAGTGCCGATCTTTGAGTTAGATATGGATCAGATAGGTGCTGCTTTGCATGCCTTGTATGGTGACGCTTCTAGTGTTGCTGGATCTTATTACCCTGTGTACTCTAGTTTAGGCATAGCACCCTTGTGTAGCTTAGCCTCCCCTACTGCGTCAGGCATAGGACTGCCTAGTTTGCCTAGCCTAGTTTCTGCACCGGCTCCGTTCCCGGCCTCCGCTACTGCCTCGCTGTCCTTCACTCTCGACTCCGGTGTTTCTGCCTGTTTCTTCCGCGACCACTCCACGCTCACGCCGCTTGCTGCGCCTGCTGTTGTCGCTCTCGGTGACCCTTCTGCGGGTCCTGTCGTCGCTCGCAGCTCCACTTCCCTTCCTTGTCCAGCCGTCCCCTCAGGCTCTCTTTCAGACCTCCACGTTCCCTCGTTCTCGAGGAACCTGGTTGGTGTCGGCCATCTTCAGGACCTCGGCGTAACCACTACGTTCCCTGGGCACGAGCGGTTCGCTGTCTGTACCGAGGCAGTCTCAGGTTCCCCCCTTGCGACGTTCCCCCGAGACCCAGTGTCCGGTCTGTTTACCCTCGACACCGCTTCCCCCCTGGTTGGTGCGTCCTCCCAGGTCGCTGCAGCTTGCTCGTGTCGGTCCCTCACACACTTGTCCCTTCTGTGGCACCACTGCTTAGGTCACCCTGCTCTCCCACGCCTGCGTGGTCTCACCACTGCTTAGGTCACCCTGCTCTCCCACGCCTGCGTGGTCTCAGCACGGTCTTGTCTTAGGCCTCCCTGCGTCGCTCCCCGCACTTCCCCCCTCAACTGCGCCATCATGCACGCCTTGCGTCGAGGGCCGGCTCCGCCGTGCCCCTCACTCCTCCTCGCTTCGCCCTACTACTGCTCCCCTTCAGATCCTGCACCTGGACGTTTGGGGCCCAGCCCGCGTCCCCGGACCGCGCAGTGAGCGCTACTTTCTTGTGCTCGTCGACGTCTACACGCGCTACACCGCGGTGTTTCCCCTGGAGCGGAAGTCCGACGTGCCCGACGTTCTTTTCCCGTGGGTTGTGGCTGCGCGTCTTCACCTCGGTCTCCCCGTGTTGTGTCTCCACTCTGACCGTGGCGGCGAGTTCGCTTCTGGTCGGCTTGGATAGTTCTGTTGTGCGGAGGGCATCACCCAGTCGTACACCTTGCCGGACTCGCCACAGCAGAATGGGATTGCTGAGCGCCGCATCGGCTTGGTCATGGAGGCTGCTCGTACCTCCATGATTCATGCCAATGCCCCCCATCTTCTGTGGCCGTTCGCTGTCCGCTAGGCTGCTCACCAGCTTAACTTGTGGCCATGCTCCTAGCGGCCGCAGGCTTCGCCGACCCTCCTTTGGACCGGGTCCCCCGGCGACGCGTCTGCGTTCCACGTCTGGGGTTGCCTTGCTCACGTTCGTGCCTCTGGCACGAACAAGCTCACTGCCCGCACTGTCCCCTGTGTCTTCCTCGGTTTCCCCCTGGACTCGTCTGACTGGCTGTTCTACCACCCGCAGTCTCACCGCTTCCTTCACTCTCGTGACGTCACCTGTGATGAGTCTGTCTCCTTCTACCGTCGCTTCCCTCACCGAGGTCTCCCGGTTTCCCCCCCCTTTTTCTTTGCTCCCCCTTTCCCGGTAGCCCCCGCTCCCCTCCCGCCTTATCCTACCCCGTCTGGTGTTTCCCATGTCACTCCCCTCCCATTGGTTGTCCCCGTTGAGGAGCTTGCTGACTCTGGTGGTCCCCCCGGCCTATCCTTGCTGCATCCCCCTTCCTCCGCTTTCGCAGCCGCCGCCGCCGCCACCGCCGTTGCCGCCGCCGCCGCCGCTCTTGGCCTCTGGGGGTGCTGGCGTTGAAGAGGGTGTTCGTCCTACGGCCCCTGGCGTGGTCTGTCCCGTCGGGCCTGGGGGTGCCGCCGGTGCTTGAGGGGGTTCTCGCTCTGGGGGTGTTGGTTCTGGGGGTGCTGCTGTTGAGTGTTCTCCCAGCGGCCATCGTGCCCCTGCCGGTCCGCGGGTCAAGCACCAGCCGCCGCAGCAGCAGCCGCAGCTGTCACCGCCGGTCTCCGCTCTTCGCCTACTTGGCCATCCCTCCCTCGACCGCTCGCTGGTGTCTCCCTCACCACCTTCTCACCTTCCTGTCTCCGGCCCTGTGTTCCCACCGCCGGACTCGCCTCCGGCCCGTCTTCCTCCTCGTTCCCCTTTTGTGTCCCCTCCGCTGTCTCCTGAACCTACACCTCCGTCCCACGTTTGGTCTCGCCGTCCCTCCCGTGCTCGTCCCGTCTCTCCTGTCCTGCACTCCCACCCTATGTTGCTCCGTTCCCACTCGTCTCGTCCTCCCCTCCTCCCGTTGCCTCCTCCCTCATCGCTTATTGTTGCACCTCCCCCGCTGTCTGACTACCTCCGTGCCGCTCGTCCCCTTGTCCCTCGGGTTCTTGCCTCTCTTGTTACAGACTCGTCTGTTTCTGTCTCGCGCCTTGACGCGCTTGTCGCGGCTGTTGCTGACTTTGCCTCTACCCGCCGCCTTGACTACGCTACCGCTCTAGTCTCTGACCCTGCCCGTCCTCCGTCCGTCGGGGTGCACCTGCCCTTGGCAGTGACGTCCTAGAGGACCGGCAGTACGAGCTTGCTTTCCTTTCCGAGGCCGCTCCCCATCTCTGCTCCATGCTCCTAGTCCCAGAGGGTGACCCAGACGCCTTCGACATCCGGACCCCTCGCACTTACGCTGAGGCGGTTTCGGGACCTTGGGCCTCTCAGTGGATAGCTGCCATGGAGCAGGAGATGGCATCTTGGAGGTACACCGGCGCTTACGTCGACGCAGTTCCCCCGCCTGGGATGAATGTAGTCGATGGTCAGTGGCTCTTCAAGGTGAAGCGCCCCCCTGGAGAGCCACATGTCTTCAAAGCGTGCTGCGTGGCCAGAGGCTTCAGCCGACGCGAGGGGGTTGACTTCTTCCAGACCTTCGCCCCGACCCCGAAGATGACCACTCTTCGGGCGCTGCTATACGTAGCAGCACAGCGCGACTACGAGCTTCACTCCCTCGACTTCATAACTGCCTTTCTCAGTGTAGCCTACACAAGCAGGTCTACCTGCGCCGACCACAAGGCTTCCCTGGTACCTAACCCCCTGGGACCCAGTGGCTTCTCAGGCGCCCAGTCTACGGCCTGCGCCAGGCTCCCCACGAGTGGCACGACATGCTGTGTGCCACGCTAGCAGACCTGCAGTTCTTTCCGCCCTTTGCTGACCCCTCGCTGTTTGTGCGTTCCGGCTAGACTCCGTTCTACATCCTTGTCTACGTAGACGACCTGGTCTTCGCTTCTGCTGACAGGGGCGCACTAGTCCATCATTCTCTCTTTCTAACAAAAGACCGGTCAAAAGAGTACAAACAAGACAAGAACAAAACCAGGTCGGCACCACAAGTCCAGCCACTGGGACAAAGCCACAAGGCACGTCAGGATAATATATAAAGCGTTATACACAATCAAGGTCCTAGCAGATGAGATGCTACAGGAATGAGTCCAAGCTGTACGCAATGCCGCTGATGATCTTTAGGCGCAAGCGCCTTCATAAAGATATCAGCTGTATTGGAACCTGAGGCCAAGTGTACTACGCAGGCCTGGCGACGCTGCTGTAGCTCGCGCAGGAGGAAGTACCGCAGCTGGATGTGCTTTGCTCTGCCCTCGAGTCTGGGCTCCTGACGCAGGAGGATCATGGCTTTGTTATCAGCGTACAAGACCAGGGCAGAGCTTGGCCGCTCACCTAAGTCTGTGAGCAAGAATGTCAGCCTACGGAGCTCCTGTGCCGCCATGGCACCGGCGTAGATTTCAGCCTCACAGCTAGATTGGGCAACAGACTACGAGCGGGTGGACCTCCACGAGACAGCACCTGTACCAAGGCCAAAGCAGTAGCCATGGGAGGACCTGAGAGTCTCGGCGTTGTTTGCCCAAGAAGCGTCAGTGTGCCTGGTAAGGACCACTGGTCTGCGTCCTCCTAGCACTAGCCAGATAACGCAAAACCCTCTTAGCTACAGACCAGTGCTGTGGTCGGTGTCTGCCGGAGGCCACAAAGCGGGCCAGGATGCTGAGAGGGTATGCGAGATCTGGACGAGTGCAAGTCATCACGTACATAAGGCAACCCACTAGCTCTGCGTAAGAACTACTAGGCTCTACAGCCTCCTCTGGAACTGGAGCAGAGGGCCTTTGGTCTACTGGCAAAGGGGTGGGCTGTGCAAAAAAGAGCTGAAGGCCGAACCTCTGAAGGACCTGGCGCACCAAGTGTGACTGTGTGAGAGTGATGGTGCACGCTGCTCTTTCCCTAGAGATCTGCAAGCCAAGGTAGTGGCGCAGCTCTCCTAGGTCAGTGCATGTGTGTCTCTTCAGCAGCTCGGCCTTCACGGAGGCCAGTGCGTATCTGTCTGCAGTAGCAAAGACCAGATCGTCTACGTAGACAAGGTTGTAGAACGGAGTCTGGCCGGAATAGATGAAGAGCAAGGGGTCCGCAGACGACGGGAAGGACTGCAGGTCAGCAAGTGTAGCACACAGCGTCTCGTGCCACTCATGGGGCGCCTGGCTCAGGCTGTAGACGGGGCGCCGGAGGAGCCACTCGGTACCAGGGGGAAAGGATACGGAGAAGCCCTCGGGGCGGTGCAGGTAGACGTGCTTGTGTAGATTGCCCTGGAGGAGAGCTGTGGAGAAGTCGAGTGAGTGCAGCTCGTAGTCACGCAGTGCTGCTACGTGTAGAAGTGCGCGTAGAGTAGTCATCTTCAGGGTCGGGATGAAGGTCTGAAAGAAGTCAACCCCCTCACGCTAACTGAAGCGACGAGCAACGTAGCGCGCCTTGAAGACAGCCGGCTCTCCTGGAGGGGGCTTCACCTTGAAGAGCCATCGGCCATCGACTACGTTCACCCAAGGTGGGGGAATAGCGTCGACGAAGGTACTGGTGGATCTCAAATATGCCATCTCCTGCTCCATGGCAGCTATCTACTGAGAGGCCCAGGGTCCCGAGGTGGCCTGAGCGTAGTTGGAGGGGTTGGGATGTCTAGGGCGTTTGGGTCACCCTCAGGGACTAGCAGCACGGAACAACGATGGGGAGCGGCCTCTGACAGGAAATCAAGCTCGTACTCTCTGTCCTCAAGGACGTCACTGCCAAGGGAAGCCACACCGCCGACGGACGGAGGACAGGTAGGGTCAGAGACCAGAGCGGTGGCGTAGTCAAGGCGGCAGGGAGCGGCGAAGTCAGCAACAGCAACAACAAGAGCCGACAGACTCGAGACAGGAATGGACAGGTCGGTAACATGAGAGGCAAGGACACGAGGAACAAGGGGACGCGCATCACGGAGGAAGTCAGAAAATGGAGGCGGGGCCACAGTAAGCAACGACGTAGGAGGAGACGGGAGGAGCGGAGGAGTACGAGACATGTGAGAGCGAAGCAACATAGGGTGAGAACGTGAAACAGGGGAGGTAGGATGAGCACGCAACGGACGACGAGCCCAGACGTGAGATGGAGGAGTCGGGTCAAGAGAGAGGGGAGGAGACACAAGAGGAGAATGAGGAGGGAAACGAGCTGGAGAAGAATCAACGAGAGGAAACACAGGGACGTAGACCGGCAGAGGAGGAGGTGGCGGTGACTGAGGATGCACTGGCGGGCGGTCAGGAAAAGGAAGGCCGAGGAGGTGAAGGGCGGACACCGACGGCGACTGGTCAAAGGTGACGTCGCGAGAGTGAAAGAACCGATGAGATGGCAGGTGGTAGAAGTGCCAGTCAGACGAGTCAAGGGGGAAACCTAGGAAGACACAGGGGACGGTGCGGGCAGTGAGCTTGTCCGTGCCAGAGGCATGAACGTGAGCAAGGCAGCCCCAGACGTGGAACGCAGATGCATCACTAGGAGACCCGGTCCAGAGAAGGGTCGGCGAAACCTGTTGCCGATGAGGGTGCGGCCACAGGTTAAGCTTGTGGGTGGCGTAGCGAACGGCGAACGGCCACAGAAATTGGGGTGCTCTGGCATGGATCATGGACGTACGAGCCACCTCCATGACCAAACTGATGCGTCGCTCAGCGACCCCATTCTGCTGTGGGGAGTCCGGCTATGGCGAGTTTGCCTCTAGTCGGCTTGGCCGGTTCTATCATGCGGAGGGAATCACCCAGACCTCGGTGGGCTCGTGCAGCTATGACCCACGGGATAAGAACGTTAGGTACATCGGCCTTCCGCTCTTGAGAAAACACCGTTCTGTAGCGCGTATAGTCGTCGACAAGCACCAGGATGTAGCGCTCTCGACGCGGCCCAGGGACGTGGGCTGGACCCCAGACGTCGAGGTGCAGGGTCTGGAGTGGCGCGGTGGCAGGGCAAAGTGAGGAGGAGTGAGGAGCACGGCGCAGCCGGCCATGGACGCAGGGCGTGCACGGCGGCGCAGGCGAGGGAGGGAGGGAAGGGAAGGACGCAGGGAGACCTAGGACAAGAGGCGAACTCGCCACCACAGTCGGAGTGAAGACGCAACACAGGGAAATCTAGATGCACACGCGCAGAGACAAGCCAAGGGAAAAGAACGTCGGGCACGTTGGCCTTCCGCTCCAGGGGAAACATGGTGGTGTAGCGAGTGTAGTCGTCGACAAGCACTTGGAAGTAACGCTCACGACATGGCCCATGAACGGGGGGGGAGGGGGGGGGCAGACGTCCATGTGCAGGGTCTGTAACGGTGCGGTGGTGGGGGGGAACGAGGAGGAGTGAGGGGCATGGCGGAGCTGGCCCTCGATGCAGGGGGTGCACAGAGGCGCTGCCGAGGAGGGGAGCACAGTGAACGACGCAGGGAGACCTAAGACAAGACCGTGCTCAGACATGTGACGGAGACGTGTGAGGGCGGGGTGACCTAGGCGGTGGTGCCACAGTAGTGACGGGTGAGTAAGCAACCGACACGAGCAAGCCACAGCAACCTGGGTAGACGCTGCCACCTGGGGGGGCGTCCCAGTCGGGGGGGACGCGGTGTCCAGCGTGAACAGGCCAGACACCGGGTCCCGGGGGAACGTGGTGAGGGGGGCACCAGTGGCGGCCTCGATACAGACAGTGTACCTCTCGTGACCAAGGAACGTAGTGGTGACGCCGAGGTCCTGAAGATAGCCGACACCAACTAGATTCCGAGAGGACAAGGGGATGTGCAGGCCTATAAAAGAGCCTTAAGGAACGGCTAGTCAAGGGAGAGTGGTGGAACTACAGGCGACTACCGGACCTGAGGAAGGGTCTGCAAGGGTAATGACTAGGAGTGCTGTATGGTGCACTGCGATGGAGTGCGGTGGGGCGCCGTGCAGTGCGGTGCCATACGGTGCAGAGCAATGCAATGCGGTGGGGCGTAGTGCAGTGCGGTGCAGTGAGGTGGGGCGTGGTGCTGTGCGGTGGGGCGAAGTGCAGTGCGGTGCTGAGAGGTGCAGCACGGTGGGGCGCGGTGCAGGACAGTGGAGAGGGCCGGTGAAGCAGGGGACCGGGAAACACGGTGGCTGAGCTGCTAGGAGACGGGGCTGCGGGGCGGCTGAGCGACGGGGCCGCGAGGCGGCTAGGCGACGGGGCCGCGGAGCAGCGGGGCGACGGGTCGCGGGGTGGCTGGGCGATGGGGCCGCGGAACAGCTGGGAGACGGGGCCGCGGGGCGGCTGGGCGACGGGGCCGCGGGGCGGCTGGGCAACGGGGCCGCGGAGCAGCGGGGCGACGGGTGGCGAGGCGGCTGGGCGACGGGGCCGCGGAGCAGTGGGGCGACGGGGCCGCTGGGCGGCTGGACAACGAGGCCGCGGGGCGGCTGGGCTACGGGGCCACGGGGCGGCTAGGCGACGGGGCGGCTAGGCGACGGGGCGGCTAGGCGACTGGGCGGCTAGACCAAGGGACGGCTAGGCGACGGGGCGGCAGGGTGGCTACGCTAGGGGTGATGCGGCTGCGGGGCCAGCAGGGCGGCTAGGCGCTGGGTGACGGGCCAACAGGGCCACGGGCGGCTGGGCGCTAGGTGACGGGGCCGCAGGAGGCTAGGTGCTAGGGGATGGGGCCGCGGGGCTAGTGGGGCGGCTAGGCGCTAGGTGGCAGGGCAACGGGGCCGCGGGCGGCTAGGCGCTAGGTGACGGGGCCGTGGGGCCAGCGGGGCGGCTAGGCGCTGGGTGACGGGGCGACGGGGCCATGGGCGACTAGGAGCTAGGTGACGGGGTCGCAGGGGCTAGGCGCTAGGTGACGGGGCTGCGGGGCCACGGATGGCTAGGCGCTAGGGAACGGGGCCACGGGGCCAGCAAGGCAACGGGGCAGCGGGGCCCATGGGGCAGCTAGGCGCTAGGCGACGGGGCAGGCTAGGACCTAAGGCGGAAGCGCGGGTGGGCGGGGGGGACCTAACCTACTCATGATACCATCTCAGAGTTAGAAGTGTTAACTAGAATGAGAGTATACGGGGGTATATAGCTAGTGGGTTGTACTCTCTATGGCAAGGCCCTATGTAGTCTACTAAACATACACAAATGTGTTTGACATCAGTACCAGCAGGCCCTGAGATTTCAAGAAATTTCTCCTGATTTTGCTGATTTTCAGGGTGTTTTGATGTACCGACCCTGAATTTTCAGCCTAGGGGAGGGGGTCGACCCTGATTTTTCAGGGTCGTTTCATGTAAGGACACTGATTTTTCAGAGTGTGATTGTGGGTCGACACTGATGCGTCAATCAGGGTCTCAGATATCAAAGGAAATTGGTCTGTTGGTCTGAAAATCAGACCTGTATTTTTCCACTCATCTGTTTTTTTTACGGGCTAAATTAATTCGTCTGATCGTCCATATAAGCCATAAGATTTTGTCTGAAAGCTCAGACCAGGTGTAGACTTTCGCCTGAGAATTCAGATAGCGCATATTTTTTCGTCTGAGACGTTCCTCTTTGTCCCCCCATCCCTCCCCCCTCCCCCCCCCCAACCTGGATTTTTTTCGGCGAAGTCCTCGACTGCTAGATACATTCCCCCCACATCCCTAGAATACCTAGTTTTTCCGGCTAAGTGCCCCACACCAGAGATATTCCTCCACACACCCGTCGCAGCAACAAACTTTCAGTGAAGTCTCCCACACCAGAGTCATTCCTCAACACACCACATGCAATCCCAAAAATTCGGCAAAGTCCCTAACTGCGACATATATTCCCCCACTCACCCCTCGCAGCCCAGTTTTTCGGGCTAATTCCCTGCTACCTTGCTTCCACACTGCTTTTTCTACTTCGTCACTTGACTGGACTGGGGGCGGGGCGGAAGGAAACCTGAAATTGCTGGGCGAAAGGAGAGGGGCCTGCCTACACGTGAAACATCACGCCACCTGCGAGTGTTCCTGACTGAATCCAAGCCTCCCAACCAATTAGAGCATTCTCCTACGGGCTCTTCCCAGGCCTGCCTATTCCCAAGCTCGCACGCTATAGTGCAGTGCAGTGACCCTTGCGCCCCCCTGCGTGGTTTAGACTGACGAGGTTCAGGGCGTGTTTTAAACTTCTTCGCAGGCGCACGTTTTCCAGAGAGGCACGGGTCTCTACAGTTCCAATATGACCCGAGCAGAATCAAAGCGGTTGAGAATGTGATAATGAAACGAACTGAGCTTGACAAGGAAAACTTCGAGCGCGCTCTGAGGCGAGGACCGAGTCTGGGAATTGGATAGCCTGGGAAGAGGTTCGTAAGAAAACGCGCTTAGCAGGAAACGAACAAATCGAGGTCGAATTACAAGTCATGAAGATTCTTGTGCACAATTTTCATCTGAAATTTCAAACCAGTGTAAATTTTCGTCTGAAATCTCATACTGCTTGATTTTTTTTGTCTCATGGTCAGACCAAACTTTGAAACCCCGTATGATTCTCAGACAACCCTAAATCCTAGCTGAAACCATGGTGTCAGCGCCATATCGAGTATGCACCCTGAAACAAGTTCTTCCGAAATTAGCAGAAATCTCCCTGCCGATGGCAGAGTGCCCCCCCTCCCCTCCCCCCCGACCATGTTGCAACCAACAAATTTTGGCTAAGTCCCCTGCAGCCAGAGACATCCCCCCCACACCCCTCGCAGCCCAGCGAATTTTGGCTAAGTCCCCTGCAGCCAGATATATCCCCTCGGCACCCCTCGCAACCCCGGAATTTTTGGCTGAGTCCCCTGCAGCCAGATATTTTCCTGCTAGAGCACCTCGCAACCTGGTCCCCCACAGTAACCCCCCACATACCCCCCGCAGCCTAGAGACCAGAACTAATCAAAGCACCCAGAACAAGGCGCGTCCTCCACAACCAATTAGCGTACAATTCAGAGCTGACACTGATACCACCCTCCCCCCCCCCCCCCCCCCCCCCCGTCAATGAAGCCGACAATGTCACCTGCGGCCTGCCCCTCGTTCTTAGGGCATGTGTGTTACAGTTGCGATTCTTGAAATTCCGGAACCGTGTCCAGAATTGGCGAAACTTATGCTTGGGGGGAGGAATTCGTGAAGCCTTGCCGTGATGTGCAGCGAAGCGAAATTATGACCACCAGAGTTCTGGAACTTGCCAGGTTCCGGAAATATAAAGAAACACACCTTTAGGGGCAATGCCATGCTCTAGGCCTTGTTTATTACTGCATAGGAGCTGACTTCAAAAACACGACGGGACAAATTCAATCCGGGAAATCAGTGTCCAGAGCAAACACAACCCTGATGCATCAGTCGACACTGATCAATCAAGGTGGTTCAAAACCAATATGGGGGCCTAGTACCAGCAACAGAAATCGGTTCTTGAACACTGTGAATGAATTTTCTTACCGAGTCCAGTACCAGAACCAGAAGCCAGCTTGGTCGCTCGCGTGCCTTGTGATTGGTGGGTTGACTCAATAACATTCGCGAACAGCACCTAACGCATCGCATGCATGTCGTGTTTCATTCCATTTTGTCGAAACGAATTGTGCAAATTGTGCGACCCCTTGCGAATCGTGCTATCCTGGTACTGAACAGCTTTTTGAAGATCGGCAATTACAGCATGGTGTTCATACGTGTTTATTACTATCATGGTACTAAACACCACTTCGTAGGAATACGCCCTTACACTGGGAAGTACTGCACTGGGCTACGTGATAGTTCAGTACAACCAGCCAAAGCATGCCGTACTGGAAGATAGAGGAGGAATATGATACCGTATGTTGCTCTTGTTCAGCTTAACGACTGTACGGTCTCCCGTTGGGTTGGAGGCAATCAATCAAGCAACCTATGCATGGTGGACAGTGTCAATCAAGGGACTCCCTGCCACAAGCAGACAACATCATCAACAAAAGGGGAATCACTCGCATTAAAACCATGGCCATGGCCACTGGCACAACACCATCCACATACATCCTCTCAGCCTTCCTGGAAGGAGCAGTCCAGGCTGAGCGGCTCCATGGCAGGCGTCATGTCTTCACACTGCCAGCGGCAGCCAAGTGCCAGCCAACCGACATTCAGCGCATTGCATTTCACAGGAGCACCACGGACCAGCAGCATGAAGCACAGCCGCAGCTCCAGTGGGAAGGCTACTGTTGGCCGCCTCGCGGACGTAGCCACACGGAAGCGCAATGTGCTGAGGCGGACAACAGTGGTCGCACTGGAGCGATGGCATCCGCCATGCCCTCAACCTTCCTGCTGCACGCCAGGCTGGTGCAGCCCAGGTTGGGCGGCTCAATAACATCACACCTGAGGCTGCCAGGTGCGCAGTCAGCCCCGCACCCGGCTCACTTCCCTCCATCAATCAACGGAGCACCTAGCTGATGGAGCACCACAAACAAACAAACAAACAAACAAACATGCCATTGTCGCGAGCGAAGCGAGAGGACATCACCAAAATGCTCGTGTTCAATCTCTGCCCTAAAATGGAAATGCGCAAAATGTGTTCAAATTGAGTTCAATTCTGGAGTCGCGGCGCGTTTCGAGGAAAAAATAAGCAAACCATTTAGCTCACTTCGCAAAATTTGTTCGTCAAACGAACTACGTAAATTTTGACTGTTAACCACCCTCAACCGATTTTCGCATGCGCGATCTGCAGCGAAGATTGCAACGATTCGCTAAAACACGCTGAGCCTCAGGTTTAGCCTCCCAATTCCGAATTACACTCAACCACCCCAAACTTGCCACCAATCGCTTGAGCCCAAACAGCCACGTCACCCAAACCACTTTGGGTGCCCCAATCCATGTAGGATGGAAATGAAACCAAGCCAACCACACCCCAAACCACGTCTACTATTCTAATCAACAATTTCAACGCACCAACCAATCACATTATGCCAACTAGCTCATCCCCAAGCCCTCCAAATGACGAAACCCTAATAGGCCGAGCTGGAAATCGCCGTTTCCTCTACCTACCATTTCGCCCGCGATATTTAGCGTTCGCACACTCAGTCACTTGTACAAATGTTATCTTAACGTTCTCCCATTATTAATCACAACATAAGGCGAGGGTACATGGCAATAACCATTTCCTCGATCATTTATGCATCATGTTTATGGCTAACCCGCTCTATTTTAAGTGAGCTCCTGGTTTGTGGTTTTAAATAAGGGCTTTAAAGCGAGAATCTCCAGAAGCAAAGCACCAAACCCTAAGGTTTTGGTTTCGGGGGGTCGCAAAAATTGCGAGGTGTGGCGATGGGTGTTGGGGGGCCGCTGCTGTTACTGTTTCGCTCATTTCGCCAAACCGAAAACATAACCTTTGGATTTGGTTTCTCGCTTCTTGAGATCCTTGCTTTAACGTGGCCCTTCTTGGGTTTCTGTTTCTAAGGTCTGTCTTGTGTGTTTCGTCAGGTTATGCCTTGTACTGTGTAGCGCTAGAGGAACTAAGATACGATAATTTTCTGTTAATGTTGCTTTTCTAGACCAAGTATCGATTCTTGCTATAATACATTATTTCGTTGCACAAGCAAATTATATCAGAGATCCGTCAGAATAAAACACAAAAAATCGCATGACTGGATTGTGTTCAAACAGCGTGTGAGATGCGTGCTCGAAATGTGCACTGTTCGTGTGTTCGACGTGTGTTCAAAAAGTATACAGTACTTGTGTTCAAAATGTCTAAACACGTTGTGTATAAAAGGTCTCCAGAGCCGAGTCTGAAAATTGTGTTCAATTGGTGTTCAAATGTCAACATTCTGGGCGGAGTTCGGACGACGGAATTTTATGATGGAGGAAATAAAATGAATGAAATCAAGTAAATGAAAACGCTTCGCTCTTACTGTGAGAAGCCAGCGAGAGAGAGGGTGTCGATGCACGCTTCTGTACCGCCTGTGTTACAGGATCGAATGTGTCAAGGAAAGGTTGCACTATCGATTGATACAAGGCGCTTTTATACTTCCAAAGTACATCAGGTAACCAGGTTTATCCTATCCAAAAGGAATAGACCCTTCTATAAATAGAATCACCCTGCGAATAGCCACGTGGGGCTATTGGCTTTAAGGGATTACGACAGGATTTCGCTAAATATAGCGCGCCAGTACATCCCAAGCCTGGTCGGTGATATAATTATAATAGCAGGATAAACCAAAGGATAATGGAATAGGAGGAATAGAAAACCAAATGAGATGAGATAAAAAAAGGAATGAAATAGAAAGGAGATATGGAAAAGGAAATTGGTGTAACGGGGTCGTACTCTCACACTTCCCCCCCTCAAAGCTGGGTATTAGACGTAACACCCTGCTTGACAAGGTAGTCGCGAAGAGGACGACGAGCGTTACCCATCTCGGAGTCAGGAACCCAAGTATCCTCAGAAGGATCATAACCCTTCCAACGAATGAGAAGCTCCACGATGCCATTCCGACGACGGCGGTGTGCGAGCACGGATTCGACTTCGTACTCGAGTTCATCGTGGACGAGGACGGGCGGCAGCGGCGGGGGTTGGTGTCCGGTGAAGACCGTGTTAGGGTCTCGATAGGGCTTCAAAAGTTGGACATGGAAGGCGTGGTGAATCTTCCAGGTAGGTGGTAGGCGTTAGCGGAAGGAAACAGGAGTGACCTGTGCTTCAACGAGAAAGGGCCCGCAGAAGCGAGGTGACCTGTGTCGAGTAGAACCTGGTCTCCCATGGTGATGGTGTGGACAGTGCGGTGGCAATCGGCCTGGCGCTTCTGTTGCTGCTGAATGTCGAGGAGGCGCTTGTGGGTCCGATCCCAAAGCTGATGCATGGTCGTGATGAAGTCGTGTGTGGGCTGGACTGTAGCTGATGCTGTCGGTTTTTGTGGCGTGAGCGGGTGGCGTCCGTAGCAGAGGAAGAACGGCGTCTGGCCAGTAGCGGCGTGAGTGGCGTTGTTGTAGGCAAACTCCAGGACGGGCAGGTGCAAGTCCCATTTAGAGATTTCGGCTTTGCATGCTGCGTGGAGGAGCTGCTCTACAATTTGGTTGAGGCGCTCGGTCTGTCCATCTGTCTGCGGATGGTAGGCGGATGACAAGGCGAGTTTGGTCCCGAGCACAGGCATCAGTTCCTTCCAGAACTTGTTGGTGAAGTTGGGGTCTCAGTCGAAGATGAGTATGGTTGGAATGCCATGTTGTGAGATGATATAGCGAACGAATAGTTGGGCTGTCTCTTCGGTGCGTGCTGTCGTGTGTGTCGGGATGAAGTGTCACATTTTGGAGAATTTGTCTATGACGACGAGGATTGCGTCATGACCGCTTGTGGTAGTTGGTAACCTGGTGATGAAATCCAGGCTAACCACTTGCCATGACTGTTTTGGGACAGGAAGAGGCTGTAGCATTCCTGCTTTTTTCTGCTTGCTGCTCTTCATCCGCTGACATGTTGCACACGAGGTGACAAATTGCTGGACGTCGGCTGCTATGTGGGGCCTGTAGTAGTGCTTTGCAATCCCGGTGAGCGTCTTGTTGCTACCGAAGTGTCCCGCGTAGAGGACATTGTGGTATTCTTCGAGTAGTAACTGCCCCAAAGTAGGGTAATTGGGTACCCAGATCTTTGTTGATCCCTTCTGGTATGCGATGTCACTGTCCCACTGTAGCAGGGATCGTTTTGCTACCAAAGGAGTTCTGGGGTCGATGACGTACCCGTGTGTGAAGAGTCCCTTAGGTAGTGGGTTCATCCCTTCGACCTGGATTGCGGCAACGTGTGCGGGCCGACTGAGAGCGTCTGCTTTGATTTTGTGGCCGGGCTTGTACACGATGTCATAGTGGAAGTGCGTCTTGAGGAAGTCAATCCACCGGACCTGCCGCCTGGAGAGGTTTGGTTGTGTCTTTAGATATTTCATGCTGCATTGGTCGGTGTAAATGGTTGTTCTCCGTCCTTCGAGATAACATATCACGTTTTGAAGGCGATGATAGTAGCAAGGGCCTCCTTGTCGTGTATCATGTAGTTTAGTTCTGCCCCGTGTAGTTTCTTGCTGAGGTAGGCGATTGGTTGCAGTCCATTCCCCCGGTCTTGCATCAAGACTGCTCCCACTGCGTGGTCACTGGCGTCAGCTTCGATAACGTAGTCGCGTTCGTGGTCTAGCAAGATAAGTACGGGTGCTTACGTGACTGCTTGTTTCAGCTGCTCCACGGCTTCGTAATGTTTTGGTTCCCACTTATAGGGCATGTTCTTCTTCAGCAGATTCGTGAGTGGTGTTGCGATTTTTGCTTACTGTGGCACGAACCTGTTGTAATAGTTAGCGAGCCTAGCAACTACTGCAACTCCTCCGCGTTCTCGGGTGTCTTCCATGTGCGTACGGCTTCAATCTTCTTGGGGTCGACGTAAACTCCTTTAGCGCTCACCATGTGTCCTAGGAATTGGACTTTCTCGAGGGCGAATTCGCTCTTGGATAGCTTGATGTAGAATCGTTCTCGTCGAAGAATGTCGAAGACGCGTCGCAGGTATTGGACGTGCTGCTGCATGTCGTGGGAGTAGATGAGGATGTCATCCAGGTACACCACCACGCATTCGTCCAAGAGTGGGCGTAGAACGTTGCCGGTGCATTGGTGAGTCCGAACGGCATTACTAGATACTTGTACAACCCATACCGAGTGCGGAAAGTAGTTTTGTGCATGGAATTGTCCGCCATTCGTATCTGCCAGTATCCGGACCGCAGATCCAGTTTGGAAAAAACCGTGGCTCCCCGAAGCTGGTCAAGCAAGTCATCAATTTGTGGGATTGGGTATTTGTTCTTGATGTTTAGCTTGTTGAGAGCTCGGTAATCGATGCACATGCACAGGCTTCCGTCCGGTTTCGGTGTGAAGAGTACTGGGGCACCGAATGGCGAACTGGATGGTCGGATGAGTCTTTTTGCGAGGAGATACTCGATCTGTTTCTTCATGTCGGCTACCTCCGTGGGGCTGAACCGATATGGTGCTCGGAAGGTCGGCTTCGAACCTTGTTGGTGCGTTCGGTATGGCGGCAGCTCGTTCGGAAAGTCGTCGGGAAGAATCTCGTGGAACTCCTTAAGTAATTCCTTGATGTTTCGTGGAGGTTCCGAGGTTTTCTCTCCGTCGCTTTCCACATTTGTCGCTATCGCCAGGAACCTGGTGTCGGTTTTTTTTACGTCCTTCACGAATCTTGCGAGTGTCTCCACTGGGATATCTCCTGTATCGTCCCAGTTGGGTAGCTGGACTCTCCTTCCATTGTTGTAGATGCTTGCGGTACAATTTACCCAGTTGATCTCGGGGTTGAATCTGATGTCGCCCGAAGATCAAGTCAAGCCCTTTTATGTTGGTGATGGGGAGTGCAGGTTTCCAACGCAGTGGTCCGATTTGTGGGTGTAACACTGCTTCGCCGTGTACTGGTACCTTGCTGCCGTCCACCATCGTTGCAAAAAATGCTGAAGGCTTGTACTCTTCCCGAAGTCGGTCCATTACTGCCTTGTCGCAGATGATGTGCGATGCTCCGCTGTCCACGAGTGCTTGGAGGTGTCTTCCTTTGCAGATGACCTCGAGCACAAGGAGGGGGCGTTGCTCGGAGTATCCAAAGATACTTTCGTTAATGGGATCATAGGGTACATCGCAATATTCCGTACACACCTTTTTCTTGCTATATGCTTGTGGGCTAGCAGCTGGCTAAGGCTACTTGGAGAAAGCTTCTCCCTCAGGACCCTGAGCTTTCTTGACGACTGTGTGTGTCGTTGATGCCAAATTTGCTGAGCTGGATGCATCCGAAGGAGTTCGGGGTTTTTGCAGCTTCTTGTAGACCTCCACCTTCCTCTTGAGCTGCTTCAGCTCCACCATTGTCTTCCCTGGGTAACGGGTAGTCGTTGTGGGCTGGTGTCGGGAGAGGATGTTGACTCCGTGCAAAGGCCGGCTTCTTTCCACACTTCTCAATTTTGTCCCCAAGTTGTCCGGTACCGGTATGATCTCCACAAGTTTTTGCTTCTTCTGGAGTCCCTCCCGAAATTTCTCCAAGGCTCTAGCCCCTCGAGAATCATAAGTTTTAACGGCTCAGGTGGACGTGGTTTCGGAGCCTCGAGAAACTGCTGCGACTGCTGCGTCGTCGCCGTTGTCGTGTCGTGCTGCGCGCCGGCGAGTCGAGTTACTCGCTCGAACTCATTTCGCCAAGCTTCGCGATCGGCTTGCATCTCCTCCTGAAGGGCGGCAATGCTTGCGAAGAGCTGCTGGGTAACCTCGGCATTGTCGAAGTTTGCCATCCTGTTCAAAATATGCACGGAGGGGATAATTAAAAAAACGCGAAGCTGGTGCTTACCAGAATCGGTGCCGAATGTGTCGCCCCTGGCGGTTTTTTCGAGGCAGGTTTTCCCGCTGCTTCTACTTAGCTGAGCGCGGCTGAGTGAGAAAGGCTCTTATACCAAGTGTCACAGGATCGAATGTGTCGAGGAAAGGTTGCACTCTCGATTGATACAAGGCGCTTTTATACTTCCAAAGTACATCAGGTAACCAGGTTTATCCTATCCAAAAAGAATAGACCCTTCTATAAATAGAATCACCCTGCGTATAGCCACGTGGGGCTATTGGCTTTAAGGGATTATGGCAGCATTACGCTAGATATAGCGCACCAGTACATCCCGAGCCCGGTCGGTGATATAATTATAATAACTGGATAAACCAAAGGATAATGGAATAAGAGGAATAGGAAACTAAACGAGATGAGATAAAAAGAGGAATGAAATAGAAAGGACATTTGGAAAAGGAAATTGGTGTAACGGGGTCGTACTCTCAGAGCCTGCAATTATGACGTCAGTCAACAGACCAATCGAAAGGCGCCTGCGACGGCATGGGCTGATGATGCGCACGCTGTCACTGAGAAGTAGAGGAACCACGTGGAAACGAAGTGAGATGGCATTTGGGAGGGCATGGGTTGATGCTGAGAACTAGCTAATGTTATGAATGGCACTACACACACCCTCACTATTCTCACACGGTCATCGCATCCCCTACTTGGGGCATCCACCGCGCATCCATCATCGCCTCATCAGTGGCTCTTATCACACGCTGCACAAAGCGAGGTCACAGTGGTGAGGCATCTCACCATGCCATTCCCCGACTCACCGTTCACACTGTCATCCTCTTCCTCTTCCGGCATCCATCATAGCCGCATCAGCTGCTCAGAGCTGCTTGTTTTGAGCAGCTTGTTGTCAGCAAGACGACGCTCACACTCACACACATACCCGCGAAGTGATAGCGCATGGTCACCCTCATCCTCTGTCATCCAGCCAGCATCCCTCATCGCCTCGTCTGCTGCTCTTCTCGCATGTTGCAGAAATTAAGGCGTGCCCTCCAAACCACCACCCGCTGTAGCAACAGCACGAGCAGCAGCAGCAGCGGTGGGGGTGCAGCCGATGGAGGGTGGGAACGGTTGGGACAGGACAGGAGGCCGAACACCGGCGATGTGAGATGATACCCCACCGCACAAGCACCCACTTGTGGGGGAGGCGACCCGCCGTCGTCGACCCGCCGCTGTGGCACTGGTGGGGGAGGCGGCAGCTAGGGCAGGCCCTTGTGCTGCGCCAGCGACTGTTGTGGCGGTGCTGAGCTGCAGCCAGAGAAAGGGTGTGAAGAGCTGGCTGGCGAGTAGGGGTGGGGGAAGAGTGAGGGAACGGGTGAGGGGAGAGGGACGGGCGAGGAAAGAGGATGCCAGGTGAATGGGTGGGCATGGAGGGTTTTGGAGAAGCTGCAGCTGCAGTGGCGTCGGAGGGGGATGGAAGCAGATGAGAGCATGTGGGACAACGGCACTGGTGGCGGTGCTCCTGCGGATTCAACAACGGCTGAGTTAACACGGCAGTCGCTGCATGGACGGCTGACATTGCTGCTGAGGGGGCAGCGAGGACAGGGGCCAATGACCAGGAGAACGCCTCGAGGAGGCTGTGGCTGGCCATGTCCGAGGCTCGGAGGCTCAGAGGCTTGGAGGCACGGAGGCTCGGAGGTTCGGAAGCTCGGAAGAAATGAATCTCGGAAGCTCATAGGCACGGAAGCTCGGAAGGTCGGAGACTCAGAATCTTGGCGGCTCGGAATTTCGGAGGCTCGGAAGCTCGGAAGGTCGGAGGCTCGGAAGCTCGGAAGGTCGAAGGTTCGGAGACAGTCTGGGGGCTCAAAGGCTCGGATGGATTGATGTAAAGGGCTCACATTGGAGTCGATGCAAAATTCAGGTGGTTGTGTCAGCCGCCTCGACAGTGCTCCGAGGCTGGCGGCTTAGTTGGGATGGGTATGCAGACACGCGGACAATTCCCTAGTCGGCTTCTACTTATGGCACACCCGCAGTCATCATCATATGTCAACCGTGGTCGACTGATTTTTGAACTAATGTGCTCCTGCTGACAACAGACAGCGGATTATGCTCCTGCTGTGCATATTCCTCACCACGAAGACGTGTTCATACTCAACAATCTCTAGTCCTAAGCAAATTGCTAACAAGTTGTGTTGGGATCGCTTTTCTGTTCGCCCTAAATTTCTTCAATTCGGCTTCTGGGCTGTGAGGTCTTGCAGCACTCGCATGCACGAACAAACCTAAAAAAACTGAAACGAGATATCTCGATTGCGAATTAAGATCCCACTTACAACGAGGATGGACTTTTGGCGAGGAAACGGCAAATATAAACCCAAATCAAAATAGATGCGACAGGAATGCACGAATATTTCGCGCCAATGAGAGGCGAGATTCTTGCGCATGCGCAGTCAACAGTTTCGAACTGACGTGTAGAGCAGTGCATTCGCGACAAAACTTTACAGCAAAATTCGTTGCGCTGCAATTCGGCAGGAAATTCCAAAATAGACACTGACATTTCGGGCATCGTCTTGGGCAAATAAAACCCAGAAGGGTCCTACATGCCATTTGAGATGGCATCAAACCTATTTCGGCTTAAAGATGCGGTGCAAATATAGCCAGCGAGATTCAATTGTTTATAAGTTGAAATGTCAGGTTACCCGGTGAGGTAGTACTGAGCTCGCCAAAAGCCGTGCAAAAGCTTGAACCAGAATGGTGCACTCCAAACCTCGAAATTTTTCCCTCTGCTCCCCGTGCGTTTGATTCCCCTCGCCTTGTTTCCTTCCCCTGAGCCCATTTCGTTTCTCCCCCAGGACCCCCACCCCGCCCTCACTTTCCCACTTCCCAAAGGGCAATTTCGATTCCGCCTCGGGGCTCAATCATTTCCGCCAGCGACGGATTTCAAAATGTTTTCAACACCCCACCCACAAAACTCCCCTTGCCTTTCCCCCCTATCCCGCAACATCCGCCTCGGACCCACAGGCAGGACCAAAATCAAATTACAGCATGGTGAAATCACCAAATTCCCAACGAATCACGTTCTTCATTCTTTCCATACCACCTAGCTAAACTCGCCAACACGCAACTACCTCTATGTGTTCAGGGTTTTATTCAATCTTGGACGACGGCTTTAAGGGTTGATGCCACCCCGAGTCACATGCTGGGCCCCTATGGGAATAGAACTCCGAACTCTCTCAGGTCCTGTGCGTTTGCCCGGTAGTCCCAAGGCCCAGGTCCTCGTGTCTGGGACTGGGACCCCTAAGGCGGAACAGTCGGGGGGGGGCCGCCAGCGCCTGCCGCCTCCCGAATGCCGAACCTCCGGGGATTACGTCATCGAAGGGGATGGGTAAAAAACGTGCCCCTCTTGATAAAACCCCGTATCCATCGGTCTGTCATCGCCGCCACTGTAGCTGGCTTCAGAGTCCGTTTTGACCGCGATCTCTGCGTCGTCTAGCGACGTCGTTCGACGACACTCTCGATGGCGTTGGTAACCCGGGGGAGAAGGATAAATGTTGTTGAAACACTACGATTGAGTGGTATATAGAAGATACCTGTTGAATGATTTTTTTATCCGTTATACTTTAGAACACCTTGTTGCTTGGTGATGGGCAAATATAATGAAAAGTGTCTGCCTGGCCTTGATGTTCTTCTACTGGGAACCCGGGGTAGGTCGAGTATAAAATGGCGTGCACTTGGATTTGTCTCCTTTTTCGAAACTACGATGGGAATTCTGGGGACTTGGGCACTCAGAAGTTAGGTTTGTCATTTCGGTGGGTGCATATCCGTCGTAGAGTTTCCGAGGGAGCGTTACGGTCGGAGATTTCTGTGGGATTGATGTCGTTGGAACGTTTTTTTGGTCGCATTTCTGTGGGAAAGTTTCCGTAGGACCGTTCTCTGGGGGCGCTTCTGTGGGTGCGTATCTTTGGGGACGTTTCTGTTAGGGTTCAGTGTGGGCGCATTTCTGTGGGGACGTTTCTGTGGCGACGTTTCTGTGGGTGCGTTTCGGTGGCGACGTTTCTGTGGGTGCGTTTCGGTGGTAGGGTTTCTGTGGGCACGTCTGTGTGAGCGGGGTTCTGTGGTAGCATTTCTGTGGGGGCGCTTCTGTGGGGTCGTTTCTGCGGAGGCATTTGTGTGGACACTTTTCTGTGGGCCCGTTTGTGTGGGAACGTTTCAATGGGTGAGTTTCTATGGGAACGATTCTGGACGAGCGTTTCTCTGTGTTTTTCTGTTGGAGCGATTCTCTGAGAGCGCTTCTGTGGAGTCGTTTCGGTGGAGGCGCTTCTGTGGAGACGTTTCTATGGGCGTTTAGGGTGGGAGCGTTTCTGTGGGGACGCTTTTGTGGGAGCATCTCTGTGGGAGCATTTCTGTAGGACCATTCTCTGGGGTTGCTTCTGTGGGTGCGTATCTTTGGGGACGTTTCTGTTAGGGTTTAGAGTGGGCGCGTTTCTGTGGGGACATTTCTGTGGCAGCGTTTTTGTGGGTTCGTTTCGGTGGTATGGTTTCTGTGGGCACGTTTCTGTGAGGGGGATTCTGTGGTAGCGTTTCTGTGGGGGCGCTTCTGTGGGGTCGTTTCTGCGGAGGCGTTTCTGTGGGCACGTTTCTGTTGGCACGTTTGTGTGGGAGCGTTTCTGCGGAGGTGTTTCTGTGGGCACGTTTCTGTGGGCACGTTTGTCTGGGAGCGTTCCTGTGGGTGGGTTTCTGTAGGTGTGTTTGTGTAAGGGCGTTTCTGTGGGTGGGTTTCTGTGGGTGTGTTTGTGTAAGGGCGTTTCTGTGGGAACGATTCTGTGGGAGCGTTTCTCTGTGTGTTTTTCTGTTGGATCGATTCTCTGGGAGCGCTTCTGTGGAGTCGTTTCTGTGGAGGCGCTACTGTGGAGACGTTTTCTGTGGGGGTTTAGGGTGGGAGCGTTTCTGCGGGGACATTTATGTGGGAGGGTTTCTGTGGGGGCGTTTTTGTGGGGGCGTTTCTGTCAGTCGTAGACTTCCTCAGACAGGATCGCGATGGAAGAGGATGGCGTTGAATGTTCGTGGATTGTACGCAGGCGGATGAAGAGGAAACGTTCATAACGTGTGCATAGGGTGAAGCAGAGGCGGATGCTGTTGGGGCTTTGTCTGAGGGAAATGACGCAGAAGATGATCCGCTTTGTACAACGGAGCAGCAGGAGGAAAGGGCGCCGAAGAAAAAACTAAGAGATGAGGGATTGGCAGATCCAGGGGTGGATCTGACCGGAGAACGACCAGAAGAGGAGGGGGAGGGAGAGGGGTGTGGGCAGCGGGGGGAGGAGGGGGAGGAGGAGGAGACAGAGGAAGAGGGCTCTGAATCGGCTGCCCGCGTAGAAGTCCCGCCTCAGCCCGATAGAAACATGTATGCGGGTAATGCGTACGTGGAGACAACAACCAAAGAAAGCTTGGTTCAGCGGACATCAGTTCCTCTGCTGAAGGTCGAGGTGAAAAGCAATCGACCACAGTACGCAGGGTATTTTCTGGAGTTCAAGAAGTGGGTCGTGAAGTTCTTGAACGAAGTAAAGGATCTGAAGATTCCGGAGGGAGAGCTGCTGGAGCACGATGACGAGGTCGGCGAGTCCCTGGGTAACAATCTGGGGAAAGATTGGTGTAAAGTCCCCCTCTCCGAGATCCATCTGCATGGACCACGCACGACAAAGTGGAGGCGTCGAGTACATGTTTTGGCAGACCAAGGAGCAGGCCGAAGCTTTGAAAGAGGGTCAGAAGGTCATCGCAGGGAAAGCCCCAAAGAAATGCACGGCGGGCATGATGAATGCCCGGATGAACGCCTTGGGCTGCCTCTGCTCCGTCAATGCCATTTTGTTCAACGAGGACGCATCCTTGCCAACAGCCCTTATCACATCTGTGCGAGATCTTGTGAAGGTCAAGCTACGACAGTTGAACGCTCAACAGATCGCGTAAGGTTTTGCGTGTTCTGCCTACTTTGCCTTCACATCACGGTCGTTGAGCGAAGATTAGATCTAACATTTCTTCCACTGTGTTTTCTGCAGAGAGGGCAAGGATCAACATCAAGGGTCCCTCGATGACTGTTACTCCGCGGACCAGTTTTGCCAGCTAAAAGAGTCAAACTTGCTGACCGCTGCCACAGACGAGTTTGACAAAGCTGGGAATAAGCCCAGTCTGACTCTGTGGAGGGCATTCTCTGTGAAGGTAATGATTCTTCAGTCACACTACGTGCTGAGAAGGGGTTGCAGCATTCGACAGATCCGCTTTGCCAACATGTACATCCATGAGATTCCGAGCAACACCTCGTCTGCCGCCCCCACAAAGGTGCCCGTCCTCATCATAGCAAGCCGAAAGTCGAAGGTTGTGCACAACAACAAGTTGGACCACCAGTTCTAATGCGTAGCCTCTACTGGCAGCAGTGCGCCATGGGTGCCGTGTTTCTGTGGATCCACTGGGTGTACGACCTCATGCATCTGTACTACAAGGACGATAAGAGGGAAATAATTAAGCCTCTTGACTTCTCCGACCCAACGAAGTGGTCGTCGAAGCACCTCTTCTTCGCCCTGGACGACCCCGAGCAAGGGGAGCTGCCGTACAAGACGCATAACAAGTGGGTCGGTTGGGCGATAAAAGCGGCCAAGTGGTTGCTGAGCAAGGTCACCCACATCTTTAGAAGATCCACTGCACAGATCCTCTGCGACCTTCTCTGTCCAGAACCGCAGATTGCACATCTGGGAGGATGGGAGCAGAATGAGATCTGCAAGTGCTACCTCATCTCACCTCCACAACAGGCTCTCTTTCTGCTGGCTGGATTCAGCGGCGTGGAAGGAGACTGTTACATTGGAAGAAACGACGTCCCTCTGCCAGACGGTTTGGAAGAGTTGTTCGTTCAGCACATTTACCCGTGGCTGGAGGGCGAATTGAAGAAGGTATAGTCAATTCTGCGGGTCTGAATCGCATTCGCAGATGCTTTGTGGCTTTGTTTTTGTCTTGGGAGCACTTGTATGTCAACGTCTCGTTGGAAGCGTATTTGTGGGGGCGTTTCTGTGAGATCGTTTATGTGGTGGCGTATCTGTACTAGAATATCTGTGGCAAAGTTTCTGTGGGTGCGTTTTTGTAAGATCGTTTCTGTGGTACCGTTTCTGTGGTGTGGTTTATGTTGGAGCGAATCCGTGGTGTGGCTTCTGTGGGAACATATGTGTGGGAGGGTATCTGTGGGAAAGTTTTTCTGGGTGCGCTTCTGTGACACCGTTTTTGTGACATCGTTTCTGTGAGTTGTTTCTGTGGTGTAGTTTTTGTGGGGGCGAATCTGTGGTGTGGTTTCTGTGGTTTGGTTTTTGTAGGAGTGTATCTGTTGGTGCGTTCTTGTGGGAGTGTTTCTGTAGAAGCGTATCTGTGGGAGCGAATCTGCGGGAGCGTATCTGTCAGAGCGTATCTGTGGGAAAGTTTATGTGGGTGCGTTTCTGTGACATCGTTTCTGTGAGTATGTTTCTGTGGTGTGGTTTCTCTGGGGGCGAATCTAAGGTGTGGTTTCTGTGGTTTGGTTTCTGTGGGAGCGTATTTGTTGGTTCATTTTTGTGGGAGTGTTTCTGTAGAAGCGTATTTGTGGGACCGTATTTGTGGGGGCGTATCTGTGGGAAAGTTTCTGTGGGTGCGTTTCTGTGAGATCGTTTCCGTGAGTACGTTTGTGGTAACGTTACTGTGGTGTGGTTTCTGTGAGAGCGTATCTGTGGTGTGGTGTCTGTGGGAGCGTTCCTGTGGGTGCATGTCGGTGGGACCGTATCTGTGGGAGCGTTTCTGCTGACCTAAACAATGGCTTTTTCGGGTCAGAAATCTTGCAGGTCGAGGAGTTCAACAAGGACAAATTTACAGACGGCATCCACATTGCCGGCGCCAGTTTTTTAACAGCCTGAAAGATGTTGGGCGCAGGATTGTGGCCGAAGATCTAGCCATGATGTGGGTCCACTACGACAAGCATCCCTTTACGGGAGGTGTGCATCCTTGTACCTGCCTGCGGCATCAATACGTCCAGGCTTCCAAACTCTGCAATGAGACGCTGTTCCAAACGTGGGCGATTGAAGTGGCGTCGATACGGGATCAGGCTTCGATCAGACATCACCTTGTCGATAGAAGCAGTAAGAATTTTAGGCGTCTACTAAGATTCTAACCCACCATTCCTGCAGAGCGATTGGTGACGCGCTTTCACCTTTTTGCAGGAGATTCTCAAACGGATGAAGGGCGATCATACGATCAATCTGTTAAACGCCCAGATTACACTTCTGCACGAGGACGCGGGAAAGTTGGGATCTGAGAAGGACCGTCTGGTAAAGGAGAACAGGCAGATGAAAGCGACAATCAAGGCAAAGGATGCGATCATTGTGGAGAAGGATGAGGCGTATGCCACGCTGAAGCGGGCCTATGATGCACTGGAGAATGCGTCTGGCGTGACGAGGAAGTTCTCTGCGGCCGCATCTGCGGTAGGTGCTCCACCACCAGGGGACGAGGCGTACTACGATGCCGTCGTTGGGCCATGGCGAGACAACAAGACCATCGATGATGCATGGCCGTACTGGGACGGGCCAAACTCGCTAGTCAAGGGAAGAAGTCTGCGAGAAGCGGTCAGCTCGCAGAGAGGTTTTTTTTGCAAGTTTGGCAAGTTTGTGGATTCATCGCAAAAGGGCAAGCCTGTGGAGACGTCTTCGATTGTGGGACAAAACCAACAGATGGGCAGCAAGTCTGCAGACTCCACACCAAGGGAAAAGCGGCCGCGAACTCTGTCGACGGATAATGCCGCATAGTCGATTTCTACAGAGGTGGGGGAGGGCGTCAAGATGGGCAAGGCTGCAGGGGCGAGCTCTGCAGCAGGCAAGAAGAAGGGGAAGGATGCAAATTCAGCAGATGCGAGCACCAAGAAGATGCGGAGAATGAAGATTCTCATGGACAATGTGGTCTTCTTTTGTACAGGAGACCTCGACAGAACAACTGTCATTACGCAACTCGACAAGATATTGGCCTAGAGCACGCTGTCAGCAATGATCGAGGGACTCATCCTCTGTGACGTTCGGCAGCCAGAAGAGACAAACTCACAGCTGAAGAAGCTGTGGGCCGCTGCAGGCGAACGCAAAGAGAACTTGGAGAAGCAAATGCATATCACCTTCCATCTTGTCAAGGCTGGTCTACGGGACACCACCTGGGCAGAGGGTTGGTTCGGACAGCGTGAATGGCTGGCTTTCTCCGTGTCGTTGGAGGAGAGTCTTCCGCTAAGAAGTCCTCTGTCGACTCGGAACTTGCAGACTACTTAGCTTCGTAAATTCGGTATGTAGAATACGTGTGTGGTAAGTTCGCAACTTTGTCGCATGGATTTTTCGACGGATCGCCGATCTGTTTTCTGTGGATTTTTCTGTGGATTAGGAGCTTAGATTTTGCGAGAAGGAAACTAGAATCTAGAAAAAAAAAAAAAAAAAAAAAAAAAAAAAAACATACACACCGTAGACATGTGTACAGATGAGGACAGGCATATGCACAAGGAGTTTCTAGGAGATTGCGTAGCCCAGAACGTGCACAATAGGTCACTATACATGGTACAAGTTGCTACTCTAAGAACAGAAGCTGACCCGAGAAGGCGCTATTCTTCCTGAGCAGCGGCTGCAGATCGATCTGCTTCCTTTTCTTGCGCTCTTCCTTGGTGACGACAACAAGGGATGGCCTTTCTTCTTCAAGGCCACAGAAGCGATTGAGCACGAGCACCATGATGTGGCCACCATGACGCAGACTTTGGCGATGTTGGGCAGCATCCTCTCCATCTCGTCTCGATTCTTCAGCTGGCGATTCTCCAGAATCAAGCCCTTCTTGATTTTTGGCCACAAAATGGTAAGCCAGTCTGGCTTGATTTTGCCCTGCCCCTCGAACAATTTCATGGCAGTTAGAGTTCCGGCAGAAACCAAAGCGCAGAGTATAGCATCCAGCTTCACCAGCTTGTCCACCGTCATCAACTCTGCGGCGGTCGCTGCCTCCTCCACACGCTTGGTCTCTTCCAAGCCCCTGATGGTAGCCCACATGGTGCAAAGTGCTGTAGCAAGTGCTGGCTGATACTGGCCGAGGGTCATCCCTTGGGGCGGCTTCGTGAGTTTAGCCTCGTACTTTGAGGCCACGCGTGCGATGGCATCACAAAGAGCTATCTCCTTCGGCACTGGTTCAGCTCCAGCCTTGTCCGACTGCTGGTGAGCGGTAACAGTATTTTCGTATAAGCAGTTGAACAGCAAGCGCCCTCATTTGCTGGAAACTATGGCACGACAGAATGGCAGAGGGCAGCAATAGAACATGTATTAAAAACACCTTGTTAATACACAATCACAGAAGTGATGGCACGACAGATGGAAGAAACATAATATGCCGAGAAGATTTTAGAAACAAGAATAACGTACTATTCTTTGCGGCAAACACCCAAGTCGTTGGCGACGCTCCATACACCAGTCGGCATCTCTTCGGCAACAAGCTTCAAGTTGTCCGCCCAGCTCGCAATCGGCGCTTTGTTGAAGCTCTTGTAGTCGGAGAACTTGGCGTCCAGGTGGTAGGCGGACCAGCAGATAGCTGTGAGAAATTGCTGCTCCTCCTTGTTGTGTCATTCTGCCAGGTTGCGTTTCCTCCCGCCGACGGTCTGCTCGGAAGCGAACCTTGAAGGACCCGCAGAAAAGCCCTTATTGTGAATCCCCCCTTGCCCCTTGAAAGGATGCGTGATGCCTCGCAACTTCCCATCGTTTTCGTCCCATAGCGCGATAGTGACGAACAGGTACATTAGCGAACAGGTACTTTCCTATAACTATAAATCTTTGTTATGTCTTTTTATTATTAACCCTTGATATTTCAACTTTGAGAACTTTGAGACTTGACTTTCACAGAACTATATACTCAGGTTCACTCTTACAAGACTTCCGTTGTCTTACTAGTCTACTATTCCAGTAAAGATCCTAGGCTAACACTTGAGGTTTTCCAAGTGTTTGTGTTTGCAGATTCTACACTTAGTCTCCTGCAACACCTGCCAAATTATTACATGAGGAAGCGAGGGCCACAGAGCAGAAGCGGCGGCGGCGAGCCAATTCATATCGGGTGGGCCATCTCGCAGGTCCGCCTGGGAAGAGGGAACACGACATAAATACACCACTCTGCCGAAGGTGGAGGTACTCGCCAATTTCACAGGAGAGCAGGAATCAGGGCCAAGGCTGAGGACATACACCATGCATGTCCGCAACAAGAAGTATTGCTGGGAGCAAGACGGCCTAGACCTCAGATATTTCTTCCTTTCACTGGGCAACATGCTGGCCGGCGACGCTGAAGCCTTCTTCTTAGAAGTACGTGATCTGCTGCTGCAGGAAGAGGAACGAGATGCGCTGGGCAGGGTATGGCGTGACGCTAAGGGGCAGATCGTGAGGCTGCTGGATCCGACCGAGCGGTTTCTGACCGAGTTGCAGACGCACTTCCCGATGCAGACGCCAGCTCGGTTGCGCGAATTCGAGCAGCTGCGAAGGGCCCCGCGAGAGTCGCTCCTCGCCTACTACCGCCGAGTGGATCAGCTAGCGAAGGACATCAGTTGCAACGAGCCGCGGATAGTGGTGGCAAAATTCCTGGAAGGACTCTCAGATGAGTTGGCACGGACGGTGCGGGACCAGACTTACAACCTGGGCCCGAATGCAACGTTGAGGCAGGCATACGAGATAGCGTGGCGCAACGAGCAGTCGATGAGCCTGTACAACCTGGGGAAGAAACCCGACCAAGCAGGAGTTCGCGAGCACGACAGGCGCGGAATAAGCTGGGGAGGAGCGCTGCTGGCTGGAAGCAAAGGAGAGGAGGAAGGCAGGGGGGAGAGCCAAGGGAACCGGATGGCGAGGAGGACAAGGGGGAGCTCTTCTTCATGGCCGCAGGAACGGAGCAAGATAGAGAAGTGGACGGCAGGCAGGTGTTGCCAGCTGCGCGGCGCGGGCCAAGGGCAGGGCCGGCGCAGCCAGTGGAGTAGGCAACAGCGACAGCGGCAGAAGCCGTGGCTCGAGCAGGGGGCAGACATGGCCCACACCGTCACCCATTTGAACGGCTGGCAGCATGACCTTGCGTGGTGGAGGCGGGGGAAGGAGTGGTAGCCGTGGAAGGCAAATATCCGGGGACGACGATAATTGACATGGGGGCATCCCAGGTGCTGGTGGGGAGGCAACTGGCCGAGTGGCTGGGGCTACACAAGGAAGAGAACATGACCCCTGAGAGAGTGCGCATTCAAACGGCGGAAGGAGGGGCAAGGAAGTGGCTGCCCAGGACCCTAAGTCCACAGGAAGTGGTGCTGTCACCTGGGTCAGAGGATGAAGCGAGAATCCAAGTACACTGCTTGGTGTCGGACTCCGACGACTACGACCTCTTGCTGGGTATGGAGCTCCTATACAAAGTCGGAGCTGTAGTGGATACTTGGGCAGAGAAGGTGTCCTATCAGCCCCACTACTGGGACCATGAGCTGCAGAGGGAAGAGAGCACCGCCGCTACCCTACCAGCTCGCTTCTTGCGAAGGAAACCTGAGTACAGGGAGCCACCGGCGGAGAAGGTGCCGGAATGGAGGTTCGAGGATGCAGGGGTGCACCTAGAGCGAGCGAGCAAACGCAGGTGGTGGGAAGAAGCTGCAGGTCCGAGGAAGGCAGAATACCGAGAGGCTCGAGGGCTGGTGGAGCCAACCTACGATTTCGAGACCTTTAACCGGCCCCTTACCTTGCTGGAACTGTTCGGGGGTATCGGCCCAGGACTAGCAGCATGAGTCCGGACTGGGCAGACCATATAAATTTGGGTGTACGTGGAGAAGAATGCCGAGGTCCGAGAGATGGCCTTCCACCATGCGAGGATGCTAAGTCAGCAATTCCCGGACAAGCTGCAGCCAGCAGTGATAGCTGAGGCAGAAGAAGAGGCTCAGCAAGTATGCGATGTCAGTAAGATCACATAAGCGATGGTGGCAGGCTGGGGGCAGGTAGACCTGCTAGTGGCTGGGTGGGAGTGCCAAGGCTTATCCAGGGCAGGGAAGGGCAAGGGATTGGCCGATCCCAGCACTGGACTCTTCCACGAGCTGATACAGGTGATGAAGATGATCAAGAGGAGACAGGGACCAGGATCATACATAGTGGAAAACCTGGATGTAGCAGAAGACCAGAGGAGTCTGGTGTGAGAGGCGCACCAAGCAGTAACTAGAGAACTGGGGCACGGGATGGCGTGGGATGCGGCCCAGATGGGATCCAGGACACATCGGGTGCGCCGCTACTGGTAAAACCTGATACCTGAGCCCGTGCTGCGTGACCAGCTCAGCAGGATGCAGCATCCCTTACCTCGGCTGGTGCAGGACCGGGAAGGATACCAGCGCCAGTCACCACCCCTAACATCAAGACCCAGTTCCCTTGCAACCAAGAGGGGGCACCCTGACAGGCTTGGCCTACCTTGGTGGCGACACCAGGTAGTTACGCATTTTGTATGCGTGACGGCGAGCCTGGGCCAGGAACGGTTCAAGTGTTGGAGACGGGACAGTGGGAGGAGCCCTTAGTTGTGGAGAGAGAGAGGGCCCTGGGATACATGAGGAATGCCATAGCAGCGGAAGGCATTTCGGAGGAAGCCCGCAGGGAAGCACTGGGGGGGGTGATAGACCAGCATGCGTTGGTCTGGTTATTGTACCGAGCGCAGAAGCGACAGGAGGTCATGAGGATGCAGCTGCTCATGCACTGGAGGTGGAAGGATATAGGGGAGATGCTGGAGACGGATCCGGAGCAGGCGATGGAGGTGGCTGAGGCGTGGCAACGGATGAAGGCAGATGCATAGACGGAGAGCCAGCAGACCGAAAATTGATTGAACAGCACTGGCATTGCTCTCCTGGCCCGAGCAATGCAGGAGGCAGAGGGACAAGAGCAGGGGGAAGAAGAGGAGGGTGAAGAGGAAGAGCTTCCGCCATTAACGGAGACTCCATCTGGATGGGATATAGGAGACGGGCTGGAGGAAGAACAGCAGGAAGAGCTAAGGACAGTGCTGAGGGAGGCAAGGGGAGCTTTTGCCTATTCTTTGGAGGAGTTGGGCAAGTGCAATAGAGCAGAGCTAGAGATAGAGCTACAGACGGCAGAGCCAGTATACCAAAGGAGAAGGCGTATGAGCCCAGTGGATAGAGACATAGCCAAAGCCAAATGCGCTGAACTCCTGGCTGCCGGCCTCATACGCGAATCCACGTCAGACTATGCAGCAGCTACAGTGGTGGCTGCAAGGAAGGACTTGACAGGGGAGACGTTGGCACGGAGGATGTGTGGCGACTACAGAGGACTGAATCGCGTCACGAAGAGCGACCGATACCCCATGCCGATGGCTGAAGAAATATTCGACAAGTTGGCTGAAGAGAGGCTGTACTCGACACTGGACTTAAGGCAGGGATTTAATCAGATCTGCCCAAGCCAGAGGAACGCGAGGCGTTGATTTTGAAAGTGCACACGCGCCTGGGTCACTACGCGACCGAGAGGACAATGCAGCTTCTGCAACCATGTATTGGTGGGCGGGAATGCGGCAGGGGGTGAAGGAGGTAGTGGCGAACTGCGAACCATGCAGAAGGAGCAAGGCCAGACTGGAGAAAACGAAAGCTGAGCTGCAGTCCTTGCCCATTGGGGCTATCGGTTTCCAATGGTCACTGGACATAGCTGGAGAGCTGCCCCTTTCCCGAAGAGGCAAGCAGTACATATTGGTCATGATAGAGCATACTAGCAAGTGGATAGAGGTGGTCGCGTTGACTTGGAACACGGCGGCAGGAGTGGCTGAGGCCTTCGTCCAGCATGTCTTGACTAGGTTTGGAGCATGTGGGGAAGTACTGACCGACCAGGGTAGCGAGTTCGCAAGGGAATTCGATGCACTCCTGCAGGAGGTGAGCATCATGCATAGGCGTACATCGCGTTATCACCCTCAGGCAGATGGCTTAACGGAGCGAATGGTGCAGACGTTGAAGCAAGGGCTGAGGAAGTATTCTGAGGAGGAGGAGCGGAGGGACTGGGACAGCTACTTGCCGTGGGTAGCGGCTGGCTACCGTTTCAGCAAACAGCAGGCACTCCGAGACTACTCTCCATACTACCTGCTATATGGGAAGGAACCGGTGCTTACTGTGGATTTTCCACGAGTAATGGTCGAATCAGTGGACACGGAAGACCCTCGTAAGTGGGCAGCGGTGGCAGCAGTAAGAGCAAGCTACCTAAGGAGCGCCTTGCTCACTGCGCTCGATAACCTGGAGGTGGCACAATTGAGGGATGCGCGACGGTACCGATGGCGTAAGCAGGGGGAGAGCAGCCAGAGCTTGGAGGACAGAACATTGCAGCTCGGGGACGAGGTGTACCTAAGGGAACCAAGGCGGAACACCTTGGAATACGGGCTGAGCAGGCAGCAGCGGATGGTGCGGGGTAAGAAGGAATCAGGCGTTCTGCTGCTGCAGAACAGCCAAGGCCGGGTCACTGAGGATCATATCATGAATGTTGCCAGGGCTGTGCGTTCACGGCTCTGTGGCGGGGACGCTGGCCAGGCCGTGAGGGGGCAAGAGCAAGGAAAGTCAGAGGTCAACACGTACAAGCGAAGACAAGGGAAAGCAGCTAAGGAGTTGGGATAGAGGCCCGGGGTGGAGAGTCGCTGGAGGATGGGGATGGTGTGCGACCGCTGTCGCGTGAACCTCTATAGTTGGGTTACGGAGTTTCAAGGGTCAGCGCGAGAGGTTATAAGGGAAGAAATAAGGTTGTATATACTGTACGTAGGTTATGTCAATTGTTCATGGTATACAGTGATGGGCGAGTCGAGGGCGGAATTATGGTGAGGTCAGTTGAGCAACTGGCGGATCGGCGCGGACACTTCAGCAGAAGGGATGGCTAGGCTGGAGAGGGGCATGCAGCACGCATGGAAGGGAGGGTCGGCGAAGGAAGAGGTAGTCCGTAGAGGAGGGGTTATGACCAAGGAAGATGCAGGGGAGGGTACGGGAGGCGAGCTTTCCCATGGTGGGGGGGCGGTCCGCAGGGTGAATGAGGACATACGCCCTGGAGCCCCACACACGGAGAGAGGAGACGTCAGGCATGGCCGACGTCCAGAGCTCGGTGGGAGTGGTGGAGGGAAGGATGGGGTGGGGGTATAGGTTAGTAAGGAGGGTGGCATGAAGGAGGGCATAGCCCCACAGAGAAGGGGGGCAAGAGGCATGGACAAGGAGACATCGAGCAATCTTGGTGATCTCCCGAACACGGCTCTCGGCCACACCATTCTGCTGGGGGGAGTGGGGGAGGGTGTGAGTCTGGCGAATGTCATGAAGCTCACATCAGGAGGCTACCTGGCGATTAAGGAATTTGCCACCGCCATCAGAGTGAAGGCGGCGCACAGGGCGGCCAAAGTGGGTGCTCGCCTGCTTGAGCCAGGCGATGATCGCAGCCAGAGCGTCACCCTTCAAGCGAAGAAAGGAGACGGACGAATATCGGCTGTGATCATCGACCAGAACAAGCATGTAGCGATGGCCCTGGAGGGAAGGGGAGGGGTTGGGGCCCTAGAGGTCCATGTGAACAAGATCAAGCAGCTGAGTAGCAGCGAAGGGGGAACTCCGATGCGGCAGCTACTTGAGCTTGCTCTGGACACTGACGGAGCAAGGAAGGGCAAGGGAGGGAGGGTGAGGGGAAGACCTCGAAGGAGACCGGATGAGACGGTCGAGCAGAGGGTGGCAAAGTTGGGGTGACCAAGCCTCAGGTGGAGGAGGACCATGGGATGGGAGAGGGATCGACAAGAGTAGGGTGGGTCAGGGGGGAGGGGGGGAATGGTTGGGTTAGAAGGAGGGAGAGGAAAGGGGGGGGTCTGAAAGGGGGGGAGGGAGCGGGAGACTGCCTGGGCAGAGGGAAGACGAGGAACCCATAGGGTATATAGGCGGGAGCTAGGACAAAAGGGAATACGGGAGAGGAGGCGACCTGTGAGATGGTAAAGGAGGCAGTGATTAGCGCGACCTGGGATGACGGTGGTGATACCGACCTGCTGCATGGATCAGTGGGAGAGGAGGTTAGTACAGAGGGAGGGGATGTGTAAACCAGTGACGACACCTGAGGGGAAGAGGGGACAAGGGAGGGTAGAGGTGTGGCGACAGGGAATAGAGAAGCTGGAATCGGCACCAAGGAGGGAGGGGGGGGCTGGGAGAGGGTGAAGGGTACCAGCATCACGCAGGATTGACTCGGTGGCTCCACTGTCAAGGACAAAGTCCAGCGAGGTGGAAGGGGGAGGATGTGGGGGAGGAGGTGGGATGGAGTACTGAATCACATTCTCATTAATAGCAGCCGAATAGATAGAAGGGGCAAGGGTTCCAGCCTGACTAACCATGCCAACAAAACCAAAGGAGGGGAAAGGAATCACACTGCCTGTGGCTAAGAGCGCAGGAGACATGCCCGAGAGGTGAGCTGCGGAAGCGGCGGTCCAACCGGGGTAGGGCTGCTGGGGGGGAGCCATAGGAGGAGGTGCAAGGGGAATTTGCGACTGGAGGTCAAGCTGCTGCTGGAGCTGCTGCTGCAGCTAGGAGAAGAGGTGCTACTGCCCCTGCTGCGGCAGCTGCTGGAACTGCTGCTGCTGCTGCTGAAAATGCTGCTGCTGTGGCTGAAACTGCTGCTGTTGCGGCTGAAACTGCTGCGGCAGGATGTGCTGCGGAGTCTGCTGCTGCTGCTGTTGCTGAGAGACGGCCTGGTGGGCCAAGGGGGAGGAGCCGGGCTGGTAGAGAGGGGAGGTACAAACCTCTTGAGGAGTGGGGCGAGGAGAGAGGGAGGACCAGGGGGGGGGAGTGCCAGTGTTGCCACGGGCAAACCACTCATCACTGAGTGCCTTGAAGCAAGTATCAGTGGCATGAGTGATCTGGCCGCAGCGCTGATCCCGCGTGGGGCCATAGCGAGGGAGATACTGACAAGGAGGAAAGGCGGCTGCTGCACCTCGTCCTGCGCCACTGCCACCACGACCCGCACCACCACCACGACCAGCGCCATGCCCACCCCTACGCCCTCCCTTGGTGTTGCGCTGCTGAGCAACAGCGGCAGTGGAGGAGGAATGGCGCAAGAGGTCGGCCTCAGAGGTGATAATATGCACTTGTGGTATAATTCATACTTAGCATTTCTGTAAGTCGTTTATCGATAGATAATGACGAATCCTACTGTAGAAGAGAAGTCCGTAGGATGACGTCATGGAAGATGGGGGGTACACCTCGGCATCGAAAAAAAGTATCACGCATGGAAGATTTTGGATCTTCGTTCAAACCAAATCGTCCCTTCACGTGATTGTCTCTTCTATGAAAGACTCACCTTGCCAGTTTTTCGTGCCCACTACGCCGCAGCTGCCAACCCCGCCAGGCTCTTTGAAGGCTCGCGTGCATTTGCAACTGACGAAGCCGAAGCTGATGTACAGGAAGAAGCAGTATCTGAAGCCTCCGAAGCTGCCGCAACGGATATTCCCGAACCTGTCACGTCGACTGGCATTCGGAATTTATTCCTCTCGCAGATGCTGACTCGGATGACGTTCGCGAAGTCCACCTCAGTTACGAACGCGATCGTCAACAGCAGCCGATGCCTGCCGTTTCCGACGAAGCAGTTCGTGTTACACGTGACGAAATTGGGGGGGAAGAAGGAGCAGAAGAAAATCTCGCAGGTGCAAACGAAGAACGTCCGCGTTTTACAAAAACCGGCTTACAGTTACTTGGATTCGCAGTAGCAGTACAGTACAACGACAGTAAAATACCTGAACCGAAAACCGTTCGACAAGCTCTTACGAGTCCTACCCGCGAAAAATGGCGCAAAGCCATGGACAGGGAGCTAGCAGCTCTCAAGAGTCGCAGCACATGGGAGTTAATACCGACATCAGAAGTGAAAGCAAGAAAGGTACTCACAGGAAAATGGGTCTTCCGTGTCAAGACTAATGCAGATGGGTCGTTTGAGAAATTCAAGGCGCGATGGGTCGTCCGCGGGTTTGAACAGACTTACGGCATCGACTACAAGCAGACTTTTGCTCCCGTTGGTCGACATACGAGCGTTCGAATTCTGCTCAGTGTCGCCGCCTGCCACAATCTACGACTTCGACAAATCGACGTGGCAAACGCGTTTCTCCACGCACCCGTCGATGCATTCATTCTGGTAGAGTACCCGCATTCGTGTACTACTAACCCACCGAGCGTATGCCGTCTCAGAAAGTCGCTTTACGGCATTAAACAGGCACCCCGGCTCTGGCAGCAGTATCTTCACTCACAACTTATCACTACGGGATTTCGACAACTGCAACATGATCAGGGGATGTAGCTTCTAACTGATGGCAGCAACTATATTTTACTTGTCGCCTACGTCGACGACATTCTCTACGTCAGTACTACCGATTTGCTCGCCGATACTTTCATACTTAAACTACAGAAAAATTCACAGCTTACCGTCTCCGAAACAGTTTCACATTTTCTTGGTTTAAACATTACTTGCTCTCCGACATCTATTCACCTCACCGCGTCGAAGTACGCAGCGACACTCGCTGCCCGCTTCAATCTTACTCGTACTGCAGTCTCTACACCGTACTGTTCCCTACCGACATATTACAAATCGAATACTGCACCATTGAGTCTAACCGGTTTACAGGTTTATCAGCAGCAGTTAGGCTGTTTACTCTTCGCTGCCGTTAGTTTACTCTTCGCTGCCGATCACGCTGCTGACTCTATTAATCGACGATCGCGCACTGTATTTATCTACCGCCTTGAACCTATCGGGCCTATTTCTTGGAATTCGACGAAGCAGGAGCTGATTGCTTTCTCCTCTGCTGAAGTTGAATTTATCGCTGTCTGCACAGCAACACGGGAAGGACTTTACGTACAGGAACTCTTGGAAGAAGTGAAGTTAACGACAAGTACTCAGTTTACTCTGCAGTGTGACAACCAAAGTGCAATTCGCATCGCGCACCAGCCCGGCTTCGTCAACAGGACGAAACATATTTCACTGCGTTACTATTTCGTCAAGGATGAAGTCGAGAAGGGGAGAATGCGATTGGTCTATTGTTCGACCAACGAAATGGCTGCTGACTTCTTTACGAAGAAGCTGACACGACAGAAGTTTCAGTACTGTAACAAGCTTTGCGGGATCTTCAAGAAGTGACAATATCGAACTTCCAGAAATGAAGGGGAGTGTTGTGGTATAATTCATACTTAGCATTTCTGTAAGTCGTTTATCGATAGATAATGACGAATCCTACTGTAGAAGAGAAGTGCGTAGGATGGCGTCAGCAAATAGCGTCGTCATGAGGACAGTCGTTTCAGTCACGCGAACAGTTGCACCTCTTCATTATCATTAAGGGCGCATAGCGCGATAGTGACGAACAGGTACATTAGCGAACAGGTACTTTCCTAGAACTATAAATCTTTGGTATGTCTTTTTATTATTAACCCTTGCGATTTCAACTTTGAGAGCTTTAAGACTTGACTTTCACAGAACTATATATTCAAGTTCACTCTTACAAGACTTCCGTTGTCTTACTAGTCTACTATTCCAGTAAAGATCCTAGGCTAACACTTGAGGTTTTCCAAGTGTTTGTGTTTGCAGATTCTACATTTAGTCTCCTGCAACACGTGTTAAATTATTACAATCAGCAGGGTTGGCTCCATATATCCACCCTCTCTGGGGAAAACCTTCCCAGTACCCTCCCTAGAGAGAGAGAGAGAGAGAGAGAGAGAGAGAGAGAGAGAGAGAGAGAGAGAGAGAGAGAGAGAGAGAGAGAGAGAGAGAGGATCGACAGGGATATCCCAGTGCCACGACACATCCCCCTGCTGGGATAGCGTGTACACCAGAAAGTGAACCCCGGATGGCTCTGATACCAAGTCATAAAATCACCAATGTTAAATTATATAAGTTGTTATATAAGTGTAGGCTTGGTAGATGTTACTGAACATTATTGTAGAGGGTACAACATCCCTCCTTGTATCCCTCTCTCTTCTTTCCTAGTCCTTTTTTTCTCTCGTCAAACTTCACGCCTACCTCATAGATCTAGATCTCACACCATATTCATGGCTTAACCTATTTCTACTTAGCCTATTTTCACGACATGGTTTCAGAGCAGGACGCCCTTCTTGGGCCTGTTCTCCACGCTTCCGCCGCGTACTCGTCCTTCAAGTGCCGCCGTCGCGGCCTTCTGTCCGTTTGCCGCCGTCGCGGCCTTCTGCCTATTCGCCGCCGTTGCAGCCTTCCTACTGCCTGCCGCCGTGGCACCGTTTCCAAGATGCCGCGATGGCCCCTGCGTGCTGTCGGCCCAGCGTCGATGAGCAGCTGCGGCGGCGACGCTACGCTGTGGTGGCGCCGTCTTGGTGCTGTGGCTGCGACATCGGCCTGTTGACGTCGCACACGACCTGCGTCGCTGTTGGAAATGCAGCCCACCCGCTCGCCTGTAAGTGCCGCGCCAGCAATGGCGCCGCGCTGAAGATCCAAAGCCGCGCCCCTTCCCGCTTTCCTCTGTCCCCTCCTCTTCGCCACAGCCGCCGTCAGACTCTCGCCGGTCGTTCCCCTGGTGCGGAGTTTGGACACGCCGCCGGAAGGGCGGGGGCCGCTGCCGTCACCGCCGTCGTAAGCAGAAGCCGTCGCCGTCGCCGCTGTCGTCGTCGCAGGCCTGTTGCCGCCGCACGTCCGTCATCACCGTTGCTGTCGCCGCTGCTGGGACTGCCGCCGTCGCCATCTCCAAGGCCTTGGGGTTGGCCTTGTTGGAGTCGTCGTGGCTGATGGGAATGGGGGTGCTAGATAAGGGGGTGTGGGGGTGTGTACTTCTACTACCAAGCCTAGAGGGTGTGTTAAATTATATAAGTTGTTTTATAAGTGTAGGCTTGGTAGATGTTACTGAACATTACTGTAGAGGGTACAACATGTCAACTTATACATATGTTCTGTGTAGAAGTTATAGGCTAGACTAGATGTGTGCTTCTAGTGAGTACAACCCAACAGGTACATGTACTAGGTTTCTCTTCCTAGTAGATTTATTATCGTATTCTAACACAACACCCCTCCTTGTATCCCTCTCTCTTCTTTCCTAGTCCTCTTTTATCTCGTCAAACTTTACGCCTACCTCCTAGATCTAGATCTCACGCCATATTCATGGCTTCACCTATTCCTACCTAGTGTCAAACATAAGCATAACTCATGTTTGTATAGACTGTATAGGGTCGCCTCTTAGAGGGTACAACACTTTTAGGTATATACCCTTGTACTCTCTCTCTATTCAAACACTTCAGTTCTAAGATGGTATCAGCAGTAGGTAGGTCCCACCGCCCCCCCACGCTTCCGCCCTAGGATCTACCCCCGTGCGTCGCGCCCCCTAGGCCCCGTCGCGTCACCTAGGACCAGTCGCGCCCCCCCCTGGGCCCGTCGCGCCCCCCTGGGCCCCGTCGCGTCACCTAGGACCAGTCGCGCCCCCCCCCTGGGCCCGTCGCGCCCCCCTGGGCCCCGTCGCGTCCCCTGGGCCCCGACACGCCCCCCTGGGCCCCGTCACGCCCCCCTGGGCCCCGTCGCGCCCCCTGGGCCCCGTCACGCTCCCCTGGGCCCGTCGCGCCCCCTAGCACCCGTCCCGCCCCTCCTGGGCCCCCCGTTGATGCCTCCTGGCCCTGTCGCGCGACTCCTAGCCCGTCGCGCCTTACCTAGCCTGTCGCGCCTTTCCTAGCCCGTCGCGCCTTTCCCAGCCCGTCGCGCTTCCTAGTCCGTCGCTCCAGCCCCGCGACCGTCCCAGCCGGCCCCGCGACCGTCTTAGCCGGCCCCGCGACCGTCCCAGCCGGCCCCGCGACCGTCCCAGCCGGCCCCGCGATCGTCCCAGCCAGCCCCGCGCCCGTCCCACACCGGCCCCGCGACCGTCCCAGCCGGCCCCGCGATCGTCCCAGCCGGCCCCGCGCCCGTCCCAGCCGGCCCCGCGATCGTCCCAGCCGGCCCCGCGCCCGTCCCAGCCGGCCCCGCGACCGTCCCAGCAGACCCCGCGACCATCCCAGCCGGCCCCGCGATCGTCCCAGCCGGCCCCGCGACCGTCCCAGCCGGCCCCGTGCCCCTCCCAGCCGGCCCTGCACCTGTTCCAGCCGGCCCCGCGACCGTCCCAGCCGGCCCTTCGTGCCCGTCCAGGCCGCCCCTGCATCCGTCCCAGCCGGCCCCGCGCCTGTCCCAGCAGGCCCCGCGCCCGTCCCAGCCGGCCCCGCACCCATCCCTGCCGGTCCCGCGCCCGTCCGAGCCGGCTCCCGCGCTTGTCCCGGCCGGCCCCGCGTCGACTTCCGGCCCTTCCTCGCCGGCCCTACGACCGTCCGATCTGCACTCTCCCTGGTACGGTTCTCCACCACCTTTCACCGCACTGTACCGCACTGCACTGCACCGCATTGCACTACGCTGCACCGCACTGCACCGCACAGCACCGCCCTGCACTGCCCTGCATGGCACTGCCTCGCCTTGCACCGCCTTGCACCGCACTGCACTGCCCTGTTCTGCACTGCACCGCAATGCACCGCACTGTATAGTCCTGCACTGCCCCTGATGGCGGCGGAGCTTCGCTTCGACGCTGAAGGCCAGCCTCTGGAGTTCGAGGCGTGGCTTGCCGACTTCCGGCGTCAACTCACTGGCCAGCGGCAGGATGGTGAACCGCTTTCCGCACACCTTGACGGTACGCTCCCCTGCCCAGACCCCCCTGCTGTTCTGCTCGCTGACTCCGCACCCACTGAGCGCGAGTCTACTGCTGCCACTGCCCGTGCGCGCTCTATCTGGCTTTCTCGAGATGCTGTCGCTCAGCTTGCCATTAGCAATGCCCTTCCCCCGTCCGAGCGCCCCCGCTTTAGGTCCCTCACTACTGCCCAGGCTTACTTAGATGCTGTCATCAAGCGCTATTCCACCCCTCCGGCTGCCTCGGTGGGTCGCCTGATCCTCCCGATGCTCTTTCCTGACCTTGCGTCTTTCCCCACTGTCTCTGACCTCGCTGCCCACCTGCGCTCGATAGATGAGACCTGGCGCGCTGCCTGCACTGACGCACAGCTTAGAGCCCACCATCCGCCCATTACCTCTACCCTTTACCTGCTTGCCACCCGCCTCCCTGACCGCCTTGCTGTCGCCCGCGACCGCATCCTTAGCATTCACCCCGCAGACCTCACCCTCACTGACTTTATAGACACCCTGACTGTGATTGAGACCCGCCACC
The DNA here is from genome assembly GCA_027943415.1 of Closterium sp. NIES-67. Lineage (NCBI taxonomy): Eukaryota > Viridiplantae > Streptophyta > Zygnematophyceae > Desmidiales > Closteriaceae > Closterium > Closterium sp. NIES-67. The sequence continues at coordinate 484,550 of BQMB01002270.1, read as the reverse complement.
GCTCCATCGCCCAGGCGAGCGGTACCGTGCCGGTCCCTATCTTTCAGGGTTGTGCCCCCGCCCAGTGTACTTTCTCCGACGGCTCTGCCGCTGTGGCTGAGACTGCTGCAGCAGCGCAGTTTCGTTCGGGGAAGGGCCGCCACCCCAAGGTTGGGCGCGGCGGAGGAGGCGGGGGTGCGGGAGGGGGTGGTGGTGGAGTTGGGTCGTCTGGTGCTGGAGCTGACGAGGGGACCCTGCCCAGTCCAGCTGAGCCGCCACCCCTGCAGTCGCAGCAGCAGCAGCAGCAGCCGCAGCAGCCGCCGCAGTCGCAGCAGCCTTCGCAGCAGCCGCCGCAGACGCGGCAGACGAGTGTCCTCCCGCCCAGGTGGCCCGGCGCTGGCGGTGGTCGGGCGCGTGGTGGTGTGCCGAGTGGTGGTTCTGGAGGCATGCGTTGTCAGTACCAGATCCAGACCGGTCCTCGCCGCGGCTTCGTTTGCGGTAAGATCGGTCACTCCACTCCCCGCTGTTTTCGTCGCCTGGACGACCTGTTTCGTCAGCGCTTCGGCCCGTCGCCAGACATCCCGGACTGCCACAGTTTGCTTAGTCGTAAGATTCAGATTTTTGACATGGACATGGATGCCATTGTTTCTGCTCTGCATGTGATGTATGCTGATGACTCTAGTGTGCTTCCCGCTTATTACTCACTGTCGGATAGTGTAGGTGTGCCTAGCTTAGCCTCCCCTGCTGCGTCAGGCGTAGGATCCCCTGCTTTGTGTAGTCTTGGTGCTTCCGCTGTCGTTCCGTCGCCAGACGCCTCTGCTTCGCTTTCCTTCACCTTGGACTCTGGTGCTTCCCGGTGTTTCTTCCGCGACTTCACCACACTGACGCCGCTTCCTGTTCCTGCTGCCGTTTCTCTTGCTGACCCCTCCGGCGGTCTGGTAGTCGCCCGCAGTTCCACCACCCTTCCCTGTCCGGCGGTTCCTTCGGGCACTCTCACAGGTCTGCATATCCCCTCGTTCTCCAGGAACCTAGTTGGTGTCGGCTGCCTCCAGGACCTTGGCGTCACCACTACGTTCCCTGGTCACGAGCGGTATGCTGTCTGTACCGAGGCCGCCACTGGTGCCCCCCTGTCCACGTTCCCCCGGGACCCGGTGTCCGGCCTGTTCACTCTGGACACCGTAACCCCCCCGGCTGGAGCGCTCCCTCAGGTGGCTGCGTCTACCCAGGTTGCTGCTGCCTGCTCCTGTCGGTCCCTCACTCACCCGACTCTCCTTTGGCACCACCGCCTAGGTCACCCTGTGCTCCCGCGTCTGCGTCACATGTCCCAGCACGGTCTTGTCCTTGGTCTCTCAGGTTCTCTCCCCGCGTTTCCCTCCTCCCCAGCCCCACCTTGCACGCCTTGTGTCGAGGGTCGGCTTTGCCGTGCCCCGCACTCCTCCTCGTTTCCCCCTACCGCCGCGCCGCTGCAGACCCTGCACCTCGACGTCTGGGGCCCCGCCCCCGTCCCTGGGCCGCGTCGCGAGCGCTACTTCCTTGTGCTAGTCGACGACTTCACTCGTTACACCACAGTCTTTCCCCTAGAGCGCAAGGCCGACGTGCCTGGCGCTCTCATCCCCTGGCTTGTCTCTGCGCGTGTCCACCGTGGTCTCCCTGTCTTGCGTCTTCACTCCGACCGTGGTGGCGAGTTTGCCTCAGGTGTCCTTGGTCGCTTTTGTCGTGCGGAGGGCATCACCCAGACGTTCACCCTACCGGACTCCCCACAGCAGAATGGGGTCGCTGAGCGATGCATCGGTTTGGTCATGGTCCATGCCGGTGCACCCCCATTTTATGTGGCCATTCGCTGTGCGCTACGCTTCTCACCAGCTTAACCTGTGGCCGCACCCTCAGCAGCCGCAGGTTTCGCCGACCCGTCTTTGGACTAGGTCTCCTGGTGACGCGTCTGCGTTCCACGTCTGGGGCTGCCTTGCTCACGTCCGTGCCTCCGACACGGACAAGCTCACTGCCCGCACCCTTCCCTGCGTCTTCCTCAGCTTTCCCCTTGACGCGTCCGACTGGCACTTTTACCACCCGCCGTCTCACCGCTTCTTTCACTCTCGCGACGTCACCTTTGACGAGTCCGTCTCATACTACCGTCGCTTCCCCCACCGCGGTCCCCCGGTTACCCCCCCCCTGTTCCTGGTCACTCCTTCCCTGGTAGTCCCTGCCCCTCCCCCTCCTCCTCTTCGTCCTGCCCCCTCTGGTGTGTCCCACGTCACCCCCCTTCCGTCGGTGGACCCGGTTGAGGAGTCTTCTGACTCTGGTGGCACTGCTGCGCAGTCCTCGCCGGCCGCCCCTCCCCCGGCGTCCCCTCCTCAGTCCCCTCCTCCACCGCCTCTGCCGCCGCTGCAGCCGTCATTATCGCTGCCGCCGCCGCCGCCGCCGTCGCAGCACCCGTTCGTTGACTCTGGGGGTGCTCGTCCCGGTAGCCCTGGGGGTGGATCCTCTGGGGGTGCTGGTGTGGAGTGTGCCGGTGGTAACCGCGGAGCCGCTTGCAGTCCCGGTGTCGCCGTTGTGCCGCCGCAGCAGCAGTCCCCGCCGGTGTCAGCCCTTCGCCTGCTCGGCCTTCCGTCCCCTGACCCTGCGGCTGTTCCTCTCCGACTGTCTCCTCCTCTTCCCGTCTACAGCCCTGTGTTCCCTCCGCCGGACTCGTCCCCGGCCCGTCTTCCTCCTCGTTCCCCTCCTGTGTCCCCTCCGTTGTCTCCTGACCCGACTCCTCCGTCGCACGTCTGGTCTCACCGTCCCCCCCGTGCTCGTCCTGCCTCGCCTGTCTTGCGCTCCCACCCTATGTTGCTTCGTTCCCACGCGTCTCGTCCTCCCCTTCTCCCGTCGCCTCCTCCATCCTCCCTTGTTGTTGCACCCCCCCCCGCTATCTGACTACCTTCGTGCCGCTCGTCCTCTTGTTCCTCTGGTCCTTGCCTCTCTAGTTACCGACCCGTCTGTTCCGGTCTCGTGCCTTGACGCTCTTGTCGCTGCGGTCGTTGACTTCGCCTCTACCCGCCGCCTTGACTACGCCACCGCTCTGGTCTCTGACCCTGCCTGTCCTCCGTCTGTCGGGGGTGCTCCTGCCCTTGGCAGTGACGTCCTGGAGGACCGCCAGTTTGAGCTTGCTTTCCTATCCGAGGCTGCTCCCCATCTCTGTTGCATGCTGCTAGTCCCTGAGGGTGACCCAGACGCTTTCGACATCCCGACCCCTCGCACTTACGCTGAGGCGACCTCGGGACCTTGGGCCTCTCAGTGGATAGCTGCCATGGAGCAGGAGATGGCATCTTGGAGATCCACCGGCACCTTCGTCGACGCAGTTCCCCCGCCTGGGGTGAACGTAGTCGATGGCCGCTGGCTCTTCAAGGTGAAGCGCCCTCCTGGAGAGCCGCCTGTGTTCAAGGCACGCTACGTGGCTAGAGGCTTCAGTCAGCGTGAGGGGGTGGACTTCTTCCAGACCTTCGCTCCGACCCCGAAGATGACTACTCTTCGGGTTCTGTTACACCTAGCTGCTCAGCGTGACTACGAGCTTCACTCCCTCGACTTCTCCACAGAGTTTCTTCGGGGCAGCCTACACGAGCAGGTCTACTTGCGTCGCCCTCAGGGCTTTACTGGCACCTTCCCTCCTGGGACCCAGTGGCTCCTGCGGCGCCCAGTCTACGGCCTGCGCCAGGCTTCCCGTAAGTGGCACGACACTCTCCGTGCTACGCTTGCTGACCTGCAGTTCTTTCCGTCTTCCGCAGACCCTTCACTCTTCGTTCGTGCTGGCCAGACTCCGTTCTACATCCTTGTTTACGTCGACGACCTGGTCTTTGCCACAGCAGACAGGGACGCAATAGCCTCCGTGAAGGCAGAGCTGCTGAAGAGACACACGTGCACTGACCTTGGAGAACTGCGCCGTTACCTTGGCTTGCAGATCTCCAGGGACAGAGCAGCGCGCACCATCACCCTGACTCAGTCACACTTGGTGCGCCAGGTCCTTCAGAGGTTCAGCCTTCAGTTCTCCTCTGCACAGCCCACCCCTCTGCCTGTAGACCACAGACTCTCGGCTCCAGTGTTTGAGGAGTCGGTAGAGCCCAGCGGCCCCTACGCAGAGCTCGTGGGTTGCCTCATGTACTTGATGACTTGCACTCGCCCAGATCTCGCGTACCCTCTCAGCATCCTGGCTCGCTTTGTGGCCACAGGCAGACACCGACCGCAGCACTGGTCTACCGCTAAGAGGGTTTTGCGTTATCTTGCTAGTACATCAGGCATGGGTTTAGTGCTTGGAGGACGCAGGCTAGTGGTCCTAACTGGACACACAGACGCTTCGTGGGCTGACGATGCCGAGACACTCAGGTCTACCCAGGGCTACTGCTTCAGCCTTGGCTCAGGTGCCGTCTCGTGGAGAGCTACCCGCTCCTCGTCTGTTGCCCAGTCCAGCTGTGAGGCTGAGATCTACGCTGGTGCCATGGCGGCACAGGAGCTCCGCTGGCTGACCTTCTTGCTCACTGACTTAGGTGAGCGGCCTAGCTCTGCCCCGGTCCTGTTCGCTGACAACAGGGCCATGATCCTCCTGTGTCAGGAGCCTCGACTCGAGGGAAGAGCGAAGCATATTCAGCTGCGATACTTCCTCCTGCGCGAGCGACAGCAGCGACGCCAGGCTCGCGTAGTACACTTGGCCTCAGGTGCCAACACAGCTGATATCTTTACGAAGGCGCTTGCGCCTAAAGATCATCAGCGGCACTGCGTACAGCTTGGTCTAGTTCCAGTAGCCTCTCACTTGCTAGGGCCTTGACTTTGTACTGTCATTTATATGCATACTCAGACTGGACTTGTGTCCTCTCCCAGTGGCTGGACTAGTAGTGCCGCCTTGGTCTTGTTCTTGCCTTGTCTCAACCCCGTCAGACTGGTCTTTTAGACCCTTCTCTCGGAGGTTGGACTAGTAGTGCCGCCCTGAGCTGCTTGTTCAGGTCATTCCCCTATGCAGTCTAGGGGGTGTGTCAAACATAAGCATAACTCATGTTTGTGTAGACTGTATAGGGTCGCCTCTTAGAGGGTACAACACTCTTAGGTATATACCCTTGTACTCTCTCTCTATTCAAACACTTCAGTTCTAAGACCTAGCCTATCTTCACGAGAACCAATCCTAACATCTGGGAAAAGAAGGGATGTCATCAGGAGGGTTGGCTCCATATATCCACCTATCAGAATTGAGAAGTGAATGATGGATAGAGTGAGAGTACACACAGATATACCTAAGTGTTGTACTCTCAAAGAGGCGACCCTATACAGTCTATACAAACATGACAAATACACATGTTTGACACACCCCCTAGACTGCATAGGGGAATGCCCTAAACAAACAGCTCAGGGCGGCACTACTAGTCCAACCTTTGAGACAAGGGTCTGAGAGACCAGTCAGAAGGAGTACAAACAAGGCAAGAACAAGAGCAGGGCGGCACTACTAGTCCAGCCACTGGGAGAGGACACAAGTCCAGTCTGAGTATACGTATAAAGGACAGTACAAAGTCAAGGTCCTAGCAAGTGAGAGGCTACAGGAACTAGACCAAGCTGTACACAGTGCCGCTGATGATCTTTAGGCGCAAGCGCCTTCGTAAAGATATCAGCTGTGTTGGCACCTGAGGCCAAGTGTACTACGCGAGCCTGACGTCACTGCTGTAGCTCGCGCAGGAGGAAGTACCGCAGCTGAATGTGCTTTGCTCTGCCCTCGAGTCGAGGCTCCTGACACAGGAGGATCATGGCCCTGTTGTCAGCGAACAGGACCGGGGCAGAGCTAGGCCGCTCACCTAAGTCAGTGAGCAAGAAGGTCAGCCAGCGGAGCTCCTGTGCCGCCATGGCACCAGCGTAGATCTCAGCCTCACTACTGGACTGCGCAACAGACGAGGAGCAGGTAGCTCTCCACGAGACGGCACCTGAGCCAAGGCTGAAGCAGTAGCCCTGGGTAGACCTGAGTGTCTCAGCGTCGTCTGCCCACGAAGCGTCTGTGTGTCCAGTAAGGACCACTGGCCTGCGTCCTCCTAGCACTAACCCCATGCCTTATGTACTAGCAAGATAACGCAGAACCCTCTTAGCGGCAGACCAGTGCTGCGGTCGGTGTCTGCCTGTAGCCACAAAGCGAGCCAGAATGCTGAGAGGGTATGCGAGATATGGGCGAGTGCAAGTCATCAGGTATATGAGGCAACCCACCAGCTGTGCGTAGGGGCCGCTGGGCTCTACCAACTCCTCAGACACTGGAGCGGAGAGTCTGTGGTCTACAAGCAAAGGGGTGGGCTGTGCAGAGGAGAACTGAAGGCTGAACCTCTGAAGGACCTGGCGCACCAAGTGTGACTGAGTCAGGGTGATGGTGCGCGCAGCTCTGTCCCTGGAGATCTGCAAGCCAAGGTAACGGCGCAGTTCACCAAGGTCAGTGCACGTGTGTCTCTTCAGCAGCTCTGCCTTCACGGAGGCCAGTGCGTCCCTGTCAGCTGTGGCAAAGACCAGGTCGTCGATGTAAACAAGGATGTAGAACAGAGTCTGGCCAGCACGAACGAAGAGTGAAGGGTCTGCGGAAGACGGAAAGAACTGCAGGTCAACAAGCGTAGCACGGAGAGTGTCGTGCCACTTACGGGGAGCCTGGCGCAGGCCGTAGACGGGGCGCCGCAGATGCCACTGGGTCCCAGGAGGGAAGGTGCCAGTGAAGCCCTGAGGGCGCCGCAGGTGGACCTGCTCGTGTAGGCTGCCCTGAAGGAAGGCAGTGGAGAAGTCGAGGGAGTGAAGCTCGTAGTCACGCTGAGCAGCTAGGTGTAACAGAACCCGAAGAGTAGTCATCCCCCTCGCCCTGACTGAAGCCTCTAGCGACATAGCGTTCCTTGAAGACAGGCGGCTCTCCAGGAGGGCGCTTCACCTTGAAGAGCCAGCGGCCATCGACTACGTTCACCCCAGGTGGGGGAACTGCGTCGACGAAGGTGCCGGTGGATCTCCAAGATGCCATCTCCTGCTCCATGGCAGCTATCCACTGCGAGGCCTAGGGTCCCGAAGTCGTCTCAGCGTAAGTGCGAGGGGTCGGGATGTCGAAAGCGTCTGGGTCACCCTCAGGGACTAGCAGCATGGAACAGAGATGGGGAGCAGCCTCGGACAGGAAAGCAAGCTCGAACTGGCGGTCCTCCAGGACGTCTCTGCCAAGGGCAGGAGCACCCCCGACAGACGGAGGACAGGCAGGGTCAGAGACCAGAGCGGAGGCGTAGTCAAGGCGGCGGGTAGAGGCGAAGTCAGCGACAGCAGCGACAAGAGCGTCAAGGCACGAGGTCGGAACAGAAGGGTCGGTAACGAGAGAGGCAAGGACCCGAGGAACAAGGGGACGAGCGGCATGAACGTAGTCAGACAGCGGGGGGGGTGCAACAACAAGGGAGGACGGAGGAGGCGACGGGAGAAGGGGAGGACGAGACGCATGGGAACGAAGCAACATAGGGTGGGAGCGCAAGACAGACGAGGTAGGACGAGCGCGGGAGGGACGGTGAGACCAGACGTGCGACGGAGGAGTCGGGTCAGGAGACAGAGGAGGGGACACAGGAGGGGAACGAGGGGGGAGACGGGCCGGGGACGAGTCCGGCGGAGGGAAGACAGGGCCATAGACAGGAAGAGGAGGAGACGGCCGGGATGGAGCCGACGCAGGGTCGGGGGACGGAAGGCCGAGCAGGCGAAGGTCGGACACCGGCGGGGACTGCTGCTGCGGCGGCACAACGGCGACACCGGGACCGCAAGCTGCTCCTCGGCTACCACCAGCACTCTCCACTCCAGCACCCCCAGAGGGACCACCCCCAGAGTCAGCGAACGGGTGCTGCGACGGCGGCGGCGGCGGCGGCGGCGGCAGTGACAACGAAGGCGGCAGAGGCGGTGGAGGGGGGGACTGGGGAGGGGACGCCAGGGGAGGGGCAGCCGGCGAGGACTGAACAGGAGGGCCACCAGAGTCAGAAGACTCCTCAACCGGGTCCACCGACGGAAGGGGGGTGACGTGGGACACACCAGAGGGGGCGGGACGGGGAGGAGGAGGAGGAGGGGCAGGGACTACCGGGGAAGGAGTGACCAGGAACAGGGGGAGGGTAACCGGGGGACCTCGGTGAGGGAAGCGACGGTAGAAGGAGACGGACTCGTCAAAGGTGACGTCACGAGAGTGAAAGAAGCGGTGAGACGGCGGGTGGTAAAAGTGCCAGTCGGACGCGTCAAGGGGAAAACCGAGGAAGACGCAGGGAAGGGTGCGGGCAGTGAGCTTGTCCGTGCCGGAGGCACGGACGTGAGCAAGGCAGCCCAGACGTGGAACGCAGACGCGTCACCAGGAGACCCAGTCCAAAGACGAGTCGGCGAAACCTGCGGCTGCTTAGGGTGCGGCCACAAGTTAAGTTGGTGAGAAGCGTAGCGCACAGTGAACGGCCACAGAAAATGGGGTGCACCGGCATGGATCATGGAGGTGCGAGCCACCTCCATGACCAAACCGATGCGTCGCTCAGCGACCCCATTCTGCTGTGGGGAGTGCGGTAGGGTAAACGTCTGGGTGATGCCCTCCGCACGACAAAAGCAACCAAGGACACCTGAGGCAAACTCGCCACCATGGTCGGAGTGAAAACGCAAGACAGGGAGACCGCGGTGGACACGCGCAGAGACAAGCCAGGGGATGAGAGCGCCAGGCACGTCGGCCTTGCGCTCCAGGGGAAACACTGTGGTGTAACGAGTGAAGTTGTCGACAAGCACAAGGAAGTAGCGCTCTCGACGCGGCCCAGGGACAGGGGCGGGGCCCCAGACGTCCAGGTGCAGGGTCTGCAGCGGCGCGGCGGTAGGGGGAAACGAGGAGGAGTGAGGGGCACGGCGAAGCCGACCCTCGACACAAGGCGTGGAAGGTGGGGCTGGGGAGGAGGGAATCGCGGGGAGACCAAGGACAAGACCGTGCTGGGACATGTGACGCAGACGCGGGAGCGCAGGGTGACCTAGGCGGTTGTTCCAAAGGAGAGTCGGGTGAGTGAGGGACCGACAGGAGCAGGCAGCAGCAACCTGGGTAGACGCAGCCACCTGAGGAGGCGCCCCAGCCGGGGGGGTCACGGTGTCCAGAGTGAACAGGCCGGACACCGGGTCCCGGGGGAACGTGGACAGGGGGGCACCTGTCACAGGATCGAATGTGTCGAGGAAAGGTTGCACTATCGATCAGTACAAGGCGCTTTTATACTTCCAGAGTACATCAGGTAACCAGGTTTATCTTATCCTAAGGGAATAGACCCTTCTAGAAGATAGAATCACCCTGCGTATAGCCACGTGAGGCTATTGGCTTTAAGGGATTACGGCAGGATTACGCTGGATAATGTCTCTAGTACATTCCATGCCTGGTCGGTGATATAATTATAATAAAGGAAGAGACCAAAGGATAATGGAAAATGGAAAATAGGAAACCAAATGAGATGCGGTAAAACGAGAAATGAAAAGGGAAGGAAATAAGAAAAGGCCAAGTGGTGTAACGGGGTCGTACTCTCACACTTCCCCCCCTCAAAGCTGGGTGGTAGAAGTAACACCCTGCTTGACAAGGTAGTCATGCAGAGGACGACGGGCGTTACCCATGTCGGACTCAGGTATCCAGCTGTCCTCAGAAGGATCATAACCCTTCCAACGGATGAGAAGCTCCACGGTGCCATTCCGACGACGACGATGTGCAAGCACGGACTCGACCTCGTACTCGGGTTCGTTCTGGACGAGGACGGGCGGCGGTGGCGGCGGCTGACGTCCCACGAAGATCGTGTTAGGATCTCGATAGGGCTTCAAAAGTTGGACATGGAAGGCGTTGTGAATCTTCCAGGTAGCTGGCAGGCGTAAGCGGAAGGTAACAGGAGTGACCTGTGCTTCAACGAGAAAAGGCCCGCAGAAGCGAGGTCGAAGTTTAGATGGGAGGTGGCTGATGTCCAGGTTGCGGGTGTCGAGGAGCACCTGGTCTCCCACGGAAATGGTGTGGTCGTTGCGATGGCGATCGGCCTGGCGCTTCTGTTGTTGTTGAATGTCAAGGAGGCGCTTATGGGTCCGATCCCAAAGTTGATGCATGGTTGTAATGAAATCATGTGCGGGTTGGACTGTAGGTGATGCTGTCGGTTTTTGTGGTGTGAGTGGGTGGCGTCCGTAGCAGAGGAAGAACGGCGTCTGTCCAGTAGCGGCATGTGTGGCATTGTTGTAAGCAAACTCGAGTACGGGCAGGTGCAAGTCCCATTTGGAGATGTCGTCCTTGCAGGCTGCTCGGAGGAGTTGCTCAACAATTTGGTTGAGGCGCTCGGTCTGTCCGTCTGTCTGCGGATGGTATGCGGATGACATGGCGAGTTTGGTGCCGAGCAGAGACATAAGTTCCTTCCAGAACTTGCTAGTGAACTTGGGGTCTCGGTCGGAGATGAGTGTAGTTGGGATGCCATGCTGTGAGATGATGTGACGAACGAAGAGCTGTGCTGTCTCCTCGGTGCGTGCCGTCGTGTGTGTCGGGATGAAGTGTCCCATTTTGGACAACTTGTCAATGACGACAAGGATGGCGTCATGACCGCTGGAGGTAGGTGGTAACCCGGTGATGAAGTCCAGGCTAACCACTTGCCATGGTTGTTCTGGGGCAGGAAGAGGCTGCAGTAGTCCCGCCTTTTTCTGCTTGCTGCTCTTCATCCGCTGACATGTATCACACGAGGTGACGAATTTCTGGACGTCGTCTGCCATATGGGGCCAGTAGTAGTGTTTGGCGATACCGGTGAGCGTCTTGTTGCTACCGAAGTGGCCCGCGTACAGGACGTCGTGGTATTCTTCGAGTAGTAACTGGCGCAAAGGAGGGTAATTGGGTACCCAGATTTTTGTGGATCCCTTCCGGTATGCGATGTCATTGTCCCACTGTAGCAGATGTCGCTTTTCTGCCAAGGGAATTTCGGGGTCGATGGCGTACCCGTGGGTGAAGAGTCCCTTGAGTAGTGGATTCATCCCTTCGATCTGAATCGCGGCAACGTGTGCAGGCCGGCTGAGAGCGTCTGCTTTGTTCTTGTGGCCGGGCTTGTACACGATGTCGTAGTGGAAGTGTGTCTCGAGGAAGTCGATCCACCGGACCTGCCGCCTGGAAAGGTTGGGTTGTGTCTTCAAATATTTCAGGCTGCAGTGGTCGGTGTAGACGGTCGTTCTTCGTCCTTCGAGATAGCATCTCCACGCTTTGAAGGCGATGACGATAGCAAGAGCCTCTTTGTCGTGTATCGGGTAGTTGAGTTCTGCCCCGTGCAGTTTCTTGCTGAGGTAGGCAATTGGTTGCAGTCCATTCCCCTGGTCTTGCATCAAGACTGCTCCCACGGCCTGATCACTGGCGTCTGCTTCAATGACGTAGTCACGTTCGGGATCTGGCAAGATGAGTACCGGTGCGGATGTCAGTGCTTGTTTCAGTTGCTCCACGGCTTCCTGGTGCTTCGTCTCCCATTTGTAGGACGTGTTCTTCTTCAGCAGATTCGTGAGTGGTGCCGCGAGTTTTGCATACTGTGGCACGAACCTGTTGTAGTAATTAGCGAAGCCTAGGAACTGCTGCAACTCCTTCACGTTCTCGGGTGTCTTCCACGTACGTACGGCTTCGATTTTCTTGGGGTCGACGTGAACTCCTTGAGCGCTCACCAGGTGTCCTAGGAATTGGACCTTTTTAAGGGCGAATTCGCTCTTGGACAGTTTGACGTAGAATCGTTCCCGTCGAAGAATTTCGAAGACGCGTCGCAGGTGTTCGACGTGCTGCTTCATGTCGCGCGAGTAGATGAGTATGTCATCCAGGTACACCACCACGCATTCGTCCAGAAGTGGTCGTAGAATGTGGTTCATTTCGGCTTGGAACGTTGCCGGCGCGTTGGTGAGTCCGAACGGCATGACCAAATACTCGTACGATCCGTACCGAGTTCGGAAAGCAGTTTTGTGGATAGAGTTGTCCGCCATCCGTATCTGCCAGTATCCGGACCGCAGATCCAGTTTGGAAAATACCGTAGCTCCCCGAAGCTGGTCAAGCAGGTCATCGATTCGCGGTATCGGATATTTATTCTTGATGGTCTGCTTGTTAAGAGCTCGGTAGTCGATGCACATGCGCAGGCTTCCGTCCGGTTTCGGTGTGAAGAGTACTGGGGCACCGTACGGCGAAGTGGATGGTCGGATGAGTCCTTTAGCTAGGAGATACTCGATCTGCTTCTTCATGTCGGTCAGCTCCGTAGGGCTGAGTCGATATGGTGCTCGGAAGGTCGGCTTCGAACCCGGTTCCTCCACGATCTCGTGTTGATGCGTTCGGTATGGCGGTAGCTCGTTCGGAAGATCGTCAGGAAGAATGTCTTGGAACTCCTTCAGTAATTCCTTGATTTTTTCTGGAGTTTCCGAGGCTTTCTCTCCGTCATTCTCCACCTCTGTTGCTATCGCCAGGAACCCGGTGTCGGTCCGCTTCACGTCCTTCTCGAATCGTGCGAGTGTCTCCACTGGGATATCTCCAGTGTCGTCCCAGTTGGGTAGCTGTACTCTCCGTCCATTGTTGTAGATGCTTGCGGTGCGGTTCACCCAGTTGATCTCGGGGTTGAATCTTTTCAGGAAGTCTCGCCCGAAGATCAAGTCAAGCCCTTTGATGTTGGTGATGGGGAGTGCAGGTCTCCAGCGCAGTGGTCCAATTTGTAGATGTAGCACTGCTTCGCCGTGTACTGGTAACTTGCTGCCGTCCACCATCGTTGCAGAGAATCCTGAAGGCTTGTACTCTTCCCGGAGTCGGTCGATCATTGCCTTGTCGCAGACGGTGTGTGACGCTCCGCTGTCCACGAGTGCTTGGAGGCGTCGTCCTTTGCAGATGACCTCGAGCACGAGGGGCAGTCGTTGCTCGGAGTACCCAAAGATAGTTTCATTGATTGGGTCATAGGGTACATCCCAATATTTCGTACACACCTTGGTGTTGCTGTCTACTCCTGAGCTGGCAGCTGGCCGAGGCTGCTTGGAGAACGGCTCTTCTCCAGGGCCCGGAGTTTCCTTGACGACTGTGCGCGTCACTGATGCCGAAGAACTGGATGCACCCGTAGAAGGAGTTCGGGGTTTGTGCAGCTTTTTGTAGACCCCCAGCTTCCTCTTGAGCTGCTTCAGCTCCACCGACGTCTTCCCTGGGGAGCGGGTAGTCGTTGTGGGCTGGTGTCGGGAGAGGACGTTGACTCCGTGGAAAGGTCGGCTTCTTTCCACACTCCTTAATTTGGTCCCCAAGTTGTCCGGTACCGGTATAATCTCCACAGCTGTCTGCTTCTTTTGGAGTCCCTCCCGAATTTTCTCCAAGGCTCTAGCCCCTCGAACATCATAAGTTTTCATTAAAGCTTCTTTATAAGATAACTTTAACGAATTCTTATAATTTCTTGGGTCTTCAAGGAGTTTCCCTGTCTCGGCAGAGTCTTTTTTCGCGGAGTCGTATTTTTCCTCGGCGATTTTCCCTGGCGAAGACTGGTCGTGGGGTGGAGATTTTCCCCCATCATTTCCTCCTTCTCGCGTCGAATCAGCTTCGTCGAAGTTGATTTTTCCGGAATCCCGCGGCCGCTTTCGGATCTTTTTATTTTCGCCAGCTAGATCCGCAATCACTGGCGACTCCCGTTTTTTGTCTTCTGATTGGCCGAAAGATTTCCGCCACTGTTGCGTGCCCGATACTCGGCGCGTGCGGCCTTCATTTTGTTGCAGTCGAAGATTCGGTGGCCCGGCACCCCGCAAAAATCACACGTGTAGTTGGTGTTTTTCGGACGTGGCCGCCCCTCGAATCTGTCGACTTCCATCGGGTCGGCGAACGTGGGGTGAGCCGAGCGGTCGCCCTGTCGCGTACTGCCGACGTGCGTCCGTCGTGTTCCGGCGTTGACCATGTCGAAGCGCTCCGCTGCCGAAACGACGTCACTGTAGCTCGCGTAGTTTGACGCTGCGACTTGTCGTTTGACTTCGGTCTTCAGCCCGGCGAGGTACGATTGTACTTTTTCCCCTTCGGTCAGGTCGGGAATGCGGTTATAAAATTCCTCCATCTGCTGCGTGTACTGTGCTACACTCCCGAACTGTCGGTGTCGATGAATTTTTTCGCGGGCAAGGAAACCTGAATTTATCGGCTCGAATCGTTTCAGCAGGTCGGCGCGGAACTGCTGCCACGTGGCTTCACCGTGGATGAAAGTACTGTTGCCGCCAATCCACTCGAGTGCCGGCCCTCGCATCAGTGTCGCCGCGAGTCGTACACGTTGACCGTCCCGGACTGGCGAGCTCCATCCGACGGCTGCGAAGTAGATCTCCATCCCAGCGATCCATCTGCGGGCGTCGGAGTTTCGATCGCTCGGATCGAACGGCTCAGGTGGGCGCGGTTTCGTAGCCTCGAGAAACTGCTGCGACTGCTGCGTCGTCGCCGTTGTCGTCTCGTGCTGCGCTCCGGCGAGTCGAGTTACTCGCTCGAACTGGTTTCGCCACGCTTCGCGATCCGCTCGCATTTCCTCCTGAAGGGCTGCGATGCGCGCGAAGAGCTGCTGGGTAACCTCGGCGTTGTCGAAGGTTGCCATCCTGTTCAAAACACGCACGGAGGGGGTAATTCGAAAATCGCGGAGCTGGTGCTTACCAGAATCGGCGTCGAATTGGTCGCCCCCGGCGGTTTTTCGAGGCAGGATCCCCGCTGCTGCTGCTTAGCTGAGCGCGGCCGAGTGAGAAAAGCTCTGATTACCAAGTGTCACAGGATCGAATGTGTCGAGGAAAGGTTGCACTATCGATCAGTACAAGGCGCTTTTATACTTCCAGAGTACATCAGGTAACCAGGTTTATCTTATCCTAAGGGAATAGACCCTTCTAGAAGATAGAATCACCCTGCGTATAGCCACGTGAGGCTATTGGCTTTAAGGGATTACGGCAGGATTACGCTGGATAACGTCTCTAGTACATTCCATGCCTGGTCGGTGATATAATTATAATAAAGGAAGAGACCAAAGGATAATGGAAAATGGAAAATAGGAAACCAAATGAGATGCGGTAAAACGAGAAATGAAAAGGGAAGGAAATAAGAAAAGGCCAAGTGGTGTAACGGGGTCGTACTCTCACAGCACCAGTGGCGGCCTCGGTACAGACAGCATACCGCTCGTGACCAGGGAACGTAGTGGTGACGCCAAGGTCCTGGAGGCAGCCGACACCAACTAGGTTCCTGGAGAACGAGGGGATATGCAGACCTGTGAGAGAGCCCGAAGGAACCGCCGGACAGGGAAGGGTGGTGGAACAGCGGGCGACGACCGGACCGCCGGAGGGATCAGCAAGAGAGACAGCAGCTGGGACAGGAAGCGGCATCAGGGTGGTGGAGTCGCGGAAGAAACACCGAGAAGCGCCAGAGTCCAAGGTGAAGGAAAGCGAAGCAGAGGCGTCTGGCAACGGAACGACGGCGGAAGCACCAAGACTACACAAAACGGGGGATCCTATGCCTGACGCAGCAGGGGAGGCTAAGCTATGCACACCTACACTAGGCAACAGTGAGTAATAAGCGGGAAGCACACTAGAGTCATCAGCATACATCACATGCAGAGCAGCAACAATGGCATCCATGTCCATATCAAAAATCTGAATCTTACGACTAAGCAAACTGTGCCAGTCCGGGAGGTCTGGCGACGGGCCGAAGCGCTGACGAAACAGGTCGTCCAGGCGACGAAAACAGCGGGGAGTGGAGTGACCGATCTTACCGCAAACGAAGCCGCGGCGAGGACCGGTCTGGATCTGGTACTGACAACGCCCGCCGCCAGAGCCACCACTCGGCACACCACCACGCGCCCGGCCACCGCCAGCGCCGGGCCACCAGGGCGGGAGGACACTCGTCTGCCGCGTCTGCGACGGCTGCTGCGGCTGCTGCGAAGGCTGCGACTGCGGCGGCTGCTGCGGCTGCTGCAACTGCAGGGGCGGCGGCTCAGCTGGACTGGGCAGGGCCCCCTCGTCCGCTCCAGTACCAGACGACCCGACCCCACCACTACCCCCTCCCGCACCCCCGCCGCCACCGCCGCCGCGCCCAACCTTGGGGCGGCGGCCCTTCCCCGAACGAAACTGCGCTGCAGCAGCAGTCTTAGCCACTGCGGCAGAGCCGTCGGAGAAGGTACACTGGGCGGGGGCACAACCCTGAAAGATAGGGACCAGCACGACACCGCTCGCCTGGGCGATGGAGCGGTAACGGGTCTCTATCACAGTTAGGGTGTCTACAAAGTCGGTGAGGGTGAGGTCTGCGGGGTGAATGCTAAGGAAGCGGTCGCGGGCCACAGCAAGGCGGTCAGGGAGGCGGGTGGCAAGCAGGTAGAGGGTAGAGGTAATGGGCGGCTGGTGGGCTCTAAGCTGTGCATCAGTGCAGGCTGCACGCCAGGTCTCATCTATCGAGCGCAGGTGGGCAGCGAGGTCAGAGACAGTGGGGAAAGATGCAAGGTCAGGAAAGAGCATCGGGAGGATCAGGCGACCCACCGAGGCAGCCGGAGGGGTGGAATAGCGCTGGATGACAGCATCTAAGTATGCCTGAGCAGTGGTGAGAGACCTAAAGCGAGGGCGCTCGGACGGGGGAAGGGCGTTGCTGATGGCAAGCTGGGCGACAGCATCGCGAGAAAGCCAGACAGAGCGCGCACGGGCAGTGGCAGCAGTGGACTCGCGCTCAGTGGGTGTGGAGTCAGCGGGCAGAATAGCAGGGGGGCCTGGGCAGGGGAGCGTACCGTCAAGGTGTGCGGAGAGCGGTTCACCATCCTGCCGCTGGCTAGTGAGTTGGCGACGGAGGTCGGCAAGCCACGCCTCGAACTCCAGAGGCTGGCCTTCAGCGTCGAAGCGAAGCTCCGCCGCCATCAGGAACAGTGCAGTGCGGTGCAGGGCAGTGCAGCAAGGTGGAGTGCGGTGCCGTGCGGTACAGTGCGATGCAGTGCGGTGCCAGGCAGTACAGGGTGGTGTGGGGCGGTGCAGTGCGGGGCAGTAGGGTGCAGGGCAGTGCAGGGCGGGGGGGGGGGGGAAACCGTACCAGTGAGGAGGACCGGGGCCGGGGCAGGGACGAGGGCAGGGGCCGGGCCGGTGCAACGGGGCCGGGCGGGCGCGACGGGGCCGGGCGGGCGCGTCGGGGCCGGGCTGGTGCGACGGGGCCGGGCGGGTGCGTTGGGGCCGGGCTGGTGCGACGGTGCCGGGTCGGTGCGACGGGGCCGGACGAGCAGGACGGTGGCCCAGGAGGGGCGCACCGGGGCTGGGCGGGCGCAACGGGGCCGGACGGGTGCGACGGGGCTAGGCGGCTGCGACGGGGCCGGGCAGGGGGCGACGGGGCCGGGCGGGTGCAACGGGGCCGGGCGGGCGTGACGGGGCCGGGCTGGTGCGACAGGGCCGGGCTGGTGCGACGAGGCCGGGCTGGGGCGACGGGGCCGGGCGAGCGCGACGGGGCCTGAAGGCGTGACGGGGCCCAGGAGGGGGGGGCTCGACGCGGCCCAGGAGGGGCGCTACGGGGCCCAGGAGGGGCACGACGGGGGCCCAGGAGGGGCGCTACAGGGGCCCAGGAGGGGCGCGACGGGACCCAGGAGGGGCGCTACGAAGCCCAGGAGGGGCGCGACAAGGCCCAGGAGGGGCGCTACGGGGCCTAGGAGGGGCGCGACGGGGCCTGGGAGGGGCGCGACGGGGCCCAGGAGGGGCGCTACGGGGCCCATGAGGGGCGTGACGGGGCCCAGAATGGGCGCTACAGGGCCCAGGGAGGGCGCGACGGGGCCCAGGAGGGGCGCTACGGGGCCTAGGAGGGGCGCTACGGGGCCTAGGAGGGGCGCGACGGGGCCCAGGAGGGGCGCTACGGAGCCCAGGAGGGGCGCGACGGGGCCTGGGAGGGGCGCGACGGGGCCCAGGAGGGGCGCTACATGGCCCAGGAAGGGCGCGACGGGGTCCAGGAGGGGCGCTACGGGGCCCAGGAGGGGCGCGACGGGGCCCAGGAGGGGCGCTACGGAGCCCAGGAGGGGCGCAACGAGGCCCAGGAGGGGCGCTACAGGGCCGAGGAGGGGCGCGACGGGGCATGGGAGGGGCGCGGCGTGGCTAGGGGGGTCGCGACGGGGCTAGAGGGGTGAGCGGAAGCGGTAGGTGGGGGGGGGGGGGATCCTACCTACGCGTGATACCATATCAGAATGGAGAAGTGAATGATGGATAGAGTGAGAGTACGCACAGATATACCTAAGTATTGTACTCTCTAAGAGGCGACCCTATACTGTCTATACAAACATGACAATGTTAAAATTATATAAGTTATAATTTAATATAGGCTTGGTAGGTTGTTACTGAACCTTTCTGTAGGGGGTACAAACCCCTCCTTGTACTCCCCTCTCTTCCTAATCGCATCCTTCTTTCTCGTCACTTTTGCCTACCCCTAGATAAACTTCTCCTCACGATATTCCATGGCGTCACTTCTAGTATCCTAGCCTACCTAGCCTCCTAAGTTTAAGAGGCTCGTGTCCTAAGTTTCTAAGATGGTATCAGAGCCGGTCGTGTCCACCGGACCCTCTCCCTACGTACCCGTTGCGTACTCCTGCTGCATTCGCAGCCTTCGCGGTTTTCTGCCTGCCTGCCGTCGCGACGCCAGGATGTCGCGTCGGCCCCTTGTTACCTGCCGTCGCGGCACCAAGGTGTCGCGACGGCCCCTGGTTGCTCGCCGTCGCGGCACCAAGGTGTCGCGACGGCCCCTTGTTGCCTGCCGTCGCGGCGCCAAGGTGTCGCGACGGCCCCTTGGTGCAGCCGTCGCCCGTCCGCCTCACCGCTGCGACATTGACGGTGCGCTGCGGCGGCGTCTACGGCAGCCGACGGCATCGTCGGGCTGCGGCCGGCCGAGCGACATCTGTGGCGTCGCCGGGCCTGCCGCCCGCTCGCCAGCCACGGGCGTCCCTCAGGACGACGTCCTCCCGCCAGTAAGCGCCGCGCCATTTATGGCGCGTCGCTAAAGACTCGCCCCGCCCCCCCCCCCCCCCCCCCCCCATTCTCCCTTCCCCCTGCGTCTTCCCCTCCTCCTGTCGCAGCTGCTGTCTTCTGCCCGGACGTTGCCACATCACCGAGAGCCCTCAGCCGCGGCGGTCGCCGCCTGTTGTCGGCGACCCAGCCGCCTTGAGCCAGAGCTCCGCCGCTGTTTGTCGCTGACCCGCCCAGACGCCGTAGGCTGCCTCGTGTACGGGGGTGTGTCAACGCTTTGCACGAGGGTCAGATACCCGGCTAAGCACGAGCTTGAGGGTGTGCGGGGTTAGGGGGTGGGTTGGGTGGGTGTGCGACTACCAAGCCTAGGGGGTGTGTTAAAATTATATAAGTTATAATTTAATATAGGCTTGGTAGGTTGTTACTGAACCTTTCTGTAGGGGGTACAAACCCCTCCTTGTACTCCCCTCTCTTCCTAATCGCATCCTTCTTTCTCGTCACTTTTGCCTACCCCTAGATAAACTTCTCCTCACGATATTCCATGGCGTCACTTCTAGTATCCTAGCCTACCTAGCCTCCTAAGTTTAAGAGGCTCGTGTCCTAAGTTTCTAAGAGACAAATACACATGTTTGACACCACCTTCCCCGGGGAAAACCTTCCCAGTACCCTCTCTAGAGAAAGAGAGGATCGACAGGATTATCCTAGTGCCACGACAGCATCTGCATTCCGACTTGGGAAGGTGGGGCTGCCGATTTGCAAGTGCTACCGTCAAGTCCTTACTGTCAAACATGTTTAGTTATCATGCTTGTATAGACTGTATAGGGTCATCTTCTAGAGAGTACAACAGTTAGGTATATGTTTGTGTACTCTCTCTCTCTATTCATTAATTTCACTGTTTGATATGGTATCACGCGTAGGTAGGATCCCCCCCCCCCCCCCCCCCTCCCCCCCCCTCACGCTTCCGCTCGCCCCCTAGCTGGGCCCCGTCGTGCTCCTAGCCCCGTCGCGACCCTCCCTAGCCCCGTCGCGCCCCTTCCTGGGCCCCGTTGCGCCCCTTTCTGGGCCCCGTCGCGCTCCTCCCAGGCCTCGTAGCGCCCCTCCTGGGCCCCATTGCGCTCCTCCCAGGCCCCGTCGCGCCCCTTCCAGGGCTTCGTAGCGCCCCTCCAGGCCCCGTCGCGCCCCTTGCAGGGCTTCGTAGCGCCCCTCCAGGCCCCGTCGCGCCCCTTCCAGGGCCTGGTAGCGCCCCTCCAGGGCCCCGTCGCGCTCCTCCCAGGCCCCGTAGCGCCCCTCCTGGGCCCCATTGCGCTCCTTCCAGGCCCCGTCGCGCCCCTCCCTAGCCCAGTCGCGCTCCTCCCAGGCCCCGTAGCGCCCCTCCTGGGCCCCATTGCGCTCCCCCCAGGCCCCGTCGCCCCCCTACCTGGGCTTGGTAACGCCCCTCCAGGCCCCGTCGCGCCCCTACCCATCCCCGTCGCCCCTGCTCGGCCCCGTCGCCCCTGCTCGGCCCCGTCGCCCCTGCTCGGCCCCGTCGCGGCCTATCAGCCGCGTGGCGCCCGCTCGGCCCCTGTCGCACCTGCCCGGCCCCTGCTCGCCCGCCCGGCCCCGTCGCCCCTGCCCGGCCCTGCTGTGGCCTGCCCGGGCCCCGTCCCTGCCGCCCGGCCCCGTCGCCGCCGCCCGGCCCCGTCGCAGCCGCCCGGCCCCGTCGCAGCCGCCCGGCCACGTCGCAGCCGCCCGGCCACGTCGCAACCGACCGGCCCCGTCGCCCCTGCCCGGCCCTGCTGTGTCCGGCTTGGCCTCGTCCCTGCCGCCCGGCCCCGTCGCAGCCGCCCGGCCCCGTCGCAGCCGCCCGGCCACGCCGCAGCCGCCCGGCCTTGTCGCTGCCGCCCGGCCCCGTCGCCGCCGCCCGGCCCCGTCGCCGCCGCCCGGCCTTGTCGTGCCTGCCCGGCCCCGACGCACCTGCCCCGGCCCTCCATACTTCCTGGTACTGTCCCCCGTTCCCCGCACCACTTTGCACCCTCCTGCACTTTCCTGCCCCGCCTTGCATCGCATTGCACCTCACTGGATAGCACTGACCGCACTGCACCGCACTGGACCGCACTGCACCGCACTGCATCGCACTGCACCGCACTGCACCGCACTGCATCGCACTACACCGCACTGCACTGTCCTCCACTGCCCCTCATGGCTGCTGAGCTTCGTTTTGATGTTGAGGGTCAGCCTCTGGAGTTCGAGGCGTGGTTGGCTGACCTTCGCCGCCACCTCACTGGCCAGCGGCAGGACGGCCACCCGCTTTCTGCACACCTAGACGGTATGCTCCCCTGCCCTGACCCCCCTGCTGTGCTGCCCGCTGATCCCACGCCCGCTGAGCGCGAGTCCACTGCCGCTGCTGCCCTTGCCCGCTCTGTCTGGCTTTCCCGCGATGCCCTTGCTCAGCTTGCCATTAGCAATGCCCTCCCCCCCACTGAGCGCCCTCGCTTTAGAACCATTCCTACCGCCCAGGCCTACCTCGATGCTGTCATCAAGCGCTATTCTACCCCTCCTGCTGCCTCAGTGGGTCGCCTGATCCTTCCCCTGCTCTTTCCTGACCTGGCGTCTTTCCCCACTGTCTCTGACCTCGCTGCCCACCTGCGCTCGATAGATGAGGCCTGGCGCGCTGCCTGCACTGATGCTCAGCTTAGAGTCCACCAGCCTCCCATGACCTCTACCCTCTACCTCCTTGCCATCCGCCTACCTGACCGCCTTGCCGCTGCCCGCGACCAGTTCCTTAGCATCCACCCTGCTGCTCTCACCCTCACCGACTTTGTTGACACCCTGACTGCCATAGAGACTCGTCACCGCTCCATAGCCCTGGCGAGCGGTACAGTACCGGTCCCTATCTTTCAGGGTTGTGCCCCCGCTCAGTGTACCTTCTCCGACGGCTCTGTCGCTGTGGCTGAGACTGCTGCTGCAGTGCAGTCCCGCTCGGCGAAGGGCCGTCGCCCCAAGGTTGGGAGCGGCGGAGGCGGCGGGGGTGCGGGTGGGGGTAGTGGTGGAGGCGGGTCGTCCGGTGCCGGTGCGGACGTGGGGACCCTGCCCGGTCCAGCTGCCCCGCTGCCTCCACAGTTGCAGCAGCCGCAGCAGCAGCAGTCGCCGCAGCCGCAGCCTTCGCAGCAGCCGCAGCAGCCGCCGCAGACGAGGCAGGCGAGTACTCTCCCACCTGGGTGGCCTGGAGCTGGTGGTGGTCGTGCGCGTGGTGGTGCACCGGGTGGTGGTTCTGGAGGCGGGCCCTGTCAGTACCAGATCCAGACCGGTCCTCGCCGCGGCTTCGTTTGCGGTAAGATCGGTCATTCTACTCCTCGCTGTTTTCGTCGCCTGGACGACCTGTTCCGCCAGCGCTTTGGCCCGGCGCCCGACCTCCCGGACTGGCATAGCTTGCTTAGGCGTAGCATTAGGATTTTTGACTTGGACATGGATGCCATTGTAGCGGCCTTGCATGTGATGTATGCTGATGACTCTAGTGTGCTTCCCTCTTATTACCCCGTGTTGCCTAGTGTAGCGGTGCCTAGCGTAGACTCCCCTGCTGCGTCAGGCGTAGGATCTCCTGCTTTGCTTAGCCTTGGTGCTTCCACCGCTTCACTGCTGCCTCGCGCGACTGCTGCGCTTTCCTTCACCTTGGACTCTGGCGCCTCCCGGTGTTTCTTCCGCGACTCCACGACGCTGACGCCGCTGCCTGTTCCCGCTGCAGTTACTCTTGCTGACCCCTCCGGTGGTCCCGTCGTTGCCCGCAGTTCCACCTCCCTTCCCTGTCCGGCGGTTCCTTCGGGCACTCTCACAGGTCTGCATATCCCCTCCAGGAACCTAGTTGGTGTCGGCTGCCTCCAGGACCTTGGCGTCACCACTACGTTCCCTGGTCACGAGCGGTATGCTGTCTGTACCGAGGCCGCCACTGGTGCCCCCCTTACCACTTTCCCCCGGGACCCGGTGTCCGGCCTGTTCACACTTGACACCGCGCCGTCCCCGGCTGGGTCTTCCCCCCCGGTAGCTGCGTCCACCCAGGTTGCAGCCGCGTGCTCCTGTCGGTCCCTCACTCACCCGACTCTCCTTTCGCACCACCGCCTTGGTCACCCTGCACTCCCACGTCTGCGTCACATGTCCCAGCACGGTCTCGTCCTTGGTCTCCCCGGTTCGTTCCCCGAGTTTCCCTCCTCCCCCGCCCCACCGTGCACGCCTTGTGTCGAGGGCCGGCTCTGCCGTGCCCCTCACTCCTCCTCTTTTCCCCCTACCACCGCACCACTGCAGACTCTGCACATGGACGTCTGGGGCCCAGCCCCGGTCCATGGGCCGCGTCGCGAGCGCTTCTTCCTAGTGCTTGTCGACGACTTCACGCGCTACACCACCGTCTTCCCCCTGGAGCGGAAGGCCGACGTGCCTGACGTTCTCATCCCCTGGCTTGTCTCTGCTCGTGTCCACCGCGGTCTCCCTGCCTTGCGCCTTCACTCCGACCGGGGTGGCGAGTTTGCCTCAGGTGTCCTTGGTCGCTTCTGTCGTGCGGAGGGCATCACCCAGACGTTTACCCTGCCGGACTCCCCACAACAGAATGGGGTCGCTGAGCGACGCATCGGTTTGGTCATGGAGGTGGCTCGCACCTCCATGATCCACGCCGGTGCACCCCATTTTCTGTGGCCGTTCGCCGTGCGCTACGCCGCTCACCAGCTTAACCTGTGGCCGCACCCCCAGCGGCCGCAGGTTTCGCCGACCCTTCTGTGGACCGGGTCCCCTGGTGACGCGTCTGCGTTCCGCGTCTGGGGCTGCCTTGCTCACGTTCGTGCCTCTGGCACGGACAAGCTCACTGCCCGCACCCTCCCCTGCGTCTTCCTCGGTTTCCCCCTTGACGCGTCCGACTGGCACTTCTACCACCCGCCGTCTCACCGCTTCTTTCACTCTCGCGACGTCACCTTTGACGAGTCCGTCTCCTTCTACCGCCGCTTTCCCCACCGTGGTCCCCCGGTTACTCCCCCCCCTTTCCTGGTTCCTCCCTCCCTGGTGGTCCCTGCCCCTCCCCCCCCCCGCCCCCCCGTCCGGCCCCCTCTGGTGTGTCTCACGTCACCCCCCTCCCGTCGGTCATCCCGGTCGACGAGTCTTCTGACTCTGGTAGTCCTCCGGCGCAGTCCTCGCCGTCTGTCCCTCCCCCGGTGTCTCCTCCTCCACCGCCTCCGCAGCCGCCGTCGCCGCAGCTGCTGCAGCCGTCGTCTCCACCGCCGCCGCCGTTGCAGCCGTCGTCTCCGCCGCCGCCGCCGTCGCAGCCGTCGCTGCAGCCGCCGCCGCCGCCGCCGCCGTCGTCGCTGCCGCCGTTTGTGGACTCTGGGGGTGTCCCTTCTGGGGGTGCAGGTGTGGAGGGTTCGGGAGGTAGCCGTCGCGCAGCTTGTGGCCCTGGTGTTGGTGTTGTGTCGCCGCAGCAGCAGTCCCCGCCTGTGTCCGCCCTCCGTCTGCTCGGCCTTCCGTCTCCTGACCCTGCGCCTGTTCCTCTCCTGCCGTCTCCCCCTCTTCCCGTCTACGGCCCCGTGTTCCCTCTGCAAGACTCGTCCCCGGCTCGTCTTCCCCCTCGTTCCCCTCCTGTGTCCCCTCCTCTGTCTCCTGACCTGACGCCGCCCTCACACGTCTGGTCTCGCCGCCCCTCTCGTGCTCGTCCTGTCTCACCTGTCCCGCGCTCTCACCCTATGTTGCTCCGTTCCCACGCGTCTCGACCTCCCCTCCTCCCGTCTCCTCCTCCGTCTTCTCTTGTCGTTGCGTCTCCTCCTCTGTCCGACTTCTTTCGTGCCGCTCGTCCTCTTGTTCCTCGGGTCCTTGCCTCTCTCGTTACCGACCCGTCTGTTCCCGTGTCGAGTCTTGACGCCCTCGTCGCTGCGGTCGCTGACTTCGCCTCTACCCGCCGCCTTGACTACGCCACCGCTCTGGTCTCTGACCCTGCCTGTCCTCCGTCTGTTGGGGGTGCTCCTGCCCTCGGCAGTGACGTCCTGGAGGACCGCCAGTTTGAGCTTGCTTTCCTGTCCGAGGCTGCTCCCCATCTCTGTTCCATGCTGCTAGTCCCTGAGGGTGACCCAGACGCTTTCGACATCCCGACCCCTCGTACTTACGCTGAGGCGGTTTCGGGACCCTGGGCCTCTCAGTGGATAGCTGCCATGGAGCAGGAGATGGCATCTTGGAGATCCACCGGCACCTTCGTCGACGCAGTTCCCCCACCTGGGGTGAACGTGGTCGATGGCCGTTGGCTCTTCAAGGTGAAGCGCCCTCCTGGAGAGCCGCCTGTGTTCAAGGCGCGCTACGTGGCTAGAGGCTTCAGTCAGCGCGAGGGGGTGGACTTCTTTCAGACTTTCGCTCCTACCCCGAAGATGACTACTCTTCGGGTGCTGCAACACGTAGCGGCTCAGTGTGACTACGAGCTTCACTCCCTCGACTTCTCCACTGCCTTTCTTCAGGGCAGCCTTCACGAGCAGGTCTACCTGCGTCGCCCTCAGGGCTTTACTGGCACCTTCCCCCCTGGGACCCAGTGGCTTCTGCGGCGGCCAGTCTACGGCCTGCGCCAGGCGCCTCGTGAGTGGCACGACACTTTGCGTGCTACCCTTGCTGACCTGCAGTTCTTTCCGTCCTCTGCAGACCCCTCGCTCTTCGTTCGTGCTGGCTCGACTCCGTTCTACATCCTCGTCTACGTAGACGACCTGGTCTTTGCCACTGCTGACAGGGACGCACTGGCCTCCGTGAAGGCAGAGCTGCTGAAGAGACACACCTGCACTGACCTTGGAGAGCTGCGCCGTTACCTTGGCTTGCAGATCTCCAGGGACAGAGCCGCGCGCACCATCACCCTGACTCAGTCACACTTGGTGCGCCAGGTCCTTCAGAGGTTCGGCCTTCAGTTCTCCTCCGCACAGCCCACCCCTCTTCCTCTGGACCACAGACTCTCCGCTCCAGTTCCTGAGGAGTCGGTAGATCCCAGTGGTCCTTACGCTGAGCTAGTGGGTTGCCTCATGTACTTGATGACTTGCACTCGCCCAGATCTCGCATACCCTCTCAGCATCCTGGCTCGTTTCGTGGCCACAGGCAGGCACCGACCTCAGCACTGGTCTGCCGCTAAGAGGGTTTTGCGTTATCTTGCAAGTACATCGGGCATGGGGTTAGTGCTAGGCGGACGCAGGCCAGTGGTCCTTACTGGACACACAGACGCTTCTTGGGCAGACGACGCCGAGACGCTCAGGTCTTCCCAGGGCTACTGCTTTAGCCTTGGTTCAGGTGTTGTCTCGTGGAGAGGTACCCGCTCTTCGTCTGTTGCCCAGTCCAGCTGTGAGGCCGAGATCTACGCCGGTGCCATGGCGGCACAGGAGCTCCGCTGGCTGACCTTCTTGCTCACTGACTTAGGTGAGCGGCCTAGCTCTGCCCCGGTCCTGTACGCTGACAACAGGGCCATGATCCTCCTGTGTCAGGAGCCTCGACTCGAGGGCAGAGCGAAGCACATCCAGCTGCGGTACTTCCTCCTGCGTGAGCTACAGCAGCGTCGCCAGGCTCGCGTAGTACACTTAGCCTCCGGTGCCAACACAGCTGATATCTTTACGAAGGCGCTTGCGCCTAAAGATCATCAGCGGCACTGTGTACAGCTTGGTCTGGTTCCTGTAGTCTCTCACTTACTCGGGCCTTGACTCTGTACTGTCCTATATATCTGTGTGTACACTCAGACTGGACTTGTGTCCTCTTACAGTGGTTGGACTAGTAGTGCCGCCCTGTACTAGTTCTTGCCTTGCCTGTACTCCTTCTGACTGGTCGTTTAGACCCTTGTCTCAGAGGCTGGACTAGTAGTGCCACCCTGAGCTGCTTGTCTAGAACATTCCCCTATGCAGTCCAGGGGGTGTGTCAAACATGTTTAGTTATCATGCTTGTATAGACTGTATAGGGTCATCTTCTAGAGAGTACAACAGTTAGGTATATGTTTGTGTACTCTCTCTCTATTCATTAATTTCACTGTTTGATACTTACAACCTGTCAATCCGATATCGAAACACAACACCTGCCCAATCACTTCGCAGCAATTTAAGGGGTCTGAGTACATGTGGTGTACTGTTCGTTTACATATATTTTTGTATATCTATTATGCCATTGCACTAAGCACTCATCGTTTGAATTAAGAAATCCCATTTCGAGTTTCTTTAGACCCCCGTTGAGGGAGGGGTGCGCCTTCCTCGGAGATAGTGCAATACCGAGGCGACGCGCACAGGGCCGACCAGCAAGCTGGCCATAGGCACCTGCCCCCGAAAAAAATTAATTTAATATCATGTGGTCCGATGGACCACGTATCAGATATTAAACTGATAAGAACAGATACTACACTTGATCTTAGCCAAAAGGCCGAGAAAGGTATGGTACTAACGAGACAAATTTCGGGGTTTACCTTTGGCCGTAGAGGGCTTGTTTCGTGTTCCGTGGGGCTCAGTTCCTTTGGCTTTCCTTCTGGCGAAGTCTGAGGTGCCACGTGTAACGGCTGGACTCCAGCTCGACCTGCTAGTCCCTAGTCGTTGACACACCATGGACTCCATCTGAATTCCTACCTCTCCCATCCATCACGCGTCACAGCCTTGTGTGTCCGAGGAGCAGTACCGCATCACTCGCTTTCGTCGTCGCTCGAGGACTTACTTTCGCAGGTTCCGCAACGCGTCACCGTCGATTTGTCTATCCACCTTCACAATCCAGCATCCCCACGATTCCACATGCTCGCTGAAATGGCCCACCCGCCACTCGTCCCGCCTCCCGAACCCACCACTCGAGTCCTCCCGCTCGCTCCGCGCCTCCCAGCTTTTGCGCGCCGTCTCGCGCCGGGCGCCCGACGCTCGCTGCGGATGGCGGAGCAGACGCGGGTGGGTAGGGGGACTTGGGGGCAAGCCGCGGAAAGAAGACCGCGTGTGTCCCATGATGGGCTCGCCCCAGCGTCGGCAATGCTGCGCTCTGCGCTCTGCTCGCTGGGGTCTGCGGTGTGCGTTCTTCCCTGCGAGGCAGATTTAGCAGTGGGAGAGGCGTTGAAGGCGGCGGAACGGCGAGAGTGCGGATGGCGTTGCGGCGAGCGGGGAGGAAGCGGTGCTGAGAGGCGGACGAGCAGAGGGAACGAGGCTGAGCGGCGGAGGTTGAAAAGCGACGTTATGAGGTGCGACGTCATGAGGTGCGGCCTCGTATTTCTGGGCGTCGGAACCCGAAGACTCTGCTGTCAGCACTGGAAGATTGCGGACGTGGTAGCTGGTGTGGCGAACGACCGGGGAGGGATCTGACGAGGGGCCCAGGGCTCGGTCAGACGTGCGAGGGATGGGTGAGGTCTCGCATGTGGGGGCCTCTGCAACTGAGGCTGCCAGGCTGCAAGGCGGCGAAGCAGGGCGGCGAGGTGGCGGCAAAGCGAGCATGCAAGATGCGAGAAAGGAGGGTCTGAGCGAGGTCCCGTGCTATGTGCGTGGCGTGTGCACGGCACAAGGGGTGTGTGAGGGGTGTGTGAGGCACAAGGGGTGTGTGCGGCACAAGGGGTGTCTGAGGCACAAGGGGTGGGTGAGGCACAAGGGGTGGGTGAGGCACAAGGGGTGGGTGAGGCACAGGGGAAGCCTCTCCCCTTACCTGTTGCCCTTCCCACCTCTCCTTACCTGTTGCCCTTCCCACCTCTCCTTACCTGTTGCCCTTCCCACCTCTCCTTACCTGTTGCCCTTCCCACCTCTCCTTACCTGTTGCCCTTCCCACCTCTCCTTACCTGTTGCCCTTCCCACCTCTCCTTACCTGTTGCCCTTCCCACCTCTCCTTACCTGTTGCCCTTCCCACCTCTCCTTACCTGTTGCCCTTCCCACCTCTCCTTACCTGTTGCCCTTCCCACCTCTCCTTACCTGTTGCCCTTCCCACCTCTCCTTACCTGTTGCCCTTCCCACCTCTCCTTACCTGTTCCCCTTACATGCTGATTGTCAGGGGAGGGATGGGAAGGGGCAGCAGGAGGTGAAGGATTGGCATGTGGCGTTGCATGAGCGTAAGATTTCCTTCCACATAGCCTCATCCTCATTTCCTACCTTTCATTCCTCTGCTCATCTCCACATTTGCCATGTGCTCACACAGGTGCACCTTTGTCCCAAACGTGCCCCTCTACTCTCTGATGATCTCCCTTCCCTTTCATCCCTTCGGTCTCACCCCTTCCCTTTCACCCCTTCCCTCTCATCCCTTCGGCCTCACCTCTAACCTCTTGCCTGTCTCGCATGCCTCACCCATCCCACAAGCACCTCGTCCTGCCTCTCGCACCTCACTTGCATTGCAGGATCTGACAGCAGTGCTGACAGACAGCAGAGCTCACAGACTTTGGGCTGGCTAGGGTTGGCAGGCACGGACTAGGGGGCACATGTGGATTGATCGTACCTTTGCCGTTATGCATGCACGCCTCTCCTGTGCCTCGCAGGATCGGACGGCAGTGCTGGCGGACTTTGCATTGGCTAAAGCAGTGACTGACTGGCCGACACATGCGGAGTGGTCATACCGCTGCTATTACACATCCACGCCTCGCCTGCGCCTTTCAGGATCTCACAGCAGTGCTGGCGCGCTTTGGGCTGGCCAGAGCCGTGACGGACTGGGTAACACATGTGAGCACGAGAGTGATGGGCAGCATGGGGTACATCGACCCCATCTGCTTCCCATCCCATGACACACCTCCTGGGGGTGGGTCTGGTCTGTATGGCCTACACTGCATGCATCCTCCTTATAAGTCACACTGGGTGATGGTAATGGCAACATGGGGTATATCATCCCCATCTACTTCCAACCAGGTCATTCATGAACTCCTTATGGCATGATTGATACTCCCTATGGAGTGGTCATCCATCCTCGTACAACAAGTTTACGTCCATCCACTTCAGTGTTTACATGCGTTTGCTTATAGTGTGCACCCTACCTTCCATTCTTTGTTCACTCCCTCATCCCATTCCCCCAGGCCAACTGAGCCGCAAGACCGACACCGGACTCGATTTAGGCAGTTCCTGATATCTGTTCCGTAGGAATACGCCCTAAGAAACTCAACAAGTGGCACACAATGTGAGGGGGAGAGAAGCAGCATGTCAGAGTCGTACAAGGAAAAATAACACCACATGGCAATCAAGGTTGAAGTGTTGGATTCAAAGTTGTAGTACCCTGGGATCACCACACGCTCATCATGCAACACATCACACTCTGGAAAATCTGTTGCTATATCCCTCTGGTCCTCGTCCTTCCCACTCCCACCATCATCTCCTTCAGCCTCACCTTCGCCCTCTCATTCTTCACTTCGATTGAACCTATCCTCGCCAGTATCCCTCTCACCATCTGTACCACCGTCTGTACCACCATCTGTGCCACCATCTCCCCCCCCATCTTTCCCACTCTTTTGACTGGTCCTGCCTGGGCATGCGAGCTTGTGGGAAGGCCAGTGTGCTTTTTGGCAGTCTCTGCTGCAATACGCCACCTTGCCACACCCAGCGCAGCTCTTCAGCTTCACACCACCACCCACCACCCTCCCACACCCCTCAGCACCGCACACAAACCCTTCCATATCTGGAGAATCAACAGCAGGGATGCTCACCGCAGCAGATGTGGTTGGTGCACCAGCAGTGCTTGGTGCAGCAGAAGTGCTTGCAGCAACAGGGGTGGCTGGCTGCAGTGCTCGCTGTGGCACATGTGTTTACTGCTTCAGCAGCGCCAGGTGCAGCAGGGGTGGTTGCTGGAGCAGGGGTGGAAGAGGCAGCACAGGAGGGAGGGCGGTAGCGTGGCTGCCCCAGCAGCATCTCTCGAAGACAAGCCACCAGATTCACTCCCCCCAGCCATGGCTTAAAAAAAGGTGGCACTTTTGCCTTTCCCCCACTGCTGCTGTTGCCATTGCTACCACCACCACCACACTTGCTGCTGCTGCCGCTGCTGCTGCCACTGGTGGTAGCACTGCTGCTGCTGGCGGGCCCACGCTGCCCCTGCAATCCCCCTTGCAGCCCTTCACAGAACCTGGGGATTGCAGCGGCATCAAGAATCCATCTGATGCCCAGATCCTCAGCCGTTCCCCCCCGCTTCCTGCTGCCTCTGCAAACCTCACTCACCTCCTCTGCCCCAAAGTTGGACCTCCACACAGCCACTGCGGCGGAGCACCACATACGCACCTCCTCCAACACCTCCCCACCACTCCCCTGATCCACCCCACCATCCCAATACCCTTCACTATTCACCCTGTCACCTATTCTCCCTTTCCCATCGCTACGCCCTGTCTCATCAAACCCCAAAATTGGACGAGCCCACCAGACTGCAGCGTGAATGAGGAAGAAGAGGGACAGCTGCTCGGCTCGCATGAGCAGCATATGCAGATTCACAGGCCGGGGCAAGGGTGCGTGGAACTCCAGGCAGCCAACGAGCTTGTGGAAATGAGGGGAGGACGGCGGGAAGACAGACACGACACGGTTGAAAAGGA
Source organism: Closterium sp. NIES-67 (assembly GCA_027943415.1). Lineage (NCBI taxonomy): Eukaryota > Viridiplantae > Streptophyta > Zygnematophyceae > Desmidiales > Closteriaceae > Closterium > Closterium sp. NIES-67. The sequence goes on along the minus strand of BQMB01002270.1, from coordinate 453,217 downwards.
AGCTGACAGGACGGTAGGCAAAGTTGGCGACGAGTGAAACCATGTCGGCATATTGCACATAGCAGTGGAAACACCTCTTGCACCGGGTGCATGCCGGCGGCTCCAAAACAAACCCAGCAAACCCCACCAAAAGTCCACGTCTGCCTTGCAGCGAACGATGGGGAATTTCCTTCAGGCGGGTGGAAATGCACGCACGGGTGCCTCTTCTCTACTTGGTTCGTCTCTCCCACTCCCTACGACCCTCCCATATCCCGCAACAACTCCCTTGTCAACTTTCTTACTCGCCCTCGCCCTCCTAGAGACTCCCCCTGCACGCCATGCCGGCTCAGATGGTGCCTTCTCTGCCAGCTCGGATGGTGCCTGCTCAGATGGTGCCCGCCCCCGTGCCTCTGCTGCCCCACGCTCCTCCACAATCCCCAGGCCAAAGCATCTCAGTCTCTGGTTGAAGGGAAACCTCACAGCAGCATCATCCCCCTGCGACCATTCCTCCCACTCCACAGGAAAGCTGCCCAGGCCCAGAGGCTTGGGGATGGCGCCGAGCCTGATCAACAGGCTCGGAAGATCCCGGAACGGGTGGCACATGGGTAGGACCGTGCTCTGTGGGCCGTCCTTGAAACAGTGTTTTCCCGAAATGGAATCTGACCCATAGACTCGAACCCCCTGCAGAATACAACTGGCCTGATAGGTGAAGGCAGCAACCACAGGATTGCTGTTGACAGGCACAATCCCAGGGTAGGTAGCCATTCCTCCACCCACTCCACCTCCTGCTCCTCCACCTCCTGCTCCTGTTTCTGCTCCTCCTCCGTCTCCCCTTCCATCCTTCTCCCTTGTCTGTTTCAGCCTATATAGAATCTTCCTGGCCACCCTAATCGCTGCATCCTCAACCTGCATCTTGCTCGCGTTGTCCCCATCATGGATAAACGTCTGGGCGTCAATCCAATGCTCTGGCTTAGAAAGCACTGTAGCAACAGCGAGCACGAATTCGGTTGCACCCACACCACTCACATGCATACCCTTGGAAGCACTGATGAGGCTGCTGCTTCCGTCATAACCCCAAATGTTGCTGCAGCTGCTGTCGCTGCTACTGCTGCTGCTGCTGCTGCCCTCACTGCCGTGGCTGCACCTGAACTCCCTCCCTTCCCCCTCCATGCTCCAGAATCCAAGCCATGCCATCCACATACCTCTCCCACACAGGCCCCTTCAAATGCTCTCTCCACTTCCCACCCTTCCCTTCCTTCCCATCCTTTCCATCCTTCCCATCTCCTTTGCTGCTGCTAGCAAACCCAGTGCCCCCCTCACTCCCCATCTGGCCTGCATCCCCTTCTCCCACACCCTCCAATCTCCCCTTCCCCTCCACATGGGCCTTCTCAATTCCGCCTGACAGCAGTTCTTGCAGACAGAACCCAAACCCCTGCTTCATTGCAGCAGTCTCCTTCACTCCGAGAATCTGCACCAGCATGGAGGCGAAATTGACAATCCCCGCCTGCCTGACCGCCCCCAGCTCAGCCACAATCGCAGGCCAGGCAGACGAATACGCGTTCAAGTGTGCTTTCCACAGAGTCACAAGGCGGGGGGATGATGCTGCAAGTGCAAGGAAGGTCGAGAAGCTGACAGCGCGGCGGTAGGCAGCCCAGCAGCTGCTGCAGCGCCAGCAGCAGGACCACGCTGCAGTAGCAAGAGAGGAAGATGTAGCAGGAGCAGGGGCCGAAGAGGCATGTGCAGCAGCATTTGTGGTAGCAAAAATGGCTGGTAGGCGGGACATGACCTTCCCCAAGTCCATGAGCACGCCCACACAGGGCTCAGCCATCCACTCAAGAAACATCGCTTCCGCACTAAGGCGAGGCGCCCTCTCAGCCTTCCAAGCAAACAGCTCATGAGGCGACATTCCATGCCTCCCTTGGAACGCCCGCACCGGTATCCCTTTAGAGTACTCAAAAAGGGCCTGGTTCTCCTGCTCTGAGGCAGCAGCTGCTCGGAAGGAATCAGGCTGCGCCTTGCGCAGGTGGCAACGTAAGTCCTCCAGGTTTTTCATCTCAAGCACGCCCCGTGCTTGGCAGCCCAGTGCGCTGTCGAAGCAGCACTCGCACAGATCCCGATCCCAGCCCCTTGTCACGTCCAGATAATGCACCATCTCCTCCCGAGAGAGCAGCTGAAGCGCCTTCGAGCTTTCCCCAGCTGCCGGTTTCTTCGGTCCATCTCCCGATGGTTTTTCTGATCCACACACCTCTTTCTCAAGTGTCCACTTCAGCTTCTCAAGATTCTTCAACTGATCTTCAATCACCGCAATGGACTGCTCACTCTCCAACAGGAACCGAAGCACCTCAGAAGTGACCTCGGCTTCCTGTTTCTCAGTTGCCCCTCCATTTGGCCCAGTGGACTGCCCTGGTCCACCCAGCTCCGGATGCAGGTCCCGCATTACCTTTCGGTGACCCACCAACTGTTCTTCCAACTCCTAAATGGCCTGTAACAAGATTATCTTCCTCTTTCAAGCTGCTGACAGCCGCAGATGCCTGGCCCTTCTGCACTGCTCCGAAGCTTCCTGTCGGGACTCCCTGCTTCTGCCCTGCTCCATCACTCCCTGTAGGGACTCCCTGCTTCTTCTCTGCTCTATCACTCCCTGTCTGGGCTCCTTTATTCTGCTTGTACCCCTCTCCGTTATTGCGGATGGGTTCGATAAGGACCAACTTGCTGGTAAGCGCAGCAAGCGTTGCAGCGGGAGTAGAGGGAGGACGAGGAGCAGAAGAACGAGGCGCAACTGAAGAAGATGCAGCAGTAGGAGCAGATGCAGCAGGAGGAGCAGATGCAGCAAGAGGAGCAGATGCAGCAGTAGGAGCAGATGCAGCAGTGGAAGCAGATGCAGGAGTGGGAGCAGATGCAGCAGTAGGAGCATCTCCGCACTCTTCAACTTTCTCCATGCACGTCGTTCAAGGGAACCACTTTAATGGTTCTACCCGATACAAGCATGGATTTCTCGACGGTGAGGTTAGGAGAAAGGCATCCTTGCTGCCCAAGAGCCATGAAACGAACTTGCTGTTTGAGATTTGCAACGTCTTGCCCCGCCGCTTTCGAGCCATCCTGTCCTTTCTGCTGGTGACGTGCCTCGCATGGCAGGCAGCAGTCCGGCAGATGCGACTGAAACAGTCTGTTGAATCTAGGCGACTATCGCCTTCGGCGCAGCGAAAATTATTTTGAAATACTCGTGCAAATAGCCTCAAGGGCCTTGCCTCCAAAAGTGATCTCAAAGTAGCTGCTAATCGTCAATACAAAATGACAGCAATTTCCACTAGAAACAATGAGATACAAAGCACAAATGTTCAAACAGATTTATAGTGGAAGTACAAGCAATTTCGCGCTTCGTAACTGCCGTGTGCACTGCGAGTAACTCGCGCACCTCGTGTCAAGCCGAGTCGCACATGCAATACCCGCTTTCTAGTTCCTTCTCGTCCCCAAGTCCGCATTTCTCTCCTCGTCACCCCAAGTCACGGGTAGTCCGTTGTGGGTGGCGGAACCATTCCAACATTGAAGACAGATCGGAGTGGTTCGTCAGGGGCAACAGTAAGAGAGACATCCACGTGTGATCCAGACGGCTTGACTATGAAGCGGTTGTCAGTGAAGCAGTCGGCGCCATACTTGATGGATTCTGTGGTCTCGCCACGTGTATGGTTGCAAGATTCACGATTGGGCAGATCAGGTGGAATTCTAAACATAACCTCGAAAGCCATCTTCGCCGCTTCAGGAGTTGTCAAATGTGCCAGTAATCAATCAGAACCAGTTCCTGATTTGAATCCAGAACCACTGCTAGTCAAGTAAATCCAGTCACGGCTAAGCAGCACAATTTGTTGCTCTTCAGGTAGAGCCAGCCACGGTTTTTAGTAAAAGTCTGTTCTGGTGAAGGACTCGGATCTGTTACTATTCAAACCCTACCGAATCCAAATCTCGTAGTCAGAGTCAGTCGCGGATTAAGAATCCGTCTGCTGGAAACAGAAACACCAGCAATACCCTCTGTCTCGGCAACTGAAGTCTAACGACTCTTTGTGAGTACGGAAGCTGCTGTTAAGACAATGCTTGGATGTAGCCATGAGACTCGTCTCCACTGCCGAATTATGAGGTTTCAAAACAGACCACTGTCCCATGGGAGCATCAGACCATACTATCAAGTTCAGCCGGATTGAGTAGAGGCGTGCTCGACGTTTCTCTCTTATCGCGTACGCTGCTGTCATCATAAGACCCTTGATGTGTCGTCTGAACGCGAAGGATTTCGCAATGGAACGGGAAATTATCTCACGGCCAGAAAATTGACTCAACAATGTCATCGTCCTGAGAAGCATGATCAGACCATCCATTCGGGTGGAAGGAATGCTCGGGGATCTAACTGCTGATGTAAGCTGTCATGACGATATGACCTAGATTGTTGCCGTGGGACCAGCTTGGATGTCGCATTTGCTGAAACTTGAATGCCTGATGAGTCGGAATCGTGTCGAAGCACTAAAAGTACCTCGGGAATTGTGGATTCCAGCTCTGAGGCTCTCACAAACTTCCTCGTTGCATCTGACCTAACCGTTTATAATCCTGAGTATACCATACTGGTACGCGAGCACCTTTCTCAACCATAATGAGCAAACAGAAGGCGAACAATTGTGACTCGCCCTGAGAGTCTGACAGATGGCTTCAGATCGTTGCCGTTAATATCAGAAGAACCCCACCAGCCAAAAGTGAGGAAACGACATATCTACACCCGAATCAAAACGTATCCGACAAAAAATGTACACCTGTTATACGTTTGAAGCCCTCTGGTTTTTCACGCGGCCTGCGACTCAAACTCGGAAACTGAACCGTAGGGGCAAAGTCGACATTAACGTGTAATGAATCGTGTGGTCGGAATGATGACGGGCGGGATTCGCTTAACCTATATGGAAACAACGCGGTTACGATTTTCGCCAATGAGACATCGTCAAAACGCCCGCGAACTTCGCGAGCATGGCTCAATATTTTGTACGCTGCGTTGGTGTTTTGGGGGTTATGCGAACCACCTAGAAATGAAACGGTCCTGAAAAAGTTACTGATTACAACATTGGCAAACGTGTCACGCTAAATGAAACCACACCAACCACACCGCTCTCAAGAACCTCCCACGTCGGACACTAACTGAACCAACACTCGACTGGGACAGGATGCTCCAGCCCAGCAGTAACTTCAACCTCCCAAAACAAACAAAGCGTGTCAGCTGGGAAACAAAGGGGGTACAAGAGTAGAACACACCACAGAGAGTTGCTTCAAGAGCACAATTTCAAATCAAGCACAACACAGTGCACCAAATAAGGGAAACAGATTGTGGAGGGAAGGGGACGGATTCAGGTATGACGCTGGGATGGACGGGGGAAAGACTCGGTCCACCCAGTAGCTGACTTGGATGGCCACGCGGCTGCCGACTTTAGTAGCTGAGCCAGTCGGAGTTGTCAGCGTGGCCATCTAGATCACCAGCCGCGCGCAGCAGAATGTGCCGTCCCGCAACGGTCTCGGGGTCATCTCGCATGTTGACCGTGGGTGGGAGGGTGGGAGGGGGGAGGTTAAGGTTAAGGGCATTGGCCGACGCCCGCGCCAACCTGTCGACAACCACGGGGTTGCGGATGTCGAACAGGTGGCGCAGATCGTTCGGGCTGATGCCCGACGCACGCGCAAACCCGACAAGCATCTCGGATGCTCGACGGGCCACACGACGCAATGCCCGCCCCCCATCAAAGTCGAACGGTGCCTCCCGGGGGCCGGCAGCGGCAGTGCGGCGAGGCTCTGCGGCGAGCGGGTCCACGCCCTCCAAGTGGCAGGTGGGGTGGTTCTCGTCGATGCGCAGAAAGTCAGCTGCTGCCATCGCCGCGCTCCCGAACTGAAGGCGCGGATGATCAATGCCAGCGACTCCAACTCCGGTTCGGTGTCGGCGGGGTCATGCATCGGCGACTCATCGGGCTGGGGGGCGGGCATCCAAGTCGCGGGGAGGATGCGAGTGTGCCACCAGCACCGCTCCACCGTTTTCTGGTCGATGCTGTACCACGCGTCGTGGATCCAGCGGATGACCTGCGATATCTTCGGCTTGAAGCGCTGAAGCTCAGTTGGACAGCCGTTCGCCTCCCATAGCTGGGTGAGCATCGCGAGATACGCGACGCGGTAACGGGCCTTAGTCGTGGCAATTATGCCCTGGTCCAGCAGTTGGATGAAGCAGGTCATGTTGGGAGGTAGGTAGACGATGCGCAGGTTACTCAGCTTCCGAGTCCTAAAACCGAGAATGTCCTCGGTGATCGCGCCGACGGTGTCGAGTCGATGGCTCGACGCGTTATCGACAAGGAGGACGATCGATCTTCCCTCAGCGAACATGGCAGCGTTGAGGGATTCCATGTACGCCGTGAAAACCTACATAACGGTATTAAAAAAAGGGCCATGCTGTTACTCAGACTATAGCGGAAATCCGGAACGAATGGCAGCTGGAAGAAAAATGATAGTGTGTACGAACCGACGAGTGAAAAATAGCAGCAGACACAAATGTACAAGTTCCGTAGGGAATGGAAGGCCGGGATGGGCGATTTGAATGCGTGTTTACCTCGCTGGTCATCCAGCCCTTCTGGTTGTAACGCCAGTGCACCCACGGCTCAGGGTCGAAATTGGTTTCGTTGAAGTCGCGAGGCCGGCGAACCTTGGAGATTATCATTGGCTTCAGCATCGACGAGCCGTCGGTGTAACACGTGAAGACGACAGTGACACGGTCCTTTGCAGCCTTGCGGCCGACCGCTGTGTCGTCAGCCCACGTTTTCCTCGGCTGGAACGCGATAAACAGTGCTGTCTCGTCGAGGTTGAACAGGTCCTTCAGATGCACACCAAGCAGGAGCAGCAGCTCGGGGAGCTTCACGCGAGCCCAATTGACGGCAGCCATGTCAGCATCTGCTGCTTCACCCTTGCATGTCAGATTTTTTAAGCCCATGCGATTCACCGCTTTGTGGATCCAGGACAGCGAACATTTGAAACTGACCGGAAGACCAATAATTCGCGCAAGCTGTTTGGCCTTGATTTGAATAAGTGCCAACGTTAGTGGAATACCTGCAGGGCCGGTATTTTTTATCCACGCCTTAAGCTCAGCCTCGAGTGAAGGATACTGCCCGTGATGAACATGAATGTTCCTCTGCTGGGTAGGCGCTGCCGCCCATTTTGCCTCGTGCTTCAAAATCTTTCCAACAGTGCTCTGGTCAGGCAGCAGACCGTAACGAGTGAAGCACCAGGGCACGAGGTCGTCGAGGCGAAGATGCGAGTTCGCATTTGCATGCTTGCAAATGGCGCGCTTGGTGTCGATCGGAATCTGTGCCCTGCGATGCATGCGAGGCATTGTGACGGGCTGAGAACGCGACTGGAAACGGTTACGGGTGCTGAGACGGGTTGAAAAAGTTATGGAGTTCCACGTCTAAATAGGGATTTTGGCAAGAAGGAATGCAGCTCCCAAGGGGGAGATGGCGTGACGAGAAGGGAGGCCAACCAACTGTACAGGTGGCATGATCACCCGCCACCTCAGTGATTTAGGGGGTCGAAGCCTGCCCTCGTGGACGTCAAACTCTCCACTCGAGCAGGGGGGGTGACAGTCGCCACTTTCAATTACACCTACGTGGCGTTATGACTTCTCAATGGACGGCGAGTACCCGACGACAATCCTAGGAGGTTCGCTAAACCACTTAATCGAGCCGCATGAATTTGATAAGCTCCATCCGATTGGTTCGTGCCTGGATTGCACAGCCCACCAGCGTCATCGAGTTGGATGGATAGGGCCGCTGTACACCTTACAGTGGACTGTATATAGAGGGATATAACCTGAAAACATTTGTAATTTGGTCTCAAGAGAGTTGTTGGACAGTAGCGCTGAGGCCTATAACGTGAATTTGGTGTACCCGAATCTTCGAATCAGCGATTTGCTGTAGAATCGCCCAAACCTGACAGTCAGCCACAAGCTGGGCGATTCTACTGTATGTACAGTAGTTTTGTGCTGCCGAGAAAACAATAAACCCAGGAATACACCTTGAGCCTGATCGAGGAGCACAACTTTTCAGGGTGCCGGTAGACAAAAACACGCAGGGGTTTCGCACGGCATCGTTACAGGCATGTGGGCCTTTCGCACGGGCACGAAGGTTACCATTTTGAAGTTTTGTGGGGTAGGTTTGAGTGGCATATTTTGGCGAGCCATTGTTCACTTAGTTACCCTATGTTAAGTTTCGGCACTTTCAAGCGAGAGTGAGTTTCTCTGGTGTAGCACCAAAGTGGTGGTTGGCGGGTGAGATGTTGAGTGAGTTTCTCTGGTTTGACTTGCCCCTTTTTATACTCGGTGAAATCTGGCGAGGGTTTGGAGTCGCATTTCAGTTCCAAATGTTAGGGGCGTGTTCTAAAGATTTCTTACATTACGAATTGAAGGTTCGTGTCGCAACAATAACTGCTGCGTGGATTGTGGGAATTTGTTTTACGAGTCTGTTCCTGGGTTGGCTATCGGATGTTGAGAACGACCCCTAGCATCGGGGCATCGCGACTCCATTTTGCTGCCAAGTCAGCGTTTGGTTTCATGCGGCAATGCTCAAGCCACAAACAAACCCAGCGAGGCGTACGCACCTTCGTGAGCTCAACGAAGGGCTCGCTGAGCTTCGCCGGAGCGCTATTCCGAGCGTGGTTGGAAGTTTGTGGCGAAAACAGTTGTGGCGCACATATTTCGTCTTGTGCCGCATGTTTGTCACCGCTGTCATGATAATGCTGCACTGCTGGCTCTGTTCACGGCCCACGTTGAGTGGGCCGTTGCCCGTGTGTCAACGCTAATGGGCGGTGGTTTCTGATTGGGCCACGTATTGCGCTGGGCCTCCGGTGTGCTCCAGGTGTATATGACGCGCGTTTTGTTCCAGCGGACAAACCCCCTCCCGGACCTGGCAGGACTGTGGCAGTAACACGATAGAACAAAAACCAGACCTGAATGGACCTGGCTCACTGGGAGAGTGACATATCTCTAGATATATGACTGCGCGAACCTTTAAACACCTCTCAACCTCTCTCGGTCGGTGGTGATTTCGCCAACCTCGTCGAGCGAAGGTAATGACGTCGCAGCACGCCGCGGTTCCCGTCGCGAGCGTCGTGTGGGAGGGTACATTTTCGCATTCAGATACTGTCGTTGAGTTCGAGCCTCTACAGTTCGGGGGAGTTGTACTAGAAGCATATAAGTAGTTGTATGCTTCGGTTTTGCAGCCATTGATTAAAATGGAGAATAGAATTGCCCCACGTTTTGCATTTATATTTGTGCGACTTTTTATACAAAAATCACCTCACAGGAGTTCCTCCCTGTTCATTTGCAATGTGTAGAAGGTGTTTCCAAACTTTGTGAAATTCAAAACTAGGGGGGTACCTTTTTTCCAACCTTAATCCTTGATAAAACATAGTGCCATTTCGACGATTGAGCATCATTTCTAGCAAGGTTTGAAGTAACACGGAGGTCGCCCTATGCAAGACTCACCTCCAGTTCAAATTTGGGACCTTTTGGTTTACGGAATTGGGTTGTGGGCCTTTTTTAATATCCATTTCTGGCAATATTTCTTCTTCCATTCTACAGAACTTGTTCACACTTAAGGTGCTGCTGGCGATGAGGCTGCAGAAGTGCACAACAGCAACGGCCATGCACAATGGACACGGAAGCGAAATCTGCTGTCCGATCCCTGCCATGCGGCAACCTCTCAGAAATATTAGCCGCACGCTTCTGCGCCGAGCCTCGAAAGGCAAATTTTCAAGGTGCGCCAAAGCCGGTTTGAAGTGACCTGAATGGTTCGACTATCTGCCATGCCTGAATGGGCCCCCACGGTCAACACTAAACCTTCTTTGGCTCGATAAAATCTGGTTGGTAGATCTGGTGATCACCTGCGATACTGAATGCACCCCGGCAAACTAACTCTCACCTCCTAGAAAAAATGACTCGGGAGCGAGGGTATGCTTTGGACGTCATTTCTCCTTTCCAACTTACGACTACTCATTCTTATCCTAGCTCTTCGTTGTTCACGCATCCCCAAGCATAGTTGCTGCAATGGCCGTGGCCACCCTTGAGGTCTCTGGTGGAGGACTCACCACCCAACTCACCCGCGAGGACTACGACAGGGCCAAGGACTTTTTTGCCAAACTGAATGAACCTCTCATCAACACCGCTTTCTCATGAGTCTTTCCGTTCCGTGTAATTTTAGGATTCTCACAGATACGCTCCCTCTCATTTCTGCAACCCTCTCGTCTGCAGAGACAACTAGTCCCTTCTGCCGCCAATGCTCTCTACAGATATATTATTAAAACCGATTGTCGTCACCATTATTCTGCCGCATTCCTTTTTGCCAGAACAACGTTTAATCAAAACGGTCGTCACAGTGCGTCTGCCGCACACCCGGTTCGCAAAATAAAATTTGTTTGCAAACGATGGTCAATGTTTTACTGCCATCGTCCCATTTGCAGATCAAGTTAAAAACCGACCGACTGTAACTGTGTTTCGTGCCGCCAACCCGTCTCGTAGAAGTCGTAGGATTCTCACGCATAGCGTACCCTCTGGTCTCTGTGGTCAGTTGATTGTTCTGCCCGGTAGCAGTCTATCCTTCGAATGTATGTCAGGAGAAGCGGCGTGCTGTTTAGGGTACTCGGAAGTCTGCAGAGGCAGCATGGCACTTCTGCCGCCAACCCTGTTTGAAGACTTCTTTTTAAATATGATTGTTTGCACCATGCTTCTGCCGCAACCCTTTTTCGCAGAAGATCGTTAGATCCAAACAATCGGCCCTTTGTGTCTGTGGTTGACTAATTTGGCACAAATGCACCTTTACCAAACGTCACTCAATGCATTTCTGCCATACCACAGATGAAAAAAATAGTTAAACCCGACCAGTACTAACTGTGGTTGTGCCGCCAACCCGCCTCGCAGAAGTTGTTTTGAGCCTGTGAATCGTCTATGCGCTTTCTATGCAGGTACTTTGCCAACAGGTTTTTGAGCCCGAAGGATCGCGACCAACTCTTCATTGTGCCATCGAGGGCCATTTCGTAGAGGTTCGCTTTGAAGAAGCCTCCTTGGCCGTTGGCGGCGTCCTACGCAGACTACATGCTGCAGAAGCAGGTCGTGGTGATTCCTCTGGTGAAGAAGTGAGTGGGATTGATGTCTGCCGATCTACCGTGCCCTACGGTTTGCTCTGCTTGCCCTGACGATGGCATCCTATTACATTGCAGGTGCAAGCCCCCACCAAGGGTCAATGTGAGCTTGCTCTTCGTTCTGCACCCCGATGATTTGGTGAAGGAGCGTGGGTGGATCAACTGGAAGACGCGAATTGTGCACTACGATCCCAAGGGACACCACTCGCAGCTCAGCAATGCAGAATTTTGCTGAGTGTTGTAAAGTGAGTGACTATCCCCTTTCGGTTTTAATATCCTGCAGAAACATGGCCCATACTGACACTTTGCTTGCGGTTGTGACCAGGTTGCTGACAGAGAAGCAGTTCAAGGTGGAGCATCGACGCGACAGACCGTCATCAGGGCACCACGACTCTGTCGTCGATGACATGAAGGCTCGGTTGAATATCATGAAGTTCCAGAGCGAAGGGGTGTGTCTTTGGTTTGTGAACATGCAGTGCCCATTTTTGCGGTTTTCCGCCGGCGATGTGTATCTGCACCATTTATGTGTATTTGAGTCACATCGAAATGTCCTTCAAGCTTTATCATTCTTCTCCCGATGACTTCCCACGGACAATCACCAAGATTCCAAATCCGTTGCTGAGGGGGCGGGAGCGTCTATCATATACCAGTTCTGCAAGCTGTCGGTGACGTGGGACAACCTCGTAAAGGTCGAGCGCGACGACGAACTACCGAGGTTGGAGCAGCCTGATGTTAACCCGTCTGGCGTTTGCTCTGAACTTGTGCACATCTGCAGCAGGCAGTTTGACGGCGACATTGCGGAGTCGTCCAAACGTCCAAGACGCCGTCTGCAGCTAGCTGAAGAGGAAGTGGAGGGCGCCGGCGAAGCGGTTGGGGATGGAGATACCACTTTGAGGGAGTTGCGGACAAAGAGATGTGTGGATCGGCAGGCTGCAGAAGGGGGTTCCACAACTCAAGAGGCCGACGCAGGTGAAACGATCTCGGAGGCGGGGGCAACGGCGACAGGGGGTGGCACCGCAGATGACAGCGACCAGGCCCAGACAGGAGCAGAAACGACACCAAGTTTGGTGGAAACAGCAATGCCGCAGAAAGCCGCGTTTGACACTGCCGCAGAAACGCATGACCCAACAAACATGGGAGGCATCACTGCAGAAGTCCCTCCAACAAATGACGGAGACGATGCAGACATCCAACCCTTAGTCGCTGCTGTGGCGGCACAAGCAAGCGTCCAAAGTGGCAAGGGCGGAAATGGTGGAGGGGTAGAGAGCCATGGAGTTGCCATAGAGGTCCAATGTGCGGCGCAAGCGCCAGTCGTGAGCATTGATCCAGAGGGCGTAGTTGCCGCTGCAGAAGCTAACCCCGAGGGTAATGAAGGTGCTGTAGAGAGGGTGGCTATGAGCACAGAGGCCGACCCTGCAACTCCAGCAGCGCCACCAATCGTTGCTCTGGGGTCATCTTCAGGTTACATGGGTTCCCTTTAGAATATCATGCGAGATCCGGTGGTCGCTCAACTCTCTCTAGAGGTGGTGAACGAAAAGGGCCTGAGGGCACATTTGCAGGCAAACTTCTGTGAACTCTAGAGGCTCTTGGCGCACACCAATCAGAGAATGCAAATTGCGGAAGATGCTGTCGTCAGGTTGCAGGAGGAGCTGAATGACACGCAGACAAAGTTGATGCAGCGACTGGCAGATGAGCTGAACGTCAACGCCATGCGGGCGGAGGAGCAACGGCTAAGGAAAGTGCTGCAAGCAACTGAAGAACAGAAGGCAGCTTTGGAGGGTAGGATGGCGGAGTTGGAGCACGCTGCAGATGAGGCCAAAAAAGCTACTGAGATATTGTTTGATCCTACTCTTCTGAAGGAGATGGGCCCGGCCTTGTCGCAGCCGAGTAAAGTCGAGCAGCTGCTGACGGGTCTGAGTAACATGAGCGAAAGGTAGGAGAGTATGGTGGCGGAGTTCGAGAAGAAACAAAATGAGCAGGCCAAGGAATTTGACCGCCTTTCACAAAAGCTGGATGATGGGACCAATCGTCTGCTAGAGACATCCGGGAAGATCGCCGAAATGGCCGCCAGCGTCGAAGCAAACAGGAAGGCGTTCGAAGACACGAGGGCAGATCACGCAGATTCCTTCAACACTCTGGCGGCGAGATTTGAAGAGACTGAAAAGCGGTGCCAACAGTCGCAAAAACAAGTTGAGAGGGCAGTGACCAATCTTTCAGCTGAGCGGCAGTTGATGAAGAAGGCAAGGAGCGAGCATGCAGCCCAGTTCAAGGCTCAGGGGCTGAAGTGGACATGTCTGGAGAAGCGTGCAGAAGATATTTTGAAGAAGTGTCAGGCAGCAGTTGATTCTCTCGCTGACGATAGGACTCTTGTTGCTGAGAGGCAGTCGGCGCTAGAAAACCACTCCGCCTTCCGGGAGTTAGGAAAACTGTCTCGTCGATTGCAGCAACCCAGACACATCCCACTGCTGAAGGCTCATCCGCAGCAGAAGAGGGTGCCGGTCATTCTCCCACGAAGAAGGAATCTCCTGCACAATCCTGTGAAGGGGATGGCTTAACTAGTCTGCAGAAACGGTCCGGGCGGACTAGCCATGGGCAGGGAGGGGTGGGGCCTACTGTCCCCAAACGCATGCTTGACTACGAAAGTGACGACACGGCAGGAAGGGGCGACGAACACTTACAGTGTCCAGAGAGGGGTGGGGCCCACTACCCCCAAATGCATCCTTTCAAAAATAGGTGATGATGTGACGTCAAGGATGGAGCAGCGCTCACCATGAATACTAAAGGGAGCACTGGAGGAGAGAGAAGGACGGGAAGCCCTTACAGTGTGCAGGGAGGGGTGGGGCCCACTGCCCCCAAACGCATGCTTGAGCACAAAGGTGATGACGTGGCGACGGGGATGTAGCAGCAGACGAGTGCCGTGGGTGGCTGTACAGAAATCCGTGTGGCTGGGGGGTGGGGAGTGGGAGAAGGGAGGTGGAGTTGAGAAGAAGTTTCTACAAAGTTGAACAACGACATAGTCAAAGTATTAACTGGTACATACTGGTGAAAACGTCAAACCAATGTATCTCTCTATAGTCATAACAGGTACATGTTCATTAAGCCACAACCCCATACAATGCAACCTTTCCTTGCACACAGAGGAGCATGACTCACAGCGTGCGTAGGTTATCAGAGCATCAAAATACCCCTCCATCATTTCCACTGGTACATGCTCCTCACTGCGCTCCCACGCCTCACAGATGCTATTTGACTGGGCTGCAGCCACGAATGGAGACTGCCAGCCACCAACCATCCGGGTGTGAGGACTCACAGCGTGCATAGGTGGTCAGCGCATCGAAGTACCCCTCCGCCATTTCCACTGGTACGTGCTCCTCACTCCGCTCCCACGCTTCACAGATGCTATTGAACAGCGCTGCCACCTCATCCGCCTCTGGAGAACGGTAAAAGGAGGGGGGGGGGAAGAGGGGGAGGGGGGAAGGGGACGAGGGGATGGGCCGGGGGCAAAACTGAGGGCCAGAGAAGCAACAAAATCCTGGCCGGACATTGATGCCATCGCCGGGAGCAACATTGATTCTCTGTGTTGGAGACGATGCGAGGCAAGGCGCACAACAATGTTTGAGGAGTCAATTTTTGAGGAGACTCCTCTGCGTGAGGAGACTCCTCTGCGTGGGGAGACTCCTCTGCATGAGGAGACTCCTCTGCGTGGGGAGACTCATCTGCGTGAGGAAACTCCTCTGCGTGAAGAGACTCGTCTGCGTGAGGAGACTCCTCAGCCAACTGGCGGAATCGAAGAGAACTTTTCAGAGGAGAAAGAAAGGTGAGCAGAACGTACGGATCAAGGTGAGGGGAGCCATAACTCCGGGTGTTGCAGGAGAAGTGAGGCGTGCAGCACAGTTGAGTGCAGCCCAGGGGTGGAATCAAAACGGAGAAGGAACATACGGATCAGGGTGAGGGGAGCCATGAATCCGGGTGTTACAGGAGAGGTGAGGCGCGCAGCGCACTTGAGCGCAGCCGGTAAGAGCAGATCAAGCCCCAGATGTGCTACTGCTGCTGCCGGTGGTGTTGCTGCCGTGGATGCCTTAGTGCAGATCTGGATGAGGGTGCTGTGAATCTCATCAATGCGGGGTTCAAGCAGTTGCGCCCCCACGCTGCTGTTCACAAACTGGGCGGGAAATTTCAGGAATGCAATGCATGCGTAAGGCTTTTGAGTCGGGCAACTGTTTGCGTGACTGAAACGACTGTCCTCATGACGAGCGCTATTTGCTGACATCATCCTACAGACTTCTCTTCTACAGTAGGATTCGTCATTATCTATCGATAAATGACTTACATAAATGCTAAGTATGAATTATACCACAACACTCCCCTTCATTTCTGGAAGTTCGATATTGTCACTTCTTGAAGATCCCGCAAAGCTTTGTTACAGTACTGAAACTTCTGTCGTGTCAGCTTCTTTGTGAGAAGTCAGCAGCCATTTCGTTGGTCGAACAATAGACCAATCGCATTCTCCCCTTCTCGACTTCATCATTGACGAAAAAGTAACGCAGTGAAATATGTTTCGTCCTGTTGACGAAGCCGGGCTGGTGCGCGATGCGAATTGCACTTTGGTTGTCACACTGCAGAGTAAACTGAGTACTTGTCGTTAACTTCACTTCTTCCAAGAGTTCCTGTACGTAAAGTCCTTCCCGTGTTGCTGCGCAGACAGTGATAAATTCAGCTTCAGCAGAGGAGAGAGCAATCAGCTCTTGCTTCGTCGAATTCCAAGAAATAGGCCCGATAGGTTCAAGGCGGTAGATAAATACAGTGCGCGATCGTCGATTAGTAGAGTCAGCAGCGTGATCAGCGTCGATGAAACCGCGTAGGTATAGTGTTTTACAACCGACGCCGTTGTAGACTAAACCGACGTCAGGTGTCGATATAACATACCGAAGCGCACGAGGAAGATCGAGTTGATGCTCCTCTTCAGGACGGCGTCAGAACTGAGCGAGTTGACTAGCCGCATAGGCTAGATCTGGACGGCAAGTAACGGCAGCGAAGAGTGAACAGCCTAACTACTGCTGATAAACCTGTAAACCGGTTAGACTCAATGGTGCAGTATTCGGTTTGTAATCTGTCGGTAGGGAACGGTACGGTGTAGAGACTGCAGTAGGAGTAAGATTGAAGCGGCAGCGAGTGTCGCTGCGTACTTCGACGCGGTGAGGTGAATAGATGTTGGTGAGCAGGTAATGTTTAAACCAAGAAAATGTGAAATTGTTTCGGAGACGGTAAGCTGTAGATTTTTCTGTAGTTTAAGTATGAAAGTATCGGCGAGCGAATCGGTAGTACTATCGTAGAGAATGTCGTCGACGTAGGCGACGAGTAAAATATAGTTGCTGCCATCAGTTAGAAGATACATCCCCTGATCATGTTGCAGTTGTCGAAATCCAGTAGTGATAAGTTGTGAGTGAAGATACTGCTGCCAGAGCCGGGGTGCCCGTTTAATGCCGTAAAGCAACTTTCTGAGACGGCATACGCTCGGTGGGTTAGTAGTACACGAATGCGGGTACTCTACCAGAATGAGTGCATCGACGGGTGCGTAGAGAAACGCGTTTGCCACGTCGATTTGTCGAAGTCGTAGATTGTGGCAGGCGGCGACACTGAGCAGAATTTGAACGCTCGTATGTCGACCAACGGGAGCAAAAGTCTGCTTGTAGTCGATGCCGTAAGTCTGTTCAAACCCGCGGACGACCCATCGCGCCTTGAATTTCTCAAACGACCCATCTGCATTAGTCTTGACACGGAAGACCCATTTTCCTGTGAGTACCTTTCTTGCTTTCACTTCTGATGTCGGTATTAACTCCCATGTGCTGCGACTCTTGAGAGCTGCTAGCTCCCTGTCCATGGCTTTGCGCCATTTTTCGCGGGTAGGACTCGTAAGAGCTTGTCGAACGGTTTTCGGTTCAGGTATTTTACTGTCGTTGTACTGTACTGCTACTGCGAATCCAAGTAACTGTAAGCCGGTTTTTGTAAAACGCGGACGTTCTTCGTTTGCACCTGCGAGATTTTCTTCTGCTCCTTCTTCCCCCCCAATTTCGTCACGTGTAACACGAACTGCTTCGTCGGAGACGGCAGGCATCGGCTGCTGTTGACGATCGCGTTCGTAACTGAGGTGGACTTCGCGAACGTCATCCGGGTCAGCATCTGCGAGAGGAATAAATTCCGGGATGCCAGTCGACGTGACAAGTTGGGAATATCCGTTGCGGCAGCTTCGGAGGCTTCAGATACTGCTTCTTCCTGTACATCAGCTTCGGCTTCGTCAGTTGCAAATGCACGCGAGCCTTCAAAGAGCCTGGCGGGGTTGGCAGCTGCGGCCTAGTGGGCACGAAAAACTGGCAAGGTGAGTCTTTCATAGAAGAGACAATCACGTGAAGGGACGATTTGGTTTGAACGAAGATCCAAAATCTTCCATGCGTGATACTGTTTTTCGATGCCGAGGTGTACCCCCCATCTTCCATGACGTCATCCTACGGACTTCTCTTCTACAGTAGGATTCGTCATTATCTATCGATAAACGACTTACAGAAATGCTAAGTATGAATTATACCACAAGTGCATATTATCACCACTGAGGCCGACCTCTTGCGCCATTCCTCCTCCACTGCCGCTGTTGCTCAGCAGCGCAACACCAAGGGAGGGCGTAGGGGTGGGCATGGCGCTGGTCGTAGTGGTGGTGCGGGTCATGGTGGCAGTGGCGCAGGACGAGGTGCAGCAGCCGCCTTTCCTCCTTGTCAGTATCTCCCTCGCTATGGCCCCACGCGGGATCAGCGCTGCTGCCAGATCACTCATGCCACTGATACTTGCTTCAAGGCACTCAGTGATGAGTGGTTTGCCCGTGGCAACACTGGCACTCCCCCCCCCCTGGTCCTCCCTCTCTCCTCGCCCCACTCCTCAAGAGGTTCGTACCTCCCCTCTCTACCAGCCCGGCTCCTCCCCCTTGGCCCACCAGGCCGTCTCTCAGCGACAGCAGCAGCAGCAGACTCCGCAGCACATCCTGCCGCAGCAGTTTCAGCCGCAACAGCAGCAGTTTCAGCCACAGCAGCAGCATTTTCAGCAGCAGCAGCAGCAGTTCCAGCAGCTGCCGCAGCAGGGGCAGTAGCACCTCTTCTCCCAGCTGCAGCAGCAGCTCCAGCAGCTCCAGCAGCTCCAGCAGCTCCAGCAGCTCCAGCAGCAGCTTGACCTCCAGTCGCAGATCCCCCTTGCACCTCCTCCTATGGTTCCCCCTCAGCAGCCCTACCCCGCCTGGACCGCCGGGACGTCGATGCTGTGACGGAGGTGGATTCTGCGGTGGTTTGTGCATCTGTGGCGTCTGAGACATCGACTGTTGCATTGGCTGATGTGGCTTCGGCAACTGCTACAAGCGATGATATGGTCGTGAAGTACTGCGTCGATTTTGATGTCGGCTGCGACAAGTTTGGTAAGTGTGTCCTGGTTTGTTGCAGAAATGACAGAAGGGATATTTCGAGGGAAGTCATTGCTGAGGTTCTGGATTTGAGTAAAAACTTAAATGTATCCCTCATGAGGGAAGTATCCCCCACTTTTCTCCAGTTGATCGCGTAGTGTACGGACGCGATTGACGTAATCCATGACATTCTCGTTTGTCATCATCCGCACATTTGTCACCTGCGAAAGAATCTTACTCACTGTTATTGTATCTTCTGCCATTATACCCCCTTTAAGTGGTTCCATGCGGTTTCAGCTGGCGTAAAGCTGGAATGAAAAGATCGAACGCCGAGCTGCTCCTTTGCTGACAAGTTTCGAACGAGAACCGTATACGCCCCCAGAGAGGCGTGGAAAAAACTCTGCTGCTCCAGTTGTGTTCCCGAAATAGGATACGTAAATTCGCCTATGAAGAACAGCCATAGCCCAATGGACTGCACCAGAAGCTCGAATTCGAAGCTCCAGGAGTAAAAATCAACTCCGTTAAAAGGTATAGTTGTCTTGATCTGCGTGCTGTTAAGTAAATTCGGTGGTTGAAAGGTGATACCTTGTTGAGGCTGTTGCTGTTGTTGCTGTTGCTGAAATTGCTGTGGCTGATGATGCTGCTGTTGCTGCTTCTGTTGTTGTTGCTGAGCAGGTGAACGTCCGAAGATGTAAAAGGGGTGCTGCTGCTGCAACTATGGCTGCTGCACAAAAGGTGAGAAAGTGAATGAGCCAGAACTTGGAGCTGAGGCTCCACGCATATAACTTGAGCCATCAACACTCATTCCACTAAACGCTGACGATATTGACTGAGTTGAAAACTGTGGCTGTGCTCCTTAACGTAGGATTAAATGTCGAGAGAAAAAACGTACAAGGGTATAAGCCTAAGTGTTGTTCCCTCTAAGATACGAACCTATACAGTCGATACAAACATAACCTATATATATGTTTGACACACCCCCTAGACTGCATAGGTGCAGATCCTGATGAGAGAAACGGCAACTCAGGGCGGCACTACTAGTCCAACCTCTGAGTCAAGGGTCTAAAGACTAGTCAAACAAGTACAGACCAGTACAAGGGCAAGGCCAGGGCGGCACTACTAGTCCAGCCACTGGGAGAGGCCACAAGGCCAGTCAAGAATAAACAAAAGTATATATAAAGGTCGGTACATAGTCAAGGCCCTAGCAGGTGAGAGGTAACAGGAAAAAGGCCTAGCTATACACAATGCAGCTGATGATCTTTAGGTGCAAGGGCCTTTGTAAAGATATCAGTTGTGTTGGCACTGGAGGTCAAGTGTACTACACGAGCCTGGCGACGCTGCTGCAGCTCGCGCAGGAGGAAGTACAGCAGTTGGATGTGCTTTGCTCTACCCTCAAGTTGAGGCTCCTGACACAGGAGGATTATGGCCCTGTTGTCAGCGTACAGGACTGGCACAGAGCTAGGCCGCTTACCTAAGTCAGTGAGCAGGAAGGTCAGCCAGCGGAGATCCTGTGTCGCCATGGCACCAGCGTAGATCTTGGCCTCACAGCTGGACTGGCCAACAGACGTGGAGCGAGTAGCTCTCCACGAGACAGCACCTGAGCCAAGGCTAAAGCAGTAGCCCTGCGAGGACCTAAGGGTCTCTGCGTCGTCTGCCCAAGAAGCGTCCGTGTGCCCAATAAGGACCACCGGCCTGTGTCCTCGCAGCACGAACCCCATGCCTAATGTACTCGCGAGATAACGCAAAACCCTCTTAGCTGTAGACCAGTGCTGAGTTCTGTGTCTGCCTGTGGCCACAAAGCGAGCCAGGATGCTGAGAGGGTATGCGAGATCTAGGCGGGTACAAGTCATCAGGTACACGAGGCAACCCACCAGCTCTGCGTAAGGACCACTCGGCTCTGCTGACTCCTCAGGAACTGGAGGAGAGAGCTTGTGATCTACTGGAAGAGGTGTGGGCTGTGCGGAGGAGAACTGAAGACCGAACCTCTGAAGGACCTGGCGCACCAAGTGTGACTCGGTGAGAGTGATGGTGCGCGCTGCTCTGTCTCAGGAGATCTACAGGCCTAGGTAGTGGCGCAACTCTCCTAGGTCAGTGCTGGTGTGTCTCCTCAGCAGCTCAGCCTTTACACAGGCCAGCGCGGTGGTGTCTACAGTGGCAAAGACCAGATCGTCTACGTAAACAAGGATGTAGAATGGGGTCTGGCCAGAACGAACAAAGAGCGAGGGGTCTGCGGAAGACGGAAAGAACTGCAGGTCTGCAAGAGTAGCATGCAGCATGTCGTGCCACTCGTGGGGAGCCTGATGCAAGCCATAGACTGGGCGCCTCAGAAGCCACTGGGTCCCAGGAGGGAAGGTACCAGTAAAGCCCTGGGGGCGACTCAGGTGGACCTGCTCGTGTAGACTGCCCTGAAGAAACGCAGTGGAGAATTCGAGGGAGTGTAACTCGTAGTCACGCCGTGCTGCTACGTATAGCAGTGCCCGAAGAGTAGTCATCTTTGGCGTCGGGGCGAAAGTATGAAAGAAGTCCACCCCCTTACGCTGACTAAAGCCTCTAGCCACGTAGCGCGCCTTGAAGACAGGCGGCTCTCCAGGGGGGCGCTTCCCCTTGAAGAGCCAGCGGCCATCGACTACGTTCACCCCAGGTGGGGGAACTGCGTCGACATAGGTACTCGTGGATCTCCAAGATGCCATCTACTGCTCCATGGCAGCTATCTACGGAGAGGCCCAAGGTCCCGAGGTCGCCTCAGCGTAAGTGCGAGGGGTCGGGATGTCGAAGGCGTCTGGGTCACCCTCAGGGACTAACAGCATAAAACAGAGATGGGGAGCAGCCTCAAACAAGAAAGCAAGCTCGTTCTAGCGGTCCTCCAGGACGTCACTGCCGAGGGCAGGAGCACCCCCGACAGACGGAGGAGAGGAAGGGTCATAGACCAGAGCGGTGGCGTAGTCAAGGCGGCGGGTAGAGGCGAAGTTAGTGACCGCAGCGACAAGAGCGTCGAGACACTAGACCGGAACAGAGGGGTCGGTAACGAGGGAGGCAAGGACCCGAGGAACAAGGGGACGAGCGGTGCGAAGGTAGTCAAACAGGGGGGGAGGCGCAACAACAAGAGAGGACAAAGGCGGCGACAGTAGGAGGGTAGGACGAGACGCGTGGGAACGAAGCAACATAGGGTGAGAGCGCGGGAGAGGGGAGACGGGGCGAGCACGGGAGGGACGGTGAGACCAGACGTGAGACGGAGGCGTCGGGTCAGGAGACAGAGGAGGGGACACAGGAGGGGAACGAGGAGGAAGACGAGCTCTAGACGAGTCCGGGGGAGGGAACACGGGGCCGTAGACAGGGAGGGGAGGAGACGGCAGGGGAGGCACAGACACGTGGTCAGGGGGCGGGAGGCCGAGTAGACAAAGGGCTGACACTGGCGGTGACTGCTGCTGCGGCGGCACGACACCGACACCGGGACGGCAAGCTGCTCCACGGCTACCTCCGGAACACTTCACTCCAGCACCCCTAGAAGGAA
The DNA here is from genome assembly GCA_027943415.1 of Closterium sp. NIES-67. Taxonomy (NCBI): domain Eukaryota; kingdom Viridiplantae; phylum Streptophyta; class Zygnematophyceae; order Desmidiales; family Closteriaceae; genus Closterium; species Closterium sp. NIES-67. Next base: position 431,102 of record BQMB01002270.1, on the reverse strand, counting down.
CACCCCCAGGGCCCGAAACCCCGCGAACAACGGTACCACCCCCAGGCCCGCCGGGACAAGCCACGACAGGAACCCCAGGACTAGTACGCATCCCAGCGCCAGCACCCCCAGAGTCAACGAACTGCTGCTGCGTCGGCTGCAGCGACGGCGGCGGTGACGGCGGCTGCGACAGTGGCGGTGACGGCGACTGCGAAGGCGGCGGAGGAGGCGACGCCTGGGAAGGGGCAAGCGGCGAGGACTGCGCTGCAGGGCCACCTGAATTAGCAGACTCCTCGACCGGGACAATCGACGGGAGGGGAGTGACTTGAGACACACCAGACGGTGCAGGACGGGGAGGGGGAGGTGGTGGGATAGGGGCGACTGGGGAAGGGGTGACCAGGAACAGGGGGGAGTAACCGGGGGATCTCTGTGGGGGAAGTGGCAGTAGAAGGAGACGGACTCGTCAAAGGTGACGTCACGGGAGTGAAAGAATCGGTGAGACGGCGGGTGGTAGAAGTGCCAGTCAGACGCGTCAAGGGGGAAACCAAGGAAGAGCGAGGGGCACGGCGGAGCCGGCCCTCGACACAGGGCGTGCACGGTGGTGCTTAGGAGGAGGTCAACTCGCGGAACGACCCTGGGAGACGTAGGAAAAGACCGTGCTGTGACATGTGACGCAAGCGCTGGAGGGCGGGGTGACCTAGACGGTGGTGCCACAAGAGTGTCGGGTGAGTGAGCGACCAACAGGAGCAAGCCGCAGCAATCTGGGTAGACGCAGCCACCTGAGAAGACGTCCCTACCAGGGGGGTCGCAATGTCCAGTGTGAAAAGGCCGAACACCGGGTCCCGGGGAAACGTGGTGAGGGGGGCACCAGTGGCGGCCTCGGTACAGACAGCGTACCGCTCGTGACCAGGGAACGTAGTGGTGACGCCAAGGTCCTGGAGGCAGCCGACACCAACAAGGTTCCTGGAGAATGAGGGGATGTGCAGGCATGTAATAGAGCCCGAAGGAACCGCCAGATAGCGAAGGGTGGTGGAACTGCAAGCCACTACCGGGCCGGAGGAGGGGTCGGAAAGGGAAAATGCAGCAGGAGTAGCATGCGGCGTCAGCGTAGTGGAGTCACGGAAGAAACACCAAGAATTGCCAAAGTCGAGTGTGAAGGAGAGTGCAGCGGTGGCGTCTGAAGATAGAGCAGTGACAGTAAAACCTAGGCTAAACAAAGCAGGGGATCCTACGCCTGACGCAGCAGGGGAGGCAAGACTAGACATGCCTACACTAGGCAACAAGGGGTAGTTTGAAGCAGTCACACTAGAGTCATCAACATACATTACATGCAGGGCAGCAACAATCTCATCCATGTCCATATCTAAGATCTTAACACTACGGCGAAACAAGCTATGCCAGTCGGGGAGGTCGGGCGACGGGCCGAAGCGCTGACGAAACTGGTCGTCCAGACGACGAAAACAGCGGACGGAGGTATAACCGATCTTACCGCAAACAGAACCATGACGAGGACCAGTCTGGAGCTGGAACTGACAGCGCGCGTCACCCAACCCGCCACCCGGCAGCCCACCACGCGCACGACCACCACGTCCACCGCCACCACCAGCGCCAGGCCATCGGGGCGGGAGCCCACTCGCCCGCCTCTGCTGCTGCGGCTGCTGAGGCTGGTGCGAGGGCTACTGCTGCGGCTGGTGCATGTCCGGCTGCGACACCTGTGGCTGCTGAGGCGGCTGCTCGGCTGCACCTGTCAGGGTCCCCTCGTCAGCGCTACCACTAGGCGACCCGACTCCACCACCACCTCCACCTGCACCTCCACCCCCACCACCAGAGTCAGCAGACTCCTCAACCGGGATAACCGACATAAGTGGGGTGACGTGGGACACACCAGAGGGGGCAAGACGGGGAGGGGGAGGAGGAGGGGCGCCGACGACCGGGGAAGGGGGGACCAGGAACAGGGGGGGGGGTAATCGGGGGACCGCGGTGGGGGAAGCGACGGAAGAAGGATACGGGCTCGTCAAAGGTGACGTCGCGAGAGTGAAAGAACCGGTGAGACTGCGGGTGGTAGAAGTGCCAGTCAGACGCGTCAAGGGGGAAGCCAAGGAAGACATAGGGAAGGGTGCGGGCAGTGAGCTTGTCCGTGCCAGAGGCACGAACGTGAGCAAGGCAGCCCCAGATGTGGAACGCAAACGCGTCACCAGGTGACCCAGACAAAAGAAGGGTCGGCGGAACCTGAGGCTGCTGGGGGTGCGGCCACAGGTTAAGTTGGTGAGCGGCGTAGCGAACGCCGAACGGCCACAGAAAATGGGGTGCACTGGCATGGATCATGGAGGTGCGAGCCACCTCCATGACCAAACCGATGCGTCGCTCAGCGACCCCATTCTGCTACGGGGAGTCCGGCAAGGTGAACGTCTAGGTGATGCCCTCCGCATGACAGAAATGACCAAGGACACCAGAGGCAAACTCGCCACTACGGTCAGAGTGGAGGCGCAAGACAGGGAGACCGCGGTGGACACGCGCAGCGACAAGCCATGGGATAAGAACGTCAGGCACGTCGGCCTTCCGCTCCAGGGGGAACACAGTGGTGTAGCGCGTGTAGTCGTCGACAAGCACTAGGAAGTAGCGCTCTCGACGTGGCCCATGGACGGGGGCGGTGCCCAAGACGTCCATGTGCAGAGTCTGTAGCGGTACTGCGGTAGGGGGAAACGAGGAGGAGTGAGGGGCACAGCGGAGCGGGTCCTCGACGCAGAGCGTGCAAGGTGGGGCTGGGGAGGAGGGAAACTCAAGGAACGACCTGGGGAGGCCTAGGACGAGACCGTGCTGTGACATGTGACGCAGACGCGGGAGCGCAGGGTGACCTAGTCGGTGGTGCCAGAGAAGGGTCGGGTGGGTGAGAGACCGACATGAGCAGGCAGCAGCAACCTGAGGAGACGCAGCCACCTGAGGGGGGGTCCTAGCTGGGGGGGTCACTGTGTCCAGTGTGAAAAGACCGGACACCGGGTCCCGTGGGAACGTGGACAGGGGGGCACAAGTGGCGGCCTCGGTACAGACAGCGTAACGCTCGTGTCCAGGGAACGTAGTGGTGACGCCAAGGTCCTGAAGGCAGCCGACACCAACCAGGTTCCTGGAGAACGAGGGGATGTGCAGTCCTGTGAGCGAGCCCGAAGGAACCGCCGGGCAGGGGAGGGTGGTGGAACTGCGGGCAACTACAGGGCCGGAGGAGGGGTCAGCAAGAGAGACTGCGGCAGGGATAGGGAGCGGTGTCAACGTGGTAGAGTCGCGGAAGAAGCACCGGGAAGGGCCAGAGTCGAGGGTGAAGGAGAGCGCAGCAGTGGCGGCCGGAGGCGAAGCAGCGAGGGAAGCACCAAGGCTAAACAAAGCAGGGGATCCTACGCCTGACGCAGCAGGGGAGTCTAAGCAAGGCACGCCTACACTAGGCAACAAGGGGTAATAAGACGGAAGCACACTAGAGTCATCAGCATACATCACATGCAGAGAAGTAACAATGTCATCCATATCCAGATCAAAAATCCGAACCCTACGATGAAGCAAGCTGTGCTAGTCTGGGAGCTCAAGCGGCGGGCCGAAGCGGTGACGAAACAGGTTGTCCAGGCGACGGAAACAGCGGTCGGAGGTGTGGCCGATTTTACCGCAAACGAAGCCACGACGAGGACCGGTCTGGAGCAGGTACTGACAGCGCGCGGGACCCGAACCACCACCCGGCAGCCCACCACACACACCGTCACCACGTCTAGCTCTACCACCAGCGCCAGGCCACCCGGGCGGGAGACCACTCGCCCGTCTCGGCTGCTGCTGCGACTGCTGCTGTTGCGGCTGGTGCTGCTGCTGCGACTGCTGCGGCTGCTGCGGCTGACGCGGGTCCGGCGGCAACACCGGTGGTTGCTGAGACGGCTGCTCGGCTGCACCTGTCAGGGTCCCCTCATCCACACCACCACCAGGGGACCCAGCTCCCGCACCACCTACACCTGCAACCCCACCCCCGCCGCCACGCCCCGCCTTGGGGCGGCGACCCTTCCCCGGACGGACCTATGCTGCAGCAGCAGTCTCAGCCATAGTAGCAGAGCCGTCGGAGAAGGTGCACTGAGCGGGGGCGCAACCCTGAAAGATAGGGACCGGCACAGTACCGCTGGTCTGGGCGATAGAGCGGTGGCGGGCCTCTACAACGAACAGGGTGTCAACAAAGTCAGTGAGGGTGAGGTCTCCGGGGTGGACGCTAAGGAAGCGGTCGCGAGCAGTGGCAAGGCGGTCAGGAAGGCGGGTGGCCAGCAGGTAGAGAGCAGAGCAGAGGGGCGGCTGGTGAGCACGAAGCTGTGTGTCAGTGCAGGCAGCGCGCCAGGTCTCGTCTATAGTGCGCAGGTGGGCGGCTAGGTCAGCGACAGTGGGTAACGACGCAAGGTCAGGGAAGAGCATTGGGAGGATCAGGCGACCTACCGCAGGCGGGGTGGAATAGCGCTGGACAACAGCACCTAGGAATGCCTGGGCAGTGGTGATAGACCTGAAGCGAGGTCGCTCGGACAGGGGGAGGGCATTACTTATAGCATGCTGTGCGACAGCATCACGGGACAGCCAGACAAAGCGAGCAAGGGCAGCGGCCGCAGCGGACTCACGCTCAGCGGACAAGGGGTCAGGAGACAATGCAGCGGAGGGGTCAGGCCAGGGGAGGGTACCGTCAAGATGGACAGACAGAGAGTGGCCATCCTGCCGCTGATTAGTGAGGTGGCGACAGGGGTCGACAAGCCACGCATCAAACTCAATCTGCTGGCCCTCAGCGTCAAAGCGAAGCACCTCCGCCATTAATGACAATAGAGGGCAGTACGGTGCGGTGCAGTACGGCACGGGTAGTGCAGTGCGATGCAGGACGTTGCAGTGCGGTACAATGCTGTGTAGTGCGATACAGTGCGGTGCAGTGCGGTTGAGTACGGTACCGGGGGGGAGGGGGGTTCGCATGGCGGTGCTGATCGGGAAGAACGGGCCAAACCCGAGGCGGCAGCGTGCTGGCGACGACGCGAATGCAGGAGCCGGCCGGCGGACGGCAGACGCGAGGGGTCAGCAAACGGCGGCAACGGGGGCCGGCGAGGAGCTGGCGCGACGGCGAGTAGGGCCGGCCACGACGGCGAGGAGACACGGCCGCGACGGCAGCCAGGGACAGCCGCGACGGCGGCTAGGGGCAGCGACGGCAGGAGTGACCGTGAGGCAGCTGGAGACGGCAGCGACAGCAGCTAGGGGCGGCCGCGACGGCGAGGGAGCGGCCGTGGGACGGCAGGAAACTGGCGCGACGGCCGGGGGGGGGGGAGCGGCTAGGGACGAGCGCGACGGCTAGGGGGCCGGCTAGGGACGGGCGCGACGGCCAAGGGGCCGGCTAGGGGCGGACGCGACGGCCAGGGGGCCGGCTAGGGACGAGCGCGACGGCCAGGGGGGCCGGCTAGGAACGGGCGCGACGGCCAGGGGGCCGGCTAGGGACGGGCGCGACGGCCAGGGGGGCGGCTAGGGGCGGATGCGACGGCCAGGGGGCCGGCTAGGGGCGGACGCGACGGCCAGGGGGGCGGCTAGGGGCGGACGCGACGGCCAGGGGGCCGGCTAGGGACGAGCGCGACGGCCAGGGGGGCCGGCTAGGGACGGGCGCGACGGCCAGGGGGCAGGCTAGGGGCGGACGCGACGGCCAGGGGGCCGGCTAGGGGCGGACGCGACGGCCAGGGGGCCGGCTAGGGGCGGACGCGACGGCCAGGGGGCCGGCTAGGGGCGGACGCGACGGCGAAGGGGCCGGCTTGGGACGAGCGCGACGGCCAGGGGGCCGGCTATGGACGAGCGCGACGGCCAGGGGGCCGGCTAGGGACGAGCGCGACGGCCAGGGGGCCGGCTACGGACGGGCGCGACGGCCAGGGGGGGCCGGCTAGAGGCGGACGCGACGGCCAAGTGGCCGGCTAGGGGCGGATGTGACGGCCAGGGGGCCGGCTAGGGACGAGCGCGTCGGCCAGGAGGGCCGGCTAGGAGCGGGGCACGATGGTGGCTAGGGCCTAGGGGGCGGAAGCGTGGGCGGGCTAGGGGGGAACCTAACCTACTATAATACCATATCAGGAAGAATAAATGACTAGAGTGGGGAGATACAAGGCAATATAGTCTAGAGAGTTGTACCCACTAGGGCACAAACATATATAGTCTACAGTAACTGCATAAGTTATGTTTGACAATCCCTTCCTAGTGACGAGTTGACTTCCATGGGCAGCCGCAAGCTGCTACGAAGCGACATGGCCGCTGTTGGGCTGAGAAAAGCCCTTAGGATCTTTTGCAGAGACTAAGTCCCAGCTGTAGAGACTTGAGACTTGGAGTAGTGCAGCGGAAGTTGAGGCAGTTGAACCCTTGTACTAGTATGTGAGAACAAGTGATTGATTAAAGAAACAAGCATACAGCAATATATAGAAGATAAGAAAGCAGTTGTAGAATACAGTTACAGGAACGGTTTATCGAGTCGCACAGCGACTCGATTGCCGCTTCGGTTACCATCCGTGATGTTGTAACGGTCAGTCGCAACCTCCAGTTGCGACCTTTCGAGTCCTTTCGCATTCTTTGTCCGCCCCCTCGTGTAACCTCCGTTGACTCGCGTGCTCCCCTGTAATCTTCCTCGAGTACAGTGTTACACTTCAGAAACGCTTAAGTCCTTGAGATATTTCCAACACTCCCCTTCGTTTCTGGAGTGCTGGAGTGTTCAGATCCGGTGACGTTTGTTTGCCCGGTTAGGAGCATGCAGTAGTCGAATTTTGCTTTCGCCAATTTCTTCGTCAGATAATCTGAGGCCATTTCTGTCGTCGGGCAGTAACTGAGTTGAAGTCTCCCCTTCGCGATTTCATCCTTGACGAAGAAGTACCGCAGGGCGATGTGCTTGGTTCGGTTGGCGAAGCCGTCCTTGTTCGCGATTTTGATCGCAGATTGGTTGTCGCAGAGGAGTGAGAAGGCGGGCAGGGTCGCGATCTTCGCTTCTTCGAGTAACTCTCGTAGGTAGAGTCCTTCCTTGGTCGCAGTACAAAGGGCGATATACTCTGCTTCAGCCGAGGATAGTGCGATTAACTCCTGCTTGCTCGACTGCCAGGAGATAGTTCCGATAGGTTCTAGTCGGTAGATGTAGCCCGTCCTAGACCGTCGATTTTCGCTGTCTCCCGCGTGGTCGGCGTCGACGTATCCGAGTAGTTGTACGGACGGTGTTGTTGCCTTGCTGTAGGTGAGCCCGATCGTCGGCGTGGAGACGAAGTAGAGTAGCGCTCGATTGAGTTCTTCGAGATCTTCCTGTTGCGGCTGCTTCAGATGTGTCGCCAGCTGACTCGCACTATAGGATAGGTCGGGTCGGCAGGTTACTGCTGCGAATAGTAGGCAGCCGAGCTTCTGTTGATACTCCTGGATTTGTTTCGCGGGGAGTTTTGTGGAGGCGCTACTGTTGTTCCCATAGCGGTAGGGAGTTGGGACCGCAGTCGGTGCTAGACCGAATTTCTTCGCGACGGTGCTTGAGTACTTTCCAGCGTGTAGGTAGAACGCCGTGTCGTCTTCGACGATGTTCAGTCCTAGGTACTGGGTAACTTCGTCGGACACCGTGAGCGTCAGGTCCCTTTTCAGCTCCCCTTCGAACCAGGTGACGATGTCGGTGGTAGAACCGATGTAGAGCAGGTCGTCGACGTAGACGATGAGCAGAATGTAATCTCTTCCCTTCTGTAGTCGGTACATGCCTTGGTCATGTGGTAGCTGTAGGAATCCGATTTTTACGAGCCGGCCGTGAAGGTGCTGCTGCCAGAGCCGTGGGGCTTGCTTGATCCCGTAAAGGGATTTTTCCAGCTGGCATACTTTTGAAGGGTCGTCGATGAATCCGTGGGGTTGTTCGACGAAGATTTCGGCGTCCACAGGTGCGTACAAGAAGGCGTTTGCAACGTCGATTTGCCGTAGTGGTAGTTTCTTCGTGGCCGCGATGGCGAGTAGGATGCGCAGAGAGGTGTGACGGGAGACTGGAGCGAAGGTTTCTGTGTAGTCGGTTCCGTATCGTTGATCGAAGCCTCGTACGACCCATCGAGCTTTGAATCGTTCGATGGAGCCGTCTGAGTTGGTCTTGATGCGGTACACCCATTTCCCCGAGAGAATGTTCTTCCCGTTGATGCTCGTTGCAGGTACCAGTTTCCATGTTTCTCGGTCTTGCAGAGCTTTTAACTCTTTTTCCATCGCTTCCTTCCATTGTGCCTTATGTTCCCCCCCCAGAGCCTGCGACAGGGTCGACGGCTCGCGCGGAGAAGGCGGCGGCGGGTGCTGGACGGAGACCCATAGTCCTAGGATCTGCAGTCCCGTGGCTGTGTGTCGAGGGGAGTTTTCATTCTCGGGATAGGCTGCTTCATCACCGTCTTCAGGATCGGGTAAGAAGTTTGGCCCGATGCGTTCGGAAATATTCGAGTCGACGGGGTGTGGTGTAGCGTAGCCTTGGTCAGCGAAGTGGTAAAAGGTGTCGAGGTTGTTGCTATCGAGGGGATTATCTTCATCGAGTGGAACAGGTACGGAGCAGTAGGGGAGTGGTCCGGCAGCCTCCGAGGCTCCAGGGACGTCTTCTTCTGCTGCGTCAGCCTCGGCAGCATGGTCAGCGAAGGAGCGAAGGCCCGCGAAGCCGTCGGTGGGGTCGTCTGAGTTGGCAATGTTGTCCAGGTAATGCTGCAGCGTCAGTCGCTCGTAGAAGATAACATCACGTGATGCCACCGTATTTTTGTCGTGTATGTCGAGAATCTTCCACGCGTGAAAATGTTTGGCGATGCCGAGGTGTAGTCCCCACCGAGCTCGTTGAGTGAAGCGTCCTGCTCGAGCTGTGTGGGGTCTGTATTGTACCATGCAGCCGAAAACTCGAAGTAATTTTGTGCTGCCCCTTTTTCCCGTCCACAGCAGGTGCGGTGATGCGTTGTTGGGGAGCGATGACGAGGACAACAGGTTGTGCAGGTGGACTGCATGTGTCATCGCGTCTGGCCACAGTGTATTGGGCAGCCTCATCCCCAGAAGCAGTTTTCGCATCGTCGTCTGCAAGGTCCGGTTCATGCGTTCTGCTACCCCCTGCTGCTGGTGAGCATAGGGCAGAGACACCAGGCGTCGGATTCCCCTTTCCGCGAGATAGGTCCTGAAGCGTTGTGACTGGTATTCCAGTGCACCGTCTGACTGGAAACTCTTGAGTTTGGTTCCTGACTCTCGTTCGGCGATTGGAAGCCATGTGGTGAAGGCCTCGAAGGCTTGATCGCGCGTTTTGAGATTGAAGTGCCAGACGTATCTGGTTGCGGCGTCGATGAACGTGATGACGTAGTTGAAGTCGGCTTCGGTGTCGTCTCGAGGCATGTTTAGAATATCGCTGTAGACCTTTTCCATCGGAGCGTAAGTGGGTGCGCTTGGATTGTGATGGGCTGGGAAAGGTTGATGAGGAAGATCTGCTTCGGGGCACGTGAAGCATCGTGCTCTTGGTCGGCGAAGTTCTTGGCCGCTCGTCGTTAGAAGGGCGTTACGTTCTAACACCTCTGCTTGTATTGTTTGTAGTATCGTGCTGTTTGCAGGATGTCCGAGACGTTGGTGCCAGATGTCGTCGGGAGCGCGGTGACCGGGCGAGCGGTGGTAGATGTCGGCGTTGGAGAAGAACGCGACGACCGAGGCGGGACTTCGACAAGCTTCTCGTGTGGCGGGCATAAGTTGGTCTGCTTCGGTTGGCTGTCCTCGTGTCGCTGGTGGTGTTACTCGGCTGGGTCCTGCTGCCGATACTGCAGGTGATGGTTTTGTTGGGACACATGCGGGTACTTGTCTTTCTTGTCTGATAACTGCTAATGCTCGTGTTCTTTCTGCTGCAGGTATGGTGTTGGAGTGCCAGAAGCCGTCGCTGTCGAAGTCGGGATCAAGATCTGGCGGATGAGTCCAGGCGGCGAAGGATACGATACCGTCGCTGTCGGCAGTTCCGCGGTCGGGGACGAAGTCCAACACGAAGACACCGGACTTCAGGAGGGCACGACCGATGAAGAGACCACCCTTCCCGTGGTAAAGTCGGAACTCGTTGGAGAAGGAGTCGCACTCCAGGTGAATCCCCTTAGCCATTAGTTGGCTTACGCTTAATAGGTTGTATCCCAGATTGTCGACGATGAGGACCTTGTTGAGCTGAAGAATAACGTTTGTCTCCATTGATTGTAACTGAACCACGCCTTGTCTATTTGTTTTCAGGTTTTCGTTGTTGGCGACGGTGATGACGACGTCACGGTTGAGGCGTCGCTCGTGTTGTACGAAGCGTCCGGAGGAGCACATGTGCTGACCGCAGCAACTGTCCAAGAACCAGGTGTTCCGCCCGGTGGGTTCGGCGTTAGCGACTGCAGCGTATGTCGGGTTGACCTGAAGTCCTTGCGAGCGCGGCGGCGGGAATTCCTCTTCGTCTGGTGCGTAAGTGGGTGGTGAAGCGGGTGCGCAGTTGTCGATGTGTACCATGCAGTTGATGATGTTGGGTGTTTGTTGTGCAGATGTTGAAGAGCGCCTTGGAGGACTTGCTTGAGTGGAAGCGACTTGTGGGTCTGCTGCACGGTAAACGCGAGGGCGGTTGCAGTTGACCTTGGAGTGCCCGGAAGTCTGACAGTTGTGGCAGAACGGCGGCACGATGGTGAGTCCTCGGTTGTCACGTTGATCTTGCTTGCTGCGTCGGTTGTAGTTGTTGTCATTTCTTCTTTGAGTGTAGAAGACTAACTGCTGTTGCTTCCTTGGTTGTCTTTCCTCGAACAGATCCATCTCATGTTGTTCAGCGTGAAGCTCGGCGCAGAGGTGCATCTCCGAAATTCTTCCGTGGGCTCGAAGAAGTGATCGTGTGGTTCTCCATTCTGGCCCGAGCCCGGCGAGGACAAGTGTCACGAAGCTTTCTTCAGTGATCGTTCCTCCGCACCGAAGCAGGCGGTCGCGGAGGGTCTGGCAGCGACTCATATACTGCATCGCCTTTTCCCCGGTCTTCATCTGTATTGTTGTCAGCTGTTGCATGAGTCTGCTTTGTGTCACGCTGTCGTTTGCTTGGTAAAGGCATTTGAGGTGGTGCCATGCGAGCTCCGCGGAGTTTCCATAACTCCGATACGTTCTGATGCTCTGCTGCTCTTGTGGTGACAGGTTTCTCAGGAGTACCGTGTACGCCAGCAGCGACTGATACGTGAAGATCTCTTGTTCCTTCCCAGTGCCGTTGCTTGGGAATGGCAGGGACCCGTTGAAGTATCCCAGAAGATGCGCGGCCTCCATCAGCAGCTCGAACTCGAAGCTCCAGGTAAAGAAGTCGTGTCCGTTGAACGGTGAGGATGTCTGAAGTTTGATCACGTGTGAGAACTGCGCCTGTAAACTTAAGATTTCATTCGGTGTTTGTTGTGAAGCAGCTGTTGTTGGCTGGGCACGGGGCGGCATGAATTCGAACGTCCCCGGCGAAGAATGATAAGGCGCAAAGGTAGGCGCTTGATTGTGTCGCCCGAAGGATGAGTTGTCGAGGCTCATCGGCGCTAATCCCATATTCCCTCCATTGCTCTGTGTTGAGTGCGCAGGTGTCCTTGTCTGCTGCTGCTGATCGAAGTGTGACATGAAGCTGAAGAATCTCTCCATGAGATTCGGGTCCACACTTGAAGAGGGAGACGGGGTCACCATCTCTGGTACTCTTCCCGTTGTTTCTTGAGCAGTCCCGGTCTCTGTCTGCAGTCCTGAGGTGTGCAGACCAGAGTTGCCGTGTTGAGTTTCTTGGGCGCTGGGTGAGCCCGTAGAGACTTTCTTGCCCTTGTTGTCCATGTCTTGTAATCAATGAAGTCGTTGAATTGAGTTGAGTTGCAGGTTGTTGATAGGACGTAGTTGCTGGGAGTTTGGTCTCTGACCAGCTCTCATACCATGTTGGGCTGAGAAAAGCCCTTAGGATCTTTTGCAGAGACTAAGTCCCAGCTGTAGAGACTTGAGACTTGGAGTAGTGCAGCGGAAGTTGAGGCAGTTGAACCCTTGTACTAGTATGTGAGAACAAGTGATTGATTAAAGAAACAAGCATACAGCAATATATAGAAGATAAGAAAGCAGTTGTAGAATACAGTTACAGGAACGGTTTATCGAGTCGCACAGCGACTCGATTGCCGCTTCGGTTACCATCCGTGATGTTGTAACGGTCAGTCGCAACCTCCAGTTGCGACCTTTCGAGTCCTTTCGCATTCTTTGTCCGCCCCCTCGTGTAACCTCCGTTGACTCGCGTGCTCCCCTGTAATCTTCCTCGAGTACAGTGTTACACTTCAGAAACGCTTAAGTCCTTGAGATATTTCCAACAGCCGCCATATGACTCTGTTTATAATAAAAGCTCCGAGATTGGACAGCCAAGCTTCCCAATTACCGCCACCCTCTGTCTGGCCTCTCCTCAGGGATCTGGCATTTGGTCAGGAAAGAATCCACTAGGAAACAAGCATACAGGCTTTTCCCCTATGATGAGAGAACAAACAGAGTAGCTACAAAGGTGAGAATGCTACGGCTTTGTGCTACTCTTCCTAGCGGATGCTCTCCCAGCTGAATCCGCCGCGCGTGGCGCGCCATTGCGAGGTTTTCTCCTCCGGTGGCAGCCCCGTGATTCCTGCCAACCCTCCCTTCCATGCGTGCTGCATGCCCCTCTCCAGCCTAGCCATCCCTTCTCCTGAAGTGTCCGCGCCAATCCGCCAGCTGCTCAACTGACCTCACCATAATTCCGCCCCCGACTCGCCCATCACTGTATACCATGCACAATTGACATAACCTATGTACAGTATATATACAACCTTTTTGCTTCCCTTATAACCTCTCGCGCTGTCCCTTGAAACTCTGTAACCCGATTATAGAGGTTCACGCGACACTGCTGCTGCTGCTGCTGTTGCTGCTTCTGCTGGTGCTGGTGCTGCTGCTGCTGCTGCTGCTGCTGCTGCTGCTGCTGGTGTTGCTGGTGAAGCGGCATGGGCTGTGGGTGGTGATCCCAACTGTCCCCCTGTCCGTGACTCTGCCTGTCCTGCCGCGGCTGCTTCTGCCGCCGCTGGTGCCCTGATCTCGGCATGTGAGCCCAAAGCTGCTGCTGCTGCTGCTGCTGCTGCTGCTGATGATGATGATGATGGTGGTGATGATTATAGCTCCGGTTCTGGTTCTGGTTCTGTCCCCGCCCTTGCCCTGCAACCCCTGCTCCTTGCCCCTCACCTTGCCCTTGCCTGCCCCCAACGTTCCCAGGACCACGACCACCCTCCCCTTGCTTTCCCCCGTGCATCCCCCCATCCCCTCGCCCTGCGCGCCCTTTCTGCCGCAAAAGTGCCTGCTGCTGCTGGGGGGAAGGCATATACATTGGCTGGGGAGCCACAGCCAATGGTGACATGCCAGCAGGCACCATTACAGGGATGGGTATAAGCCCGGCCGTCCCTGCTTGAGCCATCCCCGACCTCCCCCCCGCTGCTGCTCCCCCAACACCCCCCATAGGCGGAGCGGAGCCGGGAGAGGGCAGGGGGAGGGGGATCGCGGAAGCAGGGGGGGTGGGGGCGTCAGGAGTGAGTTGGGGGGAGATGGGGGAAGACAGAAAGGGGGAGGGGAGGGGGAGATCGGAGGGGAGGTAGAGGGGAGCGAGGAAGGGGCTGGGGGAGCCAGGGGCGGAGGGGGGAACGTCAGGGAGGGGTTGGAAAGGGAAGGGGTGGTCTGGGAGGGGTTGAGGGGGCAGGGCGGAAGAATAGGCAGGGAAGAAGGGCGGGGGCAGGGGAGGAGCGGCGGATGCGGCTGGCATGGTGCAGGTGGGAGTGACGAGCCTGGCGCTGCGGGTGACGAGCCTGGCGCTGGGGGGGACGAGCCTGGCGCTGGGGGGGACGAGCCTGGCGCTGGGGGTGCCGAGCCTGGCGCTGGGGGGAACGAGCCTGGCGCTCGTCCCCCACGCGCCAGGAGGGGTAGGAGGAGAGGAGTGAGGAAGCGGGAAACAGAACGCACAAGGAGATGGCGACACGGGGAGGAGCTGGCGACACAGGGAGGAGATCCCGACACGGGGAGGAGATGGCGACACAGGGAGGAGATGGCGACACAGGGAGGAGATGGCGACACGGGGAGGAGATGGCGACACGGGGAGGAGATGGCGACACGGGGAGGAGATGGCGACACGGGGAGGAGATGGCGACACGGGGAGGAGATGGCGACACAGGGAGGAGACGCGATGGCGAGAGAAACTGGTTGCTCAAGACAGCTGATCTTCTGCTAGTGTCAGCTCTCGACTGCGAGGCGGTGTGTGGAAGCAGGCGCGCGGCGAGGTGGCGTCGAGTAAGCAGAGCTGAATCTGGGTGGTGGGGACGAGAGGGGGAGGGATGCCACGAGGGCACCGTCTAGTGATTGCTGAGGGCTACTTGGGCGGGCTTTCGCAATCGCCGGGCTGCAGGGTTGCGAGGGTGGAAGGTAGTTGTGGAAAGAGGTTCGCTGCGGGAACCAAGTTCTCGTGCGATGGGCGAGGACGAGGCTAGTGCTAGTGACAGTCCTAAACCAGGAAATATGTGGACTCACCATTGCCAAAGCAGGTTGAAGTGGAGCCAGGCCAATACACGTGGCGGCGGATGGGAAACATAGGAGTTTGAGACCCACGGAACACTAAAACGAGTCAGTCACAGCCTAAGGTAAACGCCGAAATTTTTCTCGTTTCAAGCATACCTTTCTCGGCCTTTTGGCTAAGATCAAGTGTAGTATCTGTTCTTATCAGTTTAATATCTGATACGTGGTCCATCGGACCACATGATATTAAATTAATTTCTTTCGGGGGCAGGTGCCAATGGCTAGCTTGCTGGTCGGCCCTGTGCGCGTCGCCTCGGTATTGCACTATCTCCGAGGAAGGCGCACCCCTCCCCCAACGGGGTCTAATTAAGAAACTTGAAATGGGATTAGGGAGTTAACACACAATTCTTGCTAAAGAGCGAAATGATAATGTAATTGTACTTCAAAAATCGCTTGTGTAAACCCTCCCCCCCCTCTCCCCCCCCATAAGCCGGTTGCGACTTTGTTGGCGAAGGATTGTTACCTTCGCGATCGGGTTGCCAAGTTGCGGTGACTTTCGTTAGCAGGCTCCCAGTTGCACCTGCAAATTGGCAGCCTCACCTTCCTGAGTTGCGATTGCCCAGCAGACTTTTCGCTGACTCTTTTCGCGAAACCTGGCTCAATCGCGGTATGGTTCCCAGCCTCACATGACTCGTGGTCGTGCATGGCAAATACACACAAATGTTGCTCGCCCCTAGCATAACCCGAGACACCCAACACATCGTTTCCCCCTAGTTGCGACTCATCTGCTCTGTACACGGCGGCATCTTACCTCTTCCTAACAGCTGTCACGTTTGTGTCTGTGCGCGCGACCGATCCGCCTCGCCATGCTAGTCGCTGTTAGTCGCTGTTAGTCGCCGCTGGTCGCCGCTGGTCGCCGCTAGTCCGCTGCCCGTTTGCCAGTGGAAGCACGCTGATGGTGGCTCGCGGTACGTGCTGCGACCGGTCAAGCTGAAGCCGCTCTCGCTCGATCTGCGCCATCGAATTAGCCACCGCCGTCGCTCGTTTACAGTCGCTAACGCCCGTAGCGACCGCTTTCTCGGCCGCAGTGCTGGTTCCTCCGACTCTAGTCTTCCATTCTTTCAAGTGCCCCAGCTTTCCCCCCCTCCCGCTCCCCCGAACGTTCCGCCCCGTTCCATTCCCCGCACCCCGCACCCCGCTCCCCGCACCCCGCACCCCGCTCCCCGCACCCTTACAGCGCTCCCCGCAGCTCGCGGCGATCGCGGTGGCGCCTCTGGCGCGTTCGTGAGCACTCAGGCGCTGCTGGCCTTCGCGCTCTCGCTGCTGCTGCTGCGGTCGTACAACAGCCGCCGAGGTATTCACGGAGGTATTCGCGGAGGTATTCGTCGAGGTAGTCGCCGAGGTAGTCGCCGAGGCATTCAGGCAGTCGCGAGGCAGCGACAGTGCGGCGGCGATCGCCCATGCCTCTGGACGCGTGCTGGCATTAACGAGGGTTTGGTGAAAGAAGTGGGATGATAAACGATGGCAGAGATAGAAACGGGCAGACAGCCCCCGCAGCAACTTGCGTGCGTTGCGATCTCCTCTGAGAGCTGGATTGCTTGCTGCGTGCCCCCTCACCTCACTGCATGCCCCCTCACCTCACTGCATGCCCCCTCACCTCACTGCATGCCCCCTCACCTCACTGCATGCCCCCTCCCCTCACTGCATGCCCCCTCACCTCACTGCATGCCCCCTCACCTCACTGCATGCCCCCTCACCTCACTGCATGCCCCCTCCCCTCACTGCATGCCCCCTCCCCTCACTGCATGCCCCCTCCCCTCACCCTTCGCACTGCACTCCTTTCCTCCTGCCTCCCGCTTGGCCTCCGCATGTGTGTGTGTCTCTCTCCCCCCCCCCAACCCCAAACACAACCCGCCCCCCCACCAACCATTCGCCATAGAATCTCTTTGGCCCGCCTCATTCTTCGTAGTCCATTACCCCCCTCCATCCACCTTTCCCCTCCCTCCACCTTTCCCCCTCCCCGCCCCCGTCCTCCGCCCTTTTTTCCTCATCGATTCCCCTTCTGGTCCCCTTCCCCTCCCCTCCCCCCCCTTCCCCCCTTCCCCCCTTCCCTCGCTTTCTCGTATGCCCCCGACAGCCGTGCGAGGCGAGCCATGGCTGGCCGTCTTCCCCTGGGGCTGCGCGCTGCAGGGCACAGAGGGGGGCGTTGCAGGGCGCCTGGTGGTGGGGCGAGGTGGGGGGGCGGCTGTGGAGGAGGGTGCGGTGGGGGGAGGAGGCAGCGAGGATGATGGGGTGGATGGAGGCGGGGATAGTAGCGGTGGCGGGGACGCCACAGAGGCCAGTGATACCCGGCAAGTACCAGCTGTTGCTGCTGCTGCTGTTACTGGTGATGCCTTGGCTGCCACTACTGTTGCCATGGAAGAGGGTGGCGTTTCGGGAAATACCAGGACTTCAGATGGCGCAATCCCAGCCGTTGGAGCTTCACAACCCACAATCGCAGCCGCTGGGGCATCAGCTGACATCGCCAACGCGCTTTTGGGCAGAAACGCGTCCACTGGCCCATCAGAGTCAGAGCCCAAACGTGCCCCAACCGACCAATCAGCATGCGACAGCGCGGTGGCAGAGGAGGACGTGAGGCGGGGGCGGGAGGAGGAGCAGGCGGCGTTTGGGCGGGTGGAGGTGGAAGTGGGGCGAGGGGGTGTGGGCGAGGCGAGGGTGAATGAAGAGACGTGCTTCAATGTGCGAGGTGGGTGGGTGAGCGCGGTGGGTGTGCGGGGTGGGAGTGCGGGGTGGGCGTGTGGGGTGGGTGTGCGGAGAGGGGCTGTGGCGTGTGTGGGAGGCGAGGGGCTGTGGCGTGTGTGGGAGGAGAGGGGCTGTGGCGTGTGTGGGAGGAGAGGGGTTTGACGCACTGTGTTTGAATGGGAAGGGCCGCCAGAGTGGCTGTTGGAAGCCATGGCATGGCAAGAATAGATAAGCCCGCTACGTCCGTGGTTGTGAAGCATGCTGCTTGCATTGCATCTGCTCTGCTTGGCTCCGCTGCGCTCAGCTCTCATCCACTTGCGAGCTCAGCTCTCATCCACTCAGCTCCTTGGATCGTTGCGTGTGCTCAACCCCATGTGTATGCTCAACCCCATGTGTGTGCTCAACCCCATGTGTGTGCTCAACCCCATGTGTGTGCTCAACCCCATGTGTGTGCTCAACCCCATGTGTGTGCTCAACCCCATGTGTGTGCTCAACCCCATGTGTGTGCTCAACCCCATGTGTGTGCTCAACCCCATGTGTGTGCTCAACCCCATGTGTGTGCTCAACCCCATGTGTGTGCTCAACCCCATGTGTGTGCTCAACCCCATGTGTGTGCTCAACCCCATGTGTGTGCTCAACCCCATGTGTGTGCGCCCCCTGCCAGCACTGGATGTGAATGGAAGGGCTTTCGACGACGCATGCAGGTGTGCCGATCGACCATGTGCCTTGTGTGTATACCTGGATGTGTCCATGTGCGTTCTTGTTGCATGAGGAGTGCAGCAAGGGGTGTGGCATGTGTTGATCTATGTGACTCCATGTGTGGCATCTCTCGTGTGGTGCCTTCTTTTGTTGCACGCACAATTGACTATGACTGTCTAATCCTCCACGCCTGTCCTATTTTCATTCAACTTTCCCCCCATTCCCCACACTCCCATCGACTCCCTCACTCACACTTTCCCTCGCTCCCATTGCCTCCCTCCCATTGCCTCCCTCCCATTGCGTCCCTCCCATTGTTTCTTCTCCCTCCCACTCCTGCCTCACGCCGTTTGCAGGCAGCGTGCTTTTCTGGTGGCCTTCATTGCGGGCGGCAGCAGCAGCAGCAGCAGCAGCAGCAGCGACAGCAGCAGCAGTGGGAGCGGCGGGGAGGAGGCATTCCTGGGCGGCATTGTGCCGTCGCAAGGCAGTGTGCGGTTGACAGAGGCTCACATCCCACAAAGCCCAGAGGAGAGAGCAGCGCGGATACGAGAGATGGAGGAAGCAGGGGAGCGGGAGGAGGAGGGGCGTGCAGACATACGCATGGCACCTCGTGTGACCTACCACCCGACTAATTCCTCGCACCGGGTACCAACCATCCCAGGACCCATGCAATGCAACCAAGGCCAGCAGCTGGGATCCGGTGATGTCGTCTCCGTGCTCTCGGGTGTCCTCCCTGTCCACGGCGCATGCTGCCTCTGAAGAGGACCTCCCAATCTTGGCACTGCCCATCCGCCCCACACCAGCTTCCACCTGCCCCTTCCTGGCTGCTCCACGCCCTCCTCTTCTCCCTGTCTGTCTTACCTCCCTCTTCTCCGCTTCTCCCCCTCCCGCCCACCCCGCACCATGTGTGCTTCCACCTGCCCCTGCTAAGCCCTACGCCCTCTCCCTGCGCCTCCTCTTCTCCACCACCTTCTCCCCAAAACCGTTTCGTTCTGCCCCCGTCTGCTCCCCTCCCCCAGGTGTGCTTCCACCTGCCCCTGCCCGGGCGCTACGGCCTCTCCCTGCACCTCCTCTTCTCCTCCACCTTCCGCCTGCTGCGCTCCAACGCGCGGGGCAGCAATGATGGGGGGTTCAACAAGTGAGGATGAGGGGGTGAGGGGGCTGCTGGAATGTGCGGTTTAGTGTGTGTGGGTGGGGGGGGGCACTGCCAAAAGGGTGTAAGCGGTGAGAGAGAGGGACGGTGAGGGCAAGGGCAAGAAGAGGTGTAGGAATGTTACAGCGCAGCATAGGAACGCAGCACGAGTGTGTATGGGATGTCAAGTCAGCATGCAATCCCCATGCCTGCACCCCATGCTGAGCCTCCCCTTAATTTTAGCCTCCTCGTGGCATTCATTCCCGTTTGTTTCTCTTGCCCACCTTCACCTCACCTTCCCCCCTCTCCTCCTCAACCTTCTCCTCCTCTCTCTCCGTGTGTGCTGCAGCTACACCATCGTGCACTCTCAAACCATCCACGCATCTGCCGCGCCCAACTACTCTCTTCAAGAGCACAGGTGCGTTGACGAGTTGCATGAGACCATGGGACCACTCTGCTGCAGGAGTGCCCACTGCCCAGATGGTGCATGCACATGCACCGCGCGGATCAGCACTGCGCGGATCAGCACCGCGCGGATCAGTACATTCCATGTCCAGAGCCGCTCCTTCGCCAAGCCAGCATCGCATTTTCCTTGAGCCGCGCGTCTGATTCTGAACCCTTTGGACCTTGCGTTGCATGTGGCGCTGCTACTGGGAGGCGTGCATCTCCCTCAGAACCTCACTTCCTCTCTGTACCCCCACTCTCCTCCACGCCTCCCACCACGCTGCCTACTAGACATGGGCAAAATGCGATTGCCATTTAAATCGCATCGCAGTGGGGGGCAATTTAATTAAATGCGATGCGATTTAAAACCGCGTCGCGCGGCTTAAATTTCTTGGAAAAAATCAATCGCACATCGCGTTCTGCGCCGATGAATTTTAAATCGTGCGATGCAATTTAAAATCGTGTCGCGTTTTAAATCAGAATGGAAAAACACCAAAAAAACCAGAAACAAACCATGGCTGCCGGGAAATTGAATCACGGGCAGTCGTAAACTAGAGTGCAAATAAACTGTGTGGTTTTGTAGTGGGTTTGATGAGAGTGCGTTTCAGTTTGACATCGGTCGTGCTAAAAAAAAAAAACGCATTCCGCATTTGAATTGCGTTTTCCAGTGCGATTAAAATGCGATTAAAAATAAATCGCGCGATAAACAATTCATCACATCGCGCGATTATTAAAATAAATAAATTAAATCGCAATTGCAAAAACGAGATTAAAAACGATGCGATGCGATTTTTTTTGCCCATGTCTACTGCCTACTGGGCAACCCGCCTCGTGCATGTGCCTTGGTGCTGCAATCGATCTCCCCACGCCACCCTCTCATCGCATCGCCGCCCCCTCTCTCCCTTCCCTACTTCCCCTCAGAAAATCCCTCCCTCTCTGCACACCTTCTCTCCTCGCCGCCTCCCACCACGCCGGCTTCTGGGCGAGCCAGCTCTGGCGCCCCCATGCGTGCCGCCTGCACCGCCTCTCCCCGCCTGCCATCGCCCGCTGCTTCCACGCCCGCTCCGTGCTGCTGCTGGGGGACTCGCAGGTGCGCCGCGCCTTCCGCTGGTCTCCTCTGCTCTGCGTGAACACCACATAGTTTCCATTCCATGGCTTTACGTGGCAACGACCGACATCGCTAATGCATTATGACTTACCACGGGCTGCTTCATGCTTTGATTCATGCTCTTCCTGGGGCGCGGGGCCTGGCAGGTGCGCTACACCTTTGGCTTCCTCCGCTTCTTCCTGCGCTTCCCCTCCAGAGAGGCCTTTCTCAGGAAGCTCGCTGTCAACCCCACGGTGAGCCGCACACAGCCCAATAGAGCTGTCGACAGACCTAGGTGAGCTGGCAGCCGATTCCGAGAGTGTCTTGCTGCTTGCCCTCGGCTGGCTTCCCTCCGTCCGTGGCGGCAGTGTGCTGCTCTGCTGCTCAACAACTCCACACCACACCACACCGCGCTACGCGCACACTGTCTCTGCCGCTTGCGGCGCTTTCAGCGGCTCCCATTTCAGAGAGGCGCCGCACACCCCAACATGAGCTGCTCGATTCGGCGCCGCAATCTCTTCTCCCAATTTGACCCCACCCCACACTCCCCTCGGTCCAGATGTTCTTCCGGCCCAACCTGATGGGCTCAACGTACATGCTGGCCTTTGACAGTGTGACACGTAGCAGCATGCCAGTCGCTCACCCTCTCCCGCCCACTTCCTCCCCGAGCCTCCCCTCTCAACAGATGTTCTGGCCCAACATGATGGCCTGTGGCACCGTGCCACGTGGCAACGGGTCCGTCTACCCGCCAGTGAACAGCAGCACGGGCGCGCTCATCTCCACGGGCGTGTGCCCCCAGCGCGGCTCCTCCTTCTTCTACCACGGGGAGAGTTTCAACGGCTTCGGCCGCGCCGTGTACGTGTGGAGTGGGCGGGCCTTGATCGCTAGCCCACTGCTGACTCTCATCACGCCTCCATCGACCTCTGCGCCCAACCCAGCTCCTCCTACCGCGGCGAGACCTTAACGGCTACGGCGGCGCGTGCGAGCGTGTGCCCTCGTTCCTTGTCCTGATGTATGGGTGGGGGGGCTCAGACTCATAACCTCTGACTCATAACCTCTGACTCATAACCTCTGACTCATAACCTCTGACTCATAACCTCTGACTCATAACCTCTGACTCATAACCTCTGACTCATAACCTCTGACTCATAACCTCTGACTCATAACCTCTGACTCATAACCTCTGACTCATAACCTCTGCCTCATAACCTCTGCCTCATAACCTCTGCCTCATAACCTCTGCCTCATAACCTCTGCCTCATAACCTCTGACTCATAACCTCTGCCTCATAACCTCTGACTCATAACCTCTGCCTCATAACCTCTCTGCTGCCCATCTCCCCGGACTGGCCTCTGCTCCCAACACGCGTCCTCCCGTTTCTCCCACAACGAGAACCCCAACGGCCATGGCTGCTCTCTCCGGCCGTGGCTGCTCACTCCGCGCGCTGTATGCTAGAAGCCGTTTGCCATGCCTTGCCGCGTTGTGTGTTGGCGCCAATCAGGTGCTCCCAAGGGCGCTCCTCCCTCTTCCAGTATGGCGAGAGCACCTCACCTGCTCGGCACGGCACGTGTGTGGGGCAGTGGGGCAGTGGGCCTCGGTGAAGCCCGTCAGCCCTGCACTGCACGGCTCACACCCTCTTGCCACTCGCTCTCTCCACTCCCATACCCTCCGTTTCGGCCGTGCCTCCCACGCAGGTACAACCTTCACACGGCAGCAGCAAACATGCCCCATGTGCCATTCGACCTCACATACACCTTGCAGTGTGGCGTTATGAAGCCTGCCTTTTCTTCCTCCCATCTCATCCCGTCCCTTCCCACCCGACCCAACCCCACCGGATACAACCTGAGCACGCCAGGAGCAGCCACTCCCCGTGTGGCCTTCCATCACGCCTCCGCATCGCCGTGCCGCACTATGAAGCCCATCTTCCATCCCATCCCTCCCTCCCTCCCACGCCACCAGATACAACCTGAGCACGCCAGGAGCAGCCCATTCCCCGAGCGCATTTAACCTGACGTACGTGTCGCAGTGCGGCGCCAGGAAGCCCGTCTTCCCCGCGTGGATGAGCGACCCCGCCCTCGTGGGCGCAGGCCTCACTCTTTTTGACGGCCAGGCGGGGACAGGCATGGATGATGGCACCGCTGCTCGCAGCGCTGGTGGCAGCGCTGATGGCAGCGCTGATGGCAGCGCTGGTGGCAGCGCTGGTGGCGGTGATGGCAGCAATGGCAAGGAGAGCAGCTTGAATGGGAGCAGCAGCAGAGAGGGCGGGCGGCGGGTGTTTGACTTGGCCCTGGTGGGCACCACGCTGCACGACCTCATTCAGCAGCCCAGCGCCAAGGACTTCGCTGCTCTCATGGGTAGGTGTGCATGTGGGTAGAGAATCATTGTGCCATTCTCCGCATGCCTCACAACATACCCCACTGTGTTGGGGTTATGGGCTTAGTCTCATCTCCCCCCCTCCCCCCCCCCCCCCCCCCCCCCCCCCCCCCCCCCCCCTTCCGCTCTTCCTCCCTTCGCCCTCACCTCCCCACCACCAGACTCCCACTTGCTCCCTGCGCTGCGATCAACCATGAAGGACCCCTCTGCAGTCACGGTCTTGGGTCCGTGGGCGGCGCGCGAGGACAGCAAGCCGCGGGACTTCGTGCCGGTCAGCAACAACGCCCGCGGACTGGCGTTCGAACACGAGCTGCTCAGGTGAACCTGCTGGGTAGCTTCAGGTGCCTTCAGGTGCCCAGGTTGTTTCAGATGGCTTCAGGTGCTCCCGTATCTCAGGGCTTGTCTTTTCGCGTTGCCGTTTTCCTCGCTGCCACCATTCGGCTGCCTAGTTTTGAGGCGCCTCAAAACTTGTTTTCCTCGCTGCCACCATTTGGCTGCCTCTTTCTTCTTCTCTCTGCTTTGCTTCACATGCCCGTTCCGCCCTCCAGCTGCTGACAGCCCTTTGCAACGAGCACATCTGCTGCTCCTGTGCTTGCTCTGCCACCCTCTGAGCGCACCACTTCCTCTTCAAACGCCTGGAGCACCCACCCCCTGGAACATGATCGACCTCACACCGCCTCACACCTCCCTCCTGCCCTTTCCCTTTCTTCTCTAACGCCCCTTGTTCCACTCTCAGGCGACTGCCCTCCCTGGACCTCGGTGCTCCCATCATGCTACCCACGCTGCATGCTGCCCTCCCCAACCCTCTTCTTCTCCTCCCCCCCTCCCCCCTCTTCCTCCTCCCCCCCACTTCCTCCCCCCCTCCCTCCCGCCCTCCCATCATCCCCTTACAGGCGACTGCCCTCCACAGACCCCGGTGCTCCGAGTGCGCTTGGCATGCTGCCGTTGACGGTGCCGCGGCCCGACCTGTGTCCCGACAGCACGCACTACTCGTGGCCGGTCACCCTCGCCATGCTTGACCTCTGGCTCACCCCCTTATGTGCGCCGGACACTTGACATGGTTTTACTACTTGGGTTATTCACAAATACAAGCTTCATTGACACCAGATCAGATCTTCGCCCGATGGAAGCCACTCCCCATGGCCCGTCATTCAGGCTATTTCACCGTCTGACTCATATTTCTCATTCCATCGTTCGCAATCCAAGGCTGCATGTCCGAGGGCTTGAAGTGGGGCGCAAGCTTGAGAGGCGTGATCAACACTCAAGATGTGTCTGTCCACTCTGTTAAGTAACGGGCCGGCTAAACCTTCAGCCCTACTTCTGCCCTGTTTAATAGTCATTGCTGATTCTTTGTTCTTGGTGTAGTAATTCTTTTCAATAAAGGGCTTCTCTTGGTATACCAATCAGAAGCCTTCGATCTACTTTGAGTTGATTGGAGCCAGGGTCTCAGATTTCCGGCTAAAAAGGCCTGAAAAGCAGTGTACCGTAATCCCCCGGATAGGGGCCCCTTAGGGGCGTGTAGGACGAAACACTTTTTTCCGTGTGGGGCCTATAATCAAAAATTTTAAAGCCCAAGGCTAAAATAGCAAACCCTGTTTCAAGTTGGGCCCAGTTACATGGCAAAGTGTAGCTGGCGAACCCGGGGGCCGTTCGCTGGCCAAAATTTCACCAGCACGGCGAGGGAAATCAGGCATGTGGAACATCGATCGAGGCTTCGTGGGTTCGCTGAACCCAATTTCTGAAACGTGACGTCAGCATGCGACAACATCGCGTCGGTTCGGTTTCCCCAAACCAAGGACCCCCAAATCGCGTGCCCCTTCTCATGCCGAACCCAAAGCGCGGCCATCAGCCGCCTAGAGCTGCCAGGCAAACATCAACGTCACTCCGTGCCACACCTCATACTGCAAAATCGTGGTCTGAGGCAGGCCAAGATTGGCATGCCTCTTGTTGGGCTGAGAAATGCCCTTAGGATCTTTCCAGAGACTAAGTCCCAGTTGTAAAAGACTTGAGTAGTGTCAAACATGTGTAGTCGGTATGTTTGTATAGACTGTATAGGGTCACCTCTTAGAGGGTACAATTCTTAGGTATATCTTTCTGTACTCTCACTAGTCATCATTCACTTCTCCATTTTGATATGGTATCACGCGTAGGTAGGATCCCCCCCCCCCACCTCCCGCTTCCGCTCACCGCTCTAGCCCCTAGCCCCGTCGCGACCCCCCCTAGCCCCGTCGCGCCCCTTCCTGGGCCCCGTCGCACCCCTCACTGGGCCCCGTCGCGCCCCTCCCAGGCCCCGTCGCGCCCCTCCTGGGCTCCGTAGCGCCTCTCCTGGGCCCCGTTCCGCCCCTCCTGGGCCCCGTCGCACCCCTCCTGGGCCCCGTCGCGCCCCACCCAGGCCCCGTCGCGCCCCTCCTAGGCCCCGTAGCGCCCCTCCTGGGCCTCGCCGCGCCCCTCCTGGGCTTCGTAGCGCCCCTCCTGGGCCCGGCCCCGTCGCACCAGCCCGGCACCGTTGCACCAGCCCGGCCCCGTCGCACCAGCCCGGCCCCGTTGCACCAGCCCGGCCCCGTCCCGCCTGCCCGGCCCCGTTGCACCCGCCCGGCCCCTGTCGCCCCCTGCCCGGCCCCGTCGCAGCCGCCCGGCCCCGTCGCACCCGTCCGGCCCCGTCGCGCCCGCCCAGCCCCGGTGCGCCCCTCCTGGGCCACCGTCCTGCTCGCCCGGCCCCGTCGCACCTGCCCGGCCCCGTCGCACCGGCCCGGCCCCGTCGCACCAGCCCGGCCCCGTCGCACCTGCCCGGCCCCGACGCACCAGCCCGGCCCCGACGCACCTGCCCGGCCCCGTCGCACCCGCCCGGCCCCGTCGCACCCGCCCGGCCCCGTCGCACCCGCCCGGCCCCGTCGCGCCCGCCCGGCCCCAGTTGCACCGGCCCGGCCCCTGCGCTCGTCCCTGCCCCGGCCCCGGTCCTCCTCACTGGTACGGTTCCCCCCCCCCCCGCCCTGCACTACCCTGCACCGTACTGCCCCGCACTGCACCGCCCCGCACCACCCTGTCCTGCCTGGCACCGCACTGCGCCGCCCTACACCGCACTGCATCGCACTATTCTGCACGGCACCGCACTCCACCTTGCTGTACTGCCCTGCACCGCACTGCACTGTTCCTGATGGCGGCGGAGCTTCGCTTCGACGCTGAAGGCCAGCCTCTGGAGTTCGAGGCGTGGCTTGCCGACCTCCGTCGCCAACTCACTGGCCAGCGGCAGGATGGTGAACCGCTCTCCGCACACCTTGACGGTACGCTCCCCTGCCCAGACCCCCTTGCTATTCTGCCCGCTGACTCCACACCCACTGAGCGTGAGTCCACTGCTGCCACTGCCCGTGCGCGCTCTGTCTGGCTTTCTCGCGATGCTGTCGCTCAGCTTGCCATCAGCAACGCCCTTCCCCCGTCCGAGCGCCCTCGCTTTAGGTCTCTCACCACTGCTCAGGCATACTTAGATGCTGTCATCCAGCGCTATTCCACCCCTCCGGCTGCCTCGGTGGGTCGCCTGATCCTCCCGATGCTCTTTCCTGACCTTGCATCTTTCCCCACTGTCTCTGACCTCGCTGCCCACCTGCGCTCGATAGATGAGACCTGGCGCGCTGCCTGCACTGACGCACAGCTTAGAGCCCACCAGCCGCCCATTACCTCTACCCTTTACCTGCTTGCCACCCGCCTCCCTGACCGCCTTGCTGTCGCCCGCGACCGCTTCCTTTGCATTCACCCCGCAGACCTCACCCTCACCGACTTTGTAGACACCCTGACTGTGACAGAGACCCGTCACCGCTCCATCGCCCAGACGAGCGGTGTCGTGTCGGTCCCTATCTTTCAGGGTTGTGCCCCCGCCCAGTGTACCTTCTCCGACGGCTCTGCCGCAGTGGCTGAGACTGCTGCTGCGGCGCAGTTTCTTTCGGGGAAGGGCCGCCGCCCCAAGGTTGGGCGCGGCGGCGGCGGCGCCGGGGGTGCGGGAGGGGGTAGTGGTGGGGTCGGGTCGTCTGGTGCTGGAGCGGACGAGGGGGCCCTGCCCACTCCAGCTGAGCCGCCGCCCCTGCAGTTGCAGCAGCCGCAGCAGCCGCCGCAGTCGCAGCCTTCGCAGCAGCCGCAGCAGCCGTCGCAGACGCGGCAGACGAGTGTCCTCCCGCCCAGGTGGCCCGGCGCTGGCGGTGGCCGGGCGCGTGGTGGTGTGCCGAGTGGTGGCTCTGGCGGCGGGCGTTGTCAGTACCAGATCCAGACCGGTCCTCGCCGCGGCTTCGTTTGCAGTAAGATAGGTCACTCCACTCCCCGCTGTTTTCGCCGCCTGGACGACCTCTTTCGTCAGCGCTTCGGCCCGTCGCCAGACCTCCCGGACAAGCACAGTTTGCTTAGACGTAGTATTCCGATTTTTGACTTGGACATGGATGCCATTGTTTCTGCTCTGCATGTGATGTATGCTGATGACTCTAGTGTGCTTCCCGCTTATTACTCACTGTTGCCTAGTGTAGGTGTGCCTAGCTTAGCCTCCCCTGCTGCGTCAGGCGTAGGATCCCCTGCTTTGTGTAGTCTTGGTGCTTCCGCCGTCGTTCCGTTGCCAGACGCCTCTGCTTTGCTTTCCTTCACCTTGGACTCTGGCGCTTCTCGGTGTTTCTTCCGCGACTCCACCACCCTGACGCCGCTTCCTGTCCCAGCTGCTGTCTCTCTTGCTGACCCCTCCGGCGGTCCGGTCGTCGCCCGCAGTTCCACCACCCTTCCCTGTCCGGCGGTTCCTTCGGGCTCTCTCACAGGTCTGCATATCCCCTCGTTCTCCAGGAACCTAGTTGGTGTCGGCTGCCTCCAGGACCTTGGCGTCACCACTACGTTCCCTGGTCACGAGCGGTATGCTGTCTGTACCGAGGCCGCCACTGGTGCCCCCCTGTCCACGTTCCCCCGGGACCCGGTGTCCGGCCTGTTCACTCAAGACACCGTGACCCCCCCGGCTGGGGTGCCTCCTCAGGTGGCTGCGTCTACCCAGGTTGCTGCTGCCTGCTCCTGTCGGTCCCTCACTCACCCGACTCTCCTTTGGCACCACCGCCTAGGTCACCCTGCGCTCCCGCGTTTGCGTCACATGTCCCAGCACGGTCTTGTCCTTGGTCTCCCAGGTTCCCTCCCCGCGTTTCCCTCCTCCCCAGCCCCACCTTGCACGCCTTGTGTTGAGGGTCGGCTTCGCCGTGCCCCGCACTCCTCCTCGTTTCCCCCTACCGCCGCGCCGCTGCAGACCCTGCACCTGGACATCTGGGGCCCCGCCCCCGTCCCTGGGCCGCGTCGAGAGCGCTACTTCCTTGTGCTTGTCGACGACTTCACTCGTTACACCACAGTCTTTCCCCTGGAGCGCAAGGCCGACGTGCCTGGCGCTCTCATCCCCTGGCTTGTCTCTGCGCGTGTCCACCGCGGTCTCCCTGTCTTGCGTCTTCACTCCGACCGTGGTGGCGAGTTTGCCTCAGGTGTCCTTGGTCGCTTTTGTCGTGCGGAGGGCATCACCCAGACGTTCACCCTACCGGACTCCCCACAGCAGAATGGGGTTGCTGAGTGACGCATCGGTTTGGTCATGGAGGTGGCTCGCACCTCCATGATCCATGCCGGTGCACCCCATTTTCTGTAGCCGTTCGCTGTGCGCTACGCTTCTCACCAGCTTAACTTGTGGCCGCACCCTCAGCAGCCGCAGGTTTCGCCGACTCGTCTTAGGACTGGGTCTCCTGGTGACGCGTCTGCGTTCCACGTCTGGGGCTGCCTTGCTCACGTCTGTGCCTCCGGCACGGACAAGCTCACTGCCCACACCCTTCCCTGTGTCTTCCTCGGTTTTCCCCTTGACGCGTCCGACTGGCACTTTTACCACCCGCCGTCTCACCGCTTCTTTCACTCTCGTGACGTCACCTTTGACGAGTCCGTCTCCTACTACCGTCGCTTCCCCCACCGTGGTCCCCCGGTTACCCCCCCCTTGTTCCTGGTCACTCCTTCCCCGGTAGTACCTGCCCCTCCTCCTCCTCCTCCCCGTCCCGCCCCCTCTGGTGTGTCCCACGTCTCCCCCCTTCCGTCGGTGGACCCGTTTGAGGAGTCTTCTGACTCTGGCGGCCCTCCTGTTCAGTCCTCGCCGGCCGCCCCTCCCCTGGCGTCCCCTTCCCAGTCCCCCCCTCCACCGCCTCTGCCACCGCTGCAGCCGTCGTTGTCGCTGCCGCTGCCGCCGTCGCCGCCGCCACCGCCGCCGCCGCCGTCGCAGCACCCTTTCGCTGACTCTGGGGGTGCTCGTCCCGGTAGCCCTGGGGGTGGTCCCTCTGGGGGTGCTGGTGTGGAGAGTGCCGGTGGTAGCCGAGGAGCAGCTTGCGGTCCCGGTGTCACTGTTGTGCCGCCGCAGCAGCAGTCCCCGCCGGTGTCAGCCCTTCGCCTGCTCGGCCTTCCGTCCCCCGACCCTGCGTCGGTTCCTCCCCGGCCGTCTCCTCCTCTTCCTGTCTACGGCCCTGTCTTCCCTCCGCCAGACTCGTCCCCGGCCCGTCTCCCCCCTCGTTCCCCTCCTGTGTCCCCTCCTCTGTCTCCTGACTCGACTCCTCCGTCGCACGTCTGGTCTTACCGTCCCTCCCGTGCGCGTCCTGCCTCGCCTGTCTTGCGCTCCCACCCTATGTTGCTTCGTTCCCATGCGTCTCGTCCTCCCCTTCTGCCGTCGCCTCCTCCGTCCTCCCTTGTTGTTGCACCCCCCCCGCTGTCTGACTACCTTCGTGCCGCTCGTCCTCTTGTTCCCCGGGTCCTTGCCTCTCTCGTTACCGACCTGTCTGTTCCGGTCTCGTGCCTTGACGCTCTTGTCGCTGCGGTCGCTGACTTCGCCTCTACCCGCCGCCTTGACTACGCCACCGCTCTGGTCTCTGACCCTGCCTGTCCTCCGTCTGTCGGGGGTGCTCCTGCCCTTGGCAGTGACGTTATGGAGGACCGCAGTTTGAGCTTGCTTTCCTGTCCGAGGCTGTTCCCCATCTCTGTTCCATGCTGCTTGTCCCTGAGGGTGACCCAGACGCTTTCGACATCCCGACCCCTCGCACTTACGCTGAGGCGACCTCGGGACCTTGGGCCTCTCAGTGGATAGCTGCCATGGAGCAGGAGATGGCATCTTGGAGATCCACCGGCACCTTCGTCGACGCAGTTCCCCCGCCTGGGGTGAACGTAGTCGATGGCCGCTGGCTCTTCAAGGTGAAGCGCCCTCCTGGAGAGCCGCTTGTGTTCAAGGCGCGCTACGTGACTAGAGGCTTCAGTCAGCGTGAGGGGGTGGACTTCTTCCAGACCTTCGCTCCGACCCCGAAGATGACTACTCTTCGGGTTCTGTTACACCTAGCTGCTCAGCGTGACTAAGAGCTTCACTCCCTCGACTTCTCCACTGCCTTCCTTCAGGGCAGCCTACACGAGCAGGTCTACTTGCGTCGCCCTCAGGGCTTTACTGGCACCTTCCCTCCTGGGACCCAGTGGCTCCTGCGGCGCTCCGTCTACGGCCTGCGCCAGGCTCCCCGTGAGTGGCACGACACTCTCCATGCTACTCTTGCTGACCTGCAGTTCTTTCCGTCTTCTGCAGACCCCTCACTCTTCGTTCGTGCTGGCCAGACTCCGTTCTACATCCTTGTTTACGTCGACGACCTGGTCTTCGCCACAGCAGACAGGGACGCACTGGCCTCTGTGAAGGCAGAGCTGCTGAAGAGACACACGTGCACTGACCTTGGTGAACTGCGCCATTACCTTGGCTTGCAGATCTCCAGGGACAGAGCAGCGCGCACCATCACCCTGACTCAGTCACACTTGGTGCGCCAGGTCCTTCAGAGGTTCAGCCTTCAGTTCTCCTCTGCACAGCCCACCCCTCTGCCTGTAGACCACAGACTCTCCGCTCCAGTGTCTGAGGAGTCGGTAGAGCCCAGCGGCCCCTACGCAGAGCTGGTGGGTTGCCTCATGTACCTGATGACTTGCACTCGCCCAGATCTCGCATACCCTCTCAGCATCCTGGCTTGCTTTGTGGCCACAGGCAGACACCGACCGCAGCACTGGTCTGCCGCTAAGAGGGTTTTGCGTTATCTTCCTAGTACATCGGGCATGGGGTTAGTGCTAGGAGGACGTAGGCCAGTGGTCCTTACTGGACACACAGACGCTTCTTGGGCAGACGACGCCGAGACACTCAGGTCTTCCCAGGGCTGCTGCTTCAGCCTTGGTTCAGGTGCCGTCTCTTGGAGAGCTACCCGCTCCTCGTCTGTTGCTCAGTCCAGCTGTGAGGCCGAGATCTACGCTGGTGCCATGGCGGCACAGGAGCTCCGCTGGCTGACCTTCTTGCTCACCGACTTAGGTGAGCGGCCTAGCTCTGCCCCGGTCCTGTTCGCTGACAACAGGGCCATGATCCTCCTGTGTCAGTAGCCTCGACTCGAGGGCAGAGCGAAGCATATTCAGCTGCGGTACTTCCTCCTGCGTGAGCTACAGCAGCGACGCCAGGCTCGCGTAGTACACTTGGCCTCAGGTGCCAACACAGCTGATATCTTTACGAAGACGCTTGCGCCTAAAGATCATCAGCGACACTGTGTACAGCTTGGTTTGGTTCCTGTAGCCTCTCACTTGCTAGGGCCTTGACTTTGTACTGTCCTTTATATGTGTACTCAGACTGGACTTGTGTCCTCTTCTAGTGGCTGGACTAGTAGTGCCGCCCTAGCCTTGTTCTTGCCTTGTCTGTACTCCTTCTGAGTGGTCTTTTAGACCCTTCTCTTAGTGGTTGGACTAGTAGTGCCGCCCTGAGCTGCTTGTTTATGACATTCCCCTATGCAGTCTAGGGGGTGTGTCAAACATGTGTAGTCGGTATGTTTGTATAGACTGTATAGGGTCACCTCTTAGAGGGTACAATTCTTTGGTATATCTTTCTGTACTCTCTCACTAGTCATCATTCACTTCTCCATTTTGATAAGTAGTGCAGCGGAAGTTGAGGTAGTTGAACCCTTGTACTAGTATATGAGAACAAGTGATTGATTAAAAGAACAAGCATACAGCAATATATAGAAAGTAGGAAAGTAAAGCAGTTGTAGAATACAGTTGAAAAAGGGCAGTTATCGAGTCGCACAGCGACTCGATTGTCGCTTCGGTTACCATCTTTGCAGTTGTAACTGTCAGTCGCAACCTCCAGTTGCGACCCTTCGAGTCCTTTCGTGTTGTTTGTCCATCCCCTCGTGTAACCTCCGTTGACTCGCGTACCCGTTACGATCTTCCTCGAGTGTGGTGTTACACTTCAGAAACGCTTAAGTCCTTGAGGTATTTCCAACACTCCCCTTCGTTTCTGGAGTGCTGACGTGTTCAGATCCGGTGACGTTTGTCTGCCCGGTCAGCAGCATGCAGTAATCGAACTTTGCCTTCGCCAGTTTCTTCGTCAGGTAGTCTGCGGCCATTTCTGTCGTAGCGCAGTAACTGAGTTGAAGTCTCCCCTTCGCGATTTCATCTTTGACGAAAAAGTACCGCAGGGCAATGTGCTTGGTTCGGTTGGCGAAGCCGTCCTTGTTCGCGATTTTGATCGCAGATTGGTTGTCGCAGAGGAGTGAGAAGACGGGCAGGGTCGCAATCTTTGCTTCCTCGAGCAACTCTCGCAGGTAGAGTCCTTCCTTGGTCGCAGTACAGAGGGCGATATATTATGCTTCAGCCGAAGATAGTGCGATTAGTTCCTGTTTGCTCGACTGCCAGGAGATAGTCCCGATAGGTTCTAGTCGGTAGATGTAGCCCGTTCTCGATCGTCGATTTTCCCTGTCCCCAGCGTGGTCGGCGTCGACGTATCCGAGTAGTTGTACGGATGGTGTTGTTACTTTGCTGCAGGTAAGTCCGGTCGTCGGCGTAGAGACGAAGTAGAGTAGTGCCCGGTTTAGTTCTTCGAGATCTTCTTGTTCCGGCTGCTTCAGATGCGTCGCCAGCTGGCTTGCGCTGTAGGATAGGTCAGGTCGGCAGGTTACTGCTGCGAATAGTAGGCAGCCGAGCTTCTGCTGATACTCCCGGATTTGCTTCGTGGGGAGTTTTTCGGAGGTGTCGTTGTTGTTCCCGTAGCGGTAGGGAGTCGCGACTGTAGTTGGTGTTAGTCCGAACTTCTTTGCGACAACGCCTGCGTACTTTCCAGCGTATAGGTAGAACGCCGAGTTGTCTTCGACGACATTCAGACCCAGGTACTGGGTCACTGTGTCGGATACCGTGAGTGTCAAGTCCCCTTTCAGCTCCCCTTCGAACCAGGTGGCGATGTCGGTAGTGGAACCGATGTAGAGCAGGTCGTCGACGTAAACGATGAGTAGGATATACTCTCTTCCCTTCTGCAGTCGGTACATGCCTTGGTCAGCGGCAGCTATAGGAATCGGATTATGACGAGGCGACCGTGAAGATGCTGCTGTCAGAGCCGTGGGGCTTGCTTGATCCCGTAAAGGGATTTTATCAGCTGGCATACTTTTGTGGGGTCGTCGATGAATCCGTGGGGCTGCTCGACGAAGATTTCGGCGTCCACAGGTGCGTATAGGAAGGCATTTGCGACGTCGATCTGGCGCAGTGGTAGTTTCTTTGTGGCCGCGACGGCGAATAGGATGCGCAAGGAGGTGTGACGAGAGACTGGGGCAAATGTTTCTGTGTAGTCGGTTCCGTATCGTTGATCAAATCCTCGTACGACCCAGCGAGCCTTGAATCGTTCGATGGAGCCGTCCACATTGGTCTTGATGCGGTACACCCATTTTCCCGAGAGAACGTTCTTCCCGTTGACGTTCGTTACAGGTACCAGCTTCCATGTGTTTCGGTCTTGCAGAGCTTTCAGTTCCTTTTCCATTGCCTCCTTCCATTTCGCCTTATGTTCCCCCCCCAGAGCATGCGACAGAGTCGTTGGCTCGCGCGGAGATGGCGGCGGCGGGTGCTGGATGGAGACCCATAAGCCGAGGATTTGCAGTCCCGTGGGTGTGTGTCGAGGGGAATTTTCATTCCCGGAATAGGCTGCTTCGTCACCATCTTCTGGATCAGGTAAGAAGTTGGGGCCGATGCGTTCTGAGATATTCGTGTCGACCGGGTGAGGTGTAGCGTAACCTTGGTCAGCGAAGTGGTAGAGGGTGTCGAGGTTGTTGCTATTGAGAGGATTGTCTTCGTCGAGTGGAACAGGTACGGAACAGAATGGGAGTGGTACGGCAGCTTCCGAGGCTCCAGGTATGTCTTCTTCTGCGGCGTCAGCCTCGGCAGCACGGTCGGCGAAGGAATGAAGGCCCGCGAGGCCGTCGGTGGGGTCGTGTGTGTTGGCAATGTTGTCCAGGTAATGCTGCAGCGTCAGTCGCTCGTAGAAGATAACATCACGTGATGCCACTGTATTTTTGTCTTGTATGTCGAGGATTTTCCATGCGTGAAAATGTTTGGCGATGTCGAGGTGTAGTACCCACCGTGCTCGTTGAGTGAAGCGTCCTTGTCACAGGATCGAATGTGTCGAGGAAAGGTTGCACTATCGATCAGTACAAGGCGCTTTTATACTTCCAGAGTACATCAGGTAACCAGGTTTATCTTATCCTAAGGGAATAGACCCTTCTAGAAGATAGAATCACCCTGCGTATAGCCACGCGAGGCTATTGGCTTTAAGGGATTACAGCAGGATTACGCTAGATAGAGCGCACCAATACATCCCAAGCCTGGTCGGTGATATAATGATAATAGCAGGATAAACCAAAGGTTAATGGAAAAGGAAGAATAGGAAACCAAATGAGATGCGGTAAAAAGAGAAATGAAAAGGGAAGGAAATAAGAAAAGGCCAAGTGGTGTAACGGGGTCGTACTCTCACACTTCCCCCCCTCAAAGCTGGGTGGTAGAAGTAACACCCTGCTTGACAAGGTAGTCATGCAGAGGACGACGGGCGTTACCCATGTCGGACTCAGGTACCCAGCTGTCCTCAGAAGGATCATAACCCTTCCAACGGATGAGAAGCTCCACGGTGCCATTCCGACGACGACGATGTGCAAGCACGGACTCGACCGCGTACTCGGGTTCGTTCTGGACGAGGACGGGCGGCGGCGGCGGCGGCTGACGTCCCACGAAGATCGTGTTAGGATCTCGATAGGGCTTCAAAAGTTGGACATGGAAGGCGTTGTGAATCTTCCAGGTAGCTGGTAGGCGTAAGCGGAAGGTAACAGGAGTGACCTGTGCTTCAACGAGAAAAGGCCCGCAGAAGCGAGGTCGAAGTTTAGATGGGAGGTGGCTGATGTCCAGGTTGCGGGTGTCAAGAAGCACCTGGTCTCCCACCGTGATGGTGTGATCGTTGCGATGGCGATCGGCTTGGCGCTTCTGTTGCTGTTGAATATCGAGTAGGTGCTTGTGGGTCCGATCCCAAAGCTGGTGCATGGTTGTAATGAAATCATGTGCGGGTTGGACTGTAGGTGATGCTGTCGGTTTTTGTGGTGTGAGTGGGTGGCGTCCGTAGCAGAGGAAGAACGGCGTCTGTCCAGTAGCAGCATGTGTAGCATTGTTGTAAGCAAACTCGAGTACGGGCAGGTGCAAGTCCCATTTGGAGATGTCGTCCTTGCAGGCTGCTCGGAGGAGTTGCTCAACAATTTGGTTGAGGCGCTCGGTCTGTCCGTCTGTCTGCGGATGGTATGCGGACGACATGGCGAGTTTGGTTCCGAGAAGAGACATAAGTTCCTTCCAGAACTTGCTAGTGAACTTGGGGTCTCGGTCGGAGATGAGTGTAGTTGGGATGCCATGCTGTGAGATGATGTGACGAACGAAGAGCTGTGCTGTCTCCTCGGTGCGTGCCGTCGTGTGTGTCGGGATGAAGTGTCCCATTTTGGAGAACTTGTCAATGACGACAAGGATGGCGTCATGACCGCTGGAGGTAGGTGGTAACCCGGTGATGAAATCTAGGCTAACCACTTGCCATGGTTGTTCTGGGACAGGAAGAGGCTGCAGTAGTCCCGCCTTTTTCTGCTTGCTGCTCTTCATCCGCTGACATGTATCACACGAGGTGACGAATTTCTGGACGTCGTCTGCCATATGGGGCCAGTAGTAGTGTTTGGCGATACCGGTGAGCGTCTTGTTGCTACCGAAGTGGCCCGCGTACAGGACGTCGTGGTATTCTTCGAGTAGTAACTGGCGCAAAGGAGGGTAATTGGGTACCCAGATTTTTGTGGATCCCTTCCGGTATGCGATGTCATTGTCCCACTGTAGCAGATGTCGCTTTTCTGCCAAGGGAATTTCGGGGTCGATGGCGTACCCGTGGGTGAAGAGTCCCTTGAGTAGTGGATTCATCCCTTCGATCTGAATCGCGGCAACGTGTGCAGGCCGGCTGAGAGCGTCTGCTTTGTTCTTGTGGCCGGGCTTGTACACGATGTCGTAGTGGAAGTGTGTCTCGAGGAAGTCGATCCACCGGACCTGCCGCCTGGAAAGGTTGGGTTGTGTCTTCAAATATTTCAGGCTGCAGTGGTCGGTGTAGACGGTCGTTCTTCGTCCTTCGAGATAGCATCTCCACGCTTTGAAGGCGATGACGATAGCAAGAGCCTCTTTGTCGTGTATCGGGTAGTTGAGTTCTGCCCCGTGCAGTTTCTTGCTGAGGTAGGCAATTGGTTGCAGTCCATTCCCCTGGTCTTGCATCAAGACTGCTCCCACGGCCTGATCACTGGCGTCTGCTTCAATGACGTAGTCACGTTCGGGATCTGGCAAGATGAGTACCGGTGCGGATGTCAGTGCTTGTTTCAGTTGCTCCACGGCTTCCTGGTGCTTCGTCTCCCATTTGTAGGACGTGTTCTTCTTTAGCAGATTCGTGAGTGGTGCCGCGAGTTTTGCATACTGTGGCACGAACCTGTTGTAGTAATTAGCGAAGCCTAGGAACTGCTGCAACTCCTTCACGTTCTCGGGTGTCTTCCACGTACGTACGGCTTCGATTTTCTTGGGGTCGACGTGAACTCCTTGAGCGCTCACCAGGTGTCCTAGGAATTGGACCTTTTTAAGGGCGAATTCGCTCTTGGACAGTTTGACGTAGAATCGTTCCCGTCGAAGAATTTCGAAGACGCGTCGCAGGTGTTCGACGTGCTGCTTCATGTCGCGCGAGTAGATGAGTATGTCATCCAGGTACACCACCACGCATTCGTCCAGAAGTGGTCGTAGAATGTGGTTCATTTCGGCTTGGAACGTTGCCGGCGCGTTGGTGAGTCCGAACGGCATGACCAAATACTCGTACGATCCGTACCGAGTTCGGAAAGCAGTTTTGTGGATAGAGTTGTCCGCCATCCGTATCTGCCAGTATCCGGACCGCAGATCCAGTTTGGAAAATACCGTAGCTCCCCGAAGCTGGTCAAGCAGGTCATCGATTCGCGGTATCGGATATTTATTCTTGATGGTCTGCTTGTTAAGAGCTCGGTAGTCGATGCACATGCGCAGGCTTCCGTCCGGTTTCGGTGTGAAGAGTACTGGGGCACCGTACGGCGAAGTGGATGGTCGGATGAGTCCTTTAGCTAGGAGATACTCGATCTGCTTCTTCATGTCGGTCAGCTCCGTAGGGCTGAGTCGATATGGTGCTCGGAAGGTCGGCTTCGAACCCGGTTCCTCCACGATCTCGTGTTGATGCGTTCGGTATGGCGGTAGCTCGTTCGGAAGATCGTCAGGAAGAATGTCTTGGAACTCCTTCAGTAATTCCTTGATTTTTCTGGAGTTTCCGAGGCTTTCTCTCCGTCATTCTCCACCTCTGTTGCTATCGCCAGGAACCCGGTGTCGGTCCGCTTCACGTCCTTCTCGAATCGTGCGAGTGTCTCCACTGGGATATCTCCAGTGTCGTCCCAGTTGGGTAGCTGTACTCTCCGTCCATTGTTGTAGATGCTTGCGGTGCGGTTCACCCAGTTGATCTCGGGGTTGAATCTTTTCAGGAAGTCTCGCCCGAAGATCAAGTCAAGCCCTTTGATGTTGGTGATGGGGAGTGCAGGTCTCCAGCGCAGTGGTCCAATTTGTAGATGTAGCACTGCTTCGCCGTGTACTGGTAACTTGCTGCCGTCCACCATCGTTGCAGAGAATCCTGAAGGCTTGTACTCTTCCCGGAGTCGGTCGATCATTGCCTTGTCGCAGACGGTGTGTGACGCTCCGCTGTCCACGAGTGCTTGGAGGCGTCGTCCTTTGCAGATGACCTCGAGCACGAGGGGCAGTCGTTGCTCGGAGTACCCAAAGATAGTTTCATTGATTGGGTCATAGGGTACATCCCAATATTCCGTACACACCTTGGTGTTGCTGTCTACTCCTGAGCTGGCAGCTGG
Organism: Closterium sp. NIES-67; assembly: GCA_027943415.1. Lineage (NCBI taxonomy): Eukaryota > Viridiplantae > Streptophyta > Zygnematophyceae > Desmidiales > Closteriaceae > Closterium > Closterium sp. NIES-67. The sequence goes on along the minus strand of BQMB01002270.1, from coordinate 392,878 downwards.
CCGAGGCTGCTTGGAGAACGGCTCTTCTCCAGGGCCCGGAGTTTCCTTGACGACTGTGCGCGTCACTGATGCCGAAGAACTGGATGCACCCGTAGAAGGAGTTCGGGGTTTGTGCAGCTTTTTGTAGACCCCCAGCTTCCTCTTGAGCTGCTTCAGCTCCACCGACGTCTTCCCTGGGGAGCGGGTAGTCGTTGTGGGCTGGTGTCGGGAGAGGACGTTGACTCCGTGGAAAGGTCGGCTTCTTTCCACACTCCTTAATTTGGTCCCCAAGTTGTCCGGTACCGGTATAATCTCCACAGCTGTCTGCTTCTTTTGGAGTCCCTCCCGAATTTTCTCCAAGGCTCTAGCCCCTCGAACATCATAAGTTTTCATTAAAGCTTCTTTATAAGATAACTTTAACGAATTCTTATAATTTCTTGGGTCTTCAAGGAGTTTCCCTGTCTCGGCAGAGTCTTTTTTCGCGGAGTCGTATTTTTCCTCGGCGATTTTCCCTGGCGAAGACTGGTCGTGGGGTGGAGATTTTCCCCCATCATTTCCTCCTTCTCGCGTCGAATCAGCTTCGTCGAAGTTGATTTTTCCGGAATCCCGCGGCCGCTTTCGGATCTTTTTATTTTCGCCAGCTAGATCCGCAATCACTGGCGACTCCCGTTTTTTGTCTTCTGATTGGCCGAAAGATTTCCGCCACTGTTGCGTGCCCTATACTCTGCGCGTGCGGCCTTCATTTTGTTGCAGTCGAAGATTCGGTGGCCCGGCACCCCGCAAAAATCACACGTGTAGTTGGTGTTTTTCGGACGTGGCCGCCCCTCGAATCTGTCGACTTCCATCGGGTCGGCGAACGTGGGGTGAGCCGAGCGGTCGCCCTGTCGCGTACTGCCGACGTGCGTCCGTCGTGTTCCGGCGTTGACCATGTCGAAGCGCTCCGCGGCCGAAACGACGTCACTGTAGCTCGCGTAGTTTGACGCTGCGACTTGTCGTTTGACTTCGGTCTTCAGCCCGGCGAGGTACGATTGTACTTTTTCCCCTTCGGTCAGGTCGGGAATGCGGTTATAAAATTCCTCCATCTGCTGCGTGTACTGTGCTACACTCCCGAACTGTCGGTGTCGATGAATTTTTTCGCGGGCAAGGAAACCTGAATTTATCGGCTCGAATCGTTTCAGCAGGTCGGCGCGGAACTGCTGCCACGTGGCTTCACCGTGGATGAAAGTACTGTTGCCGCCAATCCACTCGAGTGCCGGCCCTCGCATCAGTGTCGCCGCGAGTCGTACACGTTGACCGTCCCGGACTGGCGAGCTCCATCCGACGGCTGCGAAGTAGATCTCCATCCCGGCGATCCATCTGCGGGCGTCGGAGTTTCGATCGCTCGGATCGAACGGCTCAGGTGGGCGCGGTTTCGGAGCCTCGAGAAACTGCTGCGACTGCTGCGTCGTCGCCGTTGTCGTCTCGTGCTGCGCTCCGGCGAGTCGAGTTACTCGCTCGAACTGGTTTCGCCACGCTTCGCGATCCGCTCGCATTTCCTCCTGAAGGGCTGCGATGCGCGCGAAGAGCTGCTGGGTAACCTCGGCGTTGTCGAAGGTTGCCATCCTGTTCAAAACACGCACGGAGGGGGTAATTCGAAAATCGCGGAGCTGGTGCTTACCAGAATCGGCGTCGAATTGGTCGCCCCCGGCGGTGTTTCGAGGCAGGATCCCCGCTGCTGCTGCTTAGCTGAGCGCGGCCGAGTGAGAAAAGCTCTGATTACCAAGTGTCACAGGATCGAATGTGTCGAGGAAAGGTTGCACTATCGATCAGTACAAGGCGCTTTTATACTTCCAGAGTACATCAGGTAACCAGGTTTATCTTATCCTAAGGGAATAGACCCTTCTAGAAGATAGAATCACCCTGCGTATAGCCACGCGAGGCTATTGGCTTTAAGGGATTACAGCAGGATTACGCTAGATAGAGCGCACCAATACATCCCAAGCCTGGTCGGTGATATAATGATAATAGCAGGATAAACCAAAGGTTAATGGAAAAGGAAGAATAGGAAACCAAATGAGATGCGGTAAAAAGAGAAATGAAAAGGGAAGGAAATAAGAAAAGGCCAAGTGGTGTAACGGGGTCGTACTCTCACAGTCCTGCTCGGGCTGTGTGGGGTCTGTACTGTACCATGCAGCCGAAAACTCGAAGTAATTTTGTGCTGCCCCTTTTTCGTGTCCACAACAGGTGCGGTGATGCGTTGTTGGGAAGCGATGACGATGACAACAGATTGTGCAGGTGGACTGCATGTGTCATCGCGTCTGGCCACAGTGTGTTGGGCAGTCTCATCCCCAGGAGCAGCTTTCGCATCGTCGTCTGCAAGGTCCGGTTCATTCGTTCTGCGACCCCCTGCTGCTGGTGAGCATAGGGCAGGGACACCAAGCGTCTGATTCCTCTTTCCGCCAAGTAGGTCCTAAACGTTGTGACTGGTATTCCAGTGCGCTGTCTGACTGGAAGCTTTTGAGCTTCGTTCCTGATTCTCGTTCAGCGATGGGAAGCCACGTCTTTTATGTTTCGAAGGCTTGGCCTCTCGTCTTGAGGTTGTAGTGCCAAACATATCTTGTTGCTGCATCGATGAACGTTATGACATAGTTGAAGTCGGATTCATGTCGTCTCGAGGCATGTTTAAGATGTCGCTGTAAACCTTTTCCATCGGTGCGTATGCACGTGCACTTGGATTGTGATGTGACGGAAAAGGTTGGTGTTGAAGATCTGCTTCGGGCATGTGAAGCACCATGCGCGAGGTCGTCGAAGTTCCTGTCCGCTTGTTGTAAGGAGAGCGTTTCTTTCTAACACTTCGGCTTGGATGGTTTGTAGTACCGTGCTATTTGCATGATGCCCAAGGCGTTGATGCCAGATGTCGTCGGGAGCTCGATGGCCGGGCGATCGGTGATACATGTCGGTGTTGGAGAAGAACGCGACGACGGTGGCGGGACTTCGGCAGACTTCGCGTGTGGTGGGCATGAGTTGATCTGCTTCGGTTGGCGGTCCTCGGATTGCTGGTGGTGATACTCTGCTGGGTCCTGCTGCTGTGAATTCAGGTGATGTCGATGAAGAGACGCTTGCCGGTACTTGTCTTTCTTGTCGAATGACTGCTAACTCCCGTGTTCTCTCTGCTGCAGGTATGGTGTTGGAGTACCAGTATCCATCTTGGTTGAAGTCGGGGTCAAGGTCCGGTGGGTGCGTCCATGCGGCGAATGATACGCCATCGCTATCAGCGGTACCGCGGTCGGGGACGAAGTCCAACACAAAGACGCCGGACTTTAGTAGAGCGCGACCGATGAAGAGACCGCCCTTCCCGTGGTATAGGCGAAATTCGTTGGAGTCCGAGTCGCACTCCAGGTGAATTCCTTTTGCCATTAACTGGCTGACGCTGAGTAAGTTGTATCCCAAGTTGTTGACGATGAGGACCTTGTTGAGTTGCAGTATAACGTTTGTCTCCATGGATTGTAACTGAACCACTCCTTGTCTGTTTGTCTTCAGGTTCTCGTTGTTGGCGACGATGATGATGACGTCTCGGTTGAGGCGTCGTTCTCGTTGCACAAACCGCCCGGAAGAACACATGTGTTGGCCGCAACAGCTGTCGAAGAACCAAGTGTTGCGTCCGGTGGGTTCGGAGTTCGCGACTGCAGCGTACGTTGGGTTGACCTGAAGTCCCTGTGAGCGCGGCGGCGATAGTTCTTCTTCATCGGGAGCGTAAGTTGGCGGTGATCCGGGTGCGCAGTTGTCGATGTTTACCATGCAGTTGATGATATTCGGTGTATTTTGTGCAGATGTGGAAGAGTGCCTCGGCGGACTTACTTGATTGGAAGCGACTTGTGGGTCTACTGGACGATAAGCTCGGGGACGTGTGCAGTTGAATTTGGAGTGTCCGGATGTTTGGCAGTTGTGGCAGAACGGCGGTACAATGGTGAGTCCTCTGTTGTCGCGTTGATCTTGCCTGCCGCGTCGGTTGTAGTTGTTGTCGTGTCTTCGTTGAGTGTAGAAGACTTTCCTTGGTTGTCTTTCTTCAAACAGGTCCATCTCCTGTTGTTCAGCATGGAGCTCGGCGCAGAGGTGCATCTCCGAGATTCGGCCGTGGGCGCGAAGGAGCGAGCGGGTGGTTCGCCATTCTGGCCCGAGCCCAGCGAGGGCAAGCGTTACGAAGCTTTCTTCAGTGATTGTTCCTCCGCACCGAAGCAGGCGGTCGCGGAGTGTCTGGCATCGACTCATATACTGCATCGCTTTTTCCCCGGTCTTCATTTGTATTGTTGTCAGCTGCTGCATGAGTCTGCTTTGTGTCACGCTGTCATTTGCTTGATAGAGGCACTTGAGGTGATGCCATGCGAGTTCCGCGGAGTTTCCGTAGCTCCTATACGTTCTGATGCTTTGCTGTTCTTGTGGTGACAGGTTCCGTAGGAGAACTGTGTACGCCAGCAGGGACTGATACGTGAAGATTTCTTGTTCTTTTGCAGTGCCGTTGCTTGGGAATGGCAGGGACCCGTTGAAGTATCCCAAGAGATGCGCAGCCTCCATCAGCAGCTCGAACTCAAAACTCCAGGTAAAGAAATCGTGTCCGCTGAATGGTGAGGATGTCTGCAGTTTAATCACGTGTGAAAACTGCGCCTGGAGACTTAAAATCTCGTTTGGTGTCTGTTGTGATGCAGCTGCTGTTGGTTGGGCACGGGGCGGCATGAACTCGAACGTCCCCGATGAAGAGTGATAAGGCGCAAAGGTAGGCGCTTGATTGTGTCGCCCGAACGATGAGTTGTCGAGACTCATTGGCGCTAATCCCATGTTTCATCCGTTGCTTTGTGTTGAATGCGCAGGTGTCCTTGTCTGCTGCTGCTGGTCGAAGTGTGACATGAAGCTGAAGAACCTTTCCATAAGGTTCGGGTCCACGCTTGAAGAGGGTGATGGGGTCACCATTTCTGGTGCTCTTCCTGTTGTTTCTTGAGCAGCGCCGGTCTCGGTTTGCAGTCCTGAAGTGTGCAGTCCAGAGTTGCCGGGTTGAGTATCTTGGGCACTGGGTGAGCCCGTAGAGGTTTTCTTGCGCTTGCTGTCCATGACTTGTAATCAATGAAGTCGTTGGTGTGCTGATTGTAGATAGAGCGTAGTTGCTGGGAGTTTGGTCTCTGACCAGCTCTCATACCATGTAGGGCTGATAAATGCCCTTAGGATCTTTCCAGAGACTAAGTCCCAGTTGTAAAAGACTTGAGTAGTGCAGCGGAAGTTGAGGTAGTTGAACCCTTGTACTAGTATATGAGAACAAGTGATTGATTAAAAGAACGAGCATACATCAATATATAGAAACTAGGAAAGTAAAGCAGTTGTAGAATACAGTTGAAAGAGCGGTTATCGAGTCGCACAACAACTCGATTGTCGCTTCGGTTACCATCTTTGCAGCTGTAACTGTCAGACGCAACCTCCAGTTGCGACCCTTAGAGTCCTTTCGTGTTGTTTGTCCATCCCCTCGTATAACCTCCGTTGACTCGCGTACCCGTTACGACCTTCCTCGAGTGTGGTATTCCACTTCAGAAACGCTTAAGTCCTTGAGGTATTTCCAACAATGTTAATCCCGCTGACTATAAAATGTATCTGAAATAAATCGTCTGATGTTGTAAGAGACGAAGTATAAAACTATAAACATGAACACTTGGCAAAACCTCAAGTGTTGGTCCATGATCTTTGCTGGAATGGTAGACTAGTAATATTAAAAATACCTCAAGGACTTAAGCGTTTCTGAAGTGTAACACCACACTCGAGGAAGGTCGTAACGGGTACGCGAGTCAACGGAGGTTACAGGAGGGGTGGACAAACAACACGAAAGGACTCGAAGGGTCGCAACTGGAGGTTGCGACTGACAGTTACAGCTGCAAAGATGGTAACCGAAGCGACAATCGAGTCGCTGTGCGACGCGATAACCGCTCTTTCAACTGTATTCTACAACTGCTTTACTTTCCTAGTTTCTATATATTGCTGTATGCTTGTTCTTTTAATCAATCACTTGTTCTCATATACTAGTACAAGGGTTCAACTACCTCAACTTCCGCTGCACTACTCAAGTCTTAGAACTGGGACTTAGTCTCTGGAAAGATCCTAAGGGCATTTCTCAGCCCAACAAGTAAGACAGCGGAAGTCTTGTAAAAATGTAAAGGTCAAGGTTGAATAACCTGAGTACGTGAACTTGTGAGTAATCAAAGTTAATAATGAAAAAGACCTAACAGAGATTTATAGTACTACAAAAAGTACCTATTCGCTAATGTACCTGTTTGTTAGTATTGCGCTATGCGCCCTAGATGATAATGAAGGGGTGCGACTGTTCGCGTGACTGAAACGACTGTCCTATGACGAGCGCGATTTGCTGACGTCATCCTACGGACTTATCTTCTACAGTATGATTCGACACGAACTACACATAATCGACTTACAGAAATGCTAAGTATCAATTATATCGCAACACTATCAACATTAATGGGTTGAGCACAATGGATCATCTTAAAGCCTGGCTTACCTCGCCACGATATATCCTTGTTCTCATTGATACTCGCGTGACCACTACTTTTCAGTCTCTCATCCATAAATTAAAACCCAATGCATATGCCCGAAGCCCCCCCCACTGTCTCTAGCTCGCGGGTATAGCCAGGTGGCATTACTGTGTTGATTTTCAACAAACGCTTATCCATTACTGACCGCTACACTTCAGCTCAATTTCCTTCAATCACACATCGCCCTCATCGCCCTCTACCCATCCCCCCACCCCACCGAAAGACGGACTTGGTGGTCCTCTGTGCTCGCCCCCGCCTTATCAGTGGGACCTGCATGCGATGGCACCATGGTCGCTGGTGACTTCAATGCAGTTTCCAATCATTTGGATCGTAATCGTCCCCTCGTGGCTCACAAAGTCTCGGAGGCTGTCAAACATATATTGTAGGTTTCTGTAGACTATATAGGGTTGTGCCTTAGGGAGTACAACCCATTAGGTTATATTCCCTTGTATGCCTTGTTCTAGACATTCTTTCACTTGAACATGGTATCATGTGTAGGTAGGTCCCCCCCCCACCTTCTAGCGCTTCCGCCCTAGGTCCTAGCCGCCCTGTCCCCTAGACGCCCCGCGGCCCCGTCACCTAGCGGCCCCGCGGCCCCATCCCCTAGCGGCCCCGCGGCCCCATCCCCTAGCGGCCCCGCGGCCCCGTCACCTAGCGGCTCCGCGGCCCCGTCCCCTAGCGGCCCCGCGGCCCCGTCACCTCGCGCCCCCGCGGCCCCGTCACCTAGTGGCCCCGCGGCCCCGTTCCCTAGCGGCCCCGTGGCCCCATCCCCTTGCGGCCCCGCGGCCCCATCACCTAGCGGTCTCGCGGCCCCCCTACTAGCCGGCCCCGCCTCTTTGCCGGCCCCGTCGCCTTGCCGCCCGCAACCGCGTCTTCTAGACGCCTCGCCGTCGTCCTCGGCCCCTCTGCACCGCGCTGCATCGCCCGGCACCGCTCTGCACCGCACGGCATCGCACTGCACTGCTCAGCACCACCCTACACCGCACTGCAATGCACCCTACCGTACTGGACCACCCTCCACCGCACAGTACCGCACTGCACCACACATCACCGCTTTCCGCCGCGCTCTCCTGCCCAGTACTGTCTTTCTCCTGCTGCTGCAACCATGATGGCGGACTCGGTCCTGCGTTTTGATGCTGAGGGGCAGCTGATTGAGTTCGACTCGTGGCTCGTCGACCTTCAGTGACACCTGATTGGTCAGCGGCAGGACGGCCACTCCCTGGCCGTCCACATGGGCGGTATGCTCCCCTGCCCGAACCCCCCTGCTGCCCTCCCCGCTGACCCCACCTCTGCTGACTGTGAGTCCGCTGCAGCAGCTGCCCTTGCTCGTACTGTCTGGTTGTCGCGTGACACTGTCGCACATCTTGCGATTAGTCATGCCCTTCCCCTGTTTGAGCGCCCCCGCTTTAGGTCCGTGAAGACTGCGCAGGAGTTCCTAGAGGTTGTTGTTGCGTGCTATTCCACCCCGCCCTCTGCCTCTGTAGGTCGCCTGATCCTGTCCATGCTCTTTCCTGACCTTGCGTCTTTCCCCACTGTCGCTGACCTAGCCGCCCATCTGCGCACGCTAGACACGACCTGGCACGTTGCCCGCACTGAGGCTCAGCTCCGTGTGATTCAGCCCCCCATCTGCTCTACCCTCTACCTGCTTGCCACACGCCTCCCTGGCCGCCTTGCCACTGCCCGCGATCGCTTCCTTAGTCTCCACCCCGCAAACCTCACCCTCACTAACTTCGTCGACACCCTGTCTGCCACAGAAACCCGTCAACGCTCTATCGCCTAGTCTAGCGGTATTGTGTCATTCTCTATCTTTCAGGGCTGTGCCCCTGCACAGTGGTCTTACTCCAACAGTTCTGCTGCGGTTGCAGAGACAGCTCCGTCTGTGGAGACAGCCGCCGCAGTGCAGTTTCGTCCGGGTAAGGGTCGCCGCCCCAAGGCTGGGAGTGGCGGAGGTAGCGGAGGAGGGGGTGGTGACGGTGGTGGAGGTGGCTTGCCCGCTGGTAGTACTGACGAGGGGGTTCGGGCTGATGCCCCGAAGCAGCAGCCCCAGCAGCAGCAGCAGCAGCAGCAGGCTCTGCAGCTGGACCACCAGCAGCAGCAACAGCAGCAGGCGCAGCAGCAGCAGAAGCAGCAGCCGCAGCAGCAGCAGCAGCCGCGGAGGGTTGGCCGTCTCCCGCCCGGGTGGCCTGGAGCTGGAGGTGATGGTGGTCGCACTGGTCACTCGCGCGGTGTGCCGTCGGGTGGTAGGCAGAATGACGGGTGCTGCCAGTACCAGCTCCAAACCGGTCCTCGCCGCGACCTCGTATGCGGTAAGATCGGTCATACCCCCGCTCATTGCTTTCGTCGCCTAGACGACCTGTTTCGTCTCTGCTTCGGCCCGTTGCCTGACCTCCCCGACTGCCACAGTCTGCTCCGTCATCGTGTTCAGATCTTTGATATAGACATGGATAAGATTAGCTCTGCTTTGTTCCATGGGCATGAGCGGTATGGTGTCTGTACTAAGGCCGCCACCGGTGCCCCCCTCACCACGTTCCCCCGGGACCTGTCTGGTCTGTTCACGCTGGACACCGCCTCCCCCCTGGTTGGGACGCCTCCCCAGGTACCTACGTCTTCTCAGGTTGCTGCGGCGTGCTTATGTTGGTCGCTTACTCACCTGTCACTTCTGTGGCACCACCGTCTAGGTCACCTCGCCCTCACCCGTCTCCGTCACATGTCCCAGCACCATCTTGTCCTAGGCCTCCCTGCTTCGTTCACTTTGCTCCCCTCCTCACCCGCGCCTCCGTGCACGCCCGATGCTTCCTTGGCCGGCTCCGCCGTGCCCTTCACTCCTCCTCGTTCCCCCCTACCTCCGCACCGCTGCTGACCCTGCACATGGACGTCTGAGGCCCCGCCTCCGTTCATGGGCCACGTCGGGAGCGCTATTTCCTAGTGCTTGTCGACGACTACACCCGCTACACCACCGTCTTTCCCCTGGAGCGGAAGGCCGACGTGCCTGACGTTCTTCTCCCGTGGCTTGTCTCTGCGCGTGTTCACCGAGGTCTCCCTGTCTTGCGTCTTCAATCCAACCGTGGTGGCGAGTTTGCCTCTGGCTACCTTGGTCGCTTCTGTCGTGCGGAGGGCATCACCCAGATGTTCACCCTGTCGGACTCCCTGCAGCAGAATGGGGTCGCTGAGCGACGCATCGGTTTGGTCATGGAGGTGGCTCTACCTCCATGATCCATGCCGGTGCACCCCATTTTCTGTGGCCATTCGCCGTTTGCTACGCCGCTCACAATCTTAACCTCTGGCCGCACCCTTAGCGGTCGCAGGTTTCGCCGACCCTCCCCTGGACCGGGTTCCCTGGTGACGCATCTGCGTTCCACGTCTGGGGCTACCTTGCTCACATTCGTGCCTCTCGCACGGACAAGCTCACTGCCTGCACTGTCACCTGTATCTTCCTAGGTTTCCCCCTCAACTCGTCTGACTGGTAGTTCTACCTCCCGCCTTCTCACCGGTTCTTTCACTCTTGTGACGTCACTTTTGATGACTCCGTCTCCTTCTACCACCGCTCTCCCCACCGTGGTCCCCCGATCACTCCCCCCCAGTTCCTAGTGCCCCCCCCTCCCCCTCTCGACCCTGTCCACCCCCCTCCCCACCCTGCCCTGTCTGGTGTATCTCACGTCACCCCCCTCCCGTCGGTTGTCCCTGCTGAGGAGTCCGCTGACACTCGCGGCTCTGCGGAGTCTCTTCCCCCGCCTGTCCCTAACCCCTGTCTCGCCTCCCCTGTCGCCATCGCTGCTGTCCCCGCTGCAACCACCTCCGCCGCTGCCACCGCCGTCGTCACCGTCGCTAGGGTTCGTGCGTTCGGGGGGTGCTGGGGAGCGAGCTGGAGCTGGTTCTGGAGCGGGCTCTTGGGGTGCTGGCGTTGGGCTTCTCTGAGGACCCCGTGTTGTCGCTGGAGGTTCTGGTGTTGGAGTTGGGCAGCAGTCGCAGCTGTCACCGATGCTGTCCGCGCTTCGCCTCCTCGGTCTCCCTTCCCCTGTCCGCACGTCGCTGCCTCCCCCGCCGCATCCTCCCCTTCCGGTCCACGGCCCTATGTTTCCTCCGCGGGACTCCTCTCCAGCTCGTTTCCCTCCCCGTTCTCCTCCTGTGTCTCCTCCCCTCTCTCCTTACCCGAATCCTCGGCCTCACGTCTGGTCTCGTCATCCTTCTCGTGCCCGTCCTACCTCCCCTGTTCCGCGTTCTCACCCTATGTTGCTTCGCTCTCACGCATCTCATGCTCCTCCTCTCCTCCTGTCTCTTCCTTCGTCGTCGCTTGCTGTGGCCCCCCCTCTCTTCTCTGACTTCATGCTGTGCATCCCACTATTCCTCGTGTCCTTGCCTCTCTCATTACCGACCCGTCCGATCCTATCTCGAGTCTGTCGGTGCTTGTCGCTGCTATCACAGACTTTGCCGCTACCCGCCGCCTGGACTACGCCACCGCTCTGGTCTCTGACCCTGCCTGCCCTACGACCGTCGGGGGTGTGGCTGCTCTTGGCGTCCTAGAGGACAGGCAGTTCGAGCTCGCTTTCCTGTCTGAGGCCGCTCCTTGCTACTATTCCCTGAGGGTGACCCAGACGCCCTTGACATCCCGACCCCTCGCACCTACACTGAGGCCACCTCGGGACCCTGGGCCTCTCAGTGGATAGCTGCCATGGAACAGGAGATGGCATCTTGGAGATCCATCGGCACCTTTGTCGACGCAGTTCCCCCACCTGGGGTGAACATAGTCGATGGCCGCTGGCTCTTCAAGGTGAAGCGCCCTCCTGAAGAGCCGCCTGTCTTCAAGGCGTGCTACGTTACTCGTGGCTTATGTCAGCGTGAGGGGGTGGACTTCTTTCAGACCTTCGCCCCGACCCCGAAGATGACCACTCTTCGAGCGCTGCTACGCATAACGGCACAGCGTTACTACGAGTTGCACTCCCTCGAATTCTCCACAGCTTTCCTCCAAGGCAATTTACACGAGCAGGTCTACCTGTACTGCCCCTAGGGCTTCTCTGGTACCTTCCCCCCTGGCACCGAGTGACTCCTCCGGCGCCTCGTCTACGGCTTGCAACAGGCTCCCCGTGAGGAGCACGACACGCTGCGTGCTACACTTGCTGACTTGCAGTTCTTTCCTTCGTCTGCAGACCCCTCGCTCTTTGTCCATTTCGGCCAGACTCCGTTCTACATCCTTATCTATGTAGACAATCTGGTCTTTGCTACTGCAGACAGAGACGCACTGGCCGCCGTGAAGGCCGAGCTGCTGAGGAGACACACCTGCACTGACCTAGGAGAGTTGCGTCGCTACCTTGGCTTGCAGATCTCCAGGGACAGAGCAGCGCGCACCATCACTCTCTCACAGTCACACTTGGTGTGCCAAGTCCTTCAGAGGTTCGGCCTTCAGTTCTCTTCCGCACAGCCCACCCATCTGTCAGTAGACCAGAGACTCTCTGTCCCAGTCCCTGAGGAGGCTGTTGAGCCTAGTGGTCCCTACGCAGAGCTGGTGGGTTGCCTCATGTACCTGATGACTTGCACTCTTCCAGATCTCGCATACCCTTTCAGCATCCTGGCTCGCTTTGTGGCCCTAGGCAAACACCGACCAAAGCACTGGTCGGCAGTTAAGAGGGTCTTGCGTTATCTAGCAAGTACATCGAGCATGGGGCTAGTGCTAGGACGCAGACCAGTGGTCCTTACTGGGCACACAAACGCTTCTTGGGCAAACGACGCCGAGTCTCTCAGGTCCTCCCAGGGCTACTCCTTTAGCCTTGGTGTAGGTGCCATCTCGTGGAGGTCTACCCGTTCCTCGTCTGTTGCCCAGTCTATCTGTGAGGCTGAGATCTACGCAGGTGCCATGGCGGCATAGGAGCTCCGCTGTCTGATCTTCTTGCTCACCTACTTTGGTGAGTGGCCTAGCTCTGCCCGAATTCTGTACGCTGACAACAGGGCCATGATCCTCCTGTGTCAGGGGCCACGAATTGAGGGCAGAGTGAAGCACATCCAGCTGCGGTACTTCCTCCTGCGCTAGCTGCAGCAGCGTCGCCAGGCTCGTGTAGTACACTTGGCCTCAGGTGCCAACATAGCTGATATCTTTACTAAGGCGCTTGCGCCTCAAGATCATCAACGGCACTATGTACAGCTAGGTCTCATTCCTGTAGCCTCTCACTTGCTAGGACCTTGATTGTGTACAGACCTTTATATATATTACATAGACTAGCCTTTTGGCCTCTTCCCAGTGGCTGGACTAGTAGTGCCACCTTGGTCTTGCTCTTGCCTTGTTTGTACTTGTTTGACAGGTCTTTAGATCCCTGCCTCACAGGCTAGACTAGAAGTGCCACACTGAGCTGTTTCTCTCTCATCAGGCACTGCCCCTATCTAGTCTAGGGGGTGTGTAAAATATATATTGTATGTTTTTGTAGACTATATAAGGTTGTGCCTTAGGGAGTTCAACCCATTAGGTTATATTCCCTTGTATGCCTTGTTCTAGACATTCTTTCTCTTGAACAGAGGCATCTACCCTCAACTCCTTGTTCAATGAACACTCTTTGATTGACTCATTCTGCATTCATTACCCTTCACTTCTTTCGTTCTCCTTCGTCTCCCACGCCCACCGAAATGGTCCGTCCTCGGCTCCGCGTGCCTCCCGCTTGGACCGCATTTACGTCTCGTACCATTGGCTGCACCAACTGTGTGATGCGGACCTTCTAACAATAACCTCCTGCTTATCTGAACATTTTCAGTACCCCAGCTGCACGATTACGCTCTCTGATCCAAATGCTGCCCCGCGCCTCTGGCGGCTCCCCCAGTCCCTCATCCGGAAACCCTTTGTCTACCATCTCGTAGAAACCTCAATCGCCGCGCTTCCTCCCATGCACACACCATCCATGTGGGACCCGTGGAAACAAGGGCTCTGCCAGCTTCTTCGGCTGTTCTCGGCGGAAGAAAAAACCATAGTTACCAAAACTGTGCAACAACTCCAATCCACCATGGCATCCAACCAACTGTTTCTCTTACGCTTTCTTGTCAACCCCCTACCCTCCGCGCACCTAAAGCAATGTACCTGGGATCTGGAAAGATACATGTCTAGTCGTGCGGCTGACATTGCACTCAAAGCTAAACTCAAGGTCAAGGGGGCTCGCGAAATGGGTATCCCCTCTCTCCTCAATGGTCTCAACTCTAATATCAAAGCTGCACAGGAATCTGCTCTCACTCTGGATTTTGGGACTGTGTCTACACATCTTCGCGCTATGACTGCACATGCCTCCAAGTTCTTCTCATACCTGTACAGCGGTAATTCGCTGGCTCACCCCAACCCATCCTTTTGGCACCTCATCCGCCCCTCCCGACCCCTTCCCAAGCTTTGTTGCCCACTTGGTTTTAATGAGATCAATAGGGCTTTGTCTAGCGTTGCACGAGGTAAATCGTCGCGATGTGGCGGCCTCCCTGGTGACTTCTTTCGCTCCTATCAGACTGCTTTTACCCCAATCTTCCATCATCTTTTCGATGCCATCTGGCGTCACAAAGAACTCCCCGCCTCCATGCTTGGCGGGCAAACTATTTTAATCCCCCAAAAGGGAGACTCGACGCTGGTAGAAAACCGTTGCCCAATCACCTTGATGAATTATGATTATAAGGTCCTGACCATCTGCCTTGCCAACCGCCTACAACCCGCCCTTCGTTACATCGTCCACCCTGCACAAGCCACTTTCATCAAAGGTCGTCGCATCGGCGACACCATCAATGATACGCTCGACCTTATGGAGTGTGCCCACTTACACAAATTCCCCATGCTCAACCTCACAGTCGATATCCGGAAAGCTTATGCTCTGGTCCATTGCAAATTCATGTACCATTGCCTCTCTCACCTCGGCCTCCCAGCCGAATTCATCACATGGGCCCGTCTCCTTCACACAAACACCTCCACCAAAGTTCTGGTGAATAACCTCGCAGTCCCTACATTCCCGGTTCGCTCTGGGGTACCTCAAGGCTGTCCACTTGCCCCTCTCCTTTTCATTTGTGTTATCGAGGTGCTACACCGCCATTTGGAGACCCAGCTCCCAGGATTTTCATTCTCCTCTTCACAACGCCGCCTCGCTGCGTGCTATGCCGATGAATTTTCCATGTTTCTCAACTCGAACGAAGAACTTCGCCGCCTCATTTGCCGCTCTCTGGTGAACACCCAAATTGGAGCAAATGCTCGATCCTTCCTTTCAACATTTCCCTGGCAAGTATTTCTTATGTTGGCCGCATCCCCACAACTGCCTGGATGAGGCCGAACGCATTCTGGGTGTGTACATTCAAGGCTATCTCCCTGGGAATATCACTTGGGAGAAGATCTATGCTAAGATCTCTAATGTTGTTTCTTTCCTATCTAAACTCCATCTCACCGCCACCTGTAGTGTCGCACTTGTCACGGAACGTATCGTCCCCCTCTTCGCATTCGGAGGCCTCTTTCAGCCACCGCCTGCCTCCACCCTGAAACGCCTCGATATGCTCATCGGCAATTTCCTCTCTTCCTATAAATTTTGCCAGAATGGTATCGTTACCCGCCTCCTCACCAAGAACATCCTCTCTAACCAAAAACTGCATGGTGGTATCGGCGCCATCGAGCCTTCTCAATACGACACTACCCTCAATATCCAGCATGCATGCCGTCGTTTCCTCCCCTCCCCATTTGAGGACATCGCCCGAGCTTGCTCGACCCTCCCTTATGGCCTCCACACTTTCCTTCTCCATCCACTCATTCTCAAGAACCTCCCGTCATCAGCATCTATGAGGGCTAGCGCCAAGCTCGCAGCGCTCATCTCTCTTGACCCCATTGTATATCCACCTCGTCTTGAACCCTGGGTCCTCCTTGCTGAACCTCTCGCCTTCAGCCGCCTCATCCTCAACGACGAAGGGAAGCCCTTTGGTACTCTAGCCGAATAGACATTTCTTATCTCGGCTCAGCTCCGTGTTGTACATCTTGTCACCCCAATCCCTGAAAGGACCCGCCGTCTCTCTCGCACATAAATTTTCCGCCGTTTCCCTCCCTGTTTCTACCCTTGCAGTCGACGTATTCTAACTTTTGTAGGTGATGCTATCCCTTCAGAGTGGTAGGATGTCATCCTCTGCTTCTCTCCCTCCTCAGGCCTGCTCTCCCGTGATAATTGGGCCGTCTTGGCTCGCCCCCCACCACATTCCTGCCCTCATGCTCTTCAAGTACGCGCCTTGTTGCCAGGGGGACTGCTGCGGGTAGATAGGTACGACATCGACAACCGGCGTGTAGCAGACTCCCTGGCCGCTTGCACCATTTACCCCGAAAGCAACCTTCTTGCTATCCTCATCCAAGATTGCTGGGTGTATGGCCTTTTCTGCTGTGGTGCCGGCCTCAGCGATCGGCTCGACCTCCTCCGCCTTGGTGACCCCTCGCTATCTGCCATCCGGAAACCAGTCTATCACCCCAAACCCCTAGTCCTACATGATGTATGGTCCTCAGCTCTCCAGCTCCATGTCCCTCCACCTCCTTCACTAAAGCAGCCCTTCCTCCATTAACAGCCCAGCCGCATCCAAGACCTCTTGTTTCGGCTCCATGCTCGCGCCCTACAAGACCTCCTGTTTTTGCTTCCTTGATGGTGGGGGTATGTGTCTTCGATGCCCCAGCCACCCGTTAGAAACCCTCCCTCACAATTTCACCGACTGTGGTCCTGCTGCTGCTGTCTCATCTGCCCTTCAGTGTGTTGCCCGCTCTCATCTCGGCATATCCGTTCTTTCCCTTGTCCCTTGGGGGTTTACTGGTCGGTGCTGCTGCAAAAGAATTATGGGACATCCGCTGCGCTGAATATCATCAGCGTGACTCCACCTTAACAATCAGCGCCCTACACAAAATTTTGTCCCTGTTTCTCTCGGCTTGCAAACTTTTCCTCGTCCAAAGGCAGAAGCGGTCTGCTAAATATCAACGAGCAACTGCATCCCATATTCGATACGCCAGGTCTCATCGCCTCCTTACCATTAACCGATTTGGCTACCCTTCTATACACCCTGCCCTACACCGGACATGGTTATTGGGTGACAGTTTTCGCACACCTTGACCCCTTAATTTTTCATTCCCTTATACGCGATATAAATTGCGTGGTCGCAATATCGCATACTAGCTAGTGGAGCTAGGCAGCTAGCATGCTTTTGTGCAGGTTGTTTTCTCAACCTTGATTAATAGGTCATAGCTAATGCCTGTACTGTACACTCTGGTTATGACCATCAATAAAGTTTAAAACTTAAAACCGACTCATTGACAGTGGTTCGCAATCACTCCCCGTTGATTGGTCATGATATACCCCCTGCATCGCTTGGGATCAGTCGCGGAATCAACGGTACTCATTATTGCAAAACTTAAAGCCACGATGTCGAAATAGAAATACGCAATAGTACCCCCGTCAGAAATTTCCGAAAACCTTAAAAACAAATGAACTGACTGCGAACGACCCAAACGAAGGTCGGTTTGTCACACCCGCAGACAGCCACGATGTCGCGATACAAACATGCAATAGTACAGCTTGCGGGAAATTCCAAATACGACTAAAAACAGAAATAGTGAACACAAATGACTCAAACGAATGTCGGTTTGTCACACCGGCGTACGAATAGTAGTAGCACAATCACAAATGTGTGGTGGAACTGTCAAACTTATCTTAGTGTGTTACTGTAGACTATACAGGTTTGTGCCTTAGAGGGTACAACTCCCTAGCATATATTACCTTGTACTCGCCTATTCTAACCATTATTCAGTTTTGAGATGGTATCACTAGTACGTAGGTCCCGCTGCCCGCTCACGCTTCCGCTCTAGGTCCTAGCCGCCCATTCCCCCTAGTTGCGCTGTTCCTAGCTAGACGCGCGCCCGTTCCCCCCCGGCCCCTAGCGCCCGTTCCTGCCGGCCCGCGCGCCCCTTCCAGCCGGCCCCTAGCGCCCGTTCCTGCCCCCCCCCCCCCCCCCCCCCCTCGCGCCCATCCTAGCCGGCCCTCGCGCCCGTTCAGTCGGCCCCTCACGCCCGTTCCTAGCCGGCCCGCGCGTCCGTCCAAGCCAGCCCCCTAGCGCCCGTTCCTAGCCGGCACGTGCGCCCGTCCCAGCCGGCCCCTCCAACGCCCGTTCTAGCTGGCCCGCGCGCTCGTCCCAGCCGGCCCCTAGCGCCCGTTCCTAGCCGGCGCGCGCACCCGTCCCAGCCGGCCTCTAGCGCCCGTTCTAGCTGGCCCCTCGCTCCCTAGCGCCCGTTTCAGCCGGCACTCGCACCCGTTTCCACCGGCCCCCAGCGCCCGTCCTAGCCGGCCCCTCGCCCCCTAGCGCCCGTTTCCAGCCGGCCCACGTGCCCGCTCTAGCAGGCCCCTCGCACCCGCTCCTCGCTGGACCCGCACGCCCGTTCCAGCTGGCCCCAGTGCGCCCGTTCCTAGCCGCCCTAGCGTCCGTTCCTTGCTGGCCTCCGCGCCCTATCCTAGCCGGCCTTTGCGGCCGCCCTAGTCGGCTCCGCGCACGTTCCTAGCCGGCCCCTCGACCCGTTCCTCGCTGGCACACGTGCCCGTTCCTGATCGGCCATGCGCCCGCTCCTCGTCGGCCCCGCGCCCGTTCCTCGTCAGCCGGCCCACCGCCGGCCTCCAGCACCGCAAAGCATCGCACTGCACCGCACAGCATCGCACTGCACCGTACTGCACTGCTCAGCACCGCTTTGCACCGCACAGCATCGCACTGCACCGCACATCACTGCTCCGCATCACACTTCACAGCACTGCACCGCTGCTGCATCGCTCCTGATGACGGACTCCGTGCTCCCCTTCGACGCAGAGGGTCAGCTGCTCAAGTTTGACACGTGACTGGTCGACCTCCGTCGTCAACTAATGGTCAGCGGCAGGACGGCCACTCCCTGGCGGTGCACCTTGACGGTACGCTCCCCTGCCCTGACCCCCCTGCTCCCCTGCCCGCTGACCCCTCGTCCGCTGACCGTGAGTCCGCCGCAGCTGTTGCCCTTGCCCGCTCAGTCTGGCTATCGCGTGACGCCGTCGCGCAGCTTGCGATCAGTCATGCCCTCCCCTCACCACGTTCCCCCGCGACCCAGTGTCCGGACTGTTCACACTGGACATCGCGACCCCCTCGATTGGGACGTCCCCTCAGGTGGTTGCGTCTACCCAGGCTGCTGCTGCTTGCTCCTGTCGGTCGCTCACTCACCCAACACTCCTGTGGCACCACCGCCTAGGTCACCCTACAATCCCGCGTCTGCGTCACATGTCACAGTACGGTCTCGTCCTAGGTCTCCCAGGGTCATTCCCCGAGTTGCCCTCCTCCCCGGCACCACCGTGCACGCCCTGTGTCGAGGGCCGGCTCCGCCGTGCCCCTCACTCCTCCTCGTTCCCACCTACCGCCACACCACTAAAGACTCTACACATCGACGTCTGGGGCCCCGCCCCCGTCCATGGGCCGCGTCGAGAGCGCTACTTCCTAGTGCTTGTCGACGACTACACGTGCTACACTACGGTGTTTCCCCTGGAGCGGAAGGCTGACGTGCCTGACATTCTCATCCCCTGGCTTGTCTCTGCGCATGTCCACCGCGGTCTCCCTATCTTGCGTCTCCACTTCGACAGTGGCGGCGAGTTTGCCTCCGGCGTTCTTAGTCGTTTCTATTGTGCGGAGGGCATCACCCAGACGTTCACATTGCCGTACTCCCCGCAGCAGAATGGGGTCGCTGAGCGACGCATCGGTTTGGTCATGGAGGTGGCTCGTACCTCCATGATCCATGTCAGTCCACCCCATTTTCTGTGGCCGTTCACCGTTCGCTACGGCACTCACCAGTAGCCGCACCCCCAGCAGCCGCAGGTTTCGCCGACCCTTCTTTGGACCGGGTCTCCTGGTGACGCATCTGCGTTCCACATCTGGCGTTGCCTTGCTCACATTCATGCCTCTGGCACGGACAAGCTCACTGCCCGCACTGTCCCCTGTGTCTTTGTGGTTTCCCCCTTGACTCGTCTGACTGGCACTTCTACCACCCGCCGTCTCACCGTTTCTTTCACTCTCGTAACGTCACCTTTGACGAGTCCGTCTCCTTCAACTGTCGCGTCCCCCACTGTGGTCCCCTGATTACTCCCCTCTTGTTATTGGTCCCCCCTTCCCCAGTGGCCCCTGCCCCTCCCCCTCCCACTCCCTGTGCTGCCCCGTCTGGTGTGTCCCACATCACCCCCCTTCCGTCGGTTGTCCCGGTCGAGGAGTCTGATGACTCTGGTGTTCCTGCGGTGCAGTCCTCGCCGCCTGCCCCTCCCCAGGTGTCCCCTCCTGCGCTACCTCCGTAGCCACCGTCGCCACCGCTATCGCAGCCACTGTCACCGCCACCGCCGCTGCACCCGTCGTTGCAGCCGCCGCCGTGCAGCCGTCGCCGCTGCAGTTCGTTGCCTCTGTGGGTGCTGGCGTTAGGGTGGGTACTCGTCCTGGGGTTCCTGTCGTGGCTTGTCCTGACGGGCCTCAGGATGGTACCGGTGCTTGAGGGGTTTCGGGCTCTGGGGGTGCTGGAGTGGAGTGTTTCGGAGGTCGCCGTGGAGCAGCTTGCGGTCCCGGAGTCGGTGCCATGCCGCCGCAGTAGCTATCACCGCCGGTGTCAGCCCTTCGCCTTCTCGGACTTCCGTCCCTTGACCTTGTGTTTGCGCCTCGCCTGTCGTCTCCTCCTCTCTCTGTCTACGGCCCTGTGTTCCCTCCCCCGGACTTGACTCCGGTTCATCTTCCCCCTTGTTCCCCTTCTGTGTCCCCTCCTCTGTCTCCTGACCCGACGCCTCCGTCTCACGTTTGGTCTCGCCGTCCCTCCTGTGCTTGCCCCGTCTCCCTTGTCCCGCGCTCTCACCCTATGTTGCTTCATTCCCACGCGTCTCGTCCTACCCTCCTACCGTCGCCTCCTCCGTCCTCCCTTGTTGTTGCGCCTCCCCCTGTGTCTGACTGCCTTCGCGCCGCTCGGCCTCTTGTTCCTCGGGTCCTTGCCTCTCTCGTTACCGACCCGTCTGTTCTGGTATCGTGTCTTGACGCTCTTGTCGCTGCAGTCACTAACTTTGCCTCTACCCACCGCCTTGACTACGCCACCGCTCTGGTCTCTAACCCTGCCTGTCCTCCGTCTGTTGGGGTTGCTCCTGCCCTCGGCAGTGACGTCCTGGAGGACCGCCAGTACGAGCTTGCTTTCCTGTTTGAGGCTGCTCCCCATCTCTGTTCCATGCTGTTAATCCCTGAGGGTGACCCAGACGCTTTCGACATCCCGACCTCTCGCACTTAGACTGAGGCGACCTTGGGACCTTGGACCTCTCAGTGGATAGCTGCCATGGAGCAGGAGATGGCATCTTGGAGATCCACTGGCACCTACGTCGACGCAGTTCCCCCACCTGGGGTGAACGTAGTCGATGGCCGCTGGATCTTCAAGGTGAAGCGCCCTCCTGGAGAGCCGCATGTGTTCAAGGCGCGCTACGTGGCTAGAGGCTTTAGTCAGCGTGAGGGGGTGGACTTCTTTCAGACTTTCACCCCGACCTTGAAGATGCCTACTTTTCGGGCACTGCTACACATAGCAGCACAGCATGACTACGAGTTACACTCCCTCGACTTCTCCACTGCGTTTCTTCAGGGCAGTCTACACGAGCAGGTCTACCTGCGCCGACCTCAGGGTTTTACTGGTACCTTCCCTCCTGGGACTCTCTTGCGGCGCCCAGTCTACGGCTTGCGCTAGGCGCCTCGCGAGTGGCACGACATGCTGCTAGCTACCCTTGCAGACCTGCAGTTCTTTCCGTCCTCTCCAGACCCCTCGCTCTTCGTTCGCTCTGGCCAGACTCTGTTCTACATCCTTGTTTACGCAGACGATCGGGTCTTTGCCACTGCAGACACCACCGCACTGGCCTGTGTAAAGGCTGACCTGCTGAGGAGACACACCTGCACTGACCTAGGAGAGGTGCGCCACTACCTGGGCCTGCAGATCTTCAGAGACAGAGCAGCGCGCACCATCACTCTCACCCAGTCACACTTGGTGCGCCAGGTCCTTCAGAGGTTCGGTCTTCAGTTCTCCTCCGCACAGCCCACACCTCTTCCAGTAGATCACAGGCTCTTTGCTCCAGTCCTTGAGGAGTCAGGATAGCCCAGTGGTCCTTACGTAGAGCTGGTGGGTTGCCTTATGTACCTGATGACTTGCACTCGTCCAGATCTCGCATACCCTCTCAGCATCCTGGCTCGCTTTGTGGCCACAAGCAGACACAGACCTCAGCACTGGTCTGCAGCTAAGAGGTTTTTGCGTTATCTCGCAAGTACATCAAGCTTGGGGTTGGTGCTAGGAGGACGCAGGCCAGTGGTCCTTACTGGGCATACAGACGCTTCTTGGGCAGACGACGCCGAGACCCTTAGGTCCTCACAAGGCTACTGCTTTAGTCTTGGCTCAGGTGCTATCTCGTGGAGAGCTACTCGCTCTTCGTCTGTTGCCCAGTCCAACTGTGAGGCCAAGCTCTGCGCCGGTGCCATGGCGGCACAGGAGCTCCGCTGGCTGCCCTTCTTGCTCACTAACTTAGGTGAGCGGCCTAGCTCTGCCCCAGTCCTGTATGCTGACAACAGGGCCATGATCCTCCTGTGTCAGGAGCCGCGACTCGAGGGCAGAGCGAAGCACATCTAGCTGCAGTACTTCCTCCTGCACGAGCTGCAGCAGCGTCGCCAGGCCCGCGTAGTACTCTTGGCCTCCGGTGCCAGCACAGATGATATCTTTACGAAGGCGCTTGCGCCTAAAGATCATCAGCAGCACTCCTTACAGCTTCGTCTTGTTCTTGTTGCCTCGCACTTGCTAGGATCTTGATTGTGTACAGACATTATATATATGTATTACCCAGACTGGCCTTGTGGCTTCACGCAGTGGTTGGACTAGTAGTGCCGCCCTGGTCTTGCTTCTGTTTTGTCTGTACTCCTATTGACTGGTCTTTAGACCCTTGCCTCAGAGGCTGGACTAGTAGTGCCGCCCTGAGCTGCTTGTTCTCGTGTTAGGCACTGCCCCTATATAGTCTAGGGGGTGTGTCAAACTTATCTTAGTTTGTTACTGTAGACTATACAGGTTTGTGCCTTAGAGGGTAAAACTCCCTAGCGTATATTACCTTGTAGTCACCTATTCCAACCATTATTCAATTTTGAGAGGAACCCCTCCAAATAAGCACATAGTACCTATATTGGTGGTAACCAGCAAGGTTACAAAAAACAATTATGCACCTAAACTTTTGCTCATGCGTAATTCAAACAATTGGCGCCGCCTGAAATGTATCGTACTTGTTGCACATTAGTATCCTTATGTTTCTTCAAATGTACAGTTGCGCTAGCCTAAACATCACTATGGGTCAAACCATTACAAAGAAGACTACTAACCAAAATCAGCCCCACAAATTAACATGAGCAGTATCACACTAACACTAAGCAAGCATATAACAAGATTCCAAATAACAATTATGCTCCCTGCAGCATCAGCAAAGGGGCAGCAATTGTTAGGAGCAAAAACTTAGAAGCATCGACAAAAGCTCAGCGCATGTTTCGGAATCTAAATACCTCAATTATTCTTCAGAATCTCAGGGTATGATGTGGTTGAATCAAAGCGGTGACAAAACTCAACAGTAAAAGCGGTCAAACATCGGAAACTCGAGCCACTCTCGTCGTGAACCTGCAAGACGAAGGCCGGCATAAATTGAAAGCGGAGGTAAGAACGCATCTCGACGCGAAGCGGGGAACGCATCGCAACGCGATGACCGGAATGTTTAACACGCATACCTGGTCGCACGGGTTGCCGGGGGGTCGTAAACCAGGCTGCGGTAGGTAGGCTGCAGAGGCACCAGCTGGAAATCGAACTAGGGACATTGGAAATAGAAAGGAAAAAGCGCAAGTCAGCACAGTGTCGAACGAAGCAAAAAAAAAGAGCGCATGCGGCACGCCGCTCAGTCGGCACGCTAGTAATGCATAAATCGAAGTCACTAATTTAGAGACGCAGATGACGAAGTGCGCACTAAACAAAGAGCCTAAATTGCGGCGAACGCGGGGGAGCAAAATTGAAGACGAGGCGGCGGGGATGAAATGGCGCAATTCTAACTGTGGGTGCAAGTTATGAAGTGTTGGCTGAGAGAGTTGAAGAGCCTGCTAGTAGTACGGTGCAGGAAGGTGAATTGCAATTTGGTTAAATAAAAAAACATGTCAGAATGGTTCAGTAGTGTTTAAAAGTCCTACTCGTCCATTTGAGCAGGTCCTTAGTTTCGCGGGTTGGTTGATACACCCCGTGTCAGCACCGCCACAGAAGGGCACGCGTGGCGCACGCTATTGGCTGGGAAATAATGCTCAGCACACCAATAATGTACTCGTTTTTGGGGTTGCCCTTGTTGTGCATAGGATTTGTATAACAGAATAATGTATACTCGTATTTTTGTTTCGTTTTGGAATCTGGGTACAGTGCGCATGGGCCATGAGTGGCCGATTCGCGTGCGGGATCTCGTTTCCTGCCCATTCGTTTCAGCAAATTGGGAGCCACCCCATTTCGCCGAAGGTTGCTAGCACGACTTTGCGGAGGGGGGTGCATTCGTCGCCAAACATTTGTGATGGCTTTCTGATGCGTCCGTAGGGTTGCGGCACACTGAGGCAGTCTGCCAATACTCAAGTAACAGTCGTTTTCGTAGCTGCTTTGGCGAACGGCGGCCTTTGAAAATTTTGGAGGCCAGCCCTTTTTGTGACGTAGATTAAAGCGAGGGTCTCAATAAGCAGGAAACCAAATCCAAAGGTTTTGGTTTTGGGTTGACGAACTTTGCGAAACAGTTGCAGCGCCCAACCAGCACCCCTTACCATACCTCGCAATTTTCGAGACCCCCCGAAACCAAAACCTTTGGGTTTGGTTTTTTGCTTCTTGAGACCCTCGCTTTAAAGGGCGTGGGACATCGTTCAACAAACCTCAAAATTCGTCACGGGCATCAAATTTGGGCCATACGGACCGGCCCTTTGGAAGTACGAACCGTCCCTCGAAATCCCCCCCTTAGGAGATTCCACTTTCCGAAGTTCCAATGAGGGAATGACAAAACAGTTGAGAATCACAGCTTGAATTCCTTTCGGAGTAACATATTTCTCTCCCCCTGCTCGAGCGCGACTCCAATTCCTTCTAGAGGAAACAATGAGCCATGTCATGTTTACATTAGGTATAGACCTCATCTTGAGCAAATGTTACTAGTGAGAAAAAACATAAAACCCATACGGGCCCGGCATAGTGTCCGGGGTGGCATCAACCCTAAAGTCCCACAAAATTCGCGAGTTCAGGGTTGATGCCATCCGAAATAGCATGCAGGTCCCTATGGGTTTTATATTTGTTTTCCTCGCAAACAAATGTAAGAGTTGTCGAACTTGCAGCAGCCAATACGACAAGGGCATAAGGGTCAAATTTGTAAACACCACCTTATGGTTTCTTCCCTCCAAAAGGAATTGAGGACGCGCTAGGGCAGGGCGACAGAAATCTCCTATTCTAAAAGAAACTTAAGTTGCGATTCACATTTTTTTAGTCATTCCCTTTGTTTCAACAATCAAAATTCGAATATTTGTGTAATGAATTTGACGAAACTCGTAAACCTGTCAAAATTCGTACCGTATTCGAAATAACGAATTGGAGGTCCCACGCCCTAAGGTTGAAAGACCCTAACTTCGAGTTATACTAGTGCAACTTCACATGCGGTACCCACATGCACATAAGAATGTGGATCAGCGTCCCAAAAAATCGTTTTGACAAAATACCATACTCAACCGTTCTAGAGCTTTATTTGGCCATTTCGAACCGCAATCGGACATGCCTTTATGACACGCCCTAATATGGTTGAGC
This sequence comes from Closterium sp. NIES-67, assembly GCA_027943415.1. Lineage (NCBI taxonomy): Eukaryota > Viridiplantae > Streptophyta > Zygnematophyceae > Desmidiales > Closteriaceae > Closterium > Closterium sp. NIES-67. Next base: position 367,501 of record BQMB01002270.1, on the reverse strand, counting down.
GTAACACTGAGCTGATCTCGCACATGTTTTTTTTCGCGGGTAACTGTTGTGTCCGTCGCAATCATATTGCCGAGCATTTGAAGCCTACATTTGTTTTCGTCTGGCTGATTGCCGAGGTTTGCCGGTTTTTCCGCCTGCTTTTTTCTCTCTTTGATGTTTGGGCTCGGCACGCTTATGACACTCACTCGTGTTTTCCTTTTATTAGAAGGGCGTGGAAGTACTAGTATCGTCCTTGTGGGCCACGTGAAATTGGGAAAAAGGCAGTATTATCATCTACGAAGTGTCAATGAATAATAACGTGAGAGTACAAGGTCGCTATTGCAATGAAGGCATGAGGTTATATAGGGGTTGGCATGCTAGGGCGATAACCTCAGAACTTGGGTAGGTTCGGCAATAGTACCGGACGCGACTCGGGAAAGGGTTGGGCTGAAAAATGAGGCCGAATGTGACGAGTCGAGGAGTTCGGGTGTATGTGCTAGCGTACGACTCAGTAAGGAATGGAAATTTACACTACCCCCCCTCCTAAACAAGGCCTTGAGCATCAGAAACATTCCGACGCTGATGATACGCTGTTAGAATCGGGTCTGATTCTACCTCAGCGAGCGGCCCCCAGCGGTCATCCTCAGACGCCCGATCACGCCAGTGGATTAGAAAATCCACCATCCGACAGTTCTGCTGCGTGGTGACGTGGTGACCGAGAATCTTCAAAGGTTTGATTGTCGGTTCTTGCAGGGGCATCAACTGCGGGACGATTCGCTGACGTGCTAAATCTGACGAACTCAATATGTAAGGCCAGAAGAGGCTGACGTGGAAAGCCGGGTGGTGACGCCAATCAGTCGGGAGTAAAAAATGAGTTGCGACAGGCGTCACCATATTGTCACTTCAAAAGGACCACAGAAGCGGGGGCAGAGTTTGCATGGAATCGGTAGGCGCAAGTTGCGAGTGTCGAGTAGTACAAGATCCCCCACTTTGTAGGTGACGTCACGTTGGTGGCGATCGGCTTGTCGGCCTGCGACCAGGTTGGCCTTTCGAATTGCCTCAGTTGCTTTCTTTCAGGCTGCTAGGATATCTTCGACAAATCACTGGGACCGGAGCATGGGGGTCTCGATGTTGGGTGTCGAGTGTACCACGGGGTCCTGTCCGTAATTTAGGAAAACTGGGGATTGATGGGTTGTTGCGGAAGGCGCGTGATTATACGCGAATTTCAACAGCAGGGGGGATTTCTCCCAAGTCTGTGGGTCAGTACAAGTAGTCTTAATGGGTTGCTTCGTAGTTTGGTTGACTTGTACGGTCTGCCCGTCGGTCTGTGGGTGGTAGTCACAGAAAAACTGTAGTTTGGTGCCGAACTGGTCCCACAGGTGGCGCCAGAATTTCTATGTGAATTTCGGGTCTTGGTCTGAAATAATGGCGGTGGGCAGTCCGTGCAGTCTGATGACGTTGGCGATAAACAATTGGGCAATATGCTCAACTGTAATTTTATGTTCGCAGGCGATGAAGTGCGCCATTATTGTGAGTCGGTCAACGACCACGAGGATTGCGTCGTTTCTGCTCGTCACGTAGTCCATCGTGACGTATTGCCAATGTCGCTTAGGCGGATCGAACGGCTGTAAGAGTTCGGCTGCTCATTGATTGAATGACTTCAAGATTTGGCAGGCGGTGCAGGAGGACACGTACTTGCGCACGTTGTCGGCCATGTTCGACCAGTAATAATTGCGGTGCAACGTCTTCATGGTTTTTTCAACCCCGAAATGCTCGGAGGTTGGGTTGTCGTGGGATTCCTGGATTAAGAGGGTACCAAGTAAATTGCTGCCGGAAACCCAGATGCGAGAAGTGTCGCGCTTAGTGAAGTAATGTCTAGTAGCAGTAGTATGCTGTTGGTGAATGGTGGAGCAGAAGGATGGGTCGATTTTGTAGCCATGGGTAAATAGTCTTGTAAGGAGTGGGCTGGTGTGGGCGACTAGTATGGCGGCTGTATGGGCAGTGGGTCAGGTCAGGGCAACAGCAATGTTGTTGGCACCCTGTTCGTAGGTGGTGGTGTAGTGGAAATTTGACTCGAGGAGATCGAGCCAACGGATCTGTTGTGGGTCGAGATTCGGTTGGGCTCGCGGGTACTGGAGGGATTTGTGGTCGGTTCGCACAGTGACGTCAGCTCCTGTTAGGTAGCACGTGGACGACCGCCAACATCTCCTTGTCGTGTACTGTATAAATTTTCTCTCCACCGTGCAGCTTCTGTGATTCATAGGCGACTGGCTGTAATCCTTCGCCAAAATCCTGTAGAAGAGCTGCGCCGATGGCGATGTCGCTAGCGTGAGTGATGACTTCGTATGGACGGTCAGGAGCGGAGATGTGAAGGACGAGCAGCAACGTGAGGGCAATCTTCAGTTGGTCAAAAGGAGCTTGCTGCTTCTCCACCCACCAAAAACAATCGTGATCCTTCAGTCGGTCGGTTAACGGGGCGGAGAACCCAGCCATATTGGGGATAAAACGGCGGACGTAATTGACGAAGCCCAAAAAACTCCGCAGCTCCTTGACGTTTCGCGGTGGCTTCCATTCCTGTGTGGTCTTGATTTTCTTCGGGTCGATTTTCACTCCGTCAGTAGAGACAATGTGGCCTAGAAACTCCAACTCTTGCTTAAGAAAATCGCACTTGGACCCTTTTACGATGAGGCGGTTCTTGTGCAGCAGTGTGAAGACTGCATCAAGAACCTTGAAGTGCTGCTCCTTGCTGCGGCTGTTGATCAATATATTGTCGAGGTAGATGATTACACACTTGTCCAAGAGTTTCCTGAAATTTTCATTCATGATCATCTAGAAGGTCGAGGGCATGTTCGTGAGGCCAAAAGGCATAACAAGGTACTCGTAGCTGCCGTATCGGGTTCGAAATGCGGTCTTGTGACAATCTTTGGCGGCGACTCGATTTTGATAGTAACCCCTTCGCAAATCGATCTTCGCGAAAAAACCCGACTCCATGAAGTTGGTTGAGAATTTCGTCAGCTCGCGGGATCGGGTAACGTGATTTGATGGTGAAACTGTTGAGCACGCGAGAATTCTTCCAGTTCCAGTTGGTTGAGTCAAAATTGGCGTTGTACAGTCGGTTGGGCGCCTGGTTCCATTTCGATCATGTGGTCCTCTGGTCGGCTCGGCGGGAGTCCAGCTAGCAGGTCGTTTGGAAAAATCTACGGGTACTTCCAAATCAATTCCACCAAATTACGGAGGGACGGCCTTGCACAGCTTCTGATTGCCTTGTCCTCGACTGTCAATGCCATATCGCAAAGTTCAACGGCGTACGCTTTAGCTCCAGCCCGCGGTACCTTCTTGAAGGTGATTGCATGGACTTGAGTGCTTTGCATGCGAGGCCCCGTTCACTTGGGCAGCTGGCGGAAAATCCCATCGAGCTTGATGTTGCAGCCGCCCGTCGTCCAGTCGATCTTCGGGTTGTACCTTCGCAACCAATCACATCCCAGCAGCACATCGCACCCGTCAAGAATCGTCTCCAGCAGCCCCATCTAAATTTTTACGTGCTCCGCACAGGTAAAACTGACGTTCTCCATCTGCTCCCGTATTGCCAGCGGCGTGCCATCTACCAGTCGGGCGTCAATTTCGAGTAAACACTTTAGTAAGGGTATACCAAGTTTTTCAACCATGTCCAGTTGTAGAAGACAGTGCCTCGCACCTTCGTCAACGAAAACACCCCGTTGACTTTACCTTCCACCAGCACAGTATGATCAGCAGTTTTGTTCCCCTTATTCGCCCGGGTCCGGTCGATTGCAGCAGTCGGGATCATGACCCAGTGGGGACTGTGTGGTTAGGGCTAAGAAGCTTGCTCGTCAGTAAGGGGCCCGGTCCTTACTGGCGCGACCCATTTCTCGGTCGCTCCTTTGGCTTCTTGGCAGTTACGTCGGATGTGACCCTACCGGCCACAGTGGTAGCATTGCCCCGTATTTCGTGGAGCAATTGTGTAAATATCCACTGCGTCTGTCACAGGATCGAATGAGGAGGAATAGGAAACCAAATGAGATGAGATAAAGACCAAATGAGTCAGGATAAAAAGAGGAATGAAATAGAAAGGAAATATGGAAAGGGGAAATTGGTGTAACGGGGTCGTACTCTCACACTTCCCCCCCTCAAAGCTAGGTGGTAGAAGTAACACCCTGCTTGACAAGGTAGTCGCAAAGAGGATGACGGGCGTTACCCATGTCAAATTCAGAGACCCAGCTATCCTGTGAAGGATCATAACCCTTTCAATGGATGAGAAGCTCCACGTTGCCATTCCGTCGACAGCGGTGAGCAAGCACGGACTCGACTTCGTACTCGGGTTCATCATGGACGAGGACGGGCGGCAGCAGCGGCGGTTGGCGTCCAGAGAAGATTTTGTTGGGATCTCGGTAGGGCTTCAAAAGTTGGACATGGAAGGCATTGTGAATCTTCCAGGTAGCTGGCAGGCATAAGTGGAAGGTAACAGGAGTGACCTATGCTTCAACGAGGAAAGGCCCGCAGAAGCAAGGTCACAATTTGGATGGGAGATGGCCGATATCAAGATTGCGCGTGTCGAGCGGTACTCGGTCTCCCACGGTGATGGTGTGGTCTGTGCGGTGGCGATCGGCCTGGCGCTTCTGTTGTTGTTGAATGTCGAGAAGGGGCTTGTGGGTCCGATCCCAAAGTTTGTGCATGGTCGTGATGAAATCATGAGCGGGTTCAACTGTGGATGGTATGGTTGGATATTGTGGTGTGATCGGGTGGCGTCCGTAACAGAGGAAGAACGGCGTCTGTCCAGTAGCGGCGTTAGTAGCATTCTTGTGGGCAAACTCCAGGACGAGCAGATGCAAGTCCCACTTGGAGATTCCGTCCTTGCAGGCTGCGCGGAGTAGTTGCTCTACAATTCGGTTAAGATGCTCAGTCTGACCATCTGTCTGTGGATGACATGGCGATGAAATCGTAAGAAAGTTGGACTGTAACAAGAACTGTCTGTTGCTACGGAGTGAGCAGGCTCCGTCCACAGTAAAGGAAGGATGGTGTGTATCGCCGTCAGTAATATATGGGCAGGTGCAAGTTGGTGTTGGAGATGTGAATGGTTGGAACAGTGTGCTATAACGTGCATATGAATGGCTATGTTGTCCGATCTGTGCATGCTGTTACCCGCATCTAGTCCTCGTGTGAAGATCACGAAGTGCTGGTGGTATGGCGATCATGTCATAGTACAGCTTCTGTCGAGCTAGTCCATGCCTTAGTGTTGTTGCGAGTCGTACCCACTCGGCATCGTAGTGCTGTGGAATGGAGAGCAGAATCACTAGTATTAACCATGTCCACCACGCTGTCTGCTAGTCCCACTGCCTTGAGTACAATTGCGCATGGGAAGTGCTGCTCAGCATATCCCTTGAGTTCATAACCATACGAGGGGTTGGTACCATAAACGCGGAGCTGGTAAATTCTAGAATCAGCGCATAAGTATTCCCTCAGTGGTTTCTCAAGCAAGGAACCTCGGCTGCGTAGATATACCACGGTGATGGGTTAGGATATCTGGGAACATTAGGGGTATTCCTAAATAATCCTCTCCCATTTCCAAATGGGCATTGCTGACAGCCAATCTAGTATGACCTTATGCACTTCCAGTTTAGCACGGAGGCCATCGGTAGGCATCGGTGTCTGGGCGCACATATTGGGATTGGTCTTCTGGTGCCATCATGTGTTGTTGGAGATACGTGGAGTCCACTGTTCGGAGTGGCGTCGACGCTCCATTTCACGCATATCTGCTTCCGTGGAGTTGGTGCTGGTAATGGATTGGTTGCGACACAGGTTTTATGACTTTAAGGAAAGCCATAGGCCATGAGGACTTGTATACCAGTAGAGTATCGTAGTCCTCCCATCCTCATCAGAGCAAATATCTTCTGCTCTTGAGGGTATATGGCATTGCCATGTTGTTCCCTCGCATAGTGGTATCTCTTGCCAACTAGCTGGAAATCATAGTACTGTGCCTGGCCGGGACTTCACGATCATACTGTAATAAAATCCAGTGTTATCTCCATTGAGCAGAGAATCATCCATCAGGGTTTGGATATGACTGTTGTGTCGAGTCTTCTGCTGCGGCGGCGGCGGCGGTTGCGACGGCGGTGATGGCGGCAGCTGCTGCAGAGAATTCTCTTAGTTCGTAATGGTTGAAGGAGAGTCCATCAACTCCCTCTTCCCAGTAGAGTCTTCCTGATGGGTGTAACGGGCATAACTACCAGGAACACGTGCATCTTGCTACACATGTGTTGCTCCATTGCTGCAGGTGATTGTTTCATTTGAGGGTATGAAGAGAAATATGCTACTCCCCTCAATGTATCCACGGGTAGCAATTCCTGGAATGCTCATCCGTGCCTCCGATGTACGGTCGATAGAGCGCGTGATCGTGTTGTAGTAGTCCGCATCTCCCTCGTTTGTTGACACATCGTGTTGCTTGGCGTTCTCCTGCATTGTCGAAGTTACGCTGGTGCTTGTAACGCTTTGGCTTCTGGTTGAATCGCCTCCAATGCATGTGCCGTAGGGTTGCTAGTGAACGAGTACTTGTCAGATTAGAGGTTAATTACTCCTTAATCTGTCCAGCATCGTGACATGCACGGAAACATTTCCACGCGAGTCATTAACACCTGGAATCGCGACGCATGATTGGTGTGTCGCCTCGTGAGGTTGATGTTGCGACTGCTCCAATCAATCTCTTCGGATGGCTGAGATTCTTGATGAAGACGAATCAGTTAGCTCCTGTTACAAAAATATTGTCTCGCTGGCCTTGACGAGACGGGTTCACTGCGTCGTCGTTGCGTGCGAAATCTGCTCCTTCACAGCAAATTGAACTTGGGAACATTGCAAGAGAAAACGGCTACTTCTCTGCAATCCCATAGGTTGTCGATCAATTTGTATGAAGAATGGCCCAGTGGATCGAGAACTTGTCTTCACGCAGCTCCATTGTTTTCCCTGGGTGAAGATCTCGCTGTGTTAATGTCGATCCATTTTTAACGAAAATGACTTCGTCAAAATAAATCGATCGTTGTCGACACTAATCAAGATGCGTCGATTGTGCAGTCGCTGGTCATGAATGTTGTCTCCATGATGATGATTTTCCAGTGTGTAGTCTCTGTTGTATTCGTACCGTTGATTTCGCAACAATCCGAAGATCCACGTTTTCTTGTCAATTTTCTGCTTGCAGCTATTACCAAGTAGGTAATACTCTGGCAGATTTCTGACTTTGCAGATGATTTGCTCGCTAAATTTGTCACCACGTGGAGGCATCCGAATTTGGTTGTCCAGATGTTATCAGCAGTGTCGAAGGCGGCTGCTTTTCTGTTCTGCGCGTCATTCTCCCTTTGTGCAAAAGTCGCGCTCCATCTCGTCCGTTGAAAAAGAAGTCGATCCGACGGTCCAAACTCCAAGCGATCGGATGATACTCCTGAGTCGCGCTCAGCAGCTTTCCATGCCCGATTTGACTCGTTTCATGCAGCAATTCTCGGTCGTCGATGTCGGCTCTCGAACGATCGGACAATCTGAAGAATTCCGCGGCTTGCGAGGTTCCGTTCCCATTCGCGCTGAAACTCAATCTCGCTCAGAAGGATTTCGTTTTTGCCTCGGTCGATCTGAAGCGTGGAATCTCCATCTGACGGATGTCGTCGGTCGAAGCTCCGCACATTTCCGCGCAGCTCCAAGAGTCGTGGCGAAGTGCGAACTTCTCGGAATGTTGCAGGGAGTGTTCCGCCAGAACTGACATGTTCGCGAGGTTGAGGCCGTTTGGCCCCGCGAAAAATCGGCTCCGTCGATGCAGTCCATCGAACGGTCGGCGAGACATCTCGCCTTCGAAAGGGACCCCAGGTGCAACTGCGCGAGGTTAGTCGAAACTTAGAATGAAATTGCATTGTACTTCCAGGAATAGAAGTTTCAGCTCCATCCTCGGTGTGCTCCTGGGGGCCCAACGGTTAAGCGTTGAGCTAAAACCTTGGCTCTGATTACCAAGTGTTACAGGATCGAATGAGGTTTGGTCAATGTTGCCCTATCAATCAGTACAATGTGCTTTTATACTTCCATAGTACATCAGGTAACCAGGTTTATCCTATCCTAAGGGAATAGACCCTTCTAAAAATAGAATCGTCCTGCGTATAGCCACGCGAGGCTATTGGCTTTAAGGGATTACGGTAGGATTACGCTAGATATAGCGCGCCAGTACATCCCGAGCCTGGTCGGTGATATAATCATAATAACAGGATAAGCCAAAGGATAATGGAAAATGAGGAATAGGAAACCAAATGAGATGAGATAAAGACCAAATGAGTCAGGATAAAAAGAGGAATGAACGGGGTAAATTGGTGTAACGGGGTCGTACTCTCATAGCGTCCAACCCTTTTACCATGGCGTACTGGTACTGTTCTCGAGGGCAACCTTCGTCGTAGAAGTTCGCCCTATGCTTCATGATCGAATCAGCGGCTTCGGCTGTATTTCGGGCTTCAATTCGCCCATGTACCTGTCGACCTTCTCCAACTCGTGCATGTAGCCACATCTGTCCACCAACGTCAGGAACGATGCGGTGTACTCGGACACAGATCCCAGCTGCTTCTATATGCGTAGAGTTTTGCGTGCCTTGTCTGAGTTAGGTGCATGCTCCGACCGCTTGCAAAGCTTTGTGCATCACGTTGCCCACGTACGGAGATGGGTCGCTTCGAACAATAGGTTTTCCTCGTCTTCATCGCCGATTCTTCTTTCCACTCGTGCTGTCCTTCTGTGCGAGTTGCCGCTAAGTCGACGATTACCTTACACCACTGTAGGGCGGCCTCTTGCAACAGTGTTAACGCGTGGCTGCTCCACTTCCGATCGTCTTTGATGCCCGCCGTGTTGAAATAGATATTCATAATGAATATCCACTGCTGCACTGTTATTACTTCATTCGCCGGATTGAAAGGAGCGGGTTGCTGATATCTTACGCCGCCACTTGTCGAGCGCGGGCGTGATGTTGCCTGTCGTGCCAGATTCACTGGCGATGGTTGCTGCTCACCCGCCTCGCTTTGTGCATCGTCGCTCGGCTCCTCTGAATGCTTTTCCTGCGCCTGGCGATGTCGTTGGTTCTCGTCGCGGAGTTCGTTGACGACGCTTGTCAGGTTCTTTAACTACTCCATTAAAGCCCGAGTCTTGAATGGTAAAAACCAACTTTCCTAACCATGAAAACAGTGCCAAAATATTACGGCGAAGGAAATTTCGGCAAAGCACCTCTGGCGAAAAAGAGTACGCAAACAGTGATACAGTAGTGTGATGGTCTCTATATCAGAATTGAGAAGTGAATGATAGATAGAGTGAGAGTACATACAGATATACCTAAGTGTTGTACTCTCTAAGAGGCGACCCTATACAGTCTATACAAACATGACAAATACACATGTTTGACACACCCCCTAGACTGCATAGGGGAATGCCCTAAACAAACAGCTCAGGGCGGCACTACTAGTCCAACCTCTGAGACAAGGGTCTAAAAGACCAGTCAGAAGGAGTACAAACAAGGCAAGAACAAGAGCAGGGCGGCACTACTAGTCCAGCCACTGGAAGAGGACACAAGTCCAGTCTGAGTATACGTATAAAGGACAGTACAAAGTCAAGGTCCTAGCAAGTGAGAGGCTACAGGAACTAGACCAAGCTGTACACAGTGCCGCTGATGATCTTTAGGTGCAAGCGCCTTCGTAAGATATCAGCCGTGTTGGCACCTGAGGCCAAGTGTACTACGCGAGCCTGACGTCGCTGCTGTAGCTCACGCAGGAGGAAGTACCGCACCTGAATGTGCTTTGCTCTGCCCTCGAGTCGAGGCTCCTGACACAGGAGGATCATGGCCCTATTGTCAGCGAACAGAACGGCGCAGTTCTCCAAGGTCAGTGCACGTGTGTCTCTTCAGCAGCTCTGCCTTCACGGAGGCCAGTGCGTCCCTGTCAGCTGTGGCAAAGACCAGGTCGTCGACGTAAACAAGGATGTAGAACGGAGTCTGGCCAGCACGAACGAAGAGTGAAGGGTCTGCGGAAGACGGAAAGAACTGCAAGTCAGCAAGCATAGCACGGAGAGTGTCGTGCCACTCACGGGGAGCCTGGAGCAGGCCGTAGACGGGGCGCCGCAGGAGCCACTGGGTCCCAGGAGGGAAGGTGCCAGTGAAGCCCTGAGGGCGCCGCAGGTAGACCTGCTCGTGTAGGCTGCCCTGAAGGAAGGCAGTGGAGAAGTCGAGGGAGTGAAGCTCGTAGTCACGCTGAGCAGCTAGGTGTAACAGAACCCGAAGAGTAGTCATCTTCGGGGTCGGAGCGAAGGTCTGGAAGAAGTCCACCCCCTCGCGCTGACTGAAGCCTCTAGCGACATAGCGCGCCTTGAAGACAGGCGGCTCTCCAGGAGGGCGCTTCACCTTGAAGAGCCAGCGGCCATCGACTACGTTCACCCCAGGTGGGGGAACTGCGTCGACGAAGGTGCCGGTGGATCTCCAAGATGCCATCTCCTGCTCCATGGCAGCTATCCACTGCGAGGCCCAGGGTCCCGAAGTCGCCTCAGCGTAAGTGCGAGGGGTCGGGATATCGAAAGCGTCTGGGTCACCCTCAGGGACTAGCAGCATGGAACAGAGATGGGGAACAGCCTCGGACAGGAAAGCAAGCTCGAACTGGCGGTCCTCCAGGACGTCACTGCCAAGGGCAGGAGCACCCCCGACAGACGGAGGACAGGCAGGGTCAGAGACCAGAGCGGAGGCGTAGTCAAGGCGGCGGGTAGAGGCGAAGTCAGCGACAGCAGCGACAAGAGCGTCAAGGCACGAGGTCGGAACAGACGGGTCGGTAACGAGAGAGGCAAGGACCGAAGGAACAAGGGGACGAGCGGCACGAAGGTAGTCAGACAGCGGGGGGGGTGCAACAACAAGGGAGGACGGAGGAGGCGACGGTAGAAGGGGAGGACGAGACGCGTGGGAACGAAGCAACATAGGGTGGGAGCGCAAGACAGGCAAGGCAGGACGAGCACGGGAGGGACGGTGAGACCAGACGTGCGACGGAGGAGTTGGGTCAGGAGACAGAGGAGGGGACACAGGAGGGGAACGAGGGGGGAGACGGGCCGGGGACGAGTCCGGCGGAGGGAAGACAGGGCCGTAGACAGGAAGAGGAGGAGACGGCCGGGGAGGAACCGACGCAGGGTCGGGGGACGGAAGGCCGAGCAGGCGAAGGGCTGACACCGGCGGGGACTGCTGCTGCGGCGGCACAACGGCGAAACCGGGACCGCAAGCTGCTCCTCGGCTACCACCGGCACTCCCCACACCAGCACCCCCAGAGGGACCACCCCCAGGGCTACCGGGGCGAGCACCCCTAGAGTCAGCGAACGGGTGCTGCGACGGCGGCGGCGGCGGCGGCAGCAACAACGATGGCTGCAGCGGTGGCAGAGGCGGTGGAGGGGGGGAATGGGGAGGGGACGCCAGGGGAGGGGCGGCCGGCGAGGACTGAACAGGAGGGCCACCAGAGTCAGAAGACTCCTCAACCGGGTCCACCGACGGAAAGGGGGTGACGTGGGACACACCAGAGGGGGCGGGACGGGGAGGAGGAGGAGGAGGGGCAGGGACTACAGGGGAAGGAGTGACCAGGAACAGGGGGGGGGTAACCGGGGGACCACGGTGGGGGAAGCGACGGTAGTAGGAGACGGACTCGTCAAAGGTGACGTCACGAGAGTGAAAGAAGCGGTGAGACGGCGGGTGGTAAAAGTGCCAGTCGGACGCGTCAAGGGGAAAACCGAGGAAGACGCAGGGAAGGGTGCGGGCAGTGAGCTTGTCCGTGCTGGAGGCACGGACGTGAGCAAGGCAGCCCCAGACGTGGAACGCAGACGCGTCACTAGGAGACCCAGTCCAAAGACGAGTCGGCGAAACCTGCGGCTGCTGAGGGTGCGGCCACAGGTTAAGCTGGTGAGAAGCGTAGTGCACAGCGAACGGCCACAGAAAATGGGGTGCACCGGCATGGATCATGAAGGTGCGAGCCACCTCCATGACCAAACCGATGCGTCGCTCAGCGACCCCATTCTTCTGTGGGGAGTCCGGTAGGGTGAACGTCTGGGTGATGCCCTCCGCACGACAAAAGCGACCAAGGACACCTGAGGCAAACTCGCCACCACGGTCGGAGTGGAGACGCAAGACAAGGAGACCGCGGTGGACACGCGCAGAGACAAGCCAGGGGATGAGAGCGCCAGGCACGTCGGCCTTGCGCTCCAGGGGAAAGACTGTGGTGTAACGAGTGAAGTCATCGACAAGCACAAGGAAGTAGCGCTCTCGACGCGGCCCAGGGACGGGGGCGGGGCCCCAGACGTCCAGGTGCAGGGTCTGCAGCGGCGCGGCGGTAGGGGGAAACGAGGAGGAGTGCGGGGCACGGCGAAGCCGACCCTCAACACAAGGCGTGCAAGGTGGGGCTGGGGAGGAGGGAAACGCGGGGAGGGAACCTGGGAGACCAAGGACAAGACCGTGCTGGGACATGTGACGCAGACGCGGGAGCGCAGGGTGACCTAGGCGGTGGTGCCAAAGGAGAGTCGGGTGAGTGAGGGACCGACAGGAGCAGGCAGCAGCAACCTAGGTAGACGCAGCCACCTGAGGAGGCACCCCAGCCGGGGGGGTCACGGTGTCCAGAGTGAACAGGCCGGACACCGGGTCCCGGGGGAACGTGGACAGGGGGGCACCAGTGGCGGCCTCGGTACAGACAGCATACCGCTCGTGACCAGGGAACGTAGTGGTGACGCCAAGGTCCTGGAGGCAGCCGACACTAACTAGGTTCCTGGAGAACGAGGGGATATGCAGACCTGTGAGAGAGCCCGAAGGAACCGCCGGACAGGGAAGGGTGGTCGAACTGCGGGCGACGACCGGACCGCCGGAGGGGTCAGCAAGAGAGACGGCAGCTGGGACAGGAAGCGGCGTCAGGGTGGTGGAGTCGCGGAAGAAACACCGAGAAGTGCCAGAGTCCAAGGTGAAGGAAAGCGAAGCAGAGGCGTCTGGCAACGGGACGACGGCGGAAGCACCAAGACTTTACAAAGCAGGGGATCCTACGCCTGACGCAGCAGGGGAGGCTAAGCTAGGCACACCTACACTAGGCAACAGTGAGTAATAAGCGGGAAGCACACTAGAGTCATCAGCATACATCACATGCAGAGCAGCAACAATGGCATCCATGTCCATATCAAAAATCTGAATCTTACGACTAAGCAAACTGTGCCAGTCCGGGAGGTCTGGCGACGGGCCGAAGCGCTGACGAAAGAGGTCGTACAGGCGACGAAAACAGCGGGGAGTGGAGTGACCGAGCCTACCGCAAACGAAACCGCGGCGAGGACCGGTCTGGATCTGGTACTGACAACGCCCGCCGCCAGAGCCACCACTCGGCACACCACCACGCGCCCGGCCACCGCCAACGCCGGGCCACCCGGGCGGGAGGACACTCGTCTGCCGCGTCTGCGACGGCTGCTGCGGCTGCTGCGAAGGCTGCGACTGCGGCGGCTGCTGCGGCTGCTGCAACTGCAGGGGCGGCAGCTCAGCTGGACTGGGCAGGGTCCCCTCGTCCGCTCCAGCACCAGACGACCTGACCCCACCACTACCCTCTCCCGCACCCCCGCCACCGCCGCCGCCGCGCCCTACCTTGGGGCGGCGGCCCTTCCCCGAACGAAACTGCGCTGCAGCAGCAGTCTCAGCCACTGCGGCAGAGCCGTCGGAGAAGGTACACTGGGCGGGGGCACAACCCTTAAAGATAGGGACCGGCACGACACCGCTCGCCTGGGCGATGGAGCGGTGACGGGTCTCTATCACAGTCAGGGTGTCTACAAAGTCAGTGAGGGTGAGGTCTGCGGGGTGAATGCTAAGGAAGCGGTCGCGGGCGACAGCAAGGCGGTCAGGGAGGCGGGTGGCAAGCAGGTAGAGGGTAGAGGTAATGGGCGGCTGGTGGGCTCTAAGCTGTGCATCAGTGCAGGCTGCACGCCAGGTCTCATCTATCGAGCGCAGGTGGGCAGCGAGGTCAGAGACAGTGGGGAAAGATGCAAGGTCAGGAAAGAGCATCGGGAGGATTAGGCGACCCACCGAGGCAGCCGGAGGGGGAGAATAGCGCTGGAGGACAGCATCTAAGTATGCCTGAGCAGTGGTGAGAGACCTAAAGCGAGGGCGCTCAGACGGGGGAAGGGCGTTGCTAATGGCAAGCTGGGCGACAGCATCGCGAGAAAGCCAGACAGAGCGCGCACGGGCAGTGGCAGCAGTGGACTCGCACTCAGTGGGTGTGCAGTCAGCGGGCAGAATAGCAGGGGGGTCTGGGCAGGGGAGCGTACCGTCAAGGTGTGCGGAGAGCGGTTCACCATCCTGCCGCTGGCCAGTGAGTTGGCGGCGGACGTCGGCAAGCCACGCCTCGAACTCCAGAGGCTGGCCTTCAGCGTCGAAGCGAAGCTCCGCCGCCATCAGGAACAGTGCAGTGCGGTGCAGGGCAGTGCAGCAAGGTGGAGTGCGGTGCCGTGCGGTACAGTGCGATGCAGTGCGGTGCAGTGCGGTGTAGGGTGGTGAGGGGCGGTGCAGTGCGGGGCAGTACGGTGCAGGGCAGTGCAGGGCGGGGGGGGGGGGGGGGGTGGAAACCGTACCAGTGAGGAGGACCGGGGCCGGGGCAGGGACGAGCGCAGGGGCCGGGCCGGTGCAACGGGGCCGGGCGGGCGCGACGGGGCCGGGCGGGAGCGACGGGGCCGGGCTGGTGCGACGGGGCCGGGCGGGTGCGTCGAGGCCGGGCTGGTGCGACGGTGCCGGGCCGGTGCGACGGGGCCGGGCGAGCAGGACGGTGGCCCAGGAGGGGCGCCCCGGGGCTGGGCGGGCGCGACGGGGCCGGGCGGCTGCGACGGGGCCGGGCAGGGGGCGACGGGGCCGGGCTGGTGCGACGGGGCCGGGCTGGGGCGACGGGGCCGGGCGAGCGCGACGGGGCCTGAAGGCGTGACGGGGCCCAGGAGGGGGGGGGCTCGACGCGGCCCAGGAGGGGTGCTGCGGGGCCCAGGAGGGGCACGACGGGGGCCCAGGAGGGGCGCTACAGGGGCCCAGGAGGGGCGCGACGGGGCCCAGGAGGGGCGCTACGAAGCCTAGGAGGGGCGCGACGAGGCCCAGGAGGGGTGCTACG
Organism: Closterium sp. NIES-67; assembly: GCA_027943415.1. Taxonomy (NCBI): domain Eukaryota; kingdom Viridiplantae; phylum Streptophyta; class Zygnematophyceae; order Desmidiales; family Closteriaceae; genus Closterium; species Closterium sp. NIES-67. Next base: position 352,379 of record BQMB01002270.1, on the reverse strand, counting down.
GGGCCTAGGAGGGGCGCGACGGGGCCTGGGAGGGGCGCGACGGGGCCCAGGAGGGGCGCTACAGGGCCCAGGGAGGGCGCGACGGGGCCCAGGAGGGGCGCTACGGGGCCCAGGAGGGGCGCGACGGGGCCCAGGAGGGGCACTACGGAGCCCAGGAGGGGCGCGACGGGGCCTGGGAGGGGCGCGACGGGGCCCAGGAGGGGCGCTACAGGGCCCAGGAAGGGCGCGACGGGGCCCAGGAAGGGCGCTACGGGGCCCAGGAGGGGCGCGACGGGGCCCAGGAGGGGCGCTACGGAGCCCAGGAGGGGTGCGACGGGGCCCAGGAGGGGCGCTACAGGGCCCAGGATGGGCCGCGACGGGGCTAGGGGGGTCGCGACGGGGCTAGGGGCTAGAGGGGTGAGCGGAAGCGGTAGGTGGGGGGGGGATCCTACCTACGCGTGATACCATATCAGAATTGAGAAGTGAATGATAGATAGAGTGAGAGTACACACAGATATACCTAAGTGTTGTACTCTCTAAGAGGCGACCCTATACAGTCTATACAAACATGACAAATACACATGTTTGACACTCTAGTCCCGGGTCTCCCAAGAAAATGCGTTCTGAATGGTTGCGGGCATATTCATGTGCAGTATAAGTGAACTGTGTGTTCGTGGTTTGTCGTTTCTAGCAGTTTCCGCAAACAACGCCATTTCACCGAGGGTTGCGAACTTGACAGTCCCCTAATTTATGTTACCTATTCTGCTCGAAAACAAGTTTAGGAATCCTGAAGTTGATAGCGTGCCATTCTAGACTCGGGCTTTACTGCTTCGACGTTCACGTTTTCCCTGGCAAGGTTCGCAGCAGTCGAAGTGGACTGTCCCTCAACTATCGAATCTACCGGGGCCATGGCGGTCAGGACGGGGCAGAAGCTAGCGCACACACCGTAGTTGCTAGAGTAGAAGTATTTATGACCCAAGGCAACTACTGTGCAACCGTGCTAATCCCCTTTGACTAGCCTTGACTAAGTAAACGGAAAACGGAAGGTTCCTGAAAAGTTTGGGCTCTAATATCAGCTGTTATGATAAGAGGAAGTGTCAATGGATAATAACGTGAGAATACAAGGTCGCTTTTGCAATGAATGCACGAGGTTATATAGGGTTGGCGTGCTAGGGCGATAACCTCGGAATGTGGGTAGGTTCGGTACTCTGGTGACAGTACTGGACGCGACTCGGGAAAGTGTCGGGCCGACAAATAAGGCCGAACGTGACGAGTCGAGGGATTCTGGTGTACGCGCTAGCGTACGACTCAGTAAGGAATTGAAATTCCTTACAGGCAGAATCGTGTTACCCGTAAAGGACGAATCGAAAGAAGCCGCATTGTAAGGAATTTCCATTCCTTTCTGAATCGTACGTTAGCGCGTACACCCGAATCCCTTGACTCGTCACGTTCGGCCTCATTTGTCGGCCCAACACTTTCCCGCATCGCGTCCGGCACTGTTGCCACATTGCCGAACTTACCCACGTTCCGAGGTTATCGCCCTAGCACGCCAACCTCTATATAACCTTGTGCCTTCATTTCAATCGCGGCCTTGTATTCATACGTTATATTTCATTGCGAAAGTCATGCTGACAATAGCACTCGCAGCTTCCACTGTTGGTCCACAAACGATACAGTGCTGTATGGGCCCCCTTGGGTTCAGCGGAGATCGAGGCCTCTCTAGGTGGCCCACCCCCAGGGTTTACGGTAGGCCCAAGGGAGTTTCGGAGGGTCCCGAGATGGGGTATAGAATTTTCCAGAATTTTCCGGATCCCAAGGAAATTCCACCCAGAATCCTTCCGAGTTCTCGACAAAAGCAACCAAGCCAAAGGTCGTGTAAGTCATCTCCCCTGATGTGTGCAGAGAACAGGGCTTGGCTGATTGGCGAAGTCCTGAAATCGTCCGAGTCCCTTTGGAATTGTGAGAATCACTGATTCGTGACATGAGAATCTTCGCCACCACGCAGTGGATTTGGAAGTTCTCCTCACAGAGCTCCATGCTACGAGACTAATTTGTCAGGATTCATGAAATTAGGACCCGGAATAAATCAGGATTTCAAAAGAGAATTCAGTCGGAAACATTAAGAGTTTCGGCAAATCCCAGCCTGTTAAAATCCGGGATAGGGGCTTGAACAACTCTTGAATCTCGACATTTAGGGTAGATACCTTTCTAGCGTCAGCCCTGCCCACCCCCCACCTCACTCCCACAACACCCCCTTCCATCATCACCCGCCCAGCCCTCTCAGGACCTCACCGCACCGCAGACAATTGAAACCACGCGCGTGCGTCAACAGTCTCTGCTACAAAAGATGCCCACCATTTTCTTGGGCAGATCGGTCAGCAGTGAGGAAAGTTTCGGCGGTGGGGCAGATACAGGGTACAGTGGACTTGCTTTCATCCCTCCATCCTCGCCCAGTGGGATGGGTCAACGCAAAAATTGCTTGGCCTCGCTGGACTGTGTGTACGTGTACAGTTCCCAGGTTGCATGGATCCACCGTTTTGCGGGTCGCCTATAAAAGCTATATGCCGAGGAATGCAATCTATAAAAGCTATTTCCTGGTCTTGCACAGCATTTAAGAAGGCTATTGAGGTTATCTCCCTAGTACATTTTCTCTCCATCGTTTATTCTCATCTGCCCTTTTATAAGCGTGGGATCTCAATCAACCAGCGAACTCAACGAAGATTATGTAGTTTCCCTCCTCGAGCTGGGATGGGTGGGGGGCAGGGGTTTCGTCCACACGGCAGATCTGGAAATCACGGGTGTACCTCAAAAGTCATTCGTCAGAAGCCGGGTAGGAACGAAAACAGCACGTCAATTCCGGGTGATTTTCGTGGCCTCAAAATGCTCGAGTTCAAATGCTCGGAGAGCGAAACACAAAGACTCCACTTATGTAAACTCCTTGCTTGGTCCTGAGTCATCTCGCTTGTATGAACCGCCATAGAATCTAAGTATATATTGTTTCTGGGAGAAGGGAGGGAGGGGGCGGGGCGGGGGTGGAGGGAGAGAAGGGAGGGGGGTGGCGGGTCGGTGGGGGGTGAGGGGGATCTGTAGCGCTATGAACCGTTTTTGCCAGAGGCTCACCCATCAAATGAGGGTAGTTCACAAAACGAACACGTCACTTCACGGGTGCTGCAGAGATGAACCAGTCAGGATCCGGCTTTATGAGAAACGAACATGTCAGAATCCGGGAATCCGGCCTCACACGATATTTTGCCGAAATCCGGGTAGTTACCCGTGAAAAATAAACCCTGGTGGGGGGTGGGCAGTGTGGGAAAGGGGCATTTCTTGCAGCCGTCATGCACAGGACACCACCCACGGAACAGAACGCTAGAGGGGTGGTTGTTACGAGTTCTGCACCACTTGCTGTGCGGAGCCCGAATTCACATGGGCGCTTCTGCCTCTTCCCGCCCAGCCCTCCAAGAGATGAGTCTCGTGCAACCTTCCTCTTGGGGCTCGAATCTCGATCCACACTAGGGTTTGGCCTGCACTTTCTAGAAGAGGTTCCAGATTTGTTGAACATTGCACAGTGAATGATAGCAGGCACAGTGTAAGACTACGAACGCCTTCGTCAATCTAGTCTGCAGTATGTCTAAGACTAGATTGTGTCAATGCATGCCCTCATGTGACCGTGTAAGGGGAACGGTTGAACAGTTGAACTCGTAAATAATCTCAAAAGGACGGATTTCAGCCACACCTAGGTTGAGGGAAAGCGGAGTGACGGATTGAGGGTAACAGCGAGACCGTCTACGCCGTATGGCTGGGAATGTTGGTTCACCGCAGCAACAGCAGCAGCAGCAGCAGCAGCAGCAGCAGCAGCAGCAGCAGCAGCAGCAGCAGCAGCAAGACGGACTATTCGGAACACAACGTCGATCCGATGGCAACACCAGCAGCGCCGTCAACGGCTCGTTCGCCGTCAACGGCGAGACGGCCGGCACTCCCTGGGCCACCTCCCAGGGCCCTGGACACATCGCCCTCGACCTATCCGGCGTTAACAGCGACGCTGGGGAGAACGACACGACAGGAGGCGCGGCTCGTTCGCCGGCGACGGTGTCTGAGCTTTCTGCCAGGTCCGAGATTGAAAAGTCGACCAAGGCGTACTCTAGAACTAGCAGCAGGGATGCCCGGAATGGTGGTCCTGGATCGGCGCCGCGACGACGCGCGGCGCCAAATGCGCTGCCAAACGCCGCGTCGGGCCGATGGCGCGGGGCGTGGCGGTCCCGGTCGCCGCATTCTACCACCAGCGCGCGATGGGGCTGGTTGCCGGGTCCCCAGACGCGACCCCAAACGCGACCCCATACGCGTTCCGAAACGGGCGGCGACCGCGGGAGTAGTAGAGGATCCAACCGCGTTCACGCCTCGAATCCCGCCGGCCACGGGAAAGGCCGCGTCGGCGGCGGCGGCGGCGGTGGCGGCGGCTGGGGGGGGAGCGGTAGAAGCGGTTCCGCGCGGGAGGACGCGTGGGATGAGGGGGAATACGCGCAAGGCGAGGGGAGCTTCTCCGACGGGGGGAGGGTAGCGCAGCCGCCGTCGTCCTCCGCCTCTTCCGCCTCCCGCCGTGGCGCGATGGCGAAAGGCGCGCCGTGCGCGCGGAGGCGGGGCTGGGCTGTGGATAGCAGCGTGAGAGGCGGCGGAGAATCTGGGGGTGGGGGAGCAGGGAGAGAAGGGGGGGGGGAGGAGCACGAGGAGGGGGATGAGCCGATGCGGGGGTGCGGCGGAGGGTGGGTGGGTGGGGGTTTGCTGGAGTGGAGTAGTCGGTCCAAGGTGTCGGCGTCCGTTCTCCGGTCCGTGACGCGCCCGCTTGTGCGACTCGACAAGCGATGGCGACAGGTGAGTCGCAAGCTAGTCCATTCCTCACTCCGACGTCGACGGCTTAGTGCCGTTCCGTCCGCATGTTAATCCCATTTCTCCCCTTTCTCCACTGTCTCCCCTTACAAAGCTCTTCCTCCTATAACCTCTCCCCCTCCCCCTTCCTTCCCCCTCCCTCCCGGGTTCCGCTTTCCCCCCTTAGCGGTTTCCCCCTTCCCCCCCCTCTCCTCCTCCTCTTTCCCCGGCCCAGCGCGTGGTGTGGCTGTGGCTGCTGCTGGCCCTTTCTCTCATCGTGCGCCTCAGATTCAGAAACCCCCCCCCCCCCCACATCCCCCCTCCTCCCCTCCCTCTCCCCTCCCCCTCCTCATCCCCTCCCCCCTCAGCGCGTGGTGTGGCTGTGGCTTCTGCTGGGCCTCGCGCTGACGGTCGGGGTCTTCGTCATCTCGGGCGTTAACAGCTTCCACGCGCGCTCCGTCTCCCTGCAGCGCATCTGCCTCCAACACGCGACCTACTTCGAGAACCAGTTCAACACCACCAGCAGCAGCGCCGCGACGATCACCGACCTAATAAGGACGTATTACCTCGCGGAGGACTCCCAGCAGAGCCTATTCGACCTCGCGACGTACCAGTCTTTCACGAGCTCGACGCCGTACGCGCGCCCGCTCGCCGCGGTGATTCTGTACGCGCATAGAGTGAACGCGACTATGCGCAGGCTGTTCGAGGCGAACCTCACGCAGCACGCGCTCTCGGACTGCATCTTCGCGCCGTCCGCCGCGGCGGGTTCCGCGCAGCATAAGACCTGCTTGCCGTATGACAGTCCGGGGGAGGGGCAGGGGGGCGCGGCGCAGGGGCAGGGGGAGGGGGAGAGGCAAGGGGAGGGGAAACAAGGTCCTGGGAAGGAGTACGGAGTGGTGATTCTTTATTCGAGCAATCCTGCGCTGCAGCTGGCGGATACGATCGTGCTGTCGCCGGGCATGGACATCGTCTCCTGTGAGTGCGCTGTGCACTGTGCGTGCAGGACGCATCTCTCACTCACTCCCACTATCCCCCTTTCTCTCTCTCCTCCTCTCTCGCGCGTGCGCGCTGTCGCCGCCTCTTCCGTCCCCCCCTCCTCTGCTAACACATTCCCCTCTTTCCCCATGCCCTCCTTCCCTTATGCCGCAATCAACTCGCCCCTCTCTCGCCCCTCTCGCCCCTCTCTCCCCTCTCTAATTCCACCCTTTTTCTCCCCTACCGATTCACTCACCGCCCGCCCCTCCCCCACCTCCCCCCCCCAGTTCCTCCCTTCGCCTCGGCTCTGGACCACACTCTCCGCAAGGGCGTCATGGGGGCTATCTCCGAGCCCTTCCTACCCCCCCCCGCACCCTCCACTAACTCCACCCCTTCTCCACCCGTGTCTCCCACTCTCTGCTCCGCCCCCGCCCTCTCCGCTCCCCCCCCCGCCCTCCCCCTCCTCTCCCCCCCCCAGTCCCCCCTTTCGCCTCGGCTCTGGACCGCACTCTCCGCAAGGGCGTCATGGGGGCTATTTCCGAGCCCTTCTTTCCCTACGCCTCCCCCCCTTCCTCGCCTTCCTCGCCTTCCTCCTCCTCCTCCTCCTCCTCGTCCTTCTCTCCCCCTCGCCCCGCCACCCTCGCCACTATATCACAGGCATTCCCTGTCTTCGACCCGGATTTTAACATCTCAGCGCTTAACGGCCCCGCCAACCTCTCCTCCGCTCTCGCCTCCCCCTCTTCCTCCCCCTCCGCCTCCTCCCCATTTTCCGTCCCGCCCTCCCCCGCTTCCCCCAACTCTTCCTCCTCCTCCCCCCCTCGTCCTCCCCCCCCTCTCCCCCCTCCTCCTTCCCCTCGTCTTCCCACTCCCCCCCCTCCTTCCCCTCCCCGTTCTCCCCCTCATCCTCCCTATCCTCGGCCTCCCTCTTCGCCTTCTCCCCTTCCCCCTCCGACCCGTCTTGGTTCAGCCATCTGATCCGGGGGTGGGTCATCGTGGCTTACAACTTTACCATTCTCTCCGATGGTCCCCTCCCCACCGCCTCACCCATCTACACCGTTCTCTACAAGCGCACGCCCAAATCCTCCTCCTCCTCCTCCTCCGCCTCCTCCCCGTCCCCCTCTTCTACTCCCCCCTCGTCCGCTTCCCCCGCTGCCCCCCCTGCTTCTGCCTCTGCGCCTGCGTCCGCTGCACCTCCCTCCCCCTCCTCGTCCGCCCAATCCCCCAAGACCACTGCCACCACCACCACCGCCGCCGCCGCCGCCGCCACTGCCCCATCGCCTGTCACGGACGACCCGCCCCCCCCTGCGAGCGACGACCCCTACTCGTACACATACGAGCCCCTGCACGCGTCCGCGGGGCTGAGCCTGGCGGGCGTGGATGCCGTGCGCGACTTCCCCCTCTCGCTGCCCATCTACCTGGGTGATCCTTCCCAGTCCTTCCAGCTGCACTGCCGGTAGGGTTGGGGGGAGGGAAGGGAAGGATAGACGGGGTTAAGCGTCCGCGGCGCTGAGCCTGGCGGACGTGGATGCCGGGTGTGTGCGACTTCCCGCTCTCGCTGCCCATCTACCTGGGCGTCCCCAGCCAGTCCTTCCAGCTGCACTGCCGGTCGGGAGTTGGGGGGTAGGGAGGGAGGGATAGATGGGGGGAATGCATTAGCGGGGCTGAGCCTGGCGGGCGTGGATGCTGTGAGGAGAGAGGGGGTGCTGTGAGGAGAGAGGTGGTGCTGTGTAGATGCTCCTCCCCCTCCTCCTGCTGTCCCCCTCCTCCCCCCCCTAAACCAGGTACATACACACCACCCACATCCCACTCTCCCCGGTGCTCTGGGCTCTGCCCGTGCTTCCCCCCTCGTCTCCAAATCCCACTTCCCTCCTCACCGTTCCTTCTCCTCTCCGTGCTTCCCTCCTCTCTCCCTCCTCTCTCCCTCCTCTCTTCCTCCTCTCTCCCTCCTCTCCCCCCCCTGTCCCCTGCCCCCTGCCCTTCTCCCCACTCTCCCCCCCCCTCCTCCCCCCCCCGGCCCCCCCAAACCAGGTACATAAACACCACCTACATCCCCGTGTCCCCCGTGCTGTGGGCGCTGCCCGTGCTGCTGCTGGTGCTGCTGATCGCGGTGGTGCTGTGGGCCATCGTGCGCGGCGTGGAGCGCATGGAGGGCGACTACCTGCGCATGGTGCGCCTCAAGGACCACATGGCCGCCGCGCTCGCCAGTGCGGAGGCGGCTAGCCGCGCCAAGGGCGCGTTTCTCGCCACCATGTCGCATGAGATCCGCACGCCCATGAACGGAGTGATCGGTGAGTGAGACGGCGGGGCGTGATAGGTGAGAGGGGGGGTTTGTGATTTGTCTCCCCTCTCCCCCCCCTCCCCACCGCCGCCGCCGCCGCCCACCCCCCCTCCCAAAGCCCTCGTTCCCCCATGGTCTTTGTGATGTTGCATCGCACGAGACCCGCGCACCCATAAATGGAGTCATAGGTGATAGGGGGATGGATGGATGGATGGATGGATGCTGCACCTCCTTTTCCAGACGCCTCTCGACCCCACTCTACTCTTCCCCCCACTTACCACCATCTCCCTGTCTCCCCACGTCTCCCCCCGCGCTCCCCCGGGCATGCTGAACCGCCTCCTCCAGACGCCCCTCGGACCCCACGCAGCTCGAGCCTATCCCTTCCTTCCCTCTCCTCAAATTCCACAACCCGTCCCCCCCATTCCCCCCCGTCTCCCCCGTCTCCCCCCCAGGCATGCTGAACCTGCTTCTCCAGACGCCTCTCGACCCCACCCAACTCGACTACGTGGAGACGGCCCGAGCCAGCGGGCGCGCGCTCTGCACGCTGATCAACGACATCCTCGACCTCTCCAAGATCGAGGCCGACCGCCTCGAGCTCGAAGCCCTCCCCTTCGATCTGCGCGCCGAGATCGACGACGTGCTCGGGCTGTTTGTCGACCGCACGGCTGAGAAGCCACAGGTGGAGCTGGCGGCTTTTGTCGCGGACTCGGTGCCTAGCCGGTTGGTCGGGGATCCACTGCGGTTCAGACAGGTTCTGGTGAACCTGATAGGGAATGCGTTTAAGTTTACCCAGGACGGTCACATCCTGCTTTTTGTCCGGGTGGCTGATGCTGCGGAAATGGTGGTGCATGAGGTGAATGGTCGAAGCCGGAGTCACCACGAGTATTCCGACGCTCCCTCTGTTCCTGCTGCTGCTGCTGCTGCTGCTGCTGGTGCTGGTGCTGGTGCTGGTGGCATCGCCTGTGGCCCAACTGCTAGTGCTGGGGCTGGGGCTGGAGCCGGCTCTAACTCTGCTCTAGCTGGAGTTCCTGGGAGCAATGCACCCAACAGCAACAACGGCATCAGCGGCAGCGGCAGCGGCAGCACCAACACCCCCTCCGCAGCCCGACTCTCCCCCCACGCACCTCCCAACAACGCCCACTCTTCCGCCCCTGCCCCTTCCCCCACCACCGACCCGCCCACCTCCGCCCCCCTGCCAACGCCCCCGCCGCAGCAGCAGCGGCCGGCGACCGAGATGGTAGTGGTGGACGCGGAGGGGAAGAAGGAGTACCTGAGTCTGAGCGGGAAGAGGGTGATGGGGAGTGTGAGCAGCTGGAGCCAGGTGCGGCACCTGCTGGAGAGCGGCGGGGCGGCGGCGAGGAGGAGCGTGAGGGACGGGCAGACGGTGCGGCTGGTGATCAGCGTGGAGGACACAGGTGGGTGGGTGGGTGTGGGGGTTGGCCTTCTTGGAGGGTCGCCTCCTTGTGATAATTATCGTGTTTAGAGAGGCGTGCAGACGCGCTTCTCAAAACACTAGTGACCAGTGTGGAGGACACAGGTGCGTGTGCGTGGGCTTTCCTGACGCGCCCCTCATGCCTCCCGCTCATGCCTCCCGCTCATGCCTCCCGCTCATGCCTCCCCCCCATGCCTCCACTCCCTCCCCCTCATCGTCACCCCCTCTCCCTCTACCCGCGTCTCGCAGGCTGTGGCATACCGGAGAGGGCACGGCACCTCATATTCCGCCCCTTCACCCAAGCGGACACCAGCACCACTCGCCTGCACGGGGGCACGGGAATCGGCCTCTCCATCTGCCAGGTAGGTTAGGCTGATCTCGTCTCACACAATCACCCTTGTCTTGTCGTGTGAGGGCGTAATATCTCACCTCCATTGGCTTTCTCACATCCCCCCTCCTCTTTGCCCTGCGTTCTTCCCCTCCCCCCCTCCTCCCCCCCCCCCCCGCTTCCCCCCTCAGCGTCTGGTGAACATGATGCGTGGCAGCATGTCCTTTGTGTCATGCGAGGGCGTGGGCACCACCTTCTTCTTCGACGTCGAGCTGCGAGCCGCCCCCCTCCTCTCCACCACCTCCTCCTCCTCCTTCTCCTCCTCTTCCCACACTGACGCTGCTGCTGCTGCTCCTGCTGCCGCTGCTGCTGCCGATGCTGAGTTGCCTGTGGCTGCATCCGACCATGCTTTCGGGCATTCTCTCGCCCACAGCACGGCTCTAACCAGCATGGATCTGGGTGGTGACTCCAGCCAAGCGTTGCCCAAGCATGTTCCCTCACAGGTTGCATCAGCTGCTGCTGCTTCAGCAGCAGCAGCAGCGGCAGAAGCACCAGCAGCAGCAGCAGCAGCAGCCGAATTGACCATGTCCGTCCCCACCCCCAGTGCGCACGCCCTCACGTCCCACTCCTCTCCTCTCCTCACCGCCCGCGTTCTCCTAGTCGACAACCGCCCCGTGCGCCGCGCGGTAACCGCCTCCTCCCTGCGCCGCCTGGGCCTGCGTGTGTACCTCGCCTCGTCCCTCTCCGACATCCCCCTCGTGCTCCACCCTTCCGGCCCTGACCCCGGCTTCTCCCCCCCTCTCGAGGTGGTGTTCTCCTCGCCTGACTCTATCCACAGCAAGGAAGACGCGTTTCCTAAGAGGGGTGTGGCTGTCGCAGGGGGACGGGCAGGGGGAGGAGGGGGAGGAGGAGGGGCAGGGGGGTCCGGAGGGGGGGGCTATGGGGTGAGCCTTGGCGGAATAGCTGGCATGGGTAGGGCGAGTTGCAGTAGTGCGAGGGGGGGGTTCTGGGAGAGGACAGGGAGGGGCGGAGGAGGGACGGAGAGGGAGAGGGAAATGAGGGAGCCGAGTGCTTATGACGGCTCACTTACTGGTGGGGCTGGTGGTGGTGTTGGCAGTCGTGCTGGTGGTGCTGGTGCGAATGCTGCGGGTTTGGCTGGTGCCTCTGGTGGCGGTGCGGGTGTTTCGGGTGGGGCTTTCGCGGAAGCAGGGGGTCCTCTTCATAGGAAAAGCAGGTCGGATTGTGATGCCCTTGGCCTTGCCGCTGCTGCGGCTGTGCTCAAGTACTCCGATTACACCAACACCAGTACCATAGGCAAATCTCCTCTGCTCTTCTCCCCTCCTGCTGCTGCTGTCGTTGCAGCAGAGGAAGCAGCAGAGGCAGAAAGAGCAGAAGCAGCAGCGGGGACAGGAGGAGCAGCAGCAGCAGCAGCACGGCAGCATGTTACCTATAACAGGTCTCGGGAGCGGCAGGAGGAACATGAGAAGCAGGAGGGAGGGGAGGGGCGGAAGGAGAGGGGAGTGTCGCTGGTGTTACTAGAGCAGAGTGTGCTGTTGATGCGCGGCAGGAGAGTGTCTGGGGAGGAGGTCCGTACATTGATCGACCGTGCCCTCAACCCCGCTGTTTTCGCGGCCGCTCCCGCTCGCACGCATACGGCAGCAACAGGAGCAGGGACGGCAGGAGGGGCCGGAGGGGTAGGAGGAGGGGCGGGAGTGGAGGCAGGGGCAGCAGCGGGGGATATCTCTAGCAGTAGCAACCATACTTGCAGCAACAACCGGAGCAATCGCACCAGTTTAGGCAACAGCAACAGCAACAGCAGCAGCAAGAAGAGCAAGACTACCAAGGTGCCTCTGCCGAGCATTGCTGTGCTCGTCCAAACCCCCCCCTCCGACCCCTCGTCTCTCGCTGGCTTTGATGGCACTGTGAGGAAGCCCCTCAGGCGCAGCGCTCTGCTGGCTGCCCTTCCCCCCCTCATTGCGATGCATGCTGACAGCACTGGTTGCGGCAACAGTGGGTGGGGAGCTGCAGGGACAGGAGGGGTGGGAGCAATGGGAGGAGAGGGAGGAGTGGGAGGAGTGGGAGGAGTGGGAGGGTCAGAAGGAGTGGGGATTGGCACCGAGGGTAATCCTGGGGGTAGGGAGTTGGGGAGGGATCGTTACACACTTTCACCTGCTGCTGCTGCTGTAGTGGAGGATGCAAGCACGTATGAAGCTTGTGTTGAAAGCACTCCGCTCCTATCCGCCTCCTCCCATCGCAACGGCGGATCTGCCCCATCAGCACCACCACCAGCAACAGCCGCAACAGCAGCAACAGCCGCAGCAACGGCGGAGGCGGCGATAGCAGGGGGTGCCGGTGGTGTCAGGGGGCAAAGGGGCCCACGGGGCGACATGGGAGCGAGAGGAGCAAGGGCAGAGAGAGGGGGGGAGAGGGGAGATTGGGGGTGGGAGGGGTGCAGAGTGCTGGTGGTGGATGACAATCTGGTGAATCGCAAGGTGGTGTCGAAGGTGCTGCAGCGGTTTGGAGTGGAGGCAGTGGCTGTGGACAGTGGAGCCGCTGCTGTGGCTGCGCTGACGTTGCCGCATGCCTTCCAAGTTGTCTTCATGGACCTGCAGGTGCGTGTGTGGTTGGAGAGTATGTATGGTTAGAGAATGTGTGTGGTTAGAGAGTATGTGTGGTTAGAGTAGGAACGAACTTTAGAGTGGACTAGAAGTGTACGAGGAGGAACGAACGAGGAGTAGGGAACGAATGCCGCATGCCTTCCAGTTGTTTTCATGGACCTGCAGGTGCCTGCGCGGTTAGATGGTGGATTTTTTAGTCGACTCAAAACCTGCAGGTGTCTGCGCAGTTAGATGGTGGACTTTTGAGTCGACTCAAAACCTGCAGGTGCCTGCGCGGTTAGATGGTGGACTTTTGAGTCGACTCAAAACCTGCAGGTGCCTGTGCGGTTAGATGGACTTTTGAGTCGATTCAAAACCTGCAGGTGCCTGCGCGGTCAGATGGTGGACTTTGAGTCGATCCAAAACCTGCAGGTGCCTGCGCGGCTAGATGGTAGACTTTTGAGTCGACTCAAAACCTGCAGGTGCCTGCGCGGCTAGATGGTAGACTTTTGAGTCGACTCAAAACCTGCAGGTGCCTGCGCGGTTAGATGGTGGACTTTGAGTCGACTCAAAACCTGCAGGTGCCTGCGCGGTTAGATGGTGGACTTTTGAGTCGACTCAAAACCTGCAGGTGCCTGGGCGGTTAGATGGTGGACTTTTGAGTTGACTCAAAAGCTGCAGATGCCTGCGTGGTTAGATGGTGGACTTTTGAGTTGACTCAAAAGCTGCAGATGCCTGCGCAGTTAGATGGTGGACTTTTGAGTTGACCCAAAACCTGCAGGTGCCTGTGCGGTTAGATGGTGGACTTTTGAGTCGACCCAAAACCTGCAGGTGCATGCGCGGTTAGAGAGTGGACTGGTTTTTGAGACACCTCAAAAATAGTCTCCACCTGCAGGTGTCTGCACGGTTGGACAGTGGGGTCTGATGATTATCGTGCTGAATGGAGGGGCCAGTCTCCTGCTGTAACTCCCTCTCGCCGTGATTGCCTCCTTCATGTCTCATCCTGTATTCTCCCTCCCCACAGATGCCTGGGATGGACGGGTTGGAAGCCACTCGTCGAGTGAGGCAGGCAGAGCAGCAGTACCAACGCAACCAGCAGCAGCAGCAGCAGCAGCCGCAGCAGGTATGCCTTCACGTGCCCATCTTTGCGCTCACAGCGGACTCCATCGGCGAGGTGCGCCAGCGCTGCGAAGCAGCAGGCATGGATGGGTGCCTCTCCAAGCCCATTGAGGAACGCGAGCTCATCAAGGTGTTAGGTTCTGCTGTGCCTGCGAGTTAGAGGAGGGAGAGGGAGTGTGAAGGGGAGAGGGTGACTTTGAGAAGGTGGCTTTGAGAGCATGGCTTTGAGAAGGTGGCTTTGAGCGGTTCGAAGCAAGGGGCATGGGTGGGTCTCCCAGCCATCAAGGGAAGGGAGCTGATGACTCTGCTGCTGGGGCCTCCCCCAGCCCAGCACTGCAGGGGGCCCCTATCACAGGAGCCCTGTGACTTGAGAGTGTGAGATGAGATGTTACTTGCGAGTTTTGAGCAAGGGAGTGGAAATGAAGTCAGGCAACGTGGATTGAGGGCTCCAGTGTGGGCCATTGGTTTTAAGTTATTCGGGCAGTGCGCACATTGTCATACTTTGTAGCATGCACATCCTTGTCTAACGTTTGAGCATGTGTTGCACATTGCTGTGGCCACTACAACTTGGATTTGGTACTTCGGCTTGTACTATAGCCTTGATTATTGTCTATTACTTGCTAACAGATCCACTTCATTGTGTTTTTTCCTTAAGTTCGCGGTTTTGCTACTTTGTTGTATGTAAAGATTGCTTCTAACGGAGGTTGTAGTGCGAATTAGTATTTAATCGGATTGATGTGCCTAGTTATGCCCTCAACGGGAACCACGAGGAAACAAAACTCGTTAGCAGCAGTGCGAGCGACGATGGACGGATTTTCGCGACAAGCTGTAACTCGTTAGGGCCGTCTAGAAAAATCGTTTAGCCGTTTTGGACACGGCGGGACGTGCGGCGATGCAAAAAGGGAATCGATTCCAAAGACGAACCTGCTAAGAAACGCCTCCCCTTGAAGGGGTACACGGGTTTGACGCGCCAAGTGGGCAGCCAGGCTGTCTGATCGGTAACTCTGTCTCACCAAACGAAATGGGCGACAAGATCGTGAAACACAAAGCCAGCCAATTGGTGGAGAGCGTTGCGTAGAGGTTTGTTTGAGTGGTTGGACTGTCCTGCTAGGCGACGTGCGAGTGCAGGAGTAGCTCGATCTTTTCGCCACCATCTTTCGCCAGCACTGGAAAATGAATGAAGTACGAATAGGTGTGTCGAATCGCATTTCTTGTGTATGTGTGGAGGTGCTCCGAAACGTCCATGCGCGTCCCCAAATTTGTGCGACAGGTTTGCTTGTCCTTATGGGACGGTTTTTTGGGTTACAACCCTAAAAGTGGTAACCGAACTCGATGTTGAACAAGGTATGAGCTTTTTATGACGCGCCCTAAGCAGCCGCACGTCCTACCCGAAGCAACCGATATGGCGAAAATGGCCAGTACGCGCGGGAAAGTGCAGCACACGACCAGACAAAAGCACAGCCATGTTTCAATTCAAACTTCCCCTCCCGTTGAGCCGCGAATCGCGGCACTTTTGCGGTGGGCGGCGCCTTGAATTGATGTGTCCCATTTACCGCGCCGCATCTTCAATTTCAATGCAACCCGGTTTTCCCAGCAAGCCGTCGCCAACCAGGGAAAACCAGTCGTCGCAACTGTCGGCATTGCGTCACGAAGCGAACACTAAACCAGCCATCACGTTTTCGGCACCACATGTGCCTCGAGCCCACTGGCCTGCAGAAAGCGACCAAGGCTGGAAAACTGCAGGGGCGAAAGACTGGCTATGGCTGATGAGTCAAGTGCGTCTGCTTCTCCTCCAAAGCTCCTCACTCGCGGCGCCGTGCCCCTCTGCTGTAGCTCCCTCTTGCTCACCTTTCCGTACTTTGTGTGCCACTCCTAACTCGGGCTGCTGCTAACTTGGGCTGCTGCTAATTCGGGCTGCCGCTAATCACCTAAGACTGATTGCCCTACTTATCCTTGCCTGACGCGGGAAATATTCTTAACCATCTCGGCAAGAACAGGGTGCTGCAGAATCCTCGGCCCGCGAATCATGCGTGTCCATCTGACCTAGCCGGCAGCCACAATGAGAGTCATCGGCCGACCAACAGAAGAGAGATCAGTACAATCATCAACCTTATCATCAGCCATAGTCCAAGTTCGCAGATTAATTAGCAGGCCTAGGCTCTACGCAGCTCGACCTACTAATTACTCACCACCTCATTTAGGAAACATCGCGCTTCGGCGGAACCTAGCGGCGCTCGTGGTTCTGAGCTTGCTGACGTGGAGTTTTCCGCCCGCCACGTGTTTTAACGAGTTCGGGCTGCTCGATTCTGAGTCAGCGCCTTCGTCCGAAGTCCACGGCGCAGTCAACGGCGCAGTCAGCGGCGCAATCAGCGGGGTCGATCCTAACCAAAGCGGCAGCGACACCACCGATTATTCTCCCTCTTATTACGACGACTATGACCCAGCCGATACCACTGACGGGCTGGCTGGTAGTAGAGTTGCCAGCCGAGCCGTCGCTGCGGCTGCGATCCCGTCAGCGACAGATGACAGTCTCACGGCGTCGCTCGGTTTGTCGCACGACGCCGTGTCTCGCCTTGCGACGTCCGCTTCTGATCGCGCCGGTGAGCCGTTCAAACTGCGACCAGACCTTACCGTAGAAAGCGGCGGCGACGGAAACGGTGACGGAAACAGCGACGGAGCGAATCCGTCGAAGGAGGACGGAGCCGCGGGTAGCGGCAGGGATGACGGCGGGGATGGCGCCGGGGATGGCGCCGGGAATGACGGCGGGGGAAGCGCAGAGAAGGATTCGAGCCCGCCTGACGCGGATGGCGGAACCGGCGACTACGGTGACCTGAGTACCGACGGTGATAGTAGTAGCAGTGGTGACGGAACCACCGCCAGTGGCGTCGATAGTGGTAGTAGCGGAGGTAGCAGCGGAAAAGGGAAAGAAGCGCAGTCGTCCCCCCCCCGTCTCTCCCCGCCACCTTCCCCCAGCCCGCCCCCTCCGCAACTGTCGCCTCCGCCCCCTTCCCCCTCCAAACCCCCTCCCACAAAATCTCCTTCCCCTCCTCCGCCGAAATCAGCTCCGCCGCCGCCGAAGTCCCCCCCCCCACCTCTCCGCCGAATCCCCCCCCGCCGTCGCCTCCGCGAACTCCTCCGGCTTCCGCTGCTTCCGCGCTGTCATGGGGCGGGTTCAAGGTGCGCGATAGTAGTGGCGTCTCAAGCGGAAATAGCAGCAATTCGAGCACGAAGGCAAGTGGCAGCAACGGCAAACCAAGTAACGGCACCAGCAACAGCAGTGGCAGCAGCGGCAGCAACGGCAGCAGTGGCAGCAGCGGCAGCAGTGGCAGCAGCGGCAGCAGCGGCAGCAGTGGCAGCAGCGGCAGCAGCGGCAGCAGCGGCAGCAGCGGCAGCAGCGGCAGCAGCGGCAGCAGCGGCAGCAGCGGCAGCAGCGGCAGCAGCGGCAGCAGCAGCAGCAGCGGCAGTTGGGGGGGGTCGAACCGTAGCACATCAACATCGCTGCTCTCATCAGGGTCGGGCTTTAAGGGCCGTAATGGCAGTAGCAGCGGCAGTAGCAGCGCCAGCAGCCCCAGCGGCAGCAATAATAGCAGTACCAGCAGCAGCATCAAGGGCAGCAGCAGCAGCAGCGGCAGCAGCAGCAACGCAACCACCTCACCCGGCGGCCAGGCCCTTCATACCGCCAGCCCGCATTCCCCGCCGCCTTCGTCAGCTCTGACATCCATGACGCCTCGCAACCCGCCTAGCAGCAGCAGCAGCGGGGGGGGAGGCAGTAGTGGCAGTGGAAATGGCACAGGTGCTAGTGGGAGCACCGGTGGGGGTGGGAGTTTTAAGAGCGTCCCGCCTTGGTCTTCTGGAGGGAATGGGTTCAAGCCGAAGGCGGGTAGCAGTAACAGTAGTGGTAGCAGTAACAGTAGCAGTGGTAACAGTAACAGTGGTGGTAACAGTAACACTAGCAGTGGTGGCGCTAGTAGTGGGAGCGGCAGTGGCAACTCAACAGGAGTGCTTATTACCAAACGGCCCATTACCCCTCGAGTCAACAGCAGCAGTGGGAGTAGCAGCAACAACAGCGGCAACAGCAGCAGCGACAACAGCAGCAGCGGAAACAGCAGTGGGAGTGGCAACAGTACCTTCTCTGGTACCCGTCCCATGACAAGAAGAAACAGCACCAGGAGTAGCAACAGCAGCAGCAGCAGCAGCAATAGCAGCAGTACAGGATCGACTTACAAGGGTACAGCCTTCAAACTCAATTTGAAAAACAGCGGTTCCAACAGCAGCACTGGCAGCAGCAGCAGCAGCAGCAGCAGTAACAGCAGCGTCCGCTTCCCACCATCCACCGGATTTGCAGCAGGCCTTTCCAGCACTTACAGCAGCAGCAGCAGCAGCGGTACAGAAGAGAGGCGGAATGGAGATGAAAGTAGAGCGGGGAGTGCGGATGGTGGCGGGTCGACTTTTAGGAGGAGACAGAGCGTTCCCACGGCCAATGCAGGGACTTACAACATCAAATTCGGTACCGGTGGTTATGGTGGCAGCGGCGGCAGCAGGAGTAGAAGGAACAATGCTGCTGTTGCTGCTGCTGCTGCTGCTGCTGCTGCTACTTTCGATTTTGAAGTGAGTGCTGATGCTGATGCTGATGCTGATGAGGGAGATGTGGGCGGGTACGATATTGATGGTGATTATAGCGAGGGTAGTGAGAGCACGGAGGAGGAGCAGGATGCTGGCCGGAGCAGGGATGGGAAGGGAGGCAGCACGGGTGGAGGCATCAGTGAGAACGCACGGCTGCATGTGAATCACGGTGCTACTGCCATTGCTGCTGCTGCTGCTACTGCTACTGCCGCCACTGCTGCTGATGCTGGTGGTGGGGAGTATGGCACTGTGGGTGGTGGTCAGCCCTCCTCCCCTCTCTCCTCCCAGTCCTCCTCCCCTCTCTCCTCCCAGCCCTCCCCCGCTCTCTCCTCCCAGCCCTCCCCCGCTCTCTCCTCCCAGGCCTCCTCCCAGCCCTCCACCCCGCACTCCTCCCTGGACTCTCCAACTACAGCCGCCTTGTCTCCCCGCCCTAACCTCTGGTGGCAGGTGCTGCTAGACGCGGGGGAAAGCTATGGGGGGGCAGGGCTAGGAATGGGGTACTCTGACGGGGGAGGGGGAGGCGGAGGGGGAGGCGGAGAGGGGGAAGAGGGGGCTGGGGGGAAGAAGGCAGGGGTGGAGGAGGCGTCGGTTGACTATAGCGATAGTGACTATCAGGGGTTCGATTGGAGCGGTATTGACGGTGGTGGTAGTGGTGGTGGTTCAGCTGCTGCTGCTGCTGCTGATGGTGCTGGTGCTGATGGTGATGGTGGTGATGTAAGTGACAGTGAGGAAAGTGACTATGAGGGGTTTGATTGGAGCAGCACGCATGATGGAGGAGGGGCGGATGTGACTGTAGGCAGCGGCAATGGTGGTGACACTGGGGGTAGTGGTGATAGTAATGATGGTGCTGCCAGTGACGATGGTGGAGGAGGGGTCAATGAAGCATCGGACGACTATGAGGGGTTCAATCTGGATGGAGGGGGGGATGATTCCAGTGATTCCAGTGATTCCAGCGATCCCCAGCAAGGGAACGGTAGTGCCACAAATAGCACTGTTGCTGGCAGTGGAGCTGCTGATAGTGACAGTGGTGCGGGTGGGGTCACTGGCAGTAGCGACTACGCCGCAGCTGATGCTGCTGCTGATGGTGATGCTGATGGCACCACCACCGCCGCCGACAGCGATGTCAACGGCGGCAGTTCGGATAACACGAGCGGCGACGGCGAGTACAGCGAGTCACAGGGGGAGCAAGACGACGGCAGCATCGACGCTCTGGACTACCTCCACGTCAGAGACGGCGGTGCCACGGACGCATTGGGCCTCCGAGCCACCTTCACGCCTCAGCCCAGCAGCAGCAGCAGCAGCAGCGGCAGCAGCAGCAGCGGCAGCAGCCGTGGCGGCCAGGACTCTCGCACGGACCCCTCTCGCATGAAATCCCACCGAGGCTCGCCCTCCCCCTCTTCCCCCTCACCCCCCGGGTCTTCTTCCTCCTCCAACATGTGGCCTTCTACCTCCCCCTCCCCCTCCTCCTCCTCCCCCTCGTCGCCTTCTGACGGCAAGTCCGGGTTTAAGGGCCGACAGAAGTCCAAAGGAGGAGGAGGAGGAGGAGGAAACTCCGCCTCTCCACCCTCTAGAGACTCTGGCTCGGGCGTGTCCCGTACCGCCCCTGCCGCCCCTACCGGCCCTGGTTTCCAGAATAAGGCGCCTAAGCCTGCTGTGGGGGGAGGCGGGGGAGGGAGCGGGGGCGGCAGCAGGGGGGGCAGTGGTAGCAGCGGGGGTGGGGGGAAAGGGGGAGGGGAGGACGGGAGTGTGGGGCAGCTGCACCTGCTGTCACGGAACGAGACGAGGGCGAGGTGTCTGGATGGCAGGTGAGGCAGAGAAGGGGGTGGGGATGGGGGTGGGGATGGGGGTGGGGATGGGGGTGGGGATGGGGTGGGGATAGAGGAAAAGGGGGGGGAGAGCGGTTGGGAAGAGGATGGAGGGAGGGCAGGGGGTGTTATGGGGAGCCTGTTTTTGAGGCGCCTCGAAAAGTGTGAGTGAGTGTGTTGAGTGAGGAGCTATGGTGCTGCATTGTCCATGTCTCCCCGCATCATCTCTCGTCACGTGTTGACTGACTTTCGCTTGGCCTCCTCCACTTCCTTACCCCCTCCGTGCCTGCAATTGTCATCAAACCGCCAGCTTTCCCCTCCACTCCTGTCCTCTCGTTGCTCTCCAACCCATCCCCCATCACACCGCAGTGCTGCGGGCTACTACCTGCGCAGAGGGTTCGGCTCAGGGGCCAACAAATGGATTCTCTTCCTAGAGGTGCGCCTTCCCTCCCTCCTGCCGTCCTCCTGTTTTCTCGTGCCCCTAAGGCTCTCTATAAGGTTCCCTGTTAAGGTTGGCTCTTTTAGGCTGACTCGGTAAGGTCACTCCCATGTGTGCAATGACGCTCTAAGGTGCTTACTATCGGTGTCTCTCCCGCCTTGCGTCTTCTCTGCCCGTGGCGTGCATGGGTGCAGGGGGGAGGGTGGTGTTTCAACCCCAAGCAATGCACTGCGAGGGCCAAAGGACCGCTTGGGAGCTCAAGGCAATGGGCTTCCACACATGTGAGCCCTGTTCGCAACTGGTGTTGGGGCCCTTTCCTCGTTCACATGCATTCGACGCGCTTGCAAACCGTGCAGAATGGTTGTGTACACATTCGTTTCACCGGCCCCACAACCCCCCCCTCCCCGCCCCCCGCTCTCCATCCCCACACTCCCAACCCCCCCATCCCCCCACTCCCCCATTCTCTCCCCCGCAGCCGCTCAACTACGGCGGGGTAGCGAGCACGGAAAGCAGCGCCAACCCGGCCTTTTTCAACTGCAACTTCGTGCTGCTCAAGTACTGTGGCGGGGGCTCCTTCGCCTGTGTCTGGCTCACTTTGCCCACACCTCCCTCTCCTCCCTCACCTCCTCCCGCTCAACCCCTCTCTTTCCTCCCTCTCTCTCTTCCCGTTCTCCTCTCCCCCCTTCTCTCTCCCATCTCCCCACTCCTCCTCTCCCCCCCTTTCTTCAGCCACTCAACTACGGCGGGGTAGCGAGCACGGACAGCAGCGCCAACCCTGCTTTCTTCAACTGGAACTTCGTCCTTCTCAAGTACTGCGACGGGGGCTCCTTCGCCGGCTCCGCCTTCGGCCGCCCTGCCAAGCCTGACGCTGATGATGAGGCGGGGGAGGGTGGGGGGGATAAGGGTGGGGTGGCGGGGGGAGGGGACACGGGGGATCTGCGCACGCTGTTCTATATGGGGCACTGGAACCTGCAGGCGATTCTGCAAGGTGAGGAGGGGGGATAGGGGGGATAGGGGGGGGATAGGGGGGAGGGGGGGGATGAGGAGCGGGGAACAGCAGGGTGAGGCTCATAAGAGCTGAGCATGCTGTTCTCTATGGGGCACTGGAACCTGCAAGACGGAGGTGATAATAAGCGGGAGGGGGCAGGGCAGCAGTGAACCATTCAACAACCACCCCTCATTCTTCCCCCGCCCACCGGCCCAACCCAAACCACGCAGATCTGCTAGCAAGGCGCGGTCTGGAGCAGGGCACGGACGTGTGTGCTGATGTTGGGGGAAGAGGGGGGGGGGGAGGAGGGGGACTGTCGCACGGGCTCAGTGGCGGTGACGGTGGGTCTGATCTGCTGCGACCCCGTGGCTCCCTGGGCGGGTGGGGTGCTCCACACTCCCCTTCAATCCTCTCCCGACCTATTCCTGCTCCACCCACTCCACCTCACCCCCCGCCCAGACCTGCTAGCGAGGCGCGGGGTGAAATGAAGCAGGGCGCGGACGTGCTGATGGGATGAAGCAGGGGCGAGTGGCAGGTGTACCGCTTGCAACAACTCAGGCAGCCTTCCCCTTCTTCTTCTTTCCCCGCCCACCCACCCCCCCACACAGACCTGCAAGCAAGGCGCAGGGTGAAGCAGGCACGGACGTGCTGATGGGATGGAAGCAGGGGCGGGTGGCAGGTGGCGGGTGCAGCACGTGCAACAACTCAGGCAGCCTTCCCCTTCTTCTTCTTTCCCCGCCCACCCCACCCCCCCACACAGACCTGCAAGCAAGGCGCAGGGTGAAGCAGTCACGGACGTGCTGATGGGCGGGCGGGTGCAGTGCGGGCGCCGTGGCGATGTCGTTGGCGTTGTGTGCGATGGTCGCGGACATGCCCGCATCCCATAGTCTCTCATGGGCATGTGGGCGTGTGGGATGTGCCCGTTGAATCCACTGACCAACGCCCCTCCCTCTCCCCTTCACTCACCACGCAGACCTGCTAGCAAGGCGCGGGCTGAAGAAGCAGGGCACGGATGTGCTGATGGGCGGGCAGGTGCAGCACGGGCGCTGTGGCAGTGTCCATGGTGTGCGACCCCGTGGCCGCATGGGCATGTGGGCATGTGGGATGCGCCACTTCACTCGTCTCAAACGAGCGTCTCTCGCATGCTTACTCCTCCCCTCCCCTACGCAGACCTGCTAGCAAGGCGCGGGCTGAAGCACGGCACGGACGTGCTGATGGGCGGGTGCAGCGCGGGCGCCGTGGCGGTGTCCATGGTGTGCGACCCTGTGGCGGCTTGGCTTGCGCGCTTCCGCATCCGCACCAAGTGCTTCATGGACGCGGGGGTGTTTCCAGGTGCGTGCCGTGGGCTTTTGTGTGTCTTTCTTTGTTGTGTTACCTCGCTGGGTTTACTACCAACCAAGTGTGCTTCATAGACGCAGGCGTCTTCGCAAGTGCATGCGTGCATGCATGCGTGCGTGCATGCATGCGTGCGTGCATGCGTGCGTGCGTGCATGCGTGCGTGCATGCGTGCGTGCGTGCGTGCGTGCGTGCGTGCGTGCGTGCGTGCGTGCGTGCGTGCGTGCATGCGTGCGTGCGTGCGTGCGTGCGTGCGTGCGTGCGTGCGTGTGTGCGTGCGTGCGTGCGTGGGTGCATGCGTGCATGGATGTGTGCGTGCGTGCGTGCATACGTGAGTGTGTGCTGTGTGACACGGTGTGGCATGTGGCACGGGATTGTGGGTGTGTGTGTGTGTGTGTGTGTGTGTGTGTGTGTGTGTGTGTGTGTGTGTGTGTGTGTGTGTGTGTGTGTGTGTGTGTGTGTGTGTGTGTCTGTGTCTGTGTCTGTCCGTCCGTCCGTCCGTCCGTCCGTCTGTCTGTCTGTCTGTCTGTCTGTCTGTCTGTCTGTCTGTCTGTCTGTCTGTCTGTCTGTCTGTCTGTCAGTCTGTCAGTCTGTCTGTCTGTCTGTCCGTCTGTCATTTCCCACATAATGTTGGCCTCTCACAGTGCGGCTGCTTGACATGCCTGCTTCTTGCGCGTGGCTCGCGCGCTAAACGTTCGCATCCGCACCAAGTGCCAGATTTCATGTGTCCCTCATCCACCCTAACGTCCCTCATTCCTGTACCCCAAGTCAAACGTGGTTTGGTTGGCTACTATGGGCACTGCCGGTCACGTCAGCCTCTGCCACTGTCATCCAGTTACTTCCTCTCCCACCTTTCTCTACCAACAATAGCCTTTCTCTACCAACAAGACTCTTCTTCCCCTAGCCCACCTCCCCCTCGCACATCTACCCCGCCATCTCCGCACAACATGTGGTTGACTAGTTAACTATTACCGGCAGCGGTCTCTGTCAATCCCCTGCCATGCATAATCTTCTTCCCATCCCTTCTGGCAACGCGCTTAACGCTCACTCATCTTTCAAATCCCCCTCACGCCCTTTCACACGCCTTAACATCCCCCCCACCCCCTCACCTCCCCCCCACAGACGTGGTGGACTACTATGGCCAGCGGTCCCTAGTGCAGCGCATGGCGGCAAGCAATTCCCCTTCCCACTCCCCCCCCCCAACCCCCCTTCGTACGAAATTTCTCTATACCCCCCTCCCCCCCCCCCCCCCCCCCCCTCCCCTTTCCGCACCCTCCACAGACGTGGTGGACTACTACGGGCAGCGGTCGCTGCGGCACAAGGTGCAGCGCATGGCGGGCGCGCATAACATCAACCGCGCCGGCATCAGCACCCCCTGCAAGCGCTGTAAGCCACCCCCCAATCACCGCAAGCCAACGGCTTCCATATCGATACACACCAGGAAGAAAGCCAGGATGCCAGGAAGCCGTGCCGCTGCAACTTGCCGTTGCAGCAGCTGGAGCCAGTCAGCTATATGGCACTTGCTGTACCGCACAGCGCACAGGAGGACATGAAGCATTTGGCATATACTCCATCTACTTTATCGCTGATCTCCAGAGCACGCCCCTGTTGCCGTTCTCCCATTCTTCTCTCTCATCCCAACCCCAACCACCCTCCCCCTCCCCCCCCTTCCATTCCCTCCCCCTCTCCCCCTCTCCCCCTCTCCCTTCCCCACCAGCTCTAGCGAGCAGCAAGGACGCGTGGCGGTGTTTCTTCCCCGAGTACAACCTCAACTTTGTGCGCACGCCCATGTTCCTCGTCAACTCTCTCCTCGACTACAAGGCCGTCGCCGTCTCCCTCGCCCCGCGCAGCAAGTCCCGCTCCAACCCGCTCCTCCGCTGCATGCGCTCCCCCCGCTTCTCCTCCTGCTCGGCCTCCCAGCTCCGGCTGCTGCGCGCCTTTTCCCACCGGGTGAACAGTACGATCTATGGCATAGTGCGCAGCAGGGCGGCGGCAAAGGTGCCGTTCCGGGCGTTTACATTCAGCGCGTCAACGCATTGTGTGGTGGGGAGTAAGTACTGGAGTAGCCTGAGGATGGGGATGAGGGAGGGCGGGGAGGGGGAGGCAAGTGTGCGGGACATGAAGGATGTGGTAGGGGGAGGGGGAGGTGGAGGGGAGGGAGTCGGTGGAGGTGGTGGTGGTGATGTGAGCAGCAGTATCAGCAGCAGCAGTGGCAGTGGTGGCAGAAGTAAGGGGAGGAGGGAGGAGGGTACTTTGGAAGGGAGTTTCACAGACTGGTACTTCTCTTGAACCTCACATCACATGGGCTCTGTTTGGCAAATTGGCATCGGCATGGGCCCTGGATTAACCTGCAGAGTGTCAGGTGTCAGGTACACAGAGTGCAGAGTGGAACTGGAACCACCTGCTCTATCAGCGTCAAGACTCAAGAGTCCAGACCAGAATCCACACCGGTAGTGCTTATTAACCTGAGCACTCATACCATATGATGAGGCATCCAGTCCAGACCAGCTTGGCAACAGCACCCTAGCACAGACCAGCCTGCTACTTGACTGTCTCGGATCAGTACATACATACACCGCACCTGCATACAAGGCACCAGCAAGCACCCTCTCTGCTCACTCACTCGCTCACTCCAATTCCCCCTTGCATACACTTGTACTAACTGATTAACTACTTGTGGTGCCACTAGTGGAACTCCTGACCGGATGTGCTGGCGATGTTTGTTTTCATATGCAGACTCACTAAACCAGTATTCACAACCCCAGTATTGCCATGGCACTATTATTTGACAAGTTTTAGTTGAAGGAAATCCTCTATTACATAAATATGTAGATACAGTGCCCTAAGGTGACACCGTCCTACCTAAATACACAACCACACACAAGGTCGTAAGCAAGACGCAATAAATTCCTGTGATTCTAGTATTGTTAATGAGCCACAGCTCATATCTGCAGCATTCTATACAGCTATCAGCCCTGGTAGAGCACAACTTTATGTGTGGCAGGCAGTAACACACAAGTGTGATGGTGATGCTGCTGCTGCTGCTCGTGACTCTGCAGTAGCAATGGGAATTATGGCATCACAGCAGCAGGGACTGTAGTGGAGACAGTACCGGCAGCAGCGGAAGCAGCACCAGCACCAGTACCAGCAGCAGCACCACCACTGCCCCACCCCTCCTCCCGCCTCACCCCACTGCTTATCATGCTTCCGACAGTATATGCAAGCACAGCTGCGAGCGCAGCCGACACCTGATCCCCTGCCATCCGGCTGCAACTGCTACCGCTGCTATCACTGCTACCACTGCTTGTGAGACTGATACTGCTGCTGAAAAGCGCAGCAGGATCAGGGAACCAGCTGTAAAGAGAGTCGAGATACTCTCGGCCGAGCATAGAGGGTTGAGTGATGGAAGATGGGGCATGAGGAGCGGGAGGGGGAGGAGGAGGGGGAAGGTGATGAGGGGAAGAGAGTGATGATGGCAGTGAAGCGCCATGGCAATCTAGGTGCACGGGCCGTGGGTCTGCCCGTGCTGCAGTTGAACCAGGACCACCACCACCCACAGCTTCTTCAGTTAAAGTATCGGCAGCAGCAGCAGCAGCAGCAGCAGGTGCGGGAACAGAAACTGCACGTGCGGTAGCACCAGCAGCAGCAGCGGGAAGAGTAGACGTGAAGTAAGCAGCAGCAGGAGCAGAAGCACCAGCAGCAGGCACAGCCACAGCAGCAGCAGCCATGGCACCAGTACTAATGCAAGGAGCCAGGCCGAGCAACCCACTCAAGCTACTGGCACTCGAGCTACCCACAAGAGCGCAAGCACCACCAATATCACCACTACCACTATCTCTCTTGCTGCCCCTGCCTCCACCTGCGGCTGCATGAGCGCTGCGTGCCAGCTTACCACTCACACCTGACCTGCTGCCATGGCACGGCATCGACAATGGCTCAGAATGACCAGTAGAACCCCCCGCCTTGCGCCATTTGACTGCACCCTCTGCTCCTTTTGAACCCCCTGGGCACTCAGACCCCTCTGACCCCTCTGGCCCCTGCTCAGCCCTAGCACACTCGGCACCCCCCTTGGCAGCGGCAGCAGCAACGCCTGGAAAATTATCGGCGTCGGTAGAGGTATCTCTTGCAGCAGTCCCTTTACCCGCAGTTTCTTTGCTTGCGCAGTGCTTAGGGGCAGCTGGGGCGATCGGCACATGGTGAGTTCGCCTGAGCGGCTGCTGCTGCTGCTGCCGCTGCTGAAAGGGAGGGTTAGGGAAAGGTCCCGTGGCTGCCCTCCCTGCTGGCAGCAAGCCACTCATGCTGGCCTGCGCCTGCGCCTGCACCTGCTGCTGCTGCCACACTGCTTGCGGACTGGGCATGGCGGGGGCGGGCATGGCGGAAGGGGAGATGGCGGAAGTGGGGACGGCGGCAGTCTGCACAGCGGACCGGAACGCAGCAGCAGCAGCAGCCGCCGCAGCAGCAGCAGTGGCAGCAGAGGGGAAGGGAACGATTGCAGGGAGCGGCATGAACCCAGGGAGCATACTCAACGGCTGCGGATGTAGGTGCGCAGCTGAATACATACCTACGCTGCCGCTGCTGCTGTGCGGATGGTAGAGAGAGCCCTGCTCGCACATACCCGCCCCCATACCTCCACCCATACCCGCACTCATTGCCATCGCCGCATCTGGTCTGTGTGCTCCGGGCGGGAGAGTGGGGCCGAGAGGGGAGGAGAGACAGGAGTACAGAGGAGGAGGAGGAGCGTGTGGGGGAGGGGGGAGCCACGGGAGCGATGAGAGCGGGGGGGGAAAGCGGTGCTGGGGGGGGGCGTGGGAGAGTGGCGCCGGGTCCAGCGGTGGCGGGAGAACGGAATGCGCGTATGACGGAAGGAAGGCTTCGTGGGGCGGTGCTGCTACGCCAGGATTTCCTCCGCCTCCGCCTCCCCCGCCTCCGCCGCCGCCCCCCGCTCCGCCTCCTGACGCTTCGGCTGGTATGCAGTAGTAGTCACTCGCGACGCGTGCGCCTGCTACAGCTGCGGCGGCGGCTGTAGCGGCTGCGACGGCTGCGGAAGACGTGCCTGCGGGCATGCTTGCTGCAACCATGCTCTGCAGCATCTGCTGCTGCTGAAACTGCTGAAACTGCTGCGGCTGCTGGTGCTGCTGCTGCTGCTGCTGCTGCTGCAGCTGCAGATGAAACAACGCCTCCTGCCCTGCGCGGCCCGCGTCAAAGCCGTACGGAGGGGGCGGCGAAACCATCTCGATGTGCCTGCTCCTGCTCGGCACGCCATGGAGGAACCACGCGTCGGCGCCAGGAGGACCACTCGGGCATACTTCTGAGGCCGGGACCTGAGGTGCTTGAAGTGCTTGAGGTGCTTGAAGTGCTTGAGGTGCTTGAGGTGCTTGAGGTGCTTGAGGTGCTTGAGGTGCTTGAGGTGCTTGAGGTGCTTGAGGTGCTTGAGGTGCTTGTAGCACGCGAGTTTCCACTCGCTTATCCACGCACGAGCCCACTACGTCCCCGGCTGCGGTTAAGATCTGCGCCTGCTGCCACGCCGGCTGCGCTTGCCGCGGCGAAACCTTCCCCGCGGGGAGCTTCCCCTCCTGCGCCGCCTCCCCTTCCGGCAGCTTCCGCTTCCGCTGCGGCCTTCCGCGCTGCTGCTGCTGCTGCGTCTGCGGCGCCGGCGGCGACGGCTGAGCATGCGCCTTCCCCTGCCGCGGACCACCCGCTCCTGCGTCTGCGCCGGTCCGCGGGGTCTCGCATTGCGGGGCCTCCCTCTGTTGCTCCCCTTGCCGTTCCTTGGCCGCCCTCACATGCCTCCTCGCGTCTGCCTCGTCCGCGTTGCTCGCCGGCGATCCGCTCGTGTCATGCGACGGCGACGACTGCCCCTGGTGCGTCAGATCGCTCGGCTCGCTCTGCGAACTGCGCTTCGCCGCCACTCCTGCCGCAGCCGCCGCTGCCGCCGCCGTAGACGCCGCTGCCGCTGCTACTGCCGCTGCCGCTACTGCCGCTGCTGTCCCAGCCGCGTCGTCGGGATCAGTCCCCAACAGAAGGCCAGGCTCGCAACGCGTGACAGCACGTGACACGGACGGCTGCGCCTGCGGCTTCTGCCGGGGAGCCTCCGCGGAGGGCGGCGACCGCGGCACGCGCGAGGAATCGTCAGAGTCTCGTTTCGATGGCACACGCTCGCGATTGAGGGCTGGCGTTGCCCCTGATACTCTCGCCTTGCCGCGATTCCAGCTCCAGTCCGACGGGTTCAGGTCCCAGATCCCTCCGCCTGCTTTGCCGCCGCCGTCGCCGCCGGATCCCTTCCTCACGCTCGGATCCTCCCTGTCGCCGCCTTTCACGCTGCTGTTGTCGCTGCCTTGCATGCAGCAG
This sequence comes from Closterium sp. NIES-67, assembly GCA_027943415.1. NCBI lineage: Eukaryota > Viridiplantae > Streptophyta > Zygnematophyceae > Desmidiales > Closteriaceae > Closterium > Closterium sp. NIES-67. Next base: position 323,273 of record BQMB01002270.1, on the reverse strand, counting down.
GACTTGTTCTCTCCGTCTTCGCCGGACGCCTCAGCTGACGATTGCTTTGCTGTGGTTAGCTTTCCACCCGAAGTCGTCGCAGCACCGGCGGCGGCGGCGGCGGCGGCGGCGGCAGCGAGAGTTGGTTGTGTGGAGCCGAGCGCGTCAGCCGCACCTGCAGAGAAGGAAACGTGGAGATACAGGGAAGCAAGATAAAAATGCAGGATCAGATACGTGCTTCACAAAGCAGGCTCGACTGCTGGGGACGTGCATTGAGTGCAAGAGCCGGGCGTTAATTGATGGCGGCACGCGTGAAGTACCCACTGTAGACAGATTCAGCATCGACGAAAGTACGTTACCAAATTCGCGTACCGTTTGGAAAGCCCTCGGCGTGGGGCCTGGCAAGTGAGGTTTGGCCGGCAAGGCTACACGGAGCGACGGCAAAACTACTGCTGGCTTCCATAGCCACATAAGACCTGAAGTGGCTGCTGGCAACCAACCAACGGTCGATGAAACGCTAGTTCGACCTCGCTACTTGTGACGGAAATGAAAGCTCAATAAATAAGGACGCGTCAAGGATAAAGCCGTCTCAATTGTGGCTTTCCACTACAGGTCGCCGATCCAGGTGAGGTTAGCTTGCTGGCTAGTGGAGTTTGGGAAACTGGTAGAATAGAAGGGGGTGCTAGTTGGCGCGGAGACGAGCAGCGCTGGGTCTGGTCAGGCACGAGTTATCTTCCCATTGGAACTTTGCTCGAAAAAAAAAAGGGGGTCGTAACTCGAGGAGATCACAGAGCGGCCGAGTGAGTGCATTTCCCTTCCCTCCACCTCGCACACCTAGAAATGATCAGATCAGTCCAGACGAGTGCCGAGCGAGGGAGTGCCTGAGAGAGTGCATGTCCAGTTTTCTCGTGACTCGTGAGGGATCATGGATGGATGCCGTAGCCGAGCAGCGTAAAAAGGGGGAAAGCAGTACCAGTAGCAGCCAAGCAAGCAAGGAAGAACTCGCTTTAGGCTGATCTGATCGGGAGCCAGCCAGGGAAAGCCCTCGGAAAAGATTTCGGGTAGACACGCACAGGGAGCAGAGAATCGGACCGCATGGATCGCCACAAGAAATTGCCAGGACACGTCAGACGAGGTGCTTCACCCTGAGAGCCAGCGAGGCGGTGTGACGCTCGTGGATGCCGGGAGGCGTTTCTATCGACGGCTATCTGTTCTGCGAGTGAGCTGGAATGCTAAATGAGCCCACTGTTAGCCCGACACGTAGCACCCCTATCGCTTCCTTTCGGGACGCCTCACCAAACACTCGTGTCGCTAATCACCATGCCTTCCCTGAACGACCAGTTCCTTCCCTTGCTGGCACATTTGAAGGAGCCGCCACATGGACGGCTCGGAGTGCGGGGCCAAGCCTAAACTGGCCCATCCCTGCTGCGTCACGTCAGACCGAAATACCGAAGGCCGACAAATACGACCAACCCATTATGGCCATGTCAGCGTTGCAAGACAACGTGATGGCCACAACAGCTTCCCCCGTGAATCCTTATGCATTTTACAAGGCCACCTCAGCTCCAGAAAATCTTGCCTGCCTCCAATGGCTCCAATCTCACACGTCGATCCCACGTTTGTCGACAGAGCTCACCTGAACCTTGAGTGCCGCGTACACTCATTGCTGATTCGGCCCTCAACAAACTGGCTAGGAGGTATTCGTATACTGGAGTCAAACATCATCCGATATTAGCATCATTATGAAAGTCAGTATGCGCTTCCTTATCGAGTATTGACGAGGGAGTTGACGTCCTTTGTCGTCGTGCGGCCCTAGCACAGGTTTGGTTTGCGCACTGTGAATGAGGTTGGGTCAGCCGCGTACATCGCATTTTGTACTGTGCAGTACTTCGAACCTCGCCCAAACTAGGGCTTTTAAATTGGGTAATTGTTTGAAATGTCAGCAACATTGAGCTGATAATATGTACGGTATCGAATTGTTCTCAATTGATCCTTTCTATTATAAAAAGTTATGAATGATCAAAATTTGCGGGAGTTTTCCGGTCTGATAGATGGAAAGACGATCTCCACCATTCACAAAGCGACAGATCGGCACGCACTTGTTTCAACACCCTAATTGCAACTGAACTCCCTCGACTTTCGTGAATCGTTTCGCTAAAGGCGCTAAGTTCGTTATCCGCGCCACAATTGTCTCATCAATACACAAGCAAAACGAGCATTTGTTTTATCCATTTGGACCAATACGCCAATAGCCTTCAAAACATCTCTAATACATATTCGATAACCTGACATATTTAATGATATTTCATATATTATTTCATGTTTTAGAAACATTGTTTGGCGTTAATTTATGGAGGGCATGTATCATTCAAATATAAATCAATATGAACGGATTTTAATTTACTATTTTAATGAGAATCAGCTTTTCGTATGAAAATATAATTTTCGATGAAAAAAATACTCCCAAAATTTTTCATTTCGAGTTTTATCATAACATGTTTTTATGCTCGTCGTAACATGAATACCCATTGTTTTGCCATGCCACGAAAAATATTCACTTGTCATCAAACGTTTATCCGTTTTATGTAGAAAATATATGCTCGTTCTCATAGGTCTTGATGAGGCCGTTTTGACGCGGATAGCGAAGTTAGCGCCCCTAGCGAAAAGATTCACGAAAATCGAGGGATTTCAGTTGCAATTAGGGTGTTGACACAGGTGTGTGCCCATCTGTCGCTTTGTGAATGGTGGAGATCGTCGTTCCATCGATCAGACCGAAACCAGCGCAAATTATAATGACTCAGAACTGTTCGTAATAACTCGGATCAGAAATATGATGTATTTTAGTCGTGAGAACAATTTGAAACCGTACATATCTGAAGCTCGATTGTGCTGATCTTTCAGTAAATTACCCATTTGAATTCAGAAACAATGCACTTCGTGAGTTTGAAAATGCTCGCTCAGCCAATCGAAGGAGACGGCCTCACTAAAAAAGCCTGCCCATCTATTGGGAGACTGAAGCTCGCATGACTCAGCGTAACCCTAGATCTTATTGTTCTGAACCCGCTGCCCGAGGATGACCGTAGCAGCATTCCAGCTTTCGCGATGATCGCATACGGTATATGCCATCGTCCATCTTTCGTCAGCCACTCCGACACTGTCGTTCACACCTCATATCGTCGCGAATGTAGATTTTTTTGTCCAACTTTCCGCCATCCCAACCAATCCTGGAATGGGCTGTTGTGGCAGCAAGCAAAGTCCTCCTGTGGGGACGCAACGAAACCCTTTCCAGTCTCCCCTTCCCTTCCGTGGAAGCCATCCCTGTTGTCCCTCATTCCCCAAGGACCGTGTCTGGCTTGGCTTCCCCCTCTTCTTAGTGGACAAGGCTCACTGGCATCACCACCGCACTTTCTCCCAACCAATCAATGACAGTTAGACAGCACCGAGGGTTTCCAACCTCACTGTCCAAGCCAAGCCCTCCAAGGTAACAGGCATCTCCTACCACCAGTTATGGAGTTCCGTATACCGCTCGGCATTAGCAATACACCATCGTACTCGATTAAATAAAGCGCCAGTGTTTTGCTTGGCTGTTATTTTTTTTTCCTCGGAATAGTACGGAGAGGAGAAACTTCGTTCTTTTTAAAGCTTAGCTTTCAGTAAGTTACGTGCTAACGCGATGGCTGGCGCTCCCGAATCTTCCATGGCAGTTCCTTCATTGCTCTACGGTCTGCGTTGCATCTGGAAGCACGCGTGAGAGGTTGGACTCTGTATTTACAGACATGACATCAAATCCAGGTGAATATCAGTTGCAAGACAACGGGAATCGCCGTGGCTGCTGTTTCTTGTTTCTTTTTTTCTTTAAATAGTTCTTCGCCGCTAACTTAACGGCTGCTGTTTCTTGTTAAGCTGACTTGTGATATTGGGTACTTACCGTGTATTTTCCTGGCTCTTTGCTTGCTTCTCTCGACCATACTTTGGCCCTTCAACAACAATGCGACTAGCTTAAGAAAGCAAGGTTTTCTTCGTTCCGTTTTTTTACTCCGCTTGCTGTCTCTTTTGTTGACACGTGTTTCTGAAGCAGGTGGGGTCATGGCCGTATCAAGTCTCGATGAACATCAAAGCTTGGCCGTAGCTGCTGCAGCTGCAGCAGCCGCCGCCGCAGCTACTGGCCCGATAATGCCTTCTACCACTCCAACGGATTACATGACGATTCCGCACGCAACGATCGATCTTGGTTCGGGACCCCTGGTAAGGATAATTTCATGCTATTTTCGTCTACGTCTGTGAGGTTCAGGACGACGTTCACTGTGATTGACGGCTGGAGAGTTTCGGATAATGGGTGAGACGATTTTTTTAGCGGTACTGAGGTCGAACTGTAGTGTAGCGGTGTGATGGGAGGCTCCTCTTGAAGCCATGCCCTTCTAACTTTCCGTTTCTTTTCTGTCCCATTTCTTCTCGCAGGCAGCTCAACATGTAGCTTACCCGTACGCTGCGACAGACCCCTACTATGGCAACATCGTCACATTTGGCTCTCAGGCACTGGTAAAAATTGTGCTGTCCGAGTCCGTCACTTGACTTTCCCGTGTGGATAGGCTAATATGCTGAGTACTTTTGCGCTTTTTGTTTGCTCTCAGATGGCTCCTCTTGTGGGATTACAGCAGCAGACACGAATGCCACTACCTTCCGAGATTGTGGAAGAGGAGCCTGTTTATGTCAACGCAAAGCAATATCATGGTATCTTACGTCGGCGCCAAGCCCGTGCTAAAGCAGAAGCCGAAAATCGTCTGGTGAAGGCTCGAAAGGTAGGTTCTGCAAGGATGTGGCACGCTATTGATATACCTTAGCCCGCCCTTTTCTGCCCATGCAGTCGTACCTTATGTGAGCCATCTATTCACTTGTTTGTTCGTGCAGCCTTACTTGCACGAGTCTCGACATAAGCATGCACTTCGCCGGGCCAGAGGTTGTGGTGGACGCTTCCTCAACACCAAGCAGCTTGAGGAAGCTGCCGCGAAGGCTCAGTCTGGTCAAGGATCAGGCGAGCAACCACGAAATGGTGAAGGAAAGAAACAGAAGAAGGATCAAGAGCAGCATGGAGGAACGAATGTTGATCCTGGCAGTGACGGGGATGTGAACAGGTCGTCAGCCAGCAGCGAAGGGGAACAAGGTTCCGACTCTGGCAAGGGAGCTGTAGGGTCTGACAATGCCCTTCAATTGGTCCAGGCTGGACACAACACCAGTGGAACTGGCTTGCAAAATGCAGAGACTGCAAATGGTCTTGGTGAGGCTGGAGAAGCTGTCCATGCTGGGACCGACATAACTGCGGCGAATCCAAATAATCTGCAGTCTCAGGCGCTTCAGCAGGCTCAGCAAGGCGACCAGAAGCAGCAACAGCAGCAGCAGCAACAGCTTCAAATGCATGGGTTTGATTTCGGGTTCACTAACCCTCATGGATTTTACCAGTTTGGTGGCGTTAATGGACTGACTGCTCCTTCCCCAGCGTTTCACCACACTGCTCCCTCCTTCCACCCTAGTGGAACCCCTGCATTTCATCACCCGTCTGCATTTCACCCTATCACATCAGCTGTTGGTGAAGCCAACACTGCCTTCGCTAGAGGTTCAGCTGCTGTTGCTGCTGGTGGTCCTGTGTCTGCTGGAGGCAGTGGTTTCCTGCATGGGGATACTAAAGTCTGATCGTAATAAGATTTGACTGCTGGTTCTCTGTTGCCCCAGCCATCCTCTCACTGGCTTCTGTTGCAGCTCATCGATTCAGCATGAAGTATGGTTTGATAAGTTGCTGTATAGTGATGAATGGACCTTGCTGACTTCATGTTTTGTTTGCCTTTCTTACAGTAATGTTCTCTGCATATTTATATGTAGGGTTTCCCCAATTTTCAGATTGAGGTTGCAATAACAGACGTGTGGCACTTCCCAGCGCATTCGCGCATTGGCGTCCACCAACTTTGTTTTGGGGTTTCGTAGCAATTTTTTCCCCATCAGAATTCGCCCCGACCTAGAAATTACTAACCTGCCTTTTGAAGCCCCTGGCCTGCAAACGCTCGCCCTTCGTCTCTCGCGCTTTGCTCGGTCCTCCAGCGCGTAGGAAATTGTGGTCCCCTTCCCGAATCCGCTGCTGCCCGTTCTCCCCGGTCTTCCTGGCGCCCCTACCGTCATTCTCCTCATCCTCATCCTCTTCCTCAACCGCGCGCGCCCGTCCGCGCAAACCTTCCCCCATGTCCGATTGGGCCGCGCTCTCCCTGGACGAATCCACGCGCCGTCCGCTCGGCTATCTCCGCGACCCGCGCAACCGTCCGACCATCCTCATGGGCGTCGCGATTATCGGCGTCGTGATGCTCGGCGCGCTGCTTATTTTCGCCTCCACGTCCGCCGCGAATGGCGGCGGCGCACTTCCCGGGGAGCTAATGAACGCATTGCACGATGTCGTGCCGCCGTTTAAACCGGAGCTGGATCTGGTGGTGTCGTTCAGCGGCCGGCAGCTTCTTGACGGCGTGCGGGTAACTGAGTCGGAAGGCGCCGCGGAGCCGTCCGTGACGGTCGCGCCGCGTAGCGACGCGAACGTCGTTCCGGACAGCTACTACACTCTTGTGAGTAATATCTCTTGATGCGTTGTGATAGAATATCTGACACTAGCTATACCAGCGATCTGCTACGCACAGTGTGATACCCTAAAGGGGTATAACCGTGTGAACATTCCCGCCCTTCCGCTCTCTTCCCCCTCTTCAACTCCTCCCACCCGTTATTTCCGCCTACCCGTTATTTCCGCCTACTGCGCGCGCCGTGCAGGTGCTCGTGGACTCGGACGCCCCCAGCCCCTCATTTCCGCCTTCCCCCATCTCCGCCTGTCCCTCATCTTCTCTCCCCCACCCCCCCGTCCCCCGTCCCCCACCACGCAGGTACTCGTGGACCCCGACGCCCCCAGCCCCTCCAATCCGACTGCGCGCGAGTGGCTGCACTGGTGAGTGCGGTGGACCGTTGCGCTCCTTGACGGCTGGCAGTGGAACTTGACGGCTTGGTCCACGCCTCGGCCGTTCTGGCTCGGTTGGTGATTTGTCCCATCCACTAACGCAATTGCATGTCATACTAGGATGCCATGCCATGCCATGCCATGCCATGCCATGCTGTGTGACCCAAAGAGGCCAGCATTATCTTGTCCTTTTCCCACCATCCCACCATTGCCCCATCAGGATTGTTGTGGATATTCCTGCCAGCGCCACTGCAGCTCAAGGTATGCTGTTCTCTGGCCGCCTCAAAACTAGCTCAAGGTACGCACTGCATGTTCCCATGTCACGCATTTGAGGCGCATGAGGTGCACGAGGTGCGCTGGAAGCACTTGATCCACATGACGCACACGTGATGTACATGAGGCACACGTGACGCACATGAGGCACACATCATGCACATTGCACTTCTCTCCCTGTGCACACATCAAATACTGCACACACCCAAGTCCCCCTCCTCACACCTCTCCCTCCCGCCCAGCCCTTCTCTCCCTGGCTCTCCTGCACGCGCAGCACCTCACAGCGCTTTTCAGTGCAGGCCCACCTCGTCCCCTCCCTTTCCTCTCTCTGTCCCATACTACCACAATGCTCTGTCTCCTGCTCTTCCCCTCACCACTTTGTTCCACTAACCTCACCACCCTCGCCCTCTCCCCCCCCCCCCCCCTCCCCCCGTCACCCTCTCCCCCCCGCCCTCTCCCCCCCGCCCTCTCCTCCCCTCGCCCGCTCGTCCTCCCCTCAGGCCGCACTGTGACGCCCTACAACGGCCCCACTCCCCCTGAGGGCACCCACCGCTACATCTTCCTGCTCTTCAGGCAGCCCACCAAGCAGCTCGAGGTGAGGGGGGGTGTGAGGGGGTGAGAGGGGGTGAGAGGGGGAGGATGGTGAGGCGAATCGGAGAAGAGGGCAGACTAGCAAGCGTGCAGAGAGCTGTTGAGGGCACCCACCGCTACATCTTCCTGCTCGTCAGGCAGCCCACAGCCCACCAAGCAGCTGGAGTTGAGGGCGGGCGGGGTGGGGGAGGATGGTGGGGATGATGGGGGGTAAAAGGGAGGGTGTCGCATGACTCTTGGCAACATAAAGGTACCAAGAATGCATGGGACAGCACTGAAGTTTGTGGGTAAGAGTAGAGTGTAGCTATGTTAGTATACAGTATTATGCGGTTTTGGGATTAGACGTACAGTACAGAATTCGGGGATGGGAGGTTGGCGCGGAGGCCGACAGTTGGGATGGTGGGTGAGCTGACGTCATCCAGGTCAGCAGGGCTGAGAGCGACGCGGTGAGCAGGCATGCAGAGAGGGGATTGGAGCAGAGATGGCGCAATTACTGGGAGCCATCACGGAGGAGAAAACTCCGAAACGGCACGCGGCTTGAGCAGTTGGGAGGGATGGGTTTGGCCCAGGATGTCTCCTCTAGTGAGGGAGAGCAAAACTCAGGCTGAGCGATTGCTTCATCACTTTGTTTGTTCTCTCGGACACCGGGGGAAGACTTGTATGCCTTGTTGCTAGTGGAAGCATTCCCGGGCAAATGTTAGATCCACGATGAGAGGATAGATAAAGGAGAGCCAGGGAGACGAGGGGATAGTGAGTGGACCTCGGGATCTTTTCCTGTGAGAGGGTGCAGCAAGAGGTAGTAACCTACAAAAGACGCCAGGGGCAGAAGGTGAAGGATCCAGGGTAGGTAGTACTAGGAAGAAAGAGGGGGAAACGAGCCAGGGTGAAGGAGTGTGTGCGACAAGGGTTAAGCTAAGCTGGCGTGCAGAGATCTGCTGAGGGCACCCACCGCTACATCTTCCTGCTCTTCAGGCAGCCAACTAAGCAGCTCGGGGTGAAGGGGGGTGTGGGGTGCGAGCGGGTGTGAGGGGGTGTGAGGGGGTAAGAGGGGGTGAGAGGGGGTGAGTGGGGGTGTGAAGGGGTGTGAGGGGTTGAGCGGCGGTGAGAGGGAGAGGATGGTGAGGCGAGGCAGAGAAAAGGGGCAGGCTAGCAGGCGTGCAGAAAGCTGCCGGCCGCTCTCACTGCCGCATATTCCTGCTCTTCAGCCAGCTGGCCAAGCAGATGGAGCTAGAGGGTTTGGGGGGTAGAGGCAGGGCAGGAAGGGGAGGCGGATGGATTGGGGGATGGGGGTTTGAGGCTGGGGGGATGGGGGGGTAAGGCTGGGTAAAGGGGAGAAGTGGGGGTCACGGGAGTGGGGAGGTGAAACAGGGATGGGGAGGAGAGATGGGAGGTGCAGCAGGGGGTGAGGTGGGGATGGGGGGATAGAGCGGGGGAACCACCATGGGCCCTCCTCCCCCTCGCCACTCCTTTTCATTCCCACAGTACTCTCTGGTTCTTCTCCCCTGTTCTCATCCCCTCGTCCCCTCCCTGCAGCTCTCACCACCAGAGGAGAGGGCCAACTTCCACACTGGAGAATCTGCCAGGGTACCTTCCATCCTCAGCGTCCTCCCTCGTTCCTCCCTCTCACTCCCACTGTTCGCTCCCCACATCCCTCCCTGTTCCCATCCCCTCTTCCCCTCCCTGCACCTGTCACCCCGAGAGGAGAGGGCCAAATTCAACACAGCAGAGTTTGCCTGCTGACATGCTCACATTCCTTTCCCCGCCCTGCTCCCTCTCCTGTCCCCCTCCCCCCCTCATCCCCTCCCCTGTTCCCCTCCCCCCTGCTCTTCCCCCCCCGGTCCCCCCCCTGCAGCTCTCCCCGCCAGAGGGGAGGGCCAACTTCCACGCTGCAGAGTTTGCCAGGGAGCATGGGCTGGGTGCCCCTGTTGCGGCTCTCTTCTACACCTGTGAGGCAGGCGACTCTTAGATGGAGTCTGGGGAGTGCCCCTGTTGCGGCTCTCTTCCTTGCTTAGGGAGCAAAGTCTCTTACAGATGGGAGTGCATGGTTGCGGCTCTCTTCTACAGCTGCGAGGCAGGAGACACCTAGATAAGAGTCACGAGAGTGCCCCTCGTTGCTGTTCTCTCCTCAGGAGACAATGGTTGCTTTGTGGTGCTTGTGGTGCCACTCGTGTCAGGACTGATGTACTACGTGTGTTGGGGGGGGGGGGGGGGGGGGGGGGGGGGAGGGGGAGAGGAAGGGGGAAGTGGGTGTATGTACATTGTAGCTGTGAAAATTGGTACAACTTGGTGGAAGATACAGGAGGCAATGGATTGAGACTGGGTGCTTGTGTTGCTTTGGCTGCTTTTGAAGGTTGGCTTTCCAAGTTGAGCTTGAGTCATGTGGTGAATATACACTTCGAATGTTTATATGAATGTATAATCATTGTAGCTCGGATGATTAATGCCTGTTTTAGGGCCTCATTCCTACAAAGCTCCGGTATTAGTGGGGTTTAGCCCAGATCGAGCCGGCTTCTTGAAAATTAAAACGGGGCTCTAACGAACCCAGTTACCGCATGTTACGCACGCATAGGGTGCAGCGGTTGGAGCTGCCATGACACGATTGGGTGCACGCGGCATTCTTTCACGCGTCGGTGTATATCGTACTTTGGTGTAGTTCCTGCTTTGTAAGACTTCGAAAATCGAATCACGGGTATAAAGAGCTTTACATAAATACACAACTATAACATATAGTACCAGTATAAATATGTACTACCTAAAGCTGCACGTAGTGGCTAGTACCCACGCACGGTGTCTACCCTAATGAAAATGCTTTGGAACTCACTATCAGGAAGCCACTAGGGGGTGCCTGGGCACCAGTGAAGGAATCGTTGGTCGGTGCCTTCGATTATGAGTACAGTGGTGCCTGCAGCTGTACCCGTTTTATTGGGACTTCTCCACTGTACCATACGTGTGGGTGATGACCTTGGCTTGGCAAGCCTGCCTGCCAGCTCTCCAGCGCCCAGCGCCCAGCGTCCAGCGTCCCACCTACTTGCTTTCCATGCTGCCTAGGTGCATTATCAGCATGGCAGCCTGCCTGCCAGCCCTGCTGCCTGGAGCACACTAGTTCATGGCACAGCAGGGCATGGCATGGCATGGCATGCGCATGTGCCTTATTCGATCTTATTCTCGGCTCTTAGGACGCTGGCCCATAGTCTAAGCACCCCACGCATGCTAGTGCATGCTGCAAGCAGGGCAGCCATGGATGGAGTGGTTGGGCCCGAAATCCGTGCAGGTGACAGAGAGAGGCCCATGCGGGGTGAAGAGACGCGCAAAGAGAGGAGGACGGACCTTGCACCTGGGGGTGGGGACAGGGGAGCGGGCAAGTGCGAGGGGGAAAGGGGGATTCATGAGGCGCTTAGAACAGTGAGATTCACCAGGCCTTGCGGCTGAGAGAGGAGGGGGGTTGGGTGAGGGGAGGAGGGCGGGAAAGGAGGGGGGTGAGGAGGGAGGTTGGAATGAAGGTAGAGCACGCAGAAATGAACTGAGGGGCCAAGAGTGATAGGAGCATCCAACCGGGAGTGAGGGAAAGGGGAGATAACGGGGAAACGGGGGACTCGGGGAAAAGGGGAAAAGCCGGAAAATGGGGAAAGGGGGAATGGTAGAGAGAAGTCTCAGCTGACCTGTCCTGATTTACAAGCAGCAGAGTGGGCGGCAAGTGGCGGCGGCCCGAGGGCGCGAAGTAGAGCTTCAGCAGACAGCCGGGGGGGAGGACGAAGGAGGGGGAGGGCGCTGAGAAGGAAAGAGGGCACTGAGACCCCGACCGGAAGTAGGAAGCAGCGGCAGCGGGTGGTGGGGAGGAGGGAGGGGAGAAGGGAGGGGAGGAGGGAAGGGAGGACAATGGGGAGGAGGGAGGGGAGGAGGAGCAGCTTCCGCCAGGGGAAAGAGCAGCAGAAAGAGCTATCCTGCTGAAGTCCACTTTCTTGAGCTTTGTGCGGAGCACTCGACCCTCGTCGTTGTCGTCGTCATTGCTCTCGTCGCCGCTGCTGTCACCATCACCGCTGCTGCTGCTGCTACCGTTGAAACTGCTGCCAGTGCTGCTGCTGGTGCTGCTGCTGTCACTGGCTGCCTCGTCCTCATCCTTGCTCTCCTGCTGCTGCTGCTGCGGCCTCTGCAGCGCTGGCCAGCTCTCCTTCCCACAGCCCTCATTCTCCTCCTCCCTCTCCCTCTCCTCCCCCCTCTCCCTCTCCTTCTTCCTCTCCTTCTCCAGCGTGCCCCCCTCGTACAGCTCCTGAAACTCCAAGGAGGTTGGGTGGGGCGAGTACACCCCCCGCACCTCACCATATGGCCGAAGGGCCTGAGGAGAACAAGGAAGAAAGAGAGAGATGGAGCGGAGAGGGGGAAGGGGAGGGGACGGGGGAAAACCATGTCGAGTCGTCTAGACGATCGCCGGTCTGGCCATGGGCAGAATATCTTCAATGATCTGGAGACTAGACTGCGACCAGGAGGGACGACTGTAGAGTCTGTCTGCTACATTCAATGATTGACTCGATCAATCGATCGACAGTATGCTCACCTGCTTCACCAAGGGCAACACATGGGCGGCTGGGACGGGGGAGGCGAAGGCGAGCCCCACCCAGAAGAGCGCCCGGATGTCGTCCTCCGTGCACGCCCGCACTGCCACCACCTGCTTCCCAACGCTCCCTGCTGCTGCTGCCACTGCTGCTACTGGTGGTAGTGGTGGTGGTGCTGCTGCTGCTGTTGCTGCTGCTGCTAGGGGATTTGCTGCTGTTGCTACTGCCGTAGGCGCTGCAGCTGCTACTTTCTCAAGGTAAATCTGCCACCCGCTCTTACTGCCAGCAGGAGCAGCAGAAGGAGCAGAGGCGTCAGCAGCAGCGGCAGCAGCGGCAGCATCAGCGGCGGTGGCAGCAGTGGCAGGGGTGTCCCAGTGCAGGGGCGCGCGCTTGAGCGCTTTCATCATCGCCACATGGGAGACGAACTCCACCACTGGAGGGGTAAGGGAACCGTGGGGTAAGGCGTAAGGCGACGGACGCGCAGGCAGAGGAAGGAGGGGAAGAGCATTCAGACAAAACGTGTGCTTGGGGGTCTGCGGCAACGGCACACGAGATATGAACAAGGGGGAAGGCATCTTCCGAACGAAGGTGCGGTAAGGTGAGAGACGAGCAGGAAGGGGAGAGCGTTAGAGAGAGAGAAGAAACGGAGGAAGGGAAAGCGGCGAAGGAGCGAGAGAGAGGGAGCCGCCACCTCCAGTGGAAGTTGGAGGCGGACTGGTCGGCAATTTAACTAGGCACTCTGATTCGGCGCTTCTTCCCTGTTGCCTTTGCGTCTCTCTCACCTGCGTCCCCGGCATGGGTGAACTCGATATGGCGTATGGGGTACGGGCAGATGCGGTACGAGAGCTGCTGGTCCAGCCACCGAGTCTTCTCTAACGGGGATACCTTTGCCTGCCAGGTCAGCACGGGTGGGGAGAGGAGAGGAGAGGAGAGGGAGATAGGTGTTGGTGATTTTTGAGTCGACTCAGAAGCTATCGGGTCTTTTCTAACCGGGATACCTTGTCCTGCCAGGTCAGCACGCGCGGAGCGGAGAGAGAAGAGGGCGAAAGCTACGGTGAGGGAAAGGGAGAGAAAGACAGAAACAAGAGTAAATACATGGGCTGAAGGTCCGCCGGAAGTACCGCCGGAAGTACCGCCGGAATTAACGCCGGAATTACTGCCGGAATTACCGCCGGAATCACCGCCGGAATTACCGCCGGAATCACCGCCGGAATTACCGCCGGAATCACCGCCGGAATTACCGCCGGAAGTTATTGCGCTCAGCACCTTCCCTCTTCCCCGTCCCCCGGTCCCTTTTCCCTTTTCCCCCGCCACAAGGACGTCGTAGTACCTTGATTCGCGACGTCAGCACCACGACCTGCACCTCAGGGCGGAAATAAAGCGTAGAATAGTAGCTAGGATCCTCGTAGTCGCAGAGCGCTCCGGGAATACGGGGGGGCGACCCGTCACGGTGCTGCCGCAATTGCCGCATCATGCCGCGGGAGCCGCCGCCGCCGCCGGTAATGGTGCGCTCTGCCACCGCCGCCACCGCCGGGTGCGACGGCGGCGGGCGCGGCATCATCATGCTGCCATGGTGGATATACGTCGGCAGGAGAAGCGGCGGGAGATGCGGCGGAAGAAGCGGCGGATGATGGACGAAGGGCTGATAATGCTGCTGCTGCTGCTGCTGCTGCTGTTGCTGCTGCTGCTGGTGATGGTGGTGCTGCTGCTGCTGCTGCTGCTGTTGTTGCTGATGGTGATGGTGGTGGTGGTGCATCTTGCGATGATACCTAGCTGCGGCTTCGTGGAAGGTCAATCCAGCACCAGCGGCGGAGAGTAAGCCCATCATAGAGGGGAGCATCGGCATGTCGCCACATCGCACCGCATCATACGCCAAATCGTACGCCACATCGTACGCCGCATCGTACGCCGGGTCGTACGGCGTGTCGAACGGCGCGTCGAACGGCAGCGGGTGGAACGGGAAGTGGCAGGGCGCGCGGGCGGCGGCAGGACTCCCGCCTCTCGGCGACATATACGGCGGCATTTGCGACGGGTAGAACGCGCCCGCGTCGATCGGCGGCGGGGAAGGGAAGAGCGGGCCGTTGTCCGAGTAAGAGTACATGATGGACGATGATGATCCCTTCGGCTGTGCAGGGGAGACCACCGTTGTGCGGTACGCTGCCAAGGTTGACGCTTGCTCACAGTGTCACACTCCACGCCACGCGCCGCGCAGACTGCGGCTCGCAGTCGTGCAGAGCCAGAGAGGGGACCGCGCTCTCGGCGACCGCCGAAGGGCTGCCGGCTACAGGGATTATGGAGGTGCGGTGTTATGGCACGGACCGGGAAGAAGGAAGTACCAGCGATCGATATGCCGTGTAACGAATCGCGCGGCGTGCCGTGGAGACGATAGTGGCGCTGGCTACTGCCGATGGTAATTTACTAGCACTAGAATGCTGGTAGTACCGTTAAGAGGGCGCTAGGGTGACTTCAATTTTGAACACTACGCCTGTCAAGAGTATGGGGGACTCGTTGAAGCGGCACGCGAGGGCGTCGAGTTTTGAAATGAAAGGAAATTGGGCGCAGAGTCGACTTTACGTAGTTTGGATAAGCTGCTGGGCTCGAGGGCCGTCAAGATGCCCTTGAACGAGCCGTTGAGGAGTTCACTTGAATCACTACTAGAGTCGCGGGCTTGCCTCAAATTACCACGGAACGTGTTTCGTCCGCGTCCGGGTTCAGAAGCGACGGTCGCGTACGGACGTGTGTGATTCGTGCGGCAAGGAGCAGAGGAGACGAAAAAGAGAGTAAAACGGATGTGGAACGCGATATGTCGAGTCCAGTAACATGTGTTAGATGCGAGAACGGGTTGAGATGGAGGGGATTGGAGAGAACGGTGGTTTCGGGTTCCCATGCATTGCATTGGGGGGCTCGTCATCATCCTCTTTTCGTATTCGGGCGTGGGAGGTGGTGCGAGGCCGGATTTGGATGAGGGGTGATGAGGTGAAATGGAGGAGGTGAGAGGGGAAAGGGAAATGGGGATGCTGGGTTGCTAGGGAAGTGACGAGGGAACGGGGCTGCTGTTAGGATGAGGAGGAGAGAACCGAAGGACCACTCTTAGGGGGCACATTGTAATGCGTTTAGCAGCAGAGCTGCGGATGGTTGGGATGTAGGTTTGGATGGAATGGAATGGAATGGGATAACATTTTGCAATACACCAAACCTGCGATATTTTCCATCCCCCTATTTCCCCGGGGGTGCCAGTGCGAGGGTAGTCATCTTCAATAGCCATGTTCTAAGAGGCGGGTTAAGCATCCCCTGAAAATAAGAGCGAACTTGGGTATCTAGAAATACGATGTTTAAGGTGCAACCTTTCCCAGATTTGGTGCTACTCTCTTTCGAAGTCTAGGATCCACGCCAAACAAGTGGAGATGAAGAGACCAGGGCTCGGGCCCGAAGATACACGGGAACGATACTTGGGGACCCAGAAACGGCCAGGATGACGACAGAAGTTTTCCAAACACCTTTCCCCGTGGTGAAAATGTCGCAGGTTAGGTGTACCACTTGAACTCGACGCGACGCGACGCGATGCCTTTTGAGAGGTGGAAGCGAGAGGGAGAGAGGAGGCTTGGAGGAAAGGAATTGGATGAAGAACGCGCAGAGCGCATGTCACGGAGAAACAACGAATGGGGCGAAAACGGGTGGTCATTGGATGTGCTGTTGTGACGCGATCCGTTACGTGTACACATTTGGGTCAGCCCGAGTCAGGCCGAGTGCGGTCAATCGTTCCCCCTAAGGGCATGAATTGCGTCCAGGTGTGTGGGTTCCGGAAAAGACAACTGCCAATAAAAGAAATTGCTGTTTTATTGGCAATCGTACTGGATTAAGGTTTTGGTGAAATATAGAAACACCAACCTCCCCCCCCCCCGTAGCCGTGTAATTCTAAAATATGGACAGAACTTTTAGTGCTAAACGTTTTCTACACTTGCTCGGAGGTTGTGTGACTCCGGGTGGGAGGACGTTTGCATGACATCCTGTGCCATGTTGGGTTGTGGGGAGACGGTTTTGGGTAACTAGTTGGCGAGGGGTGGCACGTGTCCCAAGGTTGTGAATCGCATATCTGCAGCAGAGTTGTCACGGCTGTCTGCAGGCAGCTGAACAGTCGTTAGGGAGTCGCAACGCGTCGCAGAACGAAAAGATAGTGGCTGCCGACAGTTATGGTAACTGCATACAACTCAGAGACAGGAAAGCAGTTACCTGAAATGCACCGCAGCCAGCCGCAGGGCGGGTCCAAATAGTTCATTTCGGGGTTGAGGACACGATTTTATGAATCCGGGTACAGATCCATGAAACGACTCCGAATTCGTAAACACCAGGAATTGTGTCCCCGTTCCCACGCAGCACACAAGCGGGACGCCGATTGTCGAGATGTGAGAAAACCGAACGGCGCGCAACGGCCCAAAATGCAGTTACCAAGTGTATACCTGCGCGAAACATCTGTTTCGCAGCGCGTAAAATACAACAGGGGGGGGATCGCCATAGCCACACGTGAGAGAGACACTCAACTCGTGGCGGGTTCGGTTGCAGATGCAGTCTGGTGTTGCGCGCACAGATGCATTCGCGACGTCGCCTGTTTTTCGCTACAGCCAGCGGGGCGAGATCCAGGCGCGACACACTTGGAACCCCGTCCCCAAATCTTGCACATCAACGGTTTTTTTACGTTACCAAACCGAGATCTGATACATGGCCCGACGCATGTGAAGGGCGTCCCACGTTACGCGCCAGTTTCTTTCGAGTTCTGGCGAAACCTTAAACAACGTGTTACATGTTAAAATCGGGTTACTATTCAGTGGAAGAATCGGTTATGAACTACTTAAACCCGCCCTCAAATTGACACCCAATTGTCGATTTCTAGTGGGGCAGGCATGGCGCCATATCAACTCCCGGCAGCCGCCGTCGTCGTCACCGATTGGTCTTCACTGTTTCAATTTTGAGCAAGCCTGGATAGCCAATGTGCTTGCCGTTGTAGGCAGGCGTAGACGATCTTGTCATCATTGCGATATGCAACACCACCTCAATGCACGATTCTCTTAACGATTCGGCTGACTGCTGCTGACAACAGAAGCTTGACCCACTGCAATGTGCGACCAACTCGAAGGCACTTCACATCAGAGTACTGAGTCATCTTTTTACAGCTACAAATGATGTCCACCGGACGCCCACCACTTCCGAGTTGTGGGGGCCAATGTTGAATTCGCCATTTCGCATACGTCGCCACGGGCAAATGAGTCGCAAATGGGCATTTTGTAACAAGATATTTCAAAAGTCAGAATTCTGGTCAATAAGCCCATGCATCTGTATGGTCACCTCGTTCCGCGCTCAACAGAATCGTTCCACGTGGCAAATTTTGGGACTCTCACGAAACGGATACTGCCCGTAAATCAGAGCAAATGGGCAGGTTAAACCAACTGCGATTGGCTACGGGCAAAGCGTAGGGTGGACATCATGTGTAGGAAAACGATACCTTCAGTCCAGTGTCAGCCGAAGAGGGTTTGCCCTGAGCTAGAACCCTTTTTTCACGTTGTAGTGATGTGGTTCGGATACCACTGCACTGTGATTTTTGTGTGTAGAGAGATGCGACGCACTTTCTTCAGGGCAGGAACAGGAAAATCTCAGGGGGAAGTTTGATCAGCAATTCACTTTTCTTCGGAGGTCAAGGAGAAGGTTCGAGAATGGTGTGGTTTCTATGCAACCTGTTAGCACTTCTGAACCTGTCGCAAGCGGCCTGCAGAAGCAAAAACATTTGGTGTTTGGTTGTGGTCTAAATTTTCGCGAGGCAACAGCTCGCGACAACATATATCGTTCGTATGCTCCTCACTTTCCACGTCGCATGATTCTGCTTCAACATATTTCGCCACGCCATATACCACTAAGGCAATGTAGATGTTATGAATTATATAGCGCATAATGCTTAGGAAAACATGATTACATAACTGTCCTATCCAAATGAGACCTAGAGCTTGTGTAGTGCGAGTGATCAGGGTTGAATGTCGAGGGTTGGACCAGTCAAGGGCTCAAAAGTCCCCAGTTTAACGGGGTCAAAATGGGTTCGAGGCGACTCGGTATCAGGTTGGGGACCGTCGTGGTTGGCGTTTGGCGCGAGGTCTTCAGCTATGTGACGAGCTTAATGATTACGCCAGCCTGACGAGGTCTTGAGGTCAAACTGAAATCAAGGGTCATAAAACGTCGAAACGATCGTGGTAGATCCTAATCGTTGAACCTTGATGGGCGAAATGATGACGAGACTTCATGAGGTAGAACTCTTTCCAACGGCTGAGACATGTCGCAGCGATCGTAATCGATCGAAGTCGTTGAAGATAATCGACTTCTTCCGCTGATGGAACGGGTACGGGAAAAAACTCCTCTTGGACAGCAAACAGTAACGCTATTGATTGATGATGGCGCGTGACAGATGAATATCTTGAAATAATGACTGACAAATATCATGGTGGTCGATGAAATGAAGAACCCATTTACGAAACGCGAGGTCGTTCGTGTCACATGCGAGAGCACGCGTCCGTGTCCCACGAATGTCAGCGAACTCCATCAACGAGGGGATGAAATTAGGCGCGGAAGCGTAACTGTCGCGAATGTCGGTCGAAGATGGATGATGAAACACGCGAAAGGGACAGACGAAAATTGCAGCACAGCTGCACATCTCCCCTCTCCAAGAAGAAACGCTCCCAATTGCCCAGGTAAAAACTCCAGGAAACCCAAAGCTCCAAGGTAGCAAACCCAAAATAATCCCCCACTGCTGCTAAAAATCCCAAAACTCTTCTTCAAAGATGCCGCTCAAAAACTCCAACCCAGAGAAATTTCAAATATGCTCTTAAGTTCAAATTCCTTTGAATGGTAAATCGCTCCAAGTGTCTAAAAACTCAGAAGTAACTGCTCCGGAAAACTCCCATACGAACTGAAAATTCTACACGAGTTGGAACACTGTTCGCGAGTTGGTCCGAACACTGCTCGCGAGTTGGTCCCAACACAGCTCCAACGGCACTACTGCACAATCTTTTCGTTTCGATATTGCTGCTGATGGGTGGCGATGATGCGGCGGGGTCGTATTCACACTGTGGGGCCAATTACACGAATTGACGATGGAGGTGGTAGCGAGTAGTGACGAGAGGAAGACGACGATGGCGATGACCTGTAACCTGTACTCAATCACTCCAGCTGAAAACCTCCAACTAGGTCGAGTAACGCCAGCTGCATCAGCTTCTTTGTCCGTACACAACGAAAAAATAAAAAAAAAACCGAAATAACTACTGCTCATCTCCTCCTCCAGGCACTCAAAATATTTCGAGACTATCGGTCGATGTCGCTCGTACCCCTGAAGATAGCTGGCACAACTCCAGCTGTAAACGCTTGAACTGCTCCTCAAACCCACCGTAAATACCTGGTACCACTCGATACTTAGCAAATACCTCAAATCCGTTTCACAGCTACCCGTAGATTTGCCCAAGCGTCACGACGTCCTTTAGCAGTGCCCCCACGGTTGCTCCACCAGCTGCACGCATGAACTAAACCCTTTATATTAGGGTTTACTGGAGTCCACCGCCTCGGCATGATGTTTTGGCCGTCGATCACGGTCAATACGCATCATACGCCGTCGATTTCCGCCCAGCTGTAACCCGATGTTAAAATATTATGGCACCCCTGCCAGCTGGCCGTGCAGACGTTCATCCATCTCGCGGCTACTGCAGGTTACCCAAAACCACTTTGCTGCTGCTTAACTAACTAGGAGAATCCGCAGAGATAGGAGTGCGCATGCTTCTAGTCAGAGGAGCTTCAACGAGCTTGCCTACTGGCCGCTGCACAGCTCCCTTCTTCATCGGAAACTCGTCGAACTACTCACGCAAAAATCGGAAACTCTTTCTGCTGCACCAGGTGAAACCTTCAGCTCCGCTGCAACAGTAACTCTGGAAAAAATCGGGGACACTCCATCAGCACAGTGTAATTTGCAGATTCACCCCCCTTATTTAGCCAAGAGTGGTGGATTAACAAGTCGACACTGCTACCTGGTGGGGATGGTGATTTTCGGGCGACATAGCTGAGCGAGTAGCAGCCCGAACGCCGCTAACCCATCTGCTCCAATACTCTCGTCGTTCTTCTTCCACTTCTTCAGCTCCTAATAGTTAACGCTTTCGGCGACCGGTGGAAAACACTTAATAAACGCCCAGAGGTGGTGGCCTCCGTTTCCGTTGATCGTGGGGGTATGTCGCTGGTCTACGAAAAACGCCTCCCCACACAGGAAGTCGCCCTTGCTGAGTACACTAACTCCAGCACAGTGTCATCACCTCCAGATGGCCATCGTGGTGAATAGCGCCTAGGTCGTTAATCCCAGCTGCTCCCACACAACTGTACACCCACACCCACACGTCCTTGTGCGATCGTGTCATTCCGAAATTGTCGGATCTACCCATGGCCGAAACAGCGTTGAAGTCCCGTCCCTCGTCTGAAACTAGCCCGCCGGAAACGCCGGCGGGCTAGACCAACATCCCGTCATTCACCCTGTAGCTTCATGGCGCACCAAACCAACATCGCCGTACATCCTGCCAATTTCGCTACCCCGCGCGCTCCTGACGACCAACTCCGGACCGTCTGAAGACTCCCGTGCGCTTGTGTCCTCATGAGGAAGGCTTTGTTTTTTTCGGCAGCCAATCCGAAGACTCCGTTCTAACACCCAAAAATTATGAAAGCTCTAATAAACAGACCCGAAAAACACGACAAAAACGTCGCCCACTCTTCGACGAGAAATAATTGTGTCTATGACCAGGGAAGGAGAGGACCAGCTAATCCTAGTCGTCCATCGAACATGATCCGACGGCATCGACAACGCCCGGGCAATTAATTTCCGCGACGTCCGCTCGCCATCAGCATCCTTCCGTCCCCTTCCCTGAAAGGGTCTGCTCCCTTACCGAAAGCCTAATGGGAAGGAATGTAGCTCTGATACCAGCTGTTTTTAGTGATAAGTTAGAGAATAGCGCAAAATACTATAGGGGAACGTGATTACATGATTGTCCTATCCAAATGAGACCTAGGGCTTATATAGTGCGAGTGACCAAGGTTGAATGCCGAGGGTTGGACAAGTCAAGGGCTCAAAAGTCCCGAGGTTGACGGGTTCAAAATGGGTTCGGGGCGACTCGGGATCAGGTTGGGGACCGTCGAGGTCGGCTGGGGCTGGTTTGGCGCGACAACCAAGGGCCGAGCCTACGAACGCGAACTGTTCGCGTAAGCTCGCTGCAGCGAGCCCCAGTAAGGAATTGTAATTCCTTAGAGTAGAATTGGTATAGAGATTCGGTGTCCAAACAATATGAGAAACATACCAATAGAGGAAAATAATACACATTCCTTTAAATATCCATGGCTAATTACATAGCATTGGGACAAAAAATATTTGTAGGATTAGCGAAGGGTTGGCCTAGGGTAATGAAGCGCAAAGAGCGTGAGTCGAAGGATTGAGTAACGATGAAACGATACAACTGAGGCAACATCAAAACAGCAGGTTGCGTGGATATAGCTAGCATAGAGCACATGTTCATGGCTTGGTAGAGCTATGACGAGTGGTTCGTAAATTGGCACGAAGCGCTCAGATCTAGGCATGAAACAATAAGGCGGGCAAAATGCATGCGACTCGTTAGGAGGCCACATTTGGGTACCGCGATTTGGATTTCGTGGCGGAGCTGCACAGCAACCCTTGATAAGGAAATGCCATTTCCTTACATCCTTCCCCCTCCAATGTATGGACTTAGTGGAGGTCGCCGACGTCGCGCACATATCGTAAGTGGAGGTAGACTCGTAGCACTGGGCAATTTTCGATCTGTGCCAAAGGCACCCAATTATTTTCCAAGGCCGTCCGGTCCTTCCAAGACATCAGAAACTCGATCAAGGGTCTTTGTTCCGATGGTTGAGAACCTTTGCATGTTCGATAGTAGGCCCGGAAAGCGGTCGGATATTCATATTTGCTCAGTAACGTGGTAATTTCCTAGTGCTGGCAATGTATGGTCGAAGTGGTCGCACGTGGAATGATGAGTTGACATTTCAGGTGGTCAATAACGGTCGATGGGTTGTAACGGAAGATACCATATGGCTGATGGTAAATGGTCCACAGTAGCGAGGACGAAATTTTGGGACAATGGGCAGTCGAAGGTTCTGGGTGTCGAGAAGTATTATGTCTCCCGCCTCGTAAGTTACTGCGCGTCGGTGTAGATCGGCGTTGCACTTACAAAAAATATTCTCGCGCTTAATGGCTTTGGCTGCTCGCTCCAGGGCATTCTGTAATGTTTCGGCGAACGATACTGATCGGTACCATAGAGTTCTGCCCGTAATTCATGTAGAATGGTAACTGTCATGTAGTGGCTGACAGGGCATTATTATACGCGAACTCAATCAGTGGCAGTTGTTGCTCCCATTCGGCCACGTCATCAAAAGTGGCGTGAATCAACTGCTCCATCATCTGATTGGCCCGTTCGGTCTAGCCGTCAGTCTCAAGGTGGTGGCGGAGGAGAATTGAAGGAGCGTGCCAAACTGTTCCCAAATGTTGTGCCAAAAAATCCTTGTGAATTTCATGTCACGATCTGAGATGATGGCGGATGGAATTCCGTGGAGGCGAACAACGGTTGAGATGAAAAGGCGGGTTGTTTCTTCGGCAGGGATGTTTTTTTTGCATGCGGAAAAATGGGCCATCTTCGTCAGCTTATCGACGACGACAAATATCGCGTCATTGCAGCCGTTCTTGGCAGGCAATCTCGTAACGAAGCCCATCATCACCTACTGCCACGCATGCTCAGCGGCAGAATTGGCTCCAACTGTCCAACTGGCTTCTGGTTTGATGATTTCATGGTTTGGCAGGTTCTGCACGAAACCACACACCGGTACACGTCTCCATGCATGTTAGGCCATAAAATATATATAGTCAACTGCTGATGTGTTTTCTTCACTCCTAAGTGTCCTGAAACAGTACTGTCATGGGCTTCCTGTAGTAGTAACTTGCGTAATAAACTGTACTCTGATGCCCATATGCGGTCAATCACTGTCTTAGCGATATAGATTCCTTTGGCTCTTGCGAGCTGTTCGTCCGCACCCGACGTAAAGAATCTATCCGTCTAGTGCCCGTGGGTAAATAGGCCCGTTAATTGTGGGAAGGTTTGGGCGTGGATGATGGATTTGAGATGGGCAGATGGGCGAGAAAGGGGGTCTGCGATATTCAATGCCCCTTTGTCTTAGGTAACCGTATAGTGGAAGTTGGACTCCATGAAATCCAACCACCAAATCTGTCGTGAGTGTGGCTATATGCGAATGTAGTGTAGGCTTCAGTGGTCACGTCTGCGCCTGTCAAGTAGCACCGCCACACCTTGACGGCGGGCACAATCATGAGCATCTCCTTGTCGTATATCGGATAATTTCGCTCAGGCTTGTGCAGCTTTCGTGAGTCGTACATGATTGGTTGCATTCCCTTGCCGAAGTCTTGTAATAGTGCCGCTCCGATGGCGAAGTCGCTAGTGCATGTGATCACTTCAAAATGGACGATGAGGATCGGCGATGTGATGGACAGGGGTTGAGGACAGAAAATGTGTGAGAGCAGAGAGGGCAGCTTGCTCTTTCTCCCCCAGCCTATACTCAGTCTCTTTCTGCAGCAGATCAGTTAACGGTGTAGTTACCCCAACCATAGTCAGGATAATCGCCGAACATAGTTGACAAACCCTAAAAAACTTTGCAGCTCCTGCAGGTTCTTCAGCGGTAGCCAAGCTTGCACTGTATCGATTTTTCGCAGGTCCACTTCGGCGCCCTTAATGGAAATAACGTGTGCCAGAAATACTAAGCGGTCTTTTAAAAACTCGCACTCATACCCCTTCATGAGCAGGTTCTTGCAAAAACATGAAAACTGCTTTGAGGTCCTTTAAATGCTGCTCCCGGGTCTCGCTGTTGATCAATATATAATCAAGGTAGACTATAATACACTTATCAATGAGCGAATTGAAGATCAGGTTCATGATTTTCTGAAATGATGTCGGGGCATTTGTTAGACCGAAATGGCATAATTACGTACTCAAAACTTTCGTATCTAGTACGAAACGCAGATTTGTGACAGTTACCTGCGACTACGCAAATTTAATGGTAACCCCCTCGTATGTCTATCTTCGAAAAGAAACGAGCTTTGTGAAGTTGGTCGATCAGTTCGTTGGCGCGCGGGATAGGGTAACACGATTTATTATTCACCCTGTTCAGTGCTCTATAGTCAGTGCACATGTGGTACCCGTCGTCTTTCTTTAGAGTGAACAGGATGGGGCGACAAATGGGGAGGAGCTCAGGCAGATGGAAATTTTCTCCAACAAATAATCTAAGTGCTAAATCGGACGGTTGTGATGCCCCGTCGAGTGAACAACTACAGCGAAGACTTCTGTGCCCCGTGCGACCGCTCGTTTGATCCCCCTATGATCCCCTTCGACCATTCTAGTAACTTCACACTTCGGCCATTGATTTTGACGGAACAGCTGCCAGTGGTCCAGTCAATTTTCCGATTGAAGCGTCACAACCAATAACGTGCCTGCAACATGTCTTTCTTTTATTAATCTCCGGCAGACACCGATCTGAGGGTAACTTTATTTTTTTGGTCGTATCGAGGTTGATCAAACAGTGGTTGGCTCCCCCGTCCTTGAATATTCTAATTTGTTCCCCTTGAACCCTATCCTCTAAATACATCGAGTTTGGTCGATTGCGTGGGTCGGTACAAGTACTCGATAAGGGTTTTCGGTCATGGGCGAGAAGGTTCCATTAGTAATAGGCCAGTTAACAATGGATATTAAGCGTTTCCCTGGTCGTTGGAACTCCCCTGCCCCTGATCCTACTTCTTCCACTCCTTTGTTCCGGTGTCTCTGCTTGTTATATAAGAAACAACGACGTTGTAACAGCGTGTACAGTGGTATGCTCAATTGGCCCCCGAGTGCGACTTCCGTCATTTGGAACCCGCCCTTAGCTTCAAGGACGAATCCAACTGCTCCACAATCCTCTGTGACTCCATCAAATCCGCTCTTTAACTTGTATTTCTCTGCGCATAACTGGTCAAAGTCCTCCAATATATCTGTCGAAATTCTCATCAGAGTGAATGTAGCCGACCTAGTCGCATGGATTCTTGAAGCTGAAGG
Source organism: Closterium sp. NIES-67 (assembly GCA_027943415.1). NCBI lineage: Eukaryota > Viridiplantae > Streptophyta > Zygnematophyceae > Desmidiales > Closteriaceae > Closterium > Closterium sp. NIES-67. The sequence continues at coordinate 297,723 of BQMB01002270.1, read as the reverse complement.
TATAGTCCTAGACCGAACCAAATTGGCGCCACGTGCGAAGGCTGTCACACGCTTGATTGTTTGCATTGACGTGTTCGAAGCGGCGACGAATTCCCGCGCACCACGATTGCCACGTGTTGTTCTCTTCCACCTCGCAATAACTTTCTGCCCAGTGATTGGTCGTGCGAAACACCCGATCACGCACGGCGTCATATCCGACTCCTGCGACCAAATTGACTACTGCCACCAATCCATAGCCGGTCCACGTAGGAGCGACATGGCATATCGGTTTTTCTGCGCGTCGTCGCTGACGAGGTTGCAGTTGTACATAACGTTCAAGAGGAAAATCCTTCCACTGACGGACAAACTGTCACACAGGCTCTGAAGTCGAACATGAGCGGTCTCTGCGTCTCGAGAGTTTCTAACGCCATGTTGATGCTCGCAGTTTGCAGTCTAGCCGGAGAGGTAATTGGGGGCGGCAGATTTGCGTTCGTCCCTTCGCCAACTTCCGCTCATCTAATAGCCGATGGCGAGTTGTTCGTCGAACTATCGGGCGAAATCGCATGTTCTTGCTGTTTGTCGCCAGGTATTTCATAACGCTGTTGGATTACTTGCTCCTGTTGTCCTTAGTTTGTCTTTGGTGGGATTGTGTTGTATCAAGTTTGAGGCGGTCTTCGCCGTAGTGGAGATATCTCAGATTGGGACGTTTCAGTTCGCAGATGCGCCAACTTCTGCTTGTACAACAAGTGAGTAAGACAGACTTCTTCAAGTGTTGCCGCCCTTTCTTCAGAAGTCATGGCGTTAGACGTCGAAGGCTCCACCATTTCGCAAAAGTTTTGGGCGACTAATGACACGCTGGCACTGCGAACACAGTCGTGGATGTAGGTAACTATCAACCAGGACAGCGGATTTGTAGTAAGCGTAGGTCGTCAGCCTCCATAAGTGTCACTATTGCAGCGGAACTAGAGCGCAAGGCTGGTGACTGTTGGCACTGATGGCCAGGTGTAATGAAGCGCAAAGAGCGTGTGTTGAAGGATTGAGTAACGGGGAAACAATGTTAAAATTATATATTGTGTTATATAATTGGTAGGCTTGGTAGCTTATTGAACTCTACTGTAGAGGGTACAACCCCCCTCCTTGTGTGCCTCTCTCTTCTTTTCCAGTCCTCCTTTCTCTCGTCAACTCTAACTCTCCTAGCTCCTTAACCCTTGCACCATTTCCATGGCCGCCTTCCTACCTTCCTAGTTAAGGTAGCCTTTTAACATGGTATTAGAGCAGGTTGCCCCTCCCGGGCCTGCTCCCCACGCTTCCGCTGCGTACTCCTCGCTCTCCGTGAACTACCTTCGTGCCACCATCGAAGCCATGCCTAGGTGTCGTCGCGTCGTCATGGTGCGGCCGTCGCAGCCCCGACGCGTGGCGTCGACGTCACACTGCAGCGACGGCGTCGTGCTGCCGTCGCGGCCTCGACGTCCCGCCATGGGATCGATGCCGCGCTGTGGCGACATCGTGATGCCACAGTGGTGGCGTCGACGGGCGGCGGCAGGCTTGGCGGGTCTCACGGCGTTTTAGCCGCCACCAGTCCTGACGCACGCACGCCAACCACGGGCGCGCTGCTGAAGCCCCCCCCCCCCCCCTCCCCCCCCTCCCCCCCCCCCCCCCCTTTCCCCTGCGTCCCCTCTTCCTCGCTGCAGCCGATGGGTGTCTCGCACTGGCCACCCCATCATCGCGGAGCCTGGCCACGCCGCCGAGTGGGGCGAGCGCCGCCGCCGCCGTCGCTGCTGTTGTCGAAGCCCCACCCGCCGCCGCTGTTGCCGTTGGCCTTCCTTGCTGCCGTACGCCACCGCCGCCGTTGCTATCGTCACTGCAGCCGCTGCCGTCGTCGCCACCGCACCCTCGTAGTTGACGACGCCGCCTCGCCCGTGGAGAGGTCGATCTGCTGACAACCGCCGCTGCTGCTGCTGAGAACGGGGTTGATAGGCTAGGGGGTGTGGGTGTGTGTGGGCTTGTGACTACCAAGCCTAGGAGGTGTGTTAAATTATATATTTTGTTCTATAATTGGTAGGCTTGGTAGGTTACTGAACTTTACTGTAGAGGGTACAACCCCCCTCCTTGTATGCCTCTCTCTCTTCTGTCTAGTTCTCATTTCTCTCGACACTTCCTTCTCTCCTATCTAAACCCCGCCGCAACTTTCATGGCAGCCTTTCCTACCTCCTAGCTTTCCTATTTTACCATGCTATCAGAGCAGGCCGCCTTTCCCGGGCCTGCTCTCCACGCTTCCGTCGCGTGCTCATTTCCTGTCTGCTACCGTGCCGCTGTGGCGGCCATGCCGTACCTACCGTGTTTCCATGGTGGCGTCGTGAAGCTGCCGTCGCAACCCCGACGCGTGGCGTCGACGCCACATCGCTGCGACGGCGTCGTGCTGCCGTCGCAGCGTCGACGTCCCGCCGCTGCATCGACGCCGCACTGTGGCGGCGTCGTAATACTGCGGCGGCATCGTCGTCGGGCGGCATCCTGCCGCGCGACGTTCGTGTCGCCGCCACACCTGCCGCCTGCACGCCAGCCTCAAGCGTGAGGCTGGACCACGCACCGCCCCCCCTCCCCTGTGTCCTGTTCCTCGCCACAGCCGACGGCTGTCCCCCGCCGGCCGTCCCACGGTCATGGAGTTTGGCCACGCCGCCGAGAGGGTGGGGGCTGCTGCAGTCGCCGCCGTCCTCGAAGCTGCCGCCGCCGCCGCTGTCGCCGCTTGCGTTGGGGCCACGCAACCGCACGTCGCCGCTGTCGACACCGCCGCCGTTGCCAACTCACTGGCCCGTGGGGTTGGCCTTGCTGAAGTGGTCGTGGCTGCTGCTGGGAATGGGGGTGCTAGGTTAGGGGGTGTGGGTGCGTGTGATTACCAAGCCTGGGGTGTGTTAAAATTATATAGTGTTATATAATTGGTAGGCTTGGTAGCTTATCGAAATCTACTGTAGAGGGTACAACCCCCCTCCTTGTATGTCTCTCTCCTCTTCTAGTCCTCTTTTCTCTCGTCAACTCTAACTCTCCTAGCTCCTAAACCCTTGCACCACTTCCATGGCCGGCTTCCTACCTTCCTAATTCAGGTAGCCTTTTAACAAACAATACAACTGCGACAACATCAAAACAGAAGCGAGCATGGATATAGCTAGCCTAGAGCACACGGTCGTGGCTCGGTAGAGCTGTGACGCGTGGTTCGTAAATTGGCGGGAAGCGCCCACACCTATGCATGAAACAACAAGACGGGCAAAATGCATGCGACTTGTAAGGAGGCCACATTTGGGTAGCGCGATTTGAATTTCGTGGCAGTGCTGCATAGTAACCCAGCTATAGCAGCGCTCGCCTTACAAACTAAAACCTTTGATAAGGAAGTATCATTTCTTTTCACTCAGCCAGGAAAGCACATAAAAATATGTGAAATAGAATAGGCTCATTTGGAAAACGGCGTTACATGTTTCTAAAAAGCAGTTACACCATGTGAATTGCTTTTTAGCATCCCAAACTTGCTATTCTCTTTGTTAACATTGGTTGATAAACCAGGTACTCAAAACACATGCACTAGTGTTCATCATAAACTCCATACATGTAGATTTTAATCATATCACAACTTACCATCACCATTTGTTCCGCCAAGCCCAGAATTCAAGCTGACAGGCCGAACCAGGCGGAGCCTTGTCGTTTAGCATCACACGAAGCACATCCACCCGCCATCCCTCTCTGTCACCGCAGGACCACCAGGCGCGGGAAACCCATATCGCAGTCTGCCGAGCCGCGAGGACACAAATTTCACAGCCCTTGTCGCGTGCGTCTCGACTTTTCCATCTCACGGCTACGGTTAGAGAGGCATTGTGGAATGCAGCAATCTGAGATGTCCGTTCATCCCGATCCCCCCCGCTCCCCGAATTCCCCCTCCACTCTCCCTCCAAGCTGGCTGATTGACTACCGATAGGAACTTGGGCTGGCGTTGCTGTATTGTACAGTATCTCAGAAAGCGCTGTCATCGCTCCCTCCATACCCCGCCCAGTCACGCGCGTGTTCTTGGGCCGACCATCGGATCACATTCAGCGAATGTCATTTTTGGGCGGAACGGCACCTCCATCTCGCGCTTCCAAGGGCGGAAGGCCGAAAGGGTCATCGTCACTCCACTAGCGGCAGTAGCGAGCAAGGGAAATCAATCAACCCACTCACGACTTTTGTGGACCTCGAGTCGAGAGACATCACAGGCAGAATCTCGGAAGGCCCTTCACCCGCATTACGATCCCCATCACAGCTCCCTCGATGGACGCTTGTTAGCCCTTAACCAATACTCGGTCCGATTAAAAAATTATCGCGAATAAGCAACCACCGCGACACACACCTGTCTTCCAAGCAACCACCAACCGCCTCTCTCTTTAAGTCATATAATCTGCTTCCCTGCAGCCTCGCGCTGCTCGCTAAACGCTCCCACTAGCCAGTAGCCGTGAAGACAGCCATGAATCTTATAAGCCGGCCGGGCCTCCTTCGCTGCGTGCTCCTAGCAGCTATAGTCGCAGGGGCTGCGGCACGGATCGTCACAGTGGGAGAGGCAGACGTGGGCGGGTACGGCTACGGGTGGAATCCCTCCGTTAACTACACGAAATGGGCTGCGGAAACTCCCCTTCGGCCTGGCGACATCCTCGGTATGGATCTCGTAGAGCGTCTACGTGCTCCTGGTTGTCCCCTCTACGCGCGGGCTACTGGTTTAGTGACGCCCGCATTTCGTGGCTCCGCCTTTATTGACAGAGCAGCCACTCATAGTTTCCCATTCTGGTAAAGGCTTATCACTGCAGTATCAGGCGTATAGGACCAGTTAGTGGAAATCACGAAACCAATATGCAAATGTAGCGCCCTTTCCCTCCCGATACCTCCCTACCAACAACACCTGTTAAGATGGTATCCTCACTTTGATTTCGTCCTATCTCGCGCCCCACTCCTGCTCACCTGCACATCCCTACTTGATCAGTGTTCGAGTATCCGAAGCGGGCCGAGGTGGTCTATCGGGTGGGCAGCACCACGGATCTCACCTCGTGCCATCTCAAGGGCGCACAGGTGCTCTGCGACTCCCTCCGCGGCAGCCGGCCCGGCAAGGACGGCGCGGCGAGCGCTTGCGCGGTGACGGTGGAATCTGGGCCCATGTACATCACGTCGATTAAGACGCACTGCCAGCAGGGACAACAGGTGAGAGTGCGACTGCGGGAGGGAGATGCAGACGGAGACGGAGGGGAAAACGGTGACGGTGACGGTGACGGGGATAGTGAATTGACGGATTGGAAGGCGGAGGCTAGGAGAATGCGCAATGCGGAAGCGGTTGAGCTCATAAGTGGATATTTTTACAAGCGCGCGGCTGAAGAAGCGGAACAACCTGGGCGAAGAGGTTGAAGAGTTGAAGGGCAAGCGCCGCAAAATCATACTCGCCATCGCTTCACATATACTACCCCACTTGCCAGCCTCCTATGTTTCGGAATCTCGTATGTATCCCTGGTGTCTCACTCCCTTCCCTGCCTCCCCCTCTCTCCCCTCTCCCCGTTGGATGGTCACGCGGCGTGGATAACTCCCGTTATTGTCACAGCTCGTTGTCGAGCCAATCATCGACGATACAGCAGCGGGCGACGGCGATTCCGGCGACGCTGCTGCGGTCGTCAACCCGCCAGTAGTAGGCGACGTCGTCAACGACGGAACGACGGCAGGCGAAGGGGCCGACGGCGAGAACGGCTCGGGGACCCAGGCGGCAGAGGAGAAGGGAGCGGCTGAGAAGCTTGCGGAAGCAGCTGTCAACCAGGCGGGACCGGCCGCAAACCACACGGAACCGGCGGCAAACGGCGTGAGACTGGCGGGGACTCTATCCCACGGGCCCATCGGAAACGTCTCTACTGAAGATAGCTCCGTCCCTCTCCCCTCCCCTCCCGGCTCTCCTTCCGTCGCCCCTCTTTCCAACGCTGGCGCTGGTAACGCTGATAGTAACGCTGGTGGTAACGCGGTGGTGCCGCGGTTGGCGACGACCCAGGCGTCGGGGCGGTCGATCGTGGTGGGGAACCCCACGCCCAGCTACAACTACCCGTTCAACCCGCAGGTCAACTACAACAGCTGGGTCGCCAAGAGCAAGCTCTACGACGGCGACGTCATCCGTGAGTGGGAATGGCAGGGGGGCCGGGCGCGGGCGGGCGGGGGGAAGGGGAAAAGGGGGAAAGGGGGAGAGGGGGAAAGGGGGGGCTGGGTTTGAGAAAAGAAGCTACGGAGCGATGGATAGGCACTGTGTGGTTATTGCCGGATTCTGTCCTTAACTGAATCCATTATGTGCGCTCTCCCCTCCCCCGTCCCTTACTCTATTGCTCCTCTCACGTGTAGTTCTCCTTCGCCATCGCATCGCTCAATCCTCCCCGCCCCCCCTGGCTCCAAGTGCACTGTTCAACCCCCCCCCCCCTCTCTCCGTCCGCCCTTGGTTCCGCAGTGTTCAAGTACCTGGACTACCACCAGGAGGTGGTCCAGTTCGATGTCAGGCAACGCCGCTCCTTAACCCATCGAGTTTCCACTTACGCAACCTCTTTGCGCAATCCCCCGTCGCCGCCATCCCGCAGTGTTCAAGTATCCGAACTACCACCAGGAGGTAGTCCAGTTCGCGCGCTACGGCGACTACCGCTCGTGCAACTTCCGCGCCGCGAAGGTGGTTTGCTACGACAGCTGGGGCTCCAAGTCCGGCTGCGCGATTAAGGTCACGCGGACGATGGCGTACTACGCGTCCGGGCTGTACGGGAACTGCCTGGCGGGGCAGAAGGTAGCGGTCAAGGCGAATGCGAAACCCTACACGCCGCGAACCCTGGCGGTGGGTTACCCGTCGCAGCAGTTCAAGTGGAACTGGAACCCGAACGGGCAGTTCGATAAGTGGCTGCAGTACAATAAGGTGTACACGGGCGATACAGTCGGTGAGTGTACAGCACATTTGTTTCATGGTTTATTTGCTTGGCATGCGTTAGTAATCTATCCCGTCTCTGCGTTCTCTCCTCTTCTCTGGTGCTTTAATAATATGGCAAATAGCACGTTTGCGGTTTGTGTGTCTCCCTCATGCCAGGTTTCTCATGGGTTGATCATAACACCCTTGCCCTCTGTGCCCTCAACTTTGCCCCTTGCAGTTTTCAAGTATCCTCCTTACAAGGACGAGGTCTTCATCGTGCCATCTCTGACGGACTACAGGAACTGTGACTACTCGAACTACATTTCCTACTGTAACTCTACAGATGGTGCAGGGGCTGGATGTTACAGTAACCCCATTACAGCCACCACGTACTTCATTTCGGGCATCTTCAGCCACTGCATGAAAGACAACCAGAGGGTAAGTGTACACTCCTTCCCATTTGTGCATTTATGCACCCTAAGCCTTGATCCCGTGGACGTTTCTTGTGTTACTTCTCAATGCCCCTCCACTCTCCCTTCAGTGCACCCTTGTTAATCACTTGTTCACCTCTGCTCTGCTGCCCCTTGTGCAGATTGTCATCACTCCACAGAAGCCACCATCTTAGGCAGCAAAATGGGGGTAAAACTGATTGGTTATTCGAGCATAAGTAATCGGACTGAGCTTATGTGTGAGCTCTGCACTGGACAAGTAGTTTAGCTACAAAACCCTTAGCCTCTAGGGTACAATGAGCGCCATGCCAGTTATAATCTGTGTATTAGAGATAATAGTATTTCATGCTAATGTTATGCTGTCATATACCAGGCTGCAGAACACATACTGGTGCATTGGACATGTAATATTCCATGGACGGCTGCAAGATGTCTGGAGTTAGGTGAATGCGGGAGAACTGATGTTGCATGCATGGAAGAACTGCAATTCCTGTCAGGCCATAACAGGGTAAGATCATTGATACAAATAATGGACCTCGGTTATCACGTGTAATGTTGCTGTCAATAATATCATTATCGTCCATATGAGTATATATTATGTTTTGTACAAAACTCATAACATACTAAACGGTGTAGTATGGTGTGCGGTAAGACTGTACAGAGTAACTGAGCTTATTATGCTGCAGTTGATATATATCAGCTGCCACTTTTCTGTTCATACCATCACTGCCTGCCGAGGCTGGAAGCTGCTGGTCAAGAGGTGTAGTGCGCATAATTTTGATGGACAAACTAGAGCTTCAAGGCGAGGTCAGGAAATTCCAAACCTACAAAGACGCGCCACAGAAGCAAGGTCTTGGCAGATCTCGCGGGAACGCCGGTGCGCGCTCAAAGTGTCAGCTCACGAGTCACCAATGTTGAAGCAATGCGGCTCGTCGACGAGTCGGCATGGCATCGAATCAATTTTGCCCAACAAAGCTCAAACTTCACGCGGCACCGCTAATTCGCTTCTTGCACCCATCAAAATCCCTTCCCCACCCATCCCATACCAACTTCCTTCCAAACCAATTCCCTCCAAACCTGAACCGAACCAGCCCATGCACCCCATCACCTTGCCCGTTTTCTCCGCCTGAGCTTCGTGTTGGTGGTGCTAAAACCTCCCGCAACGGACGGCTACACTTTCCCGCGCCACCCTCGCTGGGACACAGCTTGCTCACTCTCCACTTGAAAGGCAGCTGCCACTGATAGCAGACATCAGTGGCCTGACCTCAGCAATTTTGCTTGATGGCGCGATCACCGTCGTAACCGGCGTGCGTCGCGTCCCGTGAATGCGCTGGTGCTTGAGTTGACAAACAGTGGACAGATTCATTCCCCCTTTTTGTCGGAACCCCCCGACGGCTCCTCTGCCCTGCTCCGCTCCTCCCAGCCAGCACCCCCCGCTGTTCCGCTCCTTCCCTTACAGCACGTGCTGTTTTACCACCACCACTCGCGGTGATGCATTCTAGAACCTAGGCTACGATAGACGCGATAGTCGCCAGGCGCGCAGAGGCACAACTCGACCCAGCGACACATCACCAAAAGTTGCGGGTGAGCCGAGGAAGGAAGTTGCTTAGCTGTAGCCACCCACGGCTCATCCATCCCCTCATCCATCCACGGTTCCTTCGGCCATCATCTGTGCTTTCTTCCCATTTCATCCGACTCACTCAAATTTCGCGAGCTACCGCTACGCAGAACATCACTCTCTAGCCGCAAGCGAGGTAGGATTTTGCCACGACAGCTAGAGGCTCCTCGACTTGCTTCATTAAGCTCTTAGTTTTAGCGTCATCTGAAGGTTGTCGTCTGCAATCGTGTTGCGTAAGCCAGGTGCTTGGGATAAAACACGTCTAGTTAAACTCTCGTGCGAGCAGAGACCACGCTCCCCGTCGAACGGCCCGCTCGGAACAACACGCCTGCCCTCCGATCAAGAATACGCCGAAACTAGCATAACACTTCCGCTCCGACACATGATAATGGCCCGCTCGATAGATCACCCGCGGGGCCCGCCCATTAAACGCTATACCCCCGCATTCCGCTATTTACTATCCTCCGCGGTCCTGCTCATCCTCGTTAGTGCCGTCTCCGCTGAAATGAAGGATCGCTCTCTCTTCGTCCCGTCGCAAGCTCCCCCGGCGGGGACCCTTCAATCGGGCGGCCAGGTGACGACGCAGGCGGCCGGCACGCCGCGGTACATCAACGTGGGTAATAATGTCGGGGAGTTCAGCTACCAGTTCAACCCCGCGACGAATCTCGGCAGTTGGGCAGCTTCAACGAAAGTCTACCCGGGCGACTATCTCGGTATGTCTGAGATCATGTGTTGTATGACTTCCAAGGCTTTTTGACCGGGCATTCTGCTGGGATTTGCCGTGTTGTATGATGACGGACGCCATGCTCGGCGTGTCCCTCGTCAGTAAGGATTTCACACTGGGTTCTCCTCATACGGCCGCTTTCGGGCGCGTTCAATCGTTCTCCCTCTGTGGGCATTGCTCTTCATGCCCACGCGACCCGTTCCGTTACATCCCCCGTTCCTCGAACCTGGACTCACCTCAAGAGCTTACGCTCTCCCCTCTCCCTCCCGCGTCTCCCCCCCCCCCCGTCTCTCCCCCCGTCGCCCCCCGCGTCGCATCTCCGCCGCAGTGTTCAACTTCCCCACGCGCACGGACGAGGTGTACCAGTTTCCCCGGCAGGCGGACTACGAGCTCTGCAACTACGCGCGCGCCGTGCGCGTGTGCAAGAACTGGGACGGCGCCAGGGGGTGCAAGGTCAAGGCGCAGCAGGGCACCATGTACTTCGCGTCCGGCATGCTCGGCCGTTGCCAGCGCAACCAGAAGGTGCGTACACACGCGGAGCAAGGGGGTGGGGGGGGGTCGCGGGGGGTTAAGGGCGGAGTACGTGCAGGAACGTGCGTGTGAGGGTGGGTGGGTGAGTGGGTGGGTGAGCGTGCATTCCGATCCCAGTCCCTGCGCGCGCTGCTCTCGCTCTCGTCGTTGTTCCCCGCCATCTGCTCTCATTGCGTCGCGACGCTGCCACCCTTCATACTTTCGACTTTTATTCCGTGTTGCTTCCTTAACTCCCCCCGGTCGGTGCGACGCGGTCCAATGCGGTGCAATACGATGCAGGTGGCGATCAAGGTGAAGAACAAGCCGTACACGGTGAGGAGCATCGTGGTGGGCAAGCCCACGGCGTCGTTCGGGTGGCCGTGGAACCCGCAGGTGGACTACAACCTCTGGATGCAGTCCACCAAGATCTACGTCGGCGACAAGCTCGGTATGTTGGGGTTACGCTCGGTACGTTGGGGGTGGTCGGGTATTAGCTCTGTGCGTGCGTCGCACCGACCGGTGGTTGGAATGCCCTCCGCCTCTCCCCTCGCTCGTTCTTCGCCTCTATCTCGCCCGGGTGGCTGGGGACTATCCCCGCAGGTGGACTACACCCTCCCGATGCAGTCCACCAAGATCTACTTGGGGGATAAGCTCGGTACGTCGAGGGCAAGCTTGGTTCTAAGCTCAGTACCAGAAGGATGCGCCCTCAACCGGCGGGATAAGCTCCGTACTGGTGGTTGGAATGCCCTCCGCCGCTCCCCTCGCTCGTTTCTTGCCTCTCTCTGTATGCAGTCCACCAATTTCTACGATAAGCTCGGTAGGCTGGGGATAACCTCTGGTGGTAGGCGGGGGTATAAGCTCGGTGCGTGGTCAGGAATTGGCTCGGTCCGCGATCCGGGATATGCGGGGGAATTGCTGCGCTCCCCCTCCACCCGCCTTCTCCTCCCCCGTTCTCCTCTCTCTCGCACTCGCACACGCGCTCTCTCTCCAACACAGACACGTAGAGCTCAGACACGTGGAGCTCAGAAATTCACATCGCGTTTCCCCTCTGCTCGCTCTCGCCTGGCTCTCCTTCCGCCGCCAGTTACACGGCGTACATGGACGGGGTGTCTCGACGTGGTGTACATCGCCTGAACCCTTCATCTACTCTCCCGCCTCCCTCCCTCTCCATTCCCTCCCTCCTCTCCCTCCTCTCCCTCTCTCCCTCTCTCCCTCTCTCCCTCTCTCCCTCTCTCCCTCTCTCCCTCTCTCCCTCTCTCCCTCTCTCCCTCTCTCCCTCTCTCCCTCTCTCCCTCTCTCCCTCTCTCCCTCTCTCCTCTCTCCCTCTCTCCCTCTCTCCCTCTCTCCCTCTCTCCCTCTCTCCCTCTCTCCCTCTCTCCCTCTCTCCCTCTCTCCCTCTCTCCCTCTCTCCCTCTCTCCCTCTCTCCCTCTCTCCCTCTCTCCCTCTCTCCCTCTCCCTCTCTCACTCTCTCCCGCTCTCCCTCTCTCCCGCTCTCCCTCCCTCCCGCTCTCCCGCTCTCCCGCTCTCCCGCCCTCCCTCCCTCCCTCCCGGGACCTCGCTACCAGTGTTTAAGTACGCGGCGTACATGGACGAGGTGTACATCGTGCCCACGTACAACGACTATGTCAACTGCAAGTACGACAACTACGTGGCATACTGCAACGCCACGGACGGCATCGGTGACGGGTGCTTCAGCTCCGCGATCACGGTCAACCCGACCTACTTCGTGTCGGGCTCGTATTCGCACTGCTTCGCGAATAACCAGAGGGTGAGCGAAATCGGTTACGAAAACGGTGTTGCAATCGGATTACTGGATGAGACTTCGTATATTTGGTTTTTTTTCTATCTTCTTTAGCTTGGTGCGTGGAGTGGATAGGGGGAGCCACACGAAGGCGGGAATGGCGGAGAGAGGAGTATGAGACGAAGCCACCGTATGGCGTGCTAATGTGAAACCTCAGCCCCTGCTTCGTGCCGCACCCTCTATTCTCTCCTTTCTCAACCGTTGAAGCTCCTCACACCCCCCCTTGCCCGCTCCTTCCCCCCCCATCCCCCCTCTCCCCCTCCATCCCTCGTCCACTCCCTCGTTATCCCCCCTCGCTGCCCTGCAGCTAGCTGTCAAGGGGCTACCACCACCCTCGTAAAGGCTCCAGAGAGCGTTGGGCACCAGCGTTTCTACAACATCATATTTCCTTTGGCGACCATTGAGGCTCCCCTCATCCCCCCTCCTCCCCCCCTCCCCTTCTTCCTCCCTCGTTGTCCCCACCTTGCTGTCCTGCAGCTAGCTGTTAAGGGGCTACCGCCGCCCTCGTAGAGACTCCAGAGTGTGCTGGACCTGTACCTCTTATTGACACAGACTCGCTCTACATCACTAGCAATTGCCTAGGGATGGCTTCTAGTAGTTAGCCAGCCACCCTAAGGCGTGCGGTTTACTTACCAGTACTCCTCACTTTAGGTGTGCCCTTCTGTCTACATTATTACCTAGAAGCTCTACTACATAATGTAAGCTTCGGGATTATGCAACATGTGGAATCATGTAGTGATCACAATACGAACCAATCAGCTGGAAGGTGGTCTGTTTCCAGGCAGCAATTGATAGTGCAAAACATATCCAGCATCAACGGGTAATAGGTGGTGCTGCACTTTGTAAGAGAAGGTGACCAGTCAACATGCGTTAGATGAAAGTGGTTGGCAATTGTTATTTGACAAAACAGCTATTAACTGGTGTGGAGGAAGATGATGCATTAGGCCATATCAAAACAACCCTTGTACCAGTACTACCGTATGATTGGGCTAGGCACGAAGCACGCGGATAAATTTGTGTGGCTGGCTGGAGCGCACTAGAACGGGCATGACCTTGCAAAGCGCACAAATTGCATGCAGCTGGCTATCATGTGGGCCAGTTGGGGTAACGCAGTTCGAATGTGTGGCAGAATTGCGCAACAACCCTATTATGGTGCACTGTTTACGAAGCTAAACCCGGGTTTAGGAGATACCATTTCATTACAGCAATTCATGTCTACTAGAAGCTCATAAGAGCGTAGCAGAACAACCACCCCCCCCCCCACTAGCTAGCAATGTTGTAACAGTACCAGCTCACAGCAGCACCTAGGTTGCAGTACCTGCACACCTCCTTTCACTACCGTTTCACTATGTCTGTAGGCACCATCACGTACAACAAGAGAGACCACAGGTATCATGTCCCCACTAGTAGTATTCGCGATCCAGTCCAGACAGGCAGAGCAGTTCAGGCAGAGATGCCAAGAGCACGGTTCCACCCTGCAATGACCACTTCCGGGGGTGCTGCCGTCTTCTTAAAGCTCTCCCTGCTGTGCAGTGCCTGCGGGCCATATAGGCACATGGATATAGACACATGGACGTGTGAAGATGAGTGAGGAGGCAAGAATGACATGAGGAAGCATGAAGCCAGGCTCGATAGGGGGTGAGTGGGGGTAAGGTGGATAAGGTCAGAGAAGCCCAGGCTAATTGGAAAGAGACTGAGTGGGGTTGTGGAAAGCGTGGCATTACAAGGTTTGTGCAAGCTTGCAGACACACTTGATCATGCACATGCATGGCCGTGCCGGGCAGGACAGGGCATTTGAATGCATGAACATGCACAGTGATGTGTGAAAACATGGGCAAACTCCTGATGTATGCATGCACACACATGCGCGCACACCTTGATGTATGCATGCACACACATACTCGCACTGCCACATACCTTGATGTATGCATGCACACACATGCGCACGCACCTTGATGTATGCATGCACACACATACTTGCACTGCCACATACCTTGATGTATGCATGCACACACATGCGCACGCACCTTGATGTATACATGCGCACGCACCTTGATGTATGCATGCACACACATACTCGCGCTGCCACACACCTTGATGTATGCATGCACACACATACTTGCACTGCCACATACCTTGATGTATGCATGCACACACATGCGCACGCACCTTGATGTATACATGCGCACGCACCTTGATGTATGCATGCACACACATACTCGCGCTGCCACACACCTTGATGTATGCATGCACACACATGCGCACACACCTTGATGTATGCATGCACACACATGCGCACGCACCTTGATGTATGCATGCACACACATGCACACGCACCTTGATGTATGCATGCACACACATGCACACGCACCTTGATGTATGCATGCACACACATGCACACGCACCTTGATGTATGCATGCACACACATGCACACGCACCTTGATGTATGCATGCACACACATGCGCACGCACCTTGATGTATGCATGCACACACATGCACACGCACCTTGATGTATGCATGCACACACATGCACACGCACCTTGATGTATGCATGCACACACATGCACACGCACCTTGATGTATGCATGCACACACATGCACACGCACCTTGATGTATGCATGCACACACATGCACACGCACCTTGATGTATGCATGCACACACATGCACACGCACCTTGATGTATGCATGCACACACATGCACACGCACCTTGATGTATGCATGCACACACATGCACACGCACCTTGATGTATGCATGCACACACATGCACACGCACCTTGATGTATGCATGCACACACATGCACACGCACCTTGATGTATGCATGCACACACATGCACACGCACCTTGATGTATGCATGCACACACATGCACACGCACCTTGATGTATGCATGCACACACATGCACACGCACCTTGATGTATGCATGCACACACATGCACACGCACCTTGATGTATGCATGCACACACATGCACACGCACCTTGATGTATGCATGCACACACATGCACACGCACCTTGATGTATGCATGCACACACATGCACACGCACCTTGATGTATGCATGCACACACATGCACACGCACCTTGATGTATGCATGCACACACATGCACACGCACCTTGATGTATGCATGCACACACATGCACACGCACCTTGATGTATGCATGCACACACATGCACACGCACCTTGATGTATGCATGCACACACATGCACACGCACCTTGATGTATGCATGCACACACATGCACACGCACCTTGATGTATGCATGCACACACATGCACACGCACCTTGATGTATGCATGCACACACATGCACACGCACCTTGATGTATGCATGCACACACATGCACACGCACCTTGATGTATGCATGCACACACATGCACACGCACCTTGATGTATGCATGCACACACATGCACACGCACCTTGATGTATGCATGCACACACATGCACACGCACCTTGATGTATGCATGCACACACATGCACACGCACCTTGATGTATGCATGCACACACATGCACACGCACCTTGATGTATGCATGCACACACATGCACACGCACCTTGATGTATGCATGCACACACATGCACACGCACCTTGATGTATGCATGCACACACATGCACACGCACCTTGATGTATGCATGCACACACATGCACACGCACCTTGATGTATGCATGCACACACATGCACACGCACCTTGATGTATGCATGCACACACATGCACACGCACCTTGATGTATGCATGCACGCGTGTGAACTCCTCAGGGATGTGCCAGTTCTTGTAGTGCGGCAGCGTGACGGTCATGTGGTACAGCTTGGGCGAGAGGGCAATGTCCACTGCCGTCACCCTCTCCCCGGCCACAAACGGACCGCCCTGAGGGGAAGCAGCATGGAGGATGATGATGGAAAATGGAGAATGGAAAACGGTATATAAGTCATGATAATGGAAGCTGGCATGGCGACATGCTGGTGGAATAGTGACGCAGACAGTGAAGAAAGTGGGTGATGGCAAGATTAGCTGAGGAGCGGGGAGGTTGGGAAAAAGGGGGGATAGATTAATGGCAGGGGCAGCGATGCTTGTATGCAGTGCGGCAGCGTGCCGAGCATGTGGTAGAGCTTGGGCGAGAGGGCAATGTCCACTGCCTTCACCCTCTCACCCGCCACAAACGGACCGCCCTGAGCCCAACACAGAAATGGATTCGTCAGGGAGAGGGGTACTGAAACAGGCAGTGACGGGGAAGCAAGGAGAGGTTGTTAGGGGAGGAGGAGAGGAGGGATAGAGGGGCGTGGCTGGCGGTAGGAGCACATGGCGTTGAAATTCCCCAAGCACGTCACATCTACCCTGTACTCCCATCCCATAACCCCGCGCCCGTCCCATTCCCGACCCATCGCTCCCAATTCTGGACCCTCCCAACCCCTATCGCATCTCAAGCACTGTCCACAGTCTTCAGTGTGCTCTCCGCTGAAAGAACCCCCCTCCAGCAGAGCCCGACCCATGCATGCCTCTCCCGTCTCCCCCCTCTCCCAGGCACTGGCCGGGGACTTGAGTGCGCTCTCCGGAGCTGAGAGCTTCCCCATACGGCCATACCTCACCTTACCGATCCCCCCCTTCTCTCCGTCTCCTCCTTCCTCTCCCCTCCCCGCCTACAGCACTGACCGAGGTCTTGAGGGCGCCCTCCAGCGCGGAGAGCTCTCCCAGCAGCGCCTGCTCCGTGCCATCAGCGGCGTCTTTGCTCTTGAGGAACTTCACAAACGCGCCAAACAGACCCGCGCCGCTGGTGCAGGAGACAGGGGGAAGCGAGAAGGGGGAAGGGAGTGCGTGGGTGGGGTGCGGGGAGGAGGGAATGTGTTGTGCTAAGGGATGAAAAGGGAGGAGAAAGAAATCGACATGGCTTCAAGCCATAGCGTCTTCTACACCTGGTGCCTTTGTCACTGACATATCCCAGCCCAACCACTTTCCGTGTCTTCCAGGTCCCCTCAGTCCCCTCAGTCCCCTCAGTCCCCTCAGTCCCCTCATTCACGTCAGTCCCTCATTCACCTCAGTTCTCTCACCAAACTCCCGAGCACTCACACGGACTGCTTGTCTTCCGGCGTGGCAAGGGGCGGCTGGGGGAATTCAGCGTCGAGAGCCGCGGTGATGGCGTCAGAGTCAGCGAGCCACCCGTCGTTCGTCTTGACCACCGGCACCTTGCCCTCGGGATTCACGTCCAGGAACCTGCCATGGTTAGGGAGTAGGTGGAGGGGGTGGAGGGGGTGAGGGGCGTGGCGTAGGGGGAGGGGCGTAGGGGGAGGGGCCAAAAGGATGGAGGTGGAAAGAGCGAGCCACCCGTCGCTCGTCTTGACCACCGGCACCTTACCCTCAGAATTCACGTCCAGGAACCTGCTATGGGAAGCGGGTAGGTGGAGGAGGAGGGACGGTGGAAGGGGGCAGGTGGGAGGGGGAAGGTGGAGAGGTAGGAGGAGGGGGTGGAGGAAGGGTGCGGAACGATGAAGGCGGAATCAGGGATCCGGGCGGCGAGGGTGACACGTGGAAGACGAGCGGGAGGAGGGGCGAGAGATGCGAGAAGGGTAGGCGATTTGAGTTGGTCACGCTGGGCCGGCCAGGGCCGGTTTGAACGAGGAGCTTCGGAAGTGGGCGCGGAGAAACGGTTGATGGAGTGCGGGGGAAGGGTGGGAGTGGGAGCGAGACGGGTGCGAGAAAGGTGGGAGAAAGGCGTGTGCATGGCGGCGCACCATTGTGGCTTGTTGGCCGTGTCGACGAGGCGGTAGGTGTAGGGCAGGGCCTTCTCCTCCAGAGTGATCAGCACGCGCTGGGAGAAGGGACCTGGCGGCGGGGACACAGGGATGGGCAGGCGGAGATGGTCCATAAGACGTAGGGGTGCGTAGATGGCACCCCGAGGCGCAGAATTATGGAATTTAAAACGCCCTGGACGCCGAGGTTAGGTGTGTTGGAAAGTCATAAGACTGGCAAACGTGAGTAGACACTACGACCACAAGGTGAAGGTGGACGGAGGAGAGAAGGAAACGAAAATTCGGAAAAGAATTTACAGAGAAGCCAACCCTTCTTCCGAGATAAGGGGAGAAGGGTGGGAGACGGTCCACAACACCTCCCTAATGTAAAAACAAACACGAGAGGGTCCCTTACAATCTCCGAGCTTATCCGGCGATCCTGCGGCTGCCTTCACGAGGACTTCGACCGGCTCCGAGATCTTCGCTGCTGCTGCCATCGCCGTCACCACCCGAGCACGAACCACCCGACGTCTCCCTGAATCTGCGGTAGAGGACCGCGCGGGGAGCTTTGCGCCGAGGAACGCGGAACCAGAGAGGCGAGCGGCGGAAGGAGCGGCGGAAGAGGCTGGATTCGTGAAGGGGACGCGCGGAGGGGACGTGGCGGTGGTGCGGAGAGCCGAGGTGGAAGGGGAGACGAGGCGGAAAGTGGAAGAGACGCGCAGGGAGGAGGAAGAGAAGGCTTCTGTGACCGCGACTAGGGGAGAAATGGCGGCGACGACCATTATATTGGGCAAGGCTGCGAGGCTATGATGCACTGGCGGACAACTAGCAAGAGCTAGCGGGCGTGGAGCGGAGAGGAGGGAGGCACCACACGCATACAGAGAAGAGAATCGAATCAGAAATGCCTACAGGATGTGCTGGAATCTCTTGAAATGTGGTTTCTTGGGGTGGGAAGAAATTGGCAATGCTGGGAGCTGGGTGGACATTGGAGGTGCACCAGACTGGGGCACTTGGCAGACAGTGAAACTAGCAGCAGGCCAAGGTAAGGGCATGTTAGCGAGACTTTACATTCGGTTTAGGAAGTTGCAGAGCGTTATAAAAGGGTAATGCGGCTTGGAGCTGTCCTGTGATTCGCTGGATGCATCTGAACTGGAATCATCGTTGTGTGGGGCCAGGATATCCACGTCGACAGATCTGTTTCCCTAGTGCTGACGTGGAGGTTCTGGAGAGTCTGATCTGTGATTGGTGAACTGATAGACTCGAAACAAGCATTCCGTGTTACAAGACACAATGTTTATCATATATACAGCGCGCAGTTCTGCCGAAATCGCACTTCGTGGAAGTGAAGATTTACAGCTGTTGGACCTGTGCCTGACGTCCCAGGGATTGCCTCGGCAAAGTGCTTTTGCTGATGTAAGCCCTCCCTGCCAAATTGTCCCCGCCAATTTCTGGTTTACAGCACTAACTTACCGCAATGTGCAGAAGGCATAATTCACAACCATGTGAGGTTGATCACCAACTTAGACTCCCCGATTCTCTTCTGCCTTCCGTTGTGCTCCTTTTCTGTCCCGTTCGAGACGATGGTAACGACTGGTGAGCCAGAGACTCGGTGTGTACGAGGCTGTTGCGTGAGCGCAGAAGTAAAGCTGAACGTGCCTAAAGCAGACATAAGGGCAGGACCGCTGATTGCAAAGGGTAAGCTTTTATTTAGCTCGCCATGAAGTTGCCCCTTTGGAAATGAAGCTTGGTCACTCTGACGTACTGGGTTTGGAATGCAGGCCCCGAAAGCAGCGTATATGAAGGGTCTTTCTTGGACCAGCCGGTTGCTGTGAAGAAGCCACGATTGTCAACATCCGAAGATATGGATCGATTCCACAAAGAGCTGAAGCTCCTTAGGTAGTGAACTTGCAATTGCCGTTGCGTTTACTCTTTGTGATCCTGACTCACACGGCGTCATTGCTTCCGTCCTTCCCGTGTGAAGCTCGCTCAAGCATCCCCACATCGCCACGCTACTTGCTGCACGAGCTTATCCTCCTGACTATCTCCTGGTTTTCACCCTCTATCGTGGAGGGAACCTTCATGAAGCACTTCACACGAAACAGTGGAAGCCATCTTTGCTGGATGTCCTTCGCATAGGCTATCAGGCGGCTCAGGCACTAGCTTACATTCATTCGTCGGGCGTTGTGCACCGGGATGTGAAACCATCCAACATTCTGGTATGCCTATGTTGTTGTCTCTTACTGCTGACGTTTCCTGGCGATATAATGCCATTTCCTAACAGGTGGTTGTGATTGATGCAGCTTGATGATTCAGGCGACGCATTTTTGTCTGATTTTGGTCTGGCAGCGCACGCCAGCGAGTTCCAGAAGCATTCTGCTGCAAATTGGCAATCAACTGGGAAACCAACAGGGGGGTTTCACAAGAAGAACATGGTTGGTACTTTGAGGTGAGCTCATCAATTGTTCTATCGTCCAGGAAAGTTAAGGGGCATCGAATTACCCTTCACAATGGTTGATTGCGCTTGTTGACTTGCAGATACATGGCACCTGAGATCCTCAAGAAGGATGTTCACACCCTGAAGTCAGATGTTTATAGCTTCGGCATCACTTTCAAGTGAGACTGTTAGCCGTTTTTACTATGTAGATGAAGCATTCTTCGTGTTATTCCACTATATTTCTGGCTCCTTACAATTCTCTTTTTCCAGTGAGCTTGCCACCGGGGTCATCCCTTACTCTGACTGTACAACAGACGTCCAGGTAACAATTTTTTTCTGGAATGACGAACATTGTGACCCGTGGCGCACAGTGTCAAACACATTACTCTCTTCTCTCTCACCACGTGCAATGCTGTGCAGGCTCACACCGTTTTGGAGATGGACTACTCTGAACAGCAGCTGGCTGCAGCCATTACCACATTCAATCTCAGACCAAATCTTCCTGGTCGAAACACTCCGGCCATGGCGAAACTGCGGAGCCTCATTGAAGAGTGCTGGCATTCAGACATGAAAATACGGCCTTCGATGTCTGACGTGGCCCATGGCATCGAGGGGATTCTTTCAGGCAGTGTGCCTCTTCCCATGGTCCACGCCCAACAGCCGAGCTTAGTCCACAGCCAACCAGGAGCGTCGCAAGAATTTTTGCCAGAATCATTCACGACTTCCAAGGAAACTGTGTTGTCTAGCAAGGTCGTGAACCTTGCCGCACAGGCGGCAGCCCACACGTCAGCGATTTCCATTGGGTCTTTTGCAACAAGTGGAGCAAGAGAGAAGATGGAGGACCGGCATTTCATGAAAGATTTCCTGGCCGGGTCCTCTGCCATTCATTTGTTTGGGGTTTTTGATGGTCATCGAGGTATGTGCTGCTGATTCTTCCCATTTTCGTGGGCTGCTGGGTTTTAATTTGAGTGACTGAGAAAAACGCACGTGGATTAATTTACAGGGTATGAAGCTGCGGAATTCTGCGCACAGAACCTCCCTGAAATCGTTATGGACAAGCTGTCCGATCTCAGGTGCGATTGTCCCTGGTGCGCAAGTTCTTGGCCTCTCATTCTGCATGCACCGTTTCCTCTCCACTTCCACACCCTTCATTCCCCAATCTATTGTTCTTGCTAAATTACTCCCTTCATCTGTCTGTATTTGCTTCTCAGTCCACCTGAGGCTCTTGTGGCATCATTCTTGGCGACTGACAAGGCCTTAGAATCAAAGCTGAGAAATCAGCGGAAGACCCGGACTGACAGTGGCAAGGGGTGGTATCCAGGGTGCACAGCATGCGTGGCCCTTGTGATTGGAGCCGACATGTATATTGCCAACGCTGGCGACTGCAGGGCTGTTTTGAAGCAGTCTGGTCAAGTGAAGGCACTGTCGCGGGTATGACCTTGCCCATGTGCATCCCTGTAATCGTGCGGTTTCGCATTGTGATGTCAGGAACATATTTCATTGGGTTCCAGGTTTCAGATTTCGGGTTAATGCCCTTGTCCTAACGTCTGCCACCCTCGTTGCCTCCAGGATCACGTCGCCAGTGACCCAGAAGAGCGCAGTCGAGCCGAGAAAGCTGGCGGTTTGGTGCAGTGGCGAGTCAACACTTGGCGCGTGGGAGTAGCTGGCATTGAAGTGAGTTCCGTCCCTGGCTTCTTTAGCTGGGGCAGCATTTGTGGATGTCATCCCTCAACATGTGATAACTTTTACTGCCCTCCCCCATGCACTTTTCTGTGCAGGTTACACGGTCATTGGGAGACCATGACATGAAACCTGCAGTGACAGCAGAACCGGAAGTTATGCACCACAAGCTTTCTGCAGACGATGAGTTCCTGGTGAGCACTGACATCCCATGCTGGTGCGTGTTTTCCTTCGTAGTAAGTGTATGCATACTTCACGACAATATGCATGATCACACATCCTCCCTCACAACCGATACTGTGCAGGTCATGGCGAGTGATGGGTTGTGGGAGAAGTTAAGCAATGAAGAGGTGGCACAGTATGTGCTAGACACTGTAAAGGAGCCCTCAATGAGCAGCAAACGCCTAGTGACAGAGGCAGTAGATCGGGGGAGTCAAGACAACGTCACAGCCATCGTTGCATACCTGAAGAATGTATCTACTGTAGAAAGGATCTTCTAGCTTTGTTCACAGTGGAGTTCTGATGAAACTGAAGGTGCAGTCTGCAACGTGTAGTCTGTTTTTTCATCATTTCAACAGCCTGCAAGATCAATGTAGTCTGTAGTCTGTTATCAAGATCAAGGCATTCAGGTGTTGGAGTTGAAAGCTGGCGGTTCGGTGCAGTGGCGAATCAAATCGATTGCTAGCACTACTGACGAACAAGAGGCTAGTGTGCTATGGCTTCATGAGCTGCTAGTTCTACATCAGCTGCTCTTTCTTCTTCCCAGAAAAGCTGCCAAAGTCGCCTGTTTCACCATCTTCCCCTTCCCCGAAGCCTTGGTAGGTGCTGCCACCGGCTCCCTATTCTGCTTGAGAAGCACATGGGCTGTTGGTTTTACCCCTTCCGAAGGCCTGCCCGCCACATGTACCTGCTCCAAGCCACAGCATGGAAACAATGATAGTCAGGAACCGCTCAAGTACTGCCTGCAAAACACACAATACGCCCGATCTGTCATGCATACCTTCTCAGTGATTTTGGCTTTCTTGGCAGGAGAGGCTGACCAGGCCCTCTCCACCTCCCTGCTTCGATTCAATTCCCTTAACACCTCCGACTGCTTCCCATTCCCACTGCTCCCAGAGTGAGACCCTGCCACTCGTTTGGCAGCAGCTGCAGCAGGCACTGGAGACAGCAGGGGTCGAGTGGGCGTGTTCATTGGCAAGGGGGTGTGGTGATGAGAGTAATCCTTGTCGTCTGCGAGTGGCACCACCAGTGGGCAGAACCTTGCAGCAGCATCAACAGCAGAAGGCCGTGCCACCGATGCAGGAAGAGGAGCAGGAGACTTATGAGGAGTTATAAGAGCAGTACGAGACTTGAGATTGGCAGGGGATTTAAGAGCAGCAGGTGAGCAGCAGCCAGCAATGGTTGCAGTGGCTTGGTAGTTGATGCCATTGCTCCCTGACCCGTGGAGCTCTGATGCCTGGCGCTTCTTCGGCTTGGCCGTCTGCTGCTCTTGCTCCCTCTGCTGCTGCTGTTGCTGCTGCTGCAGTTGATCAACCTGTCGGTGATGCAATGAAAGGCCATCTTCCTCCTCCCTCCTCATGGCCTTCCCGGCATCTCTGACCTTTGAAGCCTTCACAGAAGAAGCAGCAACAGTAGAAGGCCCCTTTCTTTCTTTCTTGGACGCTGTTACGGCCTGCTTCTGAAGGTAGAGTGACAACTCCTCTCCCTCAATCCCCACTGCTCCTTTCGATCCCTCGCTCCCAGTACTGATTCCAGACACAGCAGCGCCGCTGCTAGAACTACCTTCCCCACCACCATTACCAGCAGTGGCAGCAGCATAAGCGGCACGCAGGTCGTCCAATAGTCTCCGCTTCTCAATAGCAGCAGAACCGTTCTTCTTCCTCTCCTCACTCCCCTCCTGCAATCCTCTCTCCCCACTCCCCTCCCTCAGTCCCCTTTCCCCAACCCCCACTGGGTTCTTTGTATGCTCTAGGACCTCCCTTTTATGCTTGGCCTTCTCCCTATCAGCATCCACACCCAATTCGCCCAGCTTGTACATGCCTGAGACCGAACCTGCCATCTTGCTTGGGACCGAAGCTGTTCCTTGGACTGGGGTTGAAGGTGTTGACTTGCCTGGGACTGATACTGCAGCAGCAGATGGCTGCAGGAGTGCTGGCAGGAGCACAAGCTGCGATCTAGGCACTGGGTGCAAGCCCACGTGCCCCTCCTTGTGCCGTTTGTCGACCTGTGAACCAGCTGGTGGGACGATAGGGTCCGAGGATACGATAGGGTCGGACTCCTGCGTTCCTCCCAACCCCCCTGCACCAACTTCCCCCACTTCTGTGCCCGCTCCCGCTCTCCCTCCTCCACTTCCAACTTTGCAAATTCCGTCACCATGGCCCTCTCCTACACTCCCTCCTCTCCCCCCACTTACTCCGAAGCCCCTACCTCCTCCACCCCCCCTCCTCCTCCCCCTCCCCCTCCCCCCCGTCCCGTGGCAGGTTTTCTCAAAGCACTCCATGACACCAAGAAGCTGTCTCTCCCACCCTCCCTCCCCTCCTCCTTCACCTTCTCCTTCCCCTTCCCCACATCCTGCTTCCCTTCCCTCTGCTTCTCCTTCCGATTACCCACCTGCGATTTCCCGAGGAACCCCCATGCGGACGCCATTGCCGCTGGATGCTTGTGCGACTTGTCGTGCTCGTGGTGTTGGTGTTGGTCTTTATTCGCCTCCGCCCACTCCTGCTTTTTAGGGTCGTTAACACCACTGCCACCAGCAGCACCAGCAGCAGCAGCAGCAGCACCACCACTAGAAGCAGCCCCAGCAGCAGCAGCGGCAGCAGCAGCAGCAACAGCTGTACTTCCCGGCCCTCGGGTAGTTCCCCATTTAATGGAGAAAACATTGCTTCGGGAGAACTCGTACGGAATGTCCCATTTCCATGACACCTCCTCTGCCACGTGGACCAGCATCTTTGTCAGCACGTTCGCCGACGGCCAATCGACGCGCACCAGCTCACGCGCCCTCTCAGCATCCGTCCATGCAACGGAGCTCTGAAAAGAGAGGGGTTGGGAAGGGTTGGGAGGTTGGGGGATGGGTTGGGGGGGGGTGTAAAGGGGTGGGGGGGGACAAGGAGAAAGAATTTGGAAATGCTGGCTTAGGATTGAAGGGAGGATAGGAGTGGAGTGAGGAGGACATTGATTGAGTGTGCATGGAAGGAGGAGGGAAGCTGTTAGGGGCGATAGGAGGTTTGGCAGGGCTAGAGGGAGGATGGAGGGTAGAAGATAGGGTGGTTGGCGTTTGAAAGGGGGGGTGGAGCACGAGACACGGGGGAGAGCAAGAACGAATCCCCATGAGTTCAGGGAAGTGAGGGCAAAGAGGAGGCAGATGGGAGAGTGGACGAGGGACGAAACAGGAAGAGTGGGGAGGTGACAGGACGAGCGGGGTAGGGATAGGAAGAAAGGGATAGGAAGAAAGGGATAGGAAGAAAGGGATAGGAAGAAAGGGATAGGAAGAAAGGGATAGGAAGAAAGGGATAAGAAGGGATAAGAAGGGATAAGAAGGGATAAGAAGGGATAAGAAGGGATAAGAAGGGATAAGAAGGGATAAGAAGGGATAAGAAGAAAGGGATCGGAGTACCTGTGCCTCTCTGACAGCGCAGCTGGCATAGGCTGCATCAAACTTAGACGTGAACACAAAGTGGGGGTCGGTCCTGAAAGTAATGTGTGAGGGAGAGAGAGTGACGGATAAAGGAAGTAGGCAGGGGGATGGAAGCAGTAAGGCAGCAGCACTGCAGTAGCAGCGCTTTAATATATTTGCTTTAATATATTTGCTAGCTATGCTCTCTCCCCTTCCCATGGTGACGTCACTCGTCTCCAGCCCTACTTCCCACCTTCCCCTTCCCTCCTCCTCTCCCCTCCTGCCTTACATGAGTCTGGTGATGTCAGCGGGCGAGCATCCAATCTCCACTGCTACCCTAACCCCCACCCTCCAACCCCGGCCCAACAAGCCCCCTTCTCCTCTGCCCTTCTCCTCTGCCCTTCTCCTCTCCCCTCTCCCCCTCCCCCCTCCCGCCTACCTGAGTCCAGTGATGTCAGCAGGCGAGCATCCAATTTCCACAGTTGCCCTGAGCCAATCAACAGCTGCCTCGTCATCCCACCACGTTGGCAAACGCCAGCTGGCGGAAGGGAAAGAAGGGGCAATTGGGAAAGAAGGCGCAGGGTAGAGGCAGGGGAGTGAGTGCGGCTACAGGGAAGAGGAGGAGGAGCAGTGACACAGGAAAAGCAGCGAGGGAGGGCGGGTAGGGAGGGGAGGGAGGGGAGGGAGGGGAGGGAGGGGAGGGAGGGGAGGGAGGGGAGGGAGGGGAGGACGAAGAGAGTGGCAGGGCAGGGCAGGGCAGGGCAGGAGGAACAGCAGTAGTAACACGAGACAGAGGAACCACAGCGAAAAGTGTGAAGGAATCCACGAGGTCAGATGATTTTTGAGTCGACTCAGAAAGTGTGAAGGTATGCACGAGGCTAGATGCTGGTGGGTACTGTTTGAGGAGAGGGGAGGCGAGGATGGGCGTGATGGTGGGATGCTTTCGAGTCGACTCAAAGTCACCTGGGAAGCACGAGCCAGCAGTGTGAAGGCATCTAGGGGTTTACGCGGTCAGTGATTTTTGATATTTCTCAAAAGACGGCGGTCAGAGAGACGGCGGTCAGAGAGACGGCGGTCAGAGAGACGGCGGTCAGAGAGACGGCGGTCAGAGAGACGGCGGTCAGAGAGACGGCGGTGCGTACCGTTTGAGGAGAGGGGAGGCGAGGATGGCAGTGATGGTGGGATGCTCGAACCCCTCTGGCTTGGCTGCTGCTGCTGCTGCCAGCACTCGCACCACAGCACGCATTTGCAGACGACTGGCGAGGGGAAAGTGATGGTGAGGGGAGGGAGGGGAGGGGGGGGGAGCGGAGGGGAGGGAGGGGAGGGGAGGGAGGGGAGGGGAGGGGAGGGGAGGGGAGGGGAGGTGAGGAGATGGTAGAATTGATAATGGGATGCTTGAAGCCCTCTGCCTTGGTTGTGACTGCTGCTGCCAGTGCTCTCACCACCCCATGCATTTGCAAACGACTGGAGAGGAGAGAGGGGAGAAGGGAGAGGGGAGAGGGGAGAGGGGAGAGGGGAGAGGGGAGAGGGGAGAGGGGAGAGGGGAGAGGGGAGAGGGGAGAGGGGAGAGGGGAGAGGGGAGAGGGGAGAGGGGAGAGGGGAGAGGGGAGAGCGGAGAGGGGAGAAGGGAGAGGGGAGAGGGGACAAACGCGGGCGTTGATCAATGGGAAGGTGAGGAGGGCGGGTAGGGAGGTGTAGAGATAGGGGTTTAGAAAGGTAAGTGGAGAAAGGAAGAATGGTGTGAGATGAGACCCACTCAGGACTTAGCACGATTTTGCTGCAAAAGCCTGGATCATTATTTTACTCCCATTTGCCCTTCCCCCTTCCTTTCCCAAAACCCTCTTCCCGATTCTCTTTCCTCCTACTCTCCTCTCCTCTCTCCTCTCCGCTCCTCCCCTCCCCTCCCATCCTCTCACCCCACTCACCTCTCTGCAGACTTGACACATCGCAGTCGGAAGGCCACTGTGCTCATGGCAGCTCGTGCTGCTGCTGGTAGCTTATCCCCTGCAGCATCCACAGGCCACAGCTCCTCTGCTGTTCTCTTATCCTCCTCCTCACCCGCACCAGCAGCAGCAGCAGCAGCAGCCATGGCCGCATGAAAACCAGCAGTACCAGGAGCGAAATCAACCGTCCTATGGTGGGGGCGGGCCTTCTGGCCGCGCAGTGCTACGTCCAAGCTGAGTTTGTCCACTTCAGGCAAGGAGTGAACGCAGCGGTAGGCGTGTAGCAGCGCTGCCGCCACTGCTGCCACGTCCTCCTCCGAGCGCTGCTGCAGCTTGGCCGCCTGCCTTAGCGCATCTGTGGGGGATTGGGTGGGAAGGCAGGGGAGAAGCAGGGAGGCAGGGAGGGAGGTGAGGGAGTGAACGCAGTGGTAGGTGCGCACTAGAGCTGCTGCCACGTCCTCCTCCGAGCGCTGCTGCAGCTTGGCCGCCTGCCTTAGCGCGTCTGTGGGATGGGTTGGTTGAGAAGGGACGGGAGAGGGGAGCGGAGAGGGGAGGGGGAGGAGACAAGAGGGAGGGAGGGAGGGAGGGAGGGAAGGCGTGAGGGAAGGAGTTGGGAAGGAGTGTGAGGGAGCAGTGCGAGATGAAGGGACCACATCGGCAGGTGGAAGGGAGAGATTGACAGGTGCAGCTGCCATTACCCAGAACTGTCTCCTCCATGGCCCCACCTCTTCCATTGTAGAAAAGACATGAACTTAGGACCCCTCTCCTTGCCCCTTTACCCACCTCCTTCCATTGTCGAGAAGAAGACTTTCCACTCCAGCCGCTTCAGCTCCGCATCGCTCCATACCCGCACTCCTCCCACCCCTCCCTGCCCTTCCTTCCTCGCCTTCCTCCCTACACTTCTTCCCCCATCCTCACCCACACTCACACCTACTTCCTCTTCCCATACCCCATCCTGTCCCACCAACCTATCCTCCTTTCCTGTTCGCACTCTCTTCCTTCCCTTCCCATTCCTCCCCCCCTCCTCCTCCCCGCTGCTCTCATCCCCACTATCAAACTCCCCACTCTCCCCATCCTCCTCCTCCTTTCCCTTCTCCCTCAGTCCCCCTTCCACGCCCCTTCCTGCTCCCCTTCCCTTCCCCCCTCCTCCACCTCCTCCCTTTCTCACACCCCCTTCTGCATAAACCACTCTCTTCCTCCTCCTCTCTTCTCGAGCCAGTGGCACTAAACCCTCCAGCGGAGATTCCTTCGCAGCTGCCCGAGCTGCCCGGCATGCCTCGGGCAGCAATTCCTCCCAGAACTCCGCCCCTTGCTTGGTCGAATTCCCATCTGCCCGAGCCGAGGAGCGATTGCCACGCGTCCTGCTCCCCCCACCACCCCATTTACCATGCCCAATCTCCTCTACGTCCCCCCCGTTACCACTCCCCTCCCCCTCCGGACTTCCCCTGTCCCCCTCGAGGTCTTCTAAACTCTCCTCTCTGTTATCTTCCGCCTCTTCAGTTGTGAAATTGACAATAGAGAATGTGCTTGTACCGGATCTGCAGGAGGCAGCGGGAGGGCAGGCAGGGGAAGAGAGCGCGAGGGAGAGCGCATAAGGTGGAGGAAGCAACAGCTTCCTTCTCCGTTGATCTCTGAGTTCATATTCAAAGTAACGGACATCAAGTACCACTCACTCATCCCGCCAATGGTGCATGTCTGTCTCTCTCAACCCCCCCCGCCCCCCGCCTCCCCTTCCCCTCTCCCCCCCCCCCCCTGCCCCACTCACCCCCCTATGGTGCGTGTCTGCGTGCGCTGCTGCAGGATCTGGTCGATGTTCTCCGCGGTGAAGCGCACGCTGTCCTCCGCCGCCTCGTCCTTGAACAGCTCGTACGCCCCGTGCTGCAACAGACTCTCTATGTCCTTCCCCTGCTCCGGATTCCGCGGCACCCCACCACCACCCACCCCACCGCCCACCCCACCACCCCCACCACCACTACTCCCGCCCGCACCCCCCGTTGTGCCTCCTTCCCCTCCAACCCCCTCATCCCCCGCATCTCCCCCTGCCCCCTCTGCCCCTTTCCCCCCCGCTCCTCCCCCTGCTGCCCCGCCCCCCCTGTGCGGCTGGTAGCTGCCCAGGATGGCCTCTTCGAGCCCGTACTTGCGCGAGGCGCAATCGAAAAGCTGCTGCTCGTATGTGCGGTGCGTGATCAGTCGGTACACCTTCACGTCCTTGCTCTGCCCGATCCTGGATTTGTGGGGGAGGGGAAGTGGGGGAGAGGAGGGTTTTCGAGTTGGCTCAAAAGGGGTGAGAGGGGGTTGTGTGGGGTTGGCAAGAGGGAAGAAGAGGCAGCACGCCTTCCTTCATGTCTTTTGCCCTGCCCGATGCTGGATGGGGGAGAGGTGGGGGGAATGGAGGCCAATGGAACACCAAATAGGTGCCATTGTGTCAATACGTGGCGGCAACTGTATGGCGACACCTGTGAATGTAAAACACCTGCCCGATGCTGGATGGGGGAGAGGTGGGGGGAAAGGAGGGGGAGGAGGGGAGCGGTGGTGATTGAGTCGGCCCACAGCCACCTTATGAGGCGGTATGCCTGCACGTTCCTGCGCTACCAAGGCTAGTTGCATGACGATACCTGGAACACGCACTGTAGTGCTGGTACGGCAGGCCATACCCGTGGCAGTGAGCCCATACCTGTGGCAGCGAGCCCATACCTGTGGCAGCGAGCCTATACCTGTGGCAGCGAGCCCATACCCGTGGCAGCGAGCCCATACCCGTGGCAGCGAGCCCAAAACCGTGGCAGCGAGCCCATACCCGTGGCAGCAAGCCCATACCCGAACCCACCATCCCACGCACACACTATTGACCCCTCATCGCACCTGTGGCAACGTGCCATGGCCTGCAGGTCGTTCTGGGGGTTCCAGTCCGAGTCATAGATGATGCACGTGTCCGCCTGGCGGTGGGGGGAGCGCAGGAGAGGAATAAGAGAGGTGATGAGAGGTGATGAGAGGTTATGAGAGGTGATGAGAGGTGAGAAGAGGTGAGAAGAGGTGAGAAGAGGTGAGAAGAGTGGGTGGGGAGGGAAGTGAGGGTTCCAGTCCGAGTCATAGATGATGCACGTGTCCGCCTGGCGGTGGGGGGAGTGAGGGAGAGGGTTCAAGCAAGTTTGGCATTTAAGTGGGTGGAGTGGGTGGAGTGAGGTTGACAGCCAAATCAGAACCAACAAAGGAGAAATTCAAAGAGCAGCTCCAGTCTAGATGGGACGAGGGAGTGGGGGCCGTACAGCGGTGAGGATGATGCCGGGCCCGCCGGCCTTGATGCTGAGGGGTCAGGCGATTCAATATAAAGTTAGGGGGTGGAGTGAGGGGGTAAGGGAGTGGAGTGAGGGGGTAAGGGGGTGGAGTGAGGGGGTAAGGGAGTGGGGGAGGGGGGTTAGGGAGTGGGGTGAGGGGGTAAGGGAGTGGGGGCCGTACCGCGGTGAGGGTGATGCCGAGCCCGCCAGCCTTGGTGCTGAGGAGGAACACAAAGGACGCACTGCCAGGCGCTGAGAACCGGTCTATGGCCGCCTGCATGGGTGAGGTGGGTGGGAGGGGGAAGTGAGTTCGGAAGGAGGGTATGAGAGGGAGGGTATGAGAGGGAGGGTATGAGAGGGAGGGTATGAGAGGGAGGGTATGAGAGGGAGGGTATGAGAGGGAGGGTATGAGAGGGAGGGTATGAGAGGGAGGGTATGCGCACAGCACATGCACACAGACATGCGCACAGCCACAAGCGTGCAAACCTGTCTCTGCTCGGCCTTGATGGAGCCATCGAGCCTCAGACACAGGCGCGCAGACATCTCCCGCCCCTCGCCAGACACCACACACGCGCACAGCCCCACACGCGCACAGCCCCACACGCGCACAGCCCCACACGCGCACAGCCCCACACGCGCACAGCCCCACACGCGCACAGCCCCACACGCGCACAGCCCCACATGCGCACAGCCCCCTATTTGCGCACCTGTCGCTGCTCGCCCTTGATGGAGCCATCGAGCCGCTCATAGAGATGGCCGTTGGCAGTGAGATAGTCCTCCAGCAGGTCCAGCATCACCACGAACTGATGGCAGGGAGGAGAGGGGGGGGGGGGGGGGGGGAGGGGGATGGGGGAGCAGAGAGCAGGAGAAGAGCGATGAGAGGAGCGGGAGCGAGAGAAGAGAGATGGTCGTTGGCAGTGAGATAGTCCTCTAGCAGGTTCAGCATCACCACGAACTGGCGGCAGGGAGGAGAGGGAAGGGTAGAAGGGGGGAGGATGGGAGGATGGGAGGTGGGAGGGTGGGAGAGTGGGAGGGTGGGAGGTGAGATAGTCCTCCAGCAGGTCCAGCATCACCACGAACTGGTGGTGGGAGGAGGGAGGAGGGGGGAGCGAAAGAGGAGGGATGAGAGAAAGGGGAGGTGAGATAGTGGAGGAGGGGAGGAGGGAAAGATAGATGACAACGCAGTGGCCTGCCAAGTTTGCTTCGGAGGCGCCTAAGCAATCGCATGAGGAGAGGAAGGAGGGGGTATGGGGGTGGGGTTAGGACGGTAGGGGGTAAGGATGGGGATGAGAGCAGCGCGCGCACCTGGGAGAAGACGAGGACGCCATGGCCCGCGGATGGCTTCAGAGGCGCCTAAGCAATCGCCTCAGAAGGTAGGGGATAGGGATTAGGGGGTAGCAGGAGGGGGTAGGGGGTAGGGGGTAGGGGGTAGGGGGTAGGGGTAGCGGGTAGGGGGTAGCGGGTAGGGGGTAGCGGGTAGGGGGTAGCGGGTAGGGGGTAGCGGGTAGGGGTAGGGGATAGGGGGTAGGGGGTAGGGGGTAGCGGGTAGGGGTAGGGGGTAGGGGTAGCGGGTAGCGGGTAGGGGGTAGGGGGTAGCGGGTAGGGGGTAGGGGGTAGCGGGTAGGGGTAGCGGGTAGGGGGTAGGGGGTAGCGGGTAGCGGGTAGGGGGTAGCGGGTAGGGGTAGCGGGTAGGGGTAGGGGGTAGCGGGTAGGGGGGGTAGCGGGTAGGGGTAGGGGGTAGCGGGTAGGGGGTAGGGGGTAGCGGGTAGGGGGTAGGGGTAGCGGGTAGGGGGTAGCGGGTAGGGGTAGCGGGTAGGGGGTAGCGGGTAGGGGGTAGCGGGTAGGGGGTAGCGGGTAGGGGGTAGCGGGTAGGGGGTAGCGGGTAGGGGGTAGCGGGTAGGGGTAGCGGGTAGGGGGTAGGGGTAGCGGGTAGGGGGTAGGGGGTAGGGGGTAGGGGGTAGGGGGTAGGGGGTAGCGGGTAGGGGGTAGGGGGTAGGGGGTAGGGGGTAGGGGGGGTAGGGGTAGGGGGAGGGGGAGGGGTTGAGAGCAGCGCGCGCACCTGGGAGAAGATGAGGACGCGGTGGCCGGCCGATTTGCGCTTGGGCAGGAGCTTGTCCAGCAGGACCATCTTGCCACGGCTGGTAACGCCAGTGGGTTAAGTTGGTACGGGGAAGGGCTGAGAGCGGTACGGTACGTACTTGAGAGAAGATGAGGACGCGGTGGCCGGCGGATTTGAGCTTGGGCAAGAGCTTGTCCAGCAGGACCATCTTGCCGCTGCCCTGCACCATCACACGCTGCCGCAGTGCCTCGGGGTCCACTGCTGCTGCTGCTGCTGCTGCTGGTGATGCTGCTGCTGTTTGTGCGCTAGTCACAATAACCCCGCCATCAGCACCAGCAGCATCAGCAGCATTAGCAGCAGAGACAACAGGTGGTGCTGTTAGTGCTGGTTGCACTACAGGGGGAGCAGTAGCAGCAGCAGTAGCGGCAGTGGCAGCAGTTGTGGCTGTGGCAGCAGCAATTGCTTTCATCACCATATCCTCCTCCAGTCCGTTGCACAGGAAGGGGTGGTTGCACAGCTTGCGCAGCTCCATGGCCTGAGAGCGCCCGTGGGGAGTGGGGAAAAACGGAAAGAGCACGAGGGGAAGTGAGGAAGGAGTAACGAGGGGGAGACGCATTACTAAGCACTTGGACACAAGGCCGGTTTCACAGCTTGAGCAACTACATTGCCTGAGATCGTACGTAGGGAGAGAGGGAAGGAAGCCACGGAGAAAGCAAGGGGAGAGGAGAGGCAGTCTGAGGCACTTTGACACAAGGCTGGTGGCACGCCTCGCACGGCTTGCACAGACAGCCTCTCCCAGTGCAGCCCTCCCCAGTCAAACACCTCCCCCACCACCCCCCCTGTGTCCCCTCCTCACCAGGTTCCTCAGATTAGGTAGGTTCTTGCTCGCAGCCTCCCCCTTCCCCACATGCCGCCCCTGTACCCACATACCCCCCTCGTCACACACTTCTCACCCCCACACCCTCCCCCACCCCCACACCCTCCCCTATCCCCACACCTCCCCCGCCCCCACACCCCCTCCCCCTGTGCCCCCCCCACCAGGTTCCTCAGACTCGGATGTCTTTTGTTCTTGAGAATTCTCAAAAACAGATTCGGTAGGTTCGTGTTTGCAGCCTGCCCCTTCCCCACATGCCGCCTCTGTACCCACATACCCCCCTCAACAGACCAACTTCCCATCCCCACATGCAACTCCCACCTCCCCACACCGCCCCCACACCCCCCTCCCCCCACACCCACCTCCCCCCACACCCCCCTCCCCCTCCCCTCTCCTCACCAGATTCCTGAGATTCGGCAGGTTCTTGTTGGACGCGCCCTGCAGCAGCGCGCCGATGCGGTTGCTGTAGAGCGCCTGGTAGTAGCGGCACTGGTCGCGCGTCAGCTCCACCCACACGATCACCTCCTCCTTGCGCGGCAAGCTCTTCTCCACGTCCTCCTTCATCCGCCGCAGCAGCCTCGGCCGAAGCACCTCCTCCTGCAGCTCCCGAACCTGCTCTGCGTCGGTGATGTTGCCGAACCTGCCCAGGAAGTCGGCTTCGTCGCCGAACGTCGTTGGGTCGAGGACGTTCAGTAGGCCACTGGGTGGCGGAAAGGGAGGGGGGAGTGGGGTGGAGGGTGGGGGAGAGGGGGGAGGGCGGGGGAGAGGGAGGGAGGGTGGGGGAGAGGGGGGAGGGCGGGGGAGAAGGGGGGAGAGAAAAGAGCGGGTGAGGGGAAGTCGGGAGGGTGAGGGATAGAGGTTGGGGAGGGGAGAAGGGGAGGGAGAGGGGGCAGAGAGAGGAGAATAGTACTGCTTCTGCTAAAGGTGTTGGAATGCGGCAGGTTCGCAGGTATATCCAGCGTTGAAGCCCTCAATAGTACAAGAGCTCGCGGGTGTTCTCCAACACCCCTTTCCCTTTCACACCACCCCACTCACACCACCCTATTCACGCACAAGAGCTCGCGGGTGTTGTTCTGCACGGGCGTGCCTGTGAGCAGCAGCAGCCCGCCGCGTCTGATGCTTAGGTCTTTGAGCGCGGCTGTGGTCTTGGCCGTTGTGCTCTTCATGCTGCGGGGTAGCAAGGTTGTGGCAGAGAAATGGGGGAGTGGGGATAGGGAATGAGCAAGGGTGCAGGGGGGCAGGAAGCAGCGGAAGACAGGACAGGGAACGAGGGAAGAGCGCCAGTGAAGGAAGCAGGTGTTGAGCAGCAGCAGCAGCAGCAGCAGCCCCCCCCCCCCCCTTCACCCCACACCCCCTCCCCCCCCCGTGATAGCTAGGCCCTGCGGTCTTGGCTATTGTGCTCTTTCACACCTAATCCTCTACACCTAGCCCTCTACTCGCAGCCCGCGCTCATCGGTGCGCCTCGTTCACGACGCACATCTCCCACCGCACGTCCCTCTACCGCGAGCCCTCTAGGCCTAACCCTCTCACTCCTCTCAATCCTCTCAATCCTCTCACTGCCCTCACCCATCCCTCTCATCCCTCTCATCCCTCTCATCTCCCGCTCTCACCGGTGAGCCTCGTCCACAATGCACATCTCCCACCGCACGTCCCTCAGGGG
Source organism: Closterium sp. NIES-67 (assembly GCA_027943415.1). Taxonomy (NCBI): domain Eukaryota; kingdom Viridiplantae; phylum Streptophyta; class Zygnematophyceae; order Desmidiales; family Closteriaceae; genus Closterium; species Closterium sp. NIES-67. The sequence continues at coordinate 262,456 of BQMB01002270.1, read as the reverse complement.
CCGGCGGTCCTTCTGCAGGATCTCAAAGCTCGTCAGCACCACCTGACACACAGAAACGCGCAGGTGAAACACCAGGTGATCTCAACAGATGCCCCAGTGGAAGCAATGAGTCTAGCAACAAGCATGCTAGCCCTTGTATTCGCCCTCCTCCCACCATCACTCCCCTCCCTCCCCCTTTCCCTCCCTCCCTACCTCCCCCCCCCACTCCCCCCTTGTCGCTCCCCATCTAAGCCCATTCTCCCCTTCGTCCGCGCTTTCCCCCAGTCCTCCCCCGTCCCCGCAACTCACATGCGCGCGCACGCCGCGGCCGCTGGGGAGCGCGAGCTCGTACTGGCGAATCAGCGCGCGGTCATCCTTGGACCCGACGAACGGCACGCAGTTAATCTCCGACGACGCGAGCGACTCGAGCTCGCGCTGCCAGTGCGGCAGCGTGGACACCGGCGCGATCACCAGGAACGGCCCGCGCGCGCCCGTGCGCAGGCGGATGGTTTCCAACAGCGCAACGGACTGCGCGGAGTCGGGTGGAGTCGGGGGGTTGGGGGGAGATGGGTGGCAGGGTTGGCATGGTGGGAAAGCGGGGAGTGGGAAGAGGGGAGGGTTAGGGAAAAGTGAGTTTGTGCGGAAGAGGGAGATTAGACGACGAAGAGGGATGCAGACGCGAAGGCGCGGATGGGCGTAGTGTGAACTTAGACAGCTTATGAGGCGCCCCAAAAGAGGTTTGGGGGGGAGTGAGTCGATGGGGGGGATTAGACGAAGAGGGATGCGGAAGGGGAGGCGCGGATGGGCGTGGTGTGAAGCGGGGAGAGATCGACTAAGGGATTTCGGAATGGAGGGACGGAGTTTGACCGAACTCAGAGCACCACGCCCTAAGGCCAGACACGCCATCCCCCATCAATCTCCCTTCCCCCTCCCCCCCGCCCCCCCAACCCCCCACCCTTCCCCCCACTTGCCCTCTCCCGACCCCCCCTTCCTTTCCTTTGCCCCGCGTTCCCCGCACCTGCATCGTCTTCCCGAGCCCCATTTCGTCCGCCAGAATACAGTTCACGCCCTTGCCGTAGTTGCGGAACAGCCAATCAACGCCCGCCACCTGGTACTCGCGGAGCGTGCGCCCGTTCTTGAACGCCACCCCCGTCGACGCCGGCTCTCCGCGTTTCACGGGCGCCGGAGCGCGCCGCCGCATCGCGCCTTTATCGTAGAACGTCAGAAACTTTTCGACTGCCCGGACGTCGTCCGCGTCGTCGCTAAGCGCGCTCTCGTCCTCCCACGTGGCGGCCGTGTACGGAAGCGCCTTCCACTTAACTAAGTATCGCACCTCGTCCTTCTTCCGCCCTCTCTTCGTGCTTATAACGCGGTCCACGCGCAGGTAGTCAGGATCAAATGGAAGAGCCCAATCCGCGTCAGCAGCAGCCACCTCCACGTCAGCGCCGCCAAAACGCGGCGACGATTTCCCAACCTCATCCGGCTCGGCGTTCGGCTCATCCGGCTCGGCACTCGCGGCGCCAGCAGGTTCGGCATGAGCGACAGGTGTGGTTGTAGCAACAGGAGCGCCTTTGGCAGGGCCCCGCGCGGCGGAGGAGACGGGGGAGCGCTGGCGGAACGACATGAGGAGGCGGGGGAACTGCTCCTGCAGCAACCTTTCCGCCATCCACACCACATCGCGGTAACTCCGCCCCGCTAGCTTCACCAGCAGAACAGGCGGCGGCGCGGACGGCACCGCATCAGACACCGCTGCTGCTGGTTCTACCGGATCAGCTGCTTCTGCGGATTCTGCTGCCGCCGCCGCCGCATTTTTACTTGCGCTTGCTTTCCGCGCGTTGTCCCCCGCTAGATGCGCGAGTTGCCGCGCCAGCAGCACCTTCTCCGCGGCTGCGGGGAGCTTCGTCACGCACGGGCGCGACAGCAGCCACGCGACATCCCCGATAGTAGTCTCCCGCTTCAAGCACGAGTCGTCGTTCTCATTTCCGTTTGCGCTCGCCGTTCCTTCGGTCCTCGTCGCCTCCGCGCTATTACGCAACCCGCCCTTGTTCCCCCGCGCCTCCTCCGCGCGCTGCTTCCGCCGCTCGCGCGCCCTGGCTCTGGACGACGCTGGTAAGACCCCGGCCGCTTCCGCCGCAGCCGCCGCCGCAGCCGCAGCCGCAGCAGCAGCAGCAGAAGCGGGAGAATCAGCACCGTTGGCGATGGACTGAAGACGGGACGATCTCCGTCGTCCTTCTTGCGGTTCTGGAGAGTTGCTGGCCCCCTTTTGCCGCCCGCGCTTGCCTTCCTCCTCCTCTTCTTCCTCCTCGTCCTCCTCCTCTTCTTCCTCCTCCTCCTCCTCCTCCTCCTCCTCCTCCTCCTCATCTTCCGGCTCATCTTCCTCCTCTTCTTCCTCCTCTTCCTCTTTCTCGTTCGCCTTAGCATCCGCGCGACCTTCAACTTTCCTCGCCGTCGCACAGTCTAGGGCGCCGGAGTCGCGCCTCGTCAGTTTCTTGCTGCCGGGAAGCGAGCTCGCAACTCGCTGCACCTGCCCGCGCGACGCCGCCGCCATCCCCTCCTCGTCTCCGCGCTCCTGCTCCCCGCGCTTGCCTTCCGCAGGGGGAGAGCCCGCGCCTGGATGGCTCCGCAGCCGCGGAGACTGCCTGCGCGCCGAGTTCCCCTTAAGCGCTGCAGCATTTCCGGGGGCATCTCCGGAGGCTTTTCTGGTGGAATCTCCAGGGGGGTGGCACGCGCTGCTGCTCCTTCTCCGCGATTTCCCGCCACCGATGTCCACCTCGTCGTCACTCGAAATCTCCAACACTTCCTCCTCGTCCTCATCCTTCGACTCTTCATCCTTCGTCTCGTCCCCTTTCTTGATCCCGTCACTCTCGTTGCCGTCACTCTTCGCCTCCTCCTCCTCCTCCTCCTCCTCCTCATCCTCGACCGATTCGTCCTCGCCGTCTTCGCTACCCTCCTCCGCGCTCTTCGATTCGCCATCGCTCCCATCCGCATCCCCGTCACTGTCGTCTTCGCTACCATCGTCGCTACCGTCCTCGCTGCTACCGTCCTCGCTGCCTTCGTAGTAGCTCCCCGGGCCAGCAGCGCGTGACCGTCCCGACCGCCGTTGGCTGCAAGGCTGGGAGCTATTCTCATCCCCGCCATTGTCTGCCTCGCTTCTCAGCCTGGGAGATGTCCTGGGTGCGGCTGCCGCCATGGTGGCTCCTGCTCGGCGACGGCTGCCGGCCCCCGGTCCTTGCCGGCCGGTGCTCGCTCGACTCCGTGGGACGGCGCTAGCAGGGCTCCCGGCCGTCTCCTGGTGTCCAGCAGTCGCCGGTGGCGTGTTCTTTGCGTCGCCGCTGCCTGCGGATTTTTTGCCTGGAGACCCGTCGGGGAAAATGGACGGAGTGGAAGAATCGGCTTCGGCGGGCGAATCTCTCTTTCCAGCTGCTGGGAGCTCATTGGGGTCATCAACGCTGATCGTTTCAGTCATGGCGGGAGGCAAAGAGGAGTGGTCTACGCGTACTAAACTCCGGCGCACGGCGAGGATGCAAAGGAATGGAACCAAGCTCCGTACATTCGTCGAGCACGCTTCTATGGGAGTTTGGACAAGGAAAGCTGAAGGGAGCGGGAGTGAGGCCGCTGCTTCGAGCGTAGTCGAGTGGAAAAGAAAGAAAGTTCTGAAGGAGAAAATGCGGCAGCCTGTGATATGGTGGTGGTGGTGGTGAGGTAATTCACCAAGCAGGGGAGGAAGCTGGAGATGGGTGGGAGGGCTCTCGGTTCAAGGGTAAACATCCGGAATGTCAGGTACATTCCGGGTCTTTCCCGCTGAAATCCTGATTTTGAGGGTTTCGGAATCACAAACCTCCTGACAGATTCCGGGCGTTTCCCAGGAACTCTCTGAGAAATCCGGACTGCGCGAAAAATTATCCTGACTATCCGACTGGAATGGAAACCTACCCGTGCCGGAATTGTAACCTTACCCTCCCCCCCATTACAGCCCTGACCAATTTTCCCCACAATCTGAAGGTGTGACCGTGGAGCTTTCACAACTACAGAAGTGCAGGGCTTTCAGACTATCACAACCCCTTAATATCACCTTAGCCCAGCTTCGCACTGTCTCTCTAAGTTCTACGCATTTCTGTCGCGATTGACAAGGAAAGTGTCGAACTTGGTGTGGTGCTGAGGGAAAGCAACAGCAGCAAGTGTGTACTCTGTATTCTTCTCCATCATTTCTTCCATGGATGTACGTCCTGCTTGTACTCGAAGTGCCCGCAGGTTCCGCCTAAATGTAGGGAGTTCCTAAAAACACTCTGAAATTCAGATTGAAAGGTCAAAGTAATCCTGAAATAAAGAGAGATTTTCCTGGGAATGCTGAATTTTCAGGGTATTTAGTGACGCGAATCCTGAGACCGCTGGGTCCTGGAAAACGAAAAATTAGCCCTGGGTGGGAGTGGCTGGTGTGGTGCCAATGAACCAAAATCGTGGGGGGGAGGCACCGGAGCGCATGTGCGGCTTTTGATTCAATTTCAAATGCAGAATTCAAAATGCTACCAGGGTTCTTCCCTAGCAATTCAGTTCGAAGGTTTGAACCGGCCGATTGTATCGAGTGGTCGATCATATCGAAAGTCGACAGATGAATTAGAAATGTCAATACACTCCTGTAAAGTGCACCCTTAAAGACAAAGAGTTGCGCACTTGCCTTATTCATGTAACTAATAAACCATTGTACATGGGTCTGTCTGTACAGGACCTTCACGCGTGGAGAGATTCCCCCTCAGGACGTACAGCAAGTGGATTGGGTGTGCGACAAATTGGTGCGCGCCAGTCGGCTTTTCTTCCACGTGGGACAGCCTCGTCAATGCGGGACGATAGCTGTTATCTTCTTGGGTTCTTGGGTTCACTGCACAGAAACCAAGCCGAACTTCCCCTCCCCCAGACCTCCAGCTCAACCAGCCAATCAAATGCAGCTGAGGGTGGCGGCCGCCTGGTGGGGAGAATGATTCTCCTCTCCACCAGGGGGAGCAAGGGCCCCACACCTTGGCCCTTGACCTTTCGAAGTCCAAAGGGTCATTTAGAAACACGTAGGATCTTCTCTGCCACTCTGATTGGAGGAGAAGCTGGGTCATGGGGGAGTGGCATCTCTTCGGCTACGAAAGCGAACCTCGAACGAAGCCTGACCAACCTCTCCGAGCCTGCCTCCCAGACCAGCGTCAACGCGGCGCGACTAGGAAGAACATGCGCCACGAGGAGATTTGAGGGCTGAGAACGGGGTTTTTCCTCCCCCCCGGCCCCGCAAACCAAGCATAGAACGAAAGGGCATGGAATAGAACACGTTCCGCGCGGGGTTGTGTTGTACTACGCATGCACGAGCGAGGGGATCTCGAGCGACAAGTCACATGAGACCAGACAATGCTCGAGGTTCCCTGCGGCGACACCTGCTAGGAATGTCGGGCGTTCCTCGACAAGCTTCGAGTCTCTCACGCGACGTAGTAAGCTAGCCCCCTCCCACCGAATCAGAAACCAGGCAAGGTTTTCGTCGTCGCTGTCGCCGTCCGCACGTGGTTGATCCAATACTAAGTACGGGATCATCGCAACAAAACGATCTGAGAGCCGGAGTCCGCAGCATTGCCGCAAGGCCAACGTCCTTATCTTTCGCTTGCGAACAAGATCCCGCGCTCTGCCGACTATTGAAGCAACGAGGGCGCGCTTTACGAGATATTATCATCCCGCGAGCGCTCTACTACCGTAGTAGGTGACCTACTACTGCTACTACTAGCAGTAGTAGTGGTGCTACTAGTGACGCTTCAAGATTTGAGTTCCTCCTGACGTTGCAAGGGAGGGCCCACTCTTCGAGCACCGCACGTGGGACCGTGCCGCGTGACCTGACCTGACGTGGCGAGACGTGTGGCGTGACGTCAAGAAACGGACGGACAAGGGAAACTTGCAGAGGGCGGCAAGTCGCATCTTCAGTCGTCGCGAGGGCATAACTGCTAATAATCCTACTACTGGACCAGTGCGCCGCCTCTTTTGAAAGAGGCGAGCCGCGCCCATGCGCTCCCCTCTCCCCCCGTTCCGCCATCCTGCCCCGCGAGGCTCTCCGCAATCCACGGCGGCGCCGCAGCCGCTGCTGGCACCGTCCCTCACAATGGTCCCGATGGTCGCGGCGCCACTCGCGGCGGCAAGCCCGCCCGGTCTTCCGCCGATCGGCACGGCTACTACGCCAGCTGGCTACACGCTGAACGTTGCCTATCCCGCATGTTACGCCGCGACTCCCGCTATGGCTTTTCTCGGCAATCATATGTTTGCCGCTGCTGCCGCCGCAGCCGCCGCGGCGTCGGGTCAGCAGCAGGCCGCAGCAACGGCGGCAGCGGCGGGAGGGGGAATCATCGTCGGCTCTAGCGGAGGAGTGGGCGATGGTAGTGGCGGGGTTGGTGGGGGGGGTGGGCGCGGGGGCGGCGGGGGAATGGGATCGCGTACGGGGCTGTGCGCGGCGAAACACATGGAGGCGGAACAGAGGCGACGGGCGCGGATCAACGAAAGGTATTTCCTCTTCTCGGCGCGGCTCGCCTCCTCCCTCTCCTAGCATCTCCACCCACCCTTCCCTGATTCCTTTCTCCGAGAGTCCTTAGAGTTGGTCACTGGCTCGCTGCTGCTACTGCTAGTAACAGTCGCTCCCTTTAAGAATGGCGGCGGCTTCCGTTTGCCTAGTAACCCAGTAACCCAGTAACCCAGTGCGCGAACCCCATTGGTGACAGGGCGCTCATAGGGCGTATTACCTTACCAAATGAGTTCTTTGGCACTACTCATGTTGGTCAGCGCGCCTACAGCTCCCGGATCCGCACATATTGTGCCTCCCTACTACCTCAGAATCTACCCTTCTCCCATTTCCTCCGTCATGTTTCCATCCCCCCGGTTTTCTCTCTCGCGCTTCTCTCTCCCGCCTTTTCCTCTCGCGTTGCAGTATAGACGCGCTGAAGCGGCTGGTGCCGCACCACGCGCGGAGCAACACGGCAGCGTTCCTCTCGGAGGTGTACGGGTACATCGAACGGCTGCAGGAGAAACTGGGCCGCCTCGAATCCAAGGCCGCTGCTCGTGCTGCTGCTGGTGCTGCTGCTGGTGCTGGTGGTGGTGCTGCTGGTGCTGCTGGTGCTGCAGTCTCACCTCCTGTTGCAGTGGATATGGTGGGGAGAAGCAGAGGGCGCACCTCAGCTGATGCTGCTAGTGGTGGTGGTGTTGCTGCTGCTGGTTCTGCCGCCAATGCGGCTGATGCAGCAGCGCCGGCCGCTGATGCTGCTGCTGATACTGCGATGGTGACTGCTTCTGCTGCTGCTGTTGGGGGTACCAGCGGCTTGGGTCAGAGGCAGGGCAACCCTCCTCCTCCCACTCCGCTTAACCCTCCTCTTGCTGCCACTGCTGGTGCTGCTGTTGCTGGTGCTGGTGCTGGTGCTAGTGCTGGTGCTGGCGCTGGTGCTGGTGGCAGCAGTATTGGCTTGAGGAAGTTGAGCTCGGTGCGAATGGGTGCAGATGGCGTGTTGGAGAAGGGAGAAGCGGGGATGAGGGAAGCGGAGGAGAGAGATTCGGAGGAGGAGAGAACAAGGACTGAAGGGGGGGAGGGAAGATACAGGAGCAAGGGGAGAGAGGAGAGTCATGGAAAGGAGGGGAGCGAAGGGGTGGATGTAGCGTCCACAAGGGGGGGATCAGCCAGCAAGGACGGAAGTGAGGGAAGGGGTAGGAGTGAGAGAGGGGGTGGGAATGAGAGAGGGGGTGGGAGTGAGAGAGGGGGTGGGAGTGAGAGAGGGGGTGGGAGTGAGAGAGGGGGTGGGAGTGAGAGAGGGGGTGGGAGTGAGAGAGGGGGTGGGAGTGAGAGAGGGGGTGGGAGTGAGAGAGGGGGTGGGAGTGAGAGAGGGGGTGGGATTGAGAGGGGGGATGGGAGTGGGAGTGGTGGGGAATTCCGGAGAGGCACAGAGAATTGGGCTGGCAGCCGATGCTGGGGGAGTAGGAGGAGTAGGAAGCGGCAGAGGGCGGAGGGGAGGGCGGAGGGGAGAGCAGAGGGGAAGGCAGAGGGGAGAGCGGAGGGGAGGGCGGAGGGGAGGGCAGAGGGGAGGGCAGAGGGTAGAGCGGAGGGGAGAGCAGAGGGGAGAGCTGAGGGGAGGGCAGAGGGGATAACAGAGGGGAGAGGTGCCGTTGAAGGGGAAACGGAGGGCGGGGGAGTGGTTAGAGAGGGAGGGGGAGTGGAAATAGGGGATTGGGGAGAGCGGGGAAGAGAGGAAGGTGGAGTGGGGTTCAGGGAAAAGAGAAGGGCGCCGAGGGAGGAGGAGAGTGGAGACGGATGGAGGGAGGTCGAGCTGGTGTTCGGAGATGGGGGGTTGAGGATGGGAGTGAGGGAGGGGATTGGAGTGAGGAATAGGGTGGGAGGGGTGGGGGGGATGGGAAAGGAAGGGAGGGTGAGAGGGGTAGGAGGGATGGAAGGGGAAGGGAGGATGGAAGGGGTGGGGATGCATGGTGTGGGGCATGCGTGGATTGACCTGAATGGGATGATAGAAGGGGGCGAGGAGGGCGGTGGGCGGGACATGGACGGTACACGGCACGGGGGTATTGTGGGGCATGGGCGAGGGGTAGGGGTTTGGCGAGAGGTAGGAGGGAGGAATGGTGGTGATGGAGGGTATGGTGGTGGGGAGAGCGGTGGGGATGAAGGGAGAAGAGGGGATAATGGGGGGGATGATGGGGGGAGTGGAGGTGATAATGGGGGTGATAATTGTGGTGATACTGCGAGCGAGGAGGGCAGTGGAGGCAGGGAGCGGTATAGTGGGGATGAAGGCAGCGACGCATTGGCATGTGCAGAGAAGGAGGCACGTGCAGAGGCGCAGACACGTGCAGAGGCGCAGACACGTGCAGAGGCGCAGACACGTGCAGAGGCGCAGACACGTGCAGAGGCGCAGACACGTGCAGAGGCGCAGACACGTGCAGAGGCGCAGACACGTGCAGAGGCGGAGGCACGTGCGAGAAGAAGGAGCAGAGGCAGAGGAAGGAATGGAAGCAGACGGAGGGATCGACGCAGACCCCCCAGCCGAGAGAGGCAAGAGGGGGGGGAAGAAGGGGGTGGTAGGAATGGTCGGGGGGGATCGGGATTTGAGGAAGGCGGGCAAAGAGAGGTAAAGAGAAAAAGACAGCAGTGCGTGTCACCTCTACCAGCAGCAGCAGCAGCAGCAGCAGCAGCAGCAGCAGCAGCACCGGAGTCAGAGGGGGATGCATCTTTAGCAGTTAACGCTGCAGCACATGGGAGGGCAGAAGCTAGGGGCACCGCTTCTATTGCCAGCCTTGCTACTGCCTCTGGAGCACGTGTTTCTCTGGCGCCCCCTCCTGTCAAGCACGCCTCTGCTGCGGGTTCTGCCCCTGCTGCTGCTTCTGCTGCCGGTGTTGCTGCTGGTGCTGCTGGTGCTGCCGGTGCTGCTGGCGCTTGTGTGTATACTGTGGCAAAATCGAGTGGCAGAGGCGGGTAAGTGAGGCACAGGCTTGATGTGTGTGCAGCATCTGTTTAATGTCCCTGAATCCTCTTGAGCGGTGCATGCGCCTGTCATCTTTGTGTCATTCATAAACCCTTCTCTTGATAAACTCTTCTGTTGATATACCCTTGTGTTAATAAACCCTTATGTTGATAAACTCTTCTGTTGATAAACCCTTGTGTTGATAAACCCTTGTGTTGATAAACCATTTCGTTTTTCCGCCTGTCTCCCCCTTCTTGCCCTTACTCCCCTTTCTCCAGCAAGCCTAGAAGGACGGTAAAGGCAGGTGGCGCCACAGCAGCAACAGCGGCAGCAGCGTCAACAGTACCAGCAGCAGCAGCAACAGCTGCAACGACGGTACCAACAACATCAGCAGCAACAACAGCACTACCAACAACACCAGCAGCAACAACAACAGTACCAACAGCAGCAGCAGCAGCTTTGGGGCCGTTACCCCCTCCAACAGCTAGTCTCACCTTCCCATCACCATTCCCCACCAGCAGCACCCTCCCGATCGCCTTCCCATCACCCTTCTCCCTCCCCCTCTCTTTCATTCCGCCCCTCCCCCAGCCATCAACAGCCACGGTTGCAGCAGCAGCAGCTGATGCAGCAGCCATAGCACAGCAGTGGGGCGTGGCAGCAGCAGCGGCGCACATACAGGCGCAGGCTGCTGCCCAGGCGCATGCTCAGGTGCAAGCGCTGGTGCAAGCAGCAGCGGCAGCAGCAGCAGGTGGTGCAAGTGTTTCTGTAGCGCCTGCTGCTGGTGGTGCTGCTTCTGGTGGTGGTGGTGCTCCTGGTGCTGCTGATGCTGGTGGTGGTGGTGTTGCTACTATTGCAGATGTTTCCACCTCCACCACCACCATTAGCAGCCGTAACTTGGCTCCTCCTGCTAGTGCCGCTGCCCCTCCTCCCCGTCCTTCTCCTCCTCCCCCCCCTCCACCTTCCACTGCAACGTCCCCCACTGCCCCTGCACCTCCCGTCTCTACCAGTCCGGGTGAGAATCGCTTGGGTGCCATGCCGTTTGAGTCGACTCAGAAGCCACTTGCTGCTGCTGCTCCCCCACCTGCACCTCCTGCCTCCCCTCCTCCTCCTGCTCCTCCTGCCTTCCCTCCTCCTCCTCCTGCTCCTCCTGCCTTCCCTCCTCCTCCTGCTCCTCCTGCGCCTGCTGCTCCCCCTGGCACTACTAGTACGAATGAACACCCCTTGGGCCGCCATGCCTCTTGAATCCACTCATCAGTCCCTTACTGCTGCAACTTCCTGCCCTGCACTTGCTCCTGCTGCTCTGCCTGCTCCTCCTGCCCCGCCTGCTTCTAATGCTCCTCTTACTGCGTGTGGGATTTCTCTGGCGCTGCTGCACCCATCGGTACTTATGCGGAGCAGCACAGAAAGCAGTAGCAGCAGCACCAGGAGGCGTAGCGGCAAATCCTTCACCATCTTACAACCCACCCAACCCACCTCACCCCACCCCACTGAAGGAGCTGCGCTGGTTCTTAAAGCCTGAGCTCGTTCATGCAATGCGGTGCAATACTGAGGGTTTGGGTTGAACCGCCCGAAACCATCAGTGTTGGGGGATCCATGGTTTAACCATTCTTAGGTAAGGTAGGTGTACTAGTTTAGAAGGTTACCATATATGCCTATGCCATCAATGTTTTTAGAAGGTTACCATATACGCCTATGCAATCAATGTTATGTTCTGTGCCCTACGCAAGCAACGTGAAAATGCGGAGTCAGGTGTGAAGAGATTGGACGCGTGCCGTAGGATCATCAGGATTGAACACACGGTGCGTGCTTTGCGGAAACGTTTGATTGGTCGAGAACTCTGTCAGAGTGAATGTAACTTAACAGAAATGATTATAGCAAAGATATACAAGGTGCATATAGTGATTGTCAACTTATACATATTAGCTATGTAGAAGTTATAGGCTAGACTGGGGTATGCTTCTAGTGAGTACAACCAATTAGTATTTGTTCTAGGTTTCTCCTTCTAGTTGATCATTCAGTTCTTACTTTAACATGGTATCACACATAGGTTAGAATCCCCCACCTACCACTTCCGCCCATACCCTAGCTAGGCCCCGCCGCATCCCCCCTGGGCCCCGTCGCGCCTCCTAGCCCCGTCGCGTCTCCTAGCCCCGCCGCGCCCCTTCTGGGCCCTACCGCGCCTCCTAGCCCCGTCGCGCCCCTCCTGGGCCCCGTCGTGCCTCCTAGGCTCCATCGCGCCCGCTAGGCCCCGTCGCGCCCTGCCTGGCCTCGTCGCGCCCGCCTGGCCCCGTCGTGCCCCTCCTGGGCCCCGTCGCGCCTCCTAGCCCCTTCGCGCCCCTCCTGGGCCCCGTCGCGCCTCCTAGCCCCGTCGCGCCCCTCTTGGGCCCTGCCGCGCCTCCTAGCCCCGTCGCGCCCCTCCTGGGCCCCGTCGTGCCTCCTAGTCCCGTCGCACTGCTCCCTCGCCCCCCCGCACCTGCTCCCCTCCCTGCTGACCCCTCCTCTAATGACCGTGAGACCTTCTCTACTGCTGCGCTTGCCTGTGCGGTCTGGGACTCCCGCGATGCAGCCGCTCAGGTTGCTATTTGCCACGCCCTCCCTGTGTCTGAGCGTTCGCGTTTTGCTACTATTGAGACGGCCAAACCCTACTTAGACACCGTTATTGCTCGCTATTCCACACCCGCGTCTGCTTCTGCTGGCCGCTTGCTCTTTCCAATGTTGTTCCCAGACCTTGCAGCCTTCCCTACCGTCGCAAACTTTGCCACTCACCTGCGTGCCCTAGAGACCCGCTATCGCACTGACAGCACTGCTGCCCAGCTCACTGTGCTCCCCCCCCCTTTTTGCATGACGCTCTATTTTATCGCCATGCGCCTGCCGGACCGCCTCGCTAGTGCTCGCGATCACTTCCTTAGCCAGCACCTGGGTGACCTCACCCTCACCGCCTTTGTCGACACCCTCACCGAGATCGAGACTCGCCAGCGCACTATCGCTCAGTCGAGCGGTGCGCCGGCAGTCTCTATCTTTCACGGCTGTGCCCCCTCCCAGTGCACGTTAACTGACGTTTCGGCTGCGGTCGCCACGGCGACCCCTCTCACTGAGACGGCTACTGCGGTCCACCCGCAGCAGCGCTCGCGCCGCTGTGGCCGTGGTCGCCAGGGAGGTAGGGGTGGTGGTCGTGGTGGTGGTGACGGTAGTCCGCTTGAGGGGACTACCACCGGTGGGCAGGAGCAGCAGCCCCAGCCGCAGCAGGAGCAGCCCCAGCAGCAGCCGCCGTCCCAGCAGCAGCCGCCGCAGCCGTGGGCCCGTCTCCCACCTGGTTGGCCCGGCACCTCCGGAGGTAGTGGCCGTGGTGGCGGCCCGCGCAGCTCGGTGTCTACCGGCGGCTCCGGTGCTGTCACTTGCCAGTACCAGCTTCAGACCGGGCCTCTTCGCGGCACTCTGTACCGCCGCCCGCACCCGACTGCCCGCTGTTTCCGCCGCCTCGACGATCTCTTTCGTCGTCGCTTTGGCCCGGCCCCGGACCTCCCCGACTGGCACAGCCTGCTCCGCCAGGGCGTGCCGATCTTTGAGTTAGACATGGATCAGATAGGTGCTACTTTGTATGCCTTGTATTCTGACGCTTCTAGTGTTGCTGGATCTTATTACCCAGTGTACTCTAGTTTAGGTGTTGCACCATTGTGTAGCTTAGCCTCCCCTGCTGCGTCAGGCGTAGGACTGCCTAGTTTGCCTAGCCTAGTCTCTGCACCGGCTCCGTTCCCGGCCTCCGCCACAGCTTTGCTGTCCTTCACTCTCGACTCCGGTGCTTCTGCTTGCTTCTTCCGCGACCGTTCCGCGCTCACGCCGCTTGCTATGCCTGCTGTTGTCTCTCTCGCTGACCCCTCTGCGGGTCCTGTCATTGCTTGCAGCTCTACGTCCCTTCCTTGTCCAGCAGTTCCCTCGGGCTCCCTTACAGGCCTCCACGTTCCCTCGTTCTCGAGGAACCTGGTTGGTGTCGGCTGTCTCCAGGACCTCGGCGTCACCACCACGTTCCCCGGGCACGAGCGGTTCGCTGTCTATTCTGAGGCTGTGTCAGGTTCCCCCCTTGCGACGTTCCCCCGGGAACCGGTGTCCGGTCTGTTTACCCTCGACACCGCTTCCCCCCCGGTTGGTGCGTCCTCCCAGGTCGCTGCAGCTTGCTCGTGTCGGTCCCTCACTCACCCGTCCCTTCTCTGGCACCACCGCCTAGGTCACCATGCTCTCCCACGTCTGCGTCACATGTCCCAGCATGGTCTTGTCTTAGGTCTCCCTGCGTCGCTCCCTGCCCTTCCTCCCTCGACTGCGCCACCGTGCACGCCTTGCGTCGAGGGCCGGCTCCGCCGTGCTCCTCACTCCTCCTCGCTGCGCCCTGCTACTGCCCCCCCTCAGACCCTGCACCTGGACGTTTGGGGCCCTGCCCCCGTCCCCGGACCGCGAGGTGAGCGCTACTTGGGTCCGATCCCAAAGCTGATGCATGGTTGTGATGAAATCATGTACAGGTTGTACTGTAACGGATGTGGTCGGTTTCTGTGGTGTGAGTGGGTGGCGTCCGTAGCTGAGGAAGAACGGCGTCTGTCCCGTAGCGGCATGTGTAGCATTGTTGTAAGCAAACTCTAGTACAGGCAGGTGCAGGTCCCATTTGGAGATCTCGTCCTTGCAGGCTGCTCGGAGGAGTTGCTCAACAATTTGATTGAGGCGCTCGGTCTGTCCGTCTGTCTACGGATGGTAAGCAGATGACATGGCGAGTTTGGTCCCGAGGAGAGACATAAGTTCCTTCCAGAACTTGCTGGTGAACTTAGGGTCTCGGTCGGAGATGAGTATGGTTGGGATGCCATGCTGTGAGATGATGTAACGAACGAAGAGTTGTGTTGTCTCCTCGGTGCGTGCCGTCGTGTGTGTCGGGATGAAGTGTCCCATCTTGGAGAACTTGTCGATGACGACAAGGATTGCGTCATGACCACTGGTGGTAGGTGGTAACCCGGTGATGAAGTCCAGGCTAACCACTTGCCATGGTTGTTCTCGGACATGAAGAGGCTGCAGTAGTCCCGCCTTTTTCTGCTTGCTACTCTTCATACGCTGACATGTATCACACGAGGTGACGAATTTATGGACGTATTCTGCTAAGTGGGGCCAGTAGTAGTGTTTGGCGATACCGGTGAGCGTCTTGTTGCTACCGAAGTGTCCGGCGTAGAGGACGTCGTGGTATTCTTCGAGTAGTAACTGGCGCAAAGGAGGGTAATTGGGTACCCAGATTTTCGTTGATCATTTCCGGTACGCGATGTCACTGTCCCACTGTAGCAGATGTTGCTTTTCTGCCAAGGGAATTTCGGGGTCGATGACGTACCCGTGTGTGAAGAGTCCCTTGAGTAGTGGATTCATCCCTTCAACTTGAACAGCGGCAATGTGTGCAGACCGGCTGAGAGCGTCTGCTTTGTTTTTGTGGCCGGGCTTGTACACGATGTCGTAGTGGAAGTGTGTCTCGAGGAAGTCGATCCACCGGACATGCCGCCTGGAAAGATTGGGTTGTGTCTTCAAGTATTTCAGGCTGCAGTGGTCGGTGTAGACGGTTGTTCTTCGTCCTTCGAGATAACATCTCCACGCTTTGAAGGCGATGACAATGGCAAGGGCCTCTTTCTCGTGCATCGGGTAGTTGAGTTCTGCCCCGTGCAACTTCTTGCTGAGGTAGGCGATTGGTTGTAGTCCGTTCCCCTGGTCTTGCATCAAGACTGCTCCTATTGCCTGGTCGCTGGCGTCAGCTTCGATTACGTAGTCTCGTTCGGGATCTGGCAAGATGAGTACCGGGGCGATCGTGAGTGCTTGTTTCAGCTGCTCCACGGCTTCCTGGTGTTTTGATTCCCATTTCTAGGGCGTATTCTTCTTCAGCAGATTCGTGAGTGGTGCTGCTAGTTTCGCATACTGTGGCACGAACCTGTTGTAATAATTCGCGAAGGCTAGGAACTGCTGCAACTCCTTCACGTTCTCGGGTGTCTTCCACGTACGTACGGCCTCGATTTTCTTGGGGTCGACGTGAACTCCTTGAGCGCTCACCATGTGTCCTAGGAACTGGACCTTCTTGAGGGCGAATTCGCTCTTGGACTGTTTGACGTAGAATAGTTATCGTCGCAGAATTTCGAAGACGCGTCGCAGGTGTTCGACGTGCTGTTTCATGTCGCGCGAGTAGATGAGGATGTCGTCCAGGTACACCACCACGCACTCGTCCAAAAGTGGTCGGAGAATGTGGTTCATTTCGGCTTGGAATGTTGCCGGTGCGTTGGTGAGTCCGAATGGCATTACCAAATACTCGTACGATCCATACCGAGTTCGGAAAGCTGTTTTGTGGATAGAGTTGTCCGCCATCCGTATCTGCCAGTATCCGGACCGCAGATCCAGTTTGGAAAATACCGTAGCTCCCCGAAGCTGGTCAAGCAGGTCATCGATTCGCGGTATCGGATATTTATTCTTGATGGTCTGCTTGTTAAGAGCTCGGTAGTCGATGCACATGCGCAGGCTTCCGTCCGGTTTTGGTGTGAAGAGTACTGGGGCACCGTATGGTGACGTGGATGGTCGGATGAGTCCTTTAGCTAGGAGATACTCGATTTGTTTTTTCATGTCGGTCAGCTCCGTAGGGCTGAGCCGATATGGTGCTCGGAAGGTCGGCTTCGAACCCGGTTCCTCCACGATCTCGTGTTGGTGCGTTCGGTGTGGCGGTAGCTCGTTCGGAAGATCGTCAGGAATAATGTCTTGGAACTCCTTAAGTAATTCCTTGATTTTTTCTGGAGTTTCCGAGGCTTTCTCTCCGTCATTCTCCACCTTTGTTGCTATCGCCAGGAACCCGGTGTCGGTCCGCTTCACGTCCTTCTCGAATCGTGCGAGTGTCTCCACTGGGATATCTCCTGTATTGTCCCAGTTGGGTAGCTGTACTCTCCGTCCATTGTTGTAGATACTTGCGGTGCGATTCACCCAGTTAATCTCGGGGTTGAATCTTTTTAGGAAGTCTCGCCCAAAGATCAAGTCAAGCCCTTTGATGTTGGTGATGGGGAGTGCAGGTCTCCAGCGCAGTGGTCCGATTTGTAGGTGTAGCACTGCTTCGCCGTGTACTGGTAATTTGCTGCCGTCCACCATCGTTGCAGAGAATCTTGAAGGCTTGTACTCTTCCCGAATTCGGTCGATGACTGCCTTGTCCCAGACGGTGTGTGATGCTCCGCTGTCCACGAGTGCTTGGAGGCGTTGTCCTTTGCAGATGACCTCGAGCACGAGGGGCAGGCGTTGCTCGGAGTACCCAAAAATGGTTTCATTGATTGGGTCATAGGGTACATCCCAATATTCCGTACACACCTTTGTGTTGCTATTTACTCCTTAGCTGGCAGCTGGCCGAGGCTGCTTGGAGAACGGCTCTTCTCCAGGGCCCGGAGTTTCTTTGACGACTGTGCGCGTCACTGATGCCGAAGAACTGGATGCATCCATAGGAGGAGTTCGGGGTTTGTGCAGCTTCTTGTAGACCCCCAGCTTCCTCTTGAGCTGCTTCAGCTCCACCGACGTCTTCCCTGGGGAACGGGTAGTCATTGTGGGCTGGTGTCGGGAGAGGATGTTGACTCAGTGGAAAGGTCGGCTTCTTTCCACCCTCCTTAATTTGGTCCCCAAGTTTTCCGGTACCGGTTTAATCTCCATAGCTGTCTGCTTCTTTTGGAGTCCCTCCCAAAATTTCTCCAAGGCTCTAGCTCCTCAAAGTATTCATTAAAGCATGTTTATAAGATAACTTGAACGAATCCTTATAATTTCTCGTGTCTTCAAGGAGTTTCCCTGTCTCGGCAGAGTCCTTTTTCGCGGAGTCGTATTTTCCCTCGGCGATTTTCCCTGGCGAAGTCTGGTCGTGGGGTGGAGATTTTCCCCCATCATTTCCTCCTTCTCGCGTCGAATCAGCTTCGTCGAAGTTGATTTTCCCGGAATCTCGCGGCCGCTTCCGGATCTTTTCTTTTTCGCCAGCTAGGTCCGCAATCACTGGCGAGTCCCGTTTTTTGGCTTTTGATTGGCCGAAGGATTTCCGCCACTGTTGCGTGCCCGATACTCAGCGCGTGCGGTTTTCATTTTGTTGCAGTCAAAGATTCGATGACCCGGCACCCCGCAAAAATCACACGTGTGGTTGGTGTTTTTCGGACGTGGCCGCCCCTCGAATCTGTCGACTTCCATCGGGTCGGCGAACGTGGGGTGAGCCGAGTGGTCGCCCTGTCGCGTACTGCCGACGTGCGTCCGTCGTGTTCCGGCGTTGACCATGTCGAAGCGCTCCGCGGCCGATACGACGTCACTGTAGCTCGTGTAGTTTGACGCTTCCATTTGTTGTTTGACATCGGTCTTCAGCCCGGCGAGGTACGACTGTACTTTTTCCCCTTCGGTCAGGTCGGGAATGCGGTTATAAAATTCTTCCATCTGCTGTGTGTACTGTGCTACACTCCCGTACTGTCGATGGCGATGAATTTTTTCCCGGGCAAGGAAACTCGAATTTATCGGTTCGAATCGTTTCAGCAGGTCGGCGCGGAACTGCTGCCACGTGGCTTCACCCTGGATGAAGGTACTGTTGCCGCCAATCCACTCGAGTGCCGGCCCTCGCATCAGTGTCGCCGCGAGTCGTACGCGTTGACCGTCCCAGACTGGCGAGCTCCATCCGACGGCTGCGAAGTAGATCTCCATCCCGGCGATCCATCTGCGGGCGTCAGAGTTTTGATCGCTCGGATCGAACGGCTCAGGTGGGCGCGGTTTTGGAGCCTCGAGAAACTGCCGTGACTGCTGCGTTGTCGCCGTTGTCGTTTCGTGCTGCGCTCCGGCGAGTCGAGTTACTCGCTCGAACTCGTTTCGCCACGCTTCGCGATCCGCTCGCATTTCCTCCTGAAGGGCTGCGATGCGCACGAAGAGCTGCTGGGTAACCTCGGCGTTGTTGAAGGTTGCCATCCTGTTCAAAACACGCACGGAGGGGGTAATTCGAAAATCGCGGAGCTGGTGCTTACCAGAATCGGCGTCGAATTGGTTGCCCCCAGCGGTTTTTCGAGGCAGGATCCCCCGCTGCTGCTGCTTAGCTGAGCGCGGCCGAGTGAGAAAAGCTCTGATTACCAAGTGTGACAGGATCGAATGACTCGAGGAAAGGTTGCACTATCGATCAGTACAAGGCGCTTTTATACTTCCAGAGTACATCAGGTAACCAGGTGTATCTTATCCTAAGGGAATAGACCCTTCTAGAAGATAGAATCACCCTACGTATAGCCACGCGAGGCTATTGGCTATAAGGGATTACGGCAGGATTACGCCAGATAGCGCACCAGTACATCCCAAGCCGGGACGGTGATATAATTATAATAGCAGGATAAACCAAAGGTTAACGAAAAAATGGAGAATAGGAAACCAAATGAGATGAGATAAAAAGAGAAATGAAAGAGGAAGGAAATAAGGAAAGGGACAAGTGGTGTAACGGGGTCGTACTCTCACAGCCTAGGTCACCCTGCTCTCCCACGTCTGCGTCACATGTCCCAGCATGGTCTTGTCTTAGGTCTCCCTGCGTTGCTCCCTGCCCTTCCTCCCTCGACTGCGCCACCGTGCACGCCTTGCGTCGAGGGCCGGCTCCACCGTGCTCCTCAATCCTCCTCGCTGCGCCCTGCTACTGCCCCCCCTCAGACCCTGCACCTGGACGTTTGGGGCCCTGCCCCCGTCCCCGGACCGCGAGGTGAGCGCTACTTCCTTGTGCTCGTCGACGACTATACGAGCTACACCAAGGTGTTTCCCCTGGAGCGGAAGGCCGACGTCCCCGACATTCTTCTCACGTGGGTTGTGGCTGCTCGTCTTCACCGCGGTCTCCCCGTGTTGTGTCTCCACTCTGACCATGGAGGCGAGTTCGCCTCTGGTCGGCTTGGACAGTTCTGTAGTGCGGAGGGCATCACCCAGTCGTACACCTTGCTGGACTCGCCACAGCAGAATGGGGTTGCTGAGCGCCGCATCGGCTTGGTCATGGAGGTCGCCCGTACCTCCATGATTCATGCCGATGCCCCCCATTTTCTGTGGCCGTTCGCTGTTCCCAACGCTG
This sequence comes from Closterium sp. NIES-67, assembly GCA_027943415.1. Lineage (NCBI taxonomy): Eukaryota > Viridiplantae > Streptophyta > Zygnematophyceae > Desmidiales > Closteriaceae > Closterium > Closterium sp. NIES-67. Next base: position 242,938 of record BQMB01002270.1, on the reverse strand, counting down.
CTCACCAGCTTAACTTGTGGCCACGCTCCCAGCGGCCGCAGGTTTCGCCGACCCTACTTTGGACCGGGTCCCCGGGTGACGCATCTGCGTTCCACGTCTGGGGCTGCCTTGCTCATGTTTGTGCCTCTGGCACGGACAAGCTTACTGCTTGCACTGTCCCCTGTGTCTTCCTCGGTTTCCCCCTGGACTCGTCTGACTGGCATTTCTACCACCCGCCGTCTCACCGCTTCCTCCACTCTCGTAACGTCACCTTTGACAAGTCTGTCTCCTTCTACCGCCGCTTCCCTCACCGCGGTCTCCCGGTTGCCCCGCCCCTGTTCCTTGCTCCCTCTCCCCCGGTAGCCCCTGCTCCTCTCCCGCCTCGCCCTGCCTCGTCTGGTGTCTCTCACGTCACTCCCCTCCCGTCGGTTGTCCCCGTTGAGGAGTCCGCTGACTCTGGTGGTACCCTCGGCCCGTCCTTGCCGCGTCCCCCTTCCCCGGTGTCTTCGCCTCCACTATCGCAGTCGCCGACTCCGCCGCAGCAGCTGCCGCCGTCGCCGCCGCTGCTGGTGCTGCCGCCGTTGCCGTCGCCGCCGTTCTTGGCCACTGGGGGTGCTGATGTGGAGGAGAGTGTTCGTCCTGCGGCTCCTGGGGGTGCCGCCGGTGTTGGAGGGGGTTCTCGCTCTGGGGGTGTTGGTTCTGGGGGTGCTACTGTTGGGGGTTCCGCCGACGGTCGTCCTGCCTCTGCCGGCCCGAGGGTTCCGGCCCAGCCGTCGTAGCAGCCACAGCAGCTGTCGCCGCCGGTCTCCGCTCTCCGCCTGCTCGGCCTTCCCTCCCCGGACCGCTCGCCGGTGTCTCCCCCACCGCCTGCTGACCTTCCTGTCTACGATTCTGTGTTCCCGCCGCCAGACTCGTCTCCAGCCCGTCTTCCTCCTTGTTCCCCTCCTGTGTCCCCTCCGCTGTCCCCTGACCCTACACCTCCGTCCCACGTTTGGTCTCGCCGTCCCTCCCATGCTCGTCCCGTCTCTCCTGTCCTGCGCTCCCACCCTATGTTGCTCTGTTCCCGCTCGTCTCGTCCTCCCCTCCTCCCGTCCCCTCCTCCCTCGTCCCTTGCTGTTGCACCTCCTCCGTTCTCTGACTACCTCCGTGCCGCTCGTCCCCTTGTCCCTCGGGTCCTTGCCTCTCTTGTTACCGACCCTTCTGTTCCTGTCTCGCGCCTTGACGCGCTTGTCGCTGGTATCGCTGACTTCGCCTCCACCCGCCGCCTTGACTACGCTACCGCTCTGGTCTCTGACCCTGCCCGTCCTCCGTCCATTGGGGGTGCTCTTGCCCTTGGCAGTGACGTCCTAGAGGACAGGCAGTGCGAGCTTGCTTTCCTTTCCAAGGCTGCTCCCCATCTCTGCTCCATGCTGTTAGTCCCGGAGGGTGACCGAGACGCCTTCGACATCCCGACCCCTCGCACCTACGCTGAGGCCACCTCGGGACCTTGGGCCTCTCAATGGATAGCTGCCATGGAGCAGGAGATGGCATCTTGGAGGTCCACCGGCACTTATGTCGACGCAGTTCCCCCGCCTGGGGTGAACGTAGTCGATGGTCCGTGGCTCGTCAAGGTGAAGCACCCCCCTGAAGAGCCGCCTGTCTTCAAGGCGCGCTACGTGGCCAGTGGTTTCAGTCAGCGCGAGGGGGTTGACTTCTTCCAGACCTTCGCCCCGACCCCAAAGATGACCACTCTTCGGGCGCTGCTACACGTAGCAGCACAGCGCGACTACGAGCTTCACTCCCTCGACTTCTCTACTGCATTTCTTCAGGGCAGCCTACACGAGCAGGTCTACCTGCGCCGACCACAGGGCTTCACTGGTACCTTTTCCCATGGGACCCAGTGAGGCGCCCGGTCTACGGCCTGCGTCAGGCTCCCCGCGAGTGGCACGACACGCTGCGTGCCACGTTAGCAGACTTGCAGTTCTTTCCGTCCTCTGCTGACCCCTCACTGTTTGTGCGTTCCGGCCAGACTCCGTTCTACATCCTTGTCTACGTAGACGACCTGGTTTTCGCTACTACTGACAGGGACGCACTGGCCTCTGTGAAGGCCGAGCTGCTGTAGAGACACACCTGCACTGACCTTGGAGAGCTGCGTCGCTATCTTGGCCTGCAGATCTCTAGGGACAGAGCAGCACGTACCATCACTCTGACACAGTCACACTTGGTGCGTCAGGTCCTTCAAAGGTTCGGTCTTCAGTTCTCCTCAGCACAGCCCACACCTCTACCTGTAGACCATGGGCTCTCCGCTCCCGTTCCTGAGGAGCCAGTAGAGCCTAGTGGCCCCTACGCAGAGTTGGTGGATTGCCTCATGTACCTGATGACTTGCACTCGCCCAAATCTCGCATACCCTCTCAGCATCCTGGCTCGCTTTGTGGCTACAGGCAGACACCGACCTCAGCATTGGTTTGCCGCTAAGAGGGTTTTGCGTTATCTTGCTAGTACATCGGGCATGGGGTTAGTGCTAGGAGGACGCAGGCCTGTGGTCCTTATTGGGCACACAGACGCTTCTTGGGCAGACGACTCTGAGACGCTCAGATCATCGCAGGGGTATTGTTTTAGCCTTGGTTCGGGTGCTATCTCTTGGAGATCCACTCGCTCGTCGTCTGTAGCTCAGTCCAGCTGTGAGGCCGAGATCTACGTTGGTGCCATGGCGGCATAGGAGCTCTGCTGGCTGACCTTCTTGCTCACAGACTTAGGTGAGCGGCCTAGCTCTGCCCCGGTCCTGTACGCTGACAACAGGGCCATGATACTCCTGTGTCAGGAGCCTCGGCTTGAGGGCAGAGCGAAGCATATCCAGCTGCGGTACTTCCTCCTGCGCGAGTTACAGCAGCGCCGCCAGGCCCGCGTAGTTCACTTGGCCTCAGGTGCCAACACAGCTGATATCTTTACTAAGGCGCTTGCGTATAAAGACCATCAGCGGCACTGTGTACAGCTTGGTCTTGTTCCTGTAGCTACTCACCTGTTAGGATCCTGATTGTGTACTCTATACTATATATACCTGCCAGACTGGCCTTGTGGCCTTACCTCCAGTGGCTGGACTAGTAGTGCCGCCCTGGCTTGCTTTAGTCTTGTTTGTACTCTTGCTGACTGGTCTCCAGACCCTTGCCTCAGTGGTTGGACTAGTAGTGCCACCCTGAGCTGTTTGCTTCTTGCTTAGCCTCACCCCTTGTCTAGCCTAGGGGGTGTGTCAACTTATACATATTAGCTATGTAGAAGTTATAGGCTAGACTAGGGTATGCTTCTAGTGAGTACAACCAACTAGTATTTGTTCTAGGTTTCTCCTTCTAGTTGATAATTCAGTGCTTACTTTAACAGTGATGCCGTATTCCCCCGTATAAAACACCCTATGGTGTTACTAAAAATACAGCGAAATTTTGGGCTGGGTGTAATTTAAGGCAAGAAAATAAAACACCCAGGTTTTTTGGAATATGCATATGTATTATTTTATTGGAATTCAAGTGTGCATGTTTCACCACCTTCATTTGAGACAGATATCCACTTTTGGTCATCTCATTGCATAACGGACGATATTGCCCATGTGCATGCCACATTGGCACTGAGCGTGCAGTGTCAGAGAGGATGCTGTCAGAACAACCAATTAGCACACGTTTGATTTGGCGGTGTTGTGATATGATTCGTACTTAGCATTTCTGTAAGCCGATTATCGGTAGATAGTGTTGAATCCTACTGTCGAAGATAAGTCCGTAGGATGACGTCAGCAAATAGCGCTCGTCATGAGGATAGTCATTTCAGTCACACGACCAGTCGCATCTCTTCATTATCATTTAGGGCGCATAGCGCGATAGTGACAAACAGGTACATTTGTCAACTTATACATATTAGCTATGTAGAAGTTATAGGCTAGACAGGGGTATGCTTCTAGTGAGTACAACCAACTAGTATTTGTTCTAGGTTTCTTCTTCTAGTTCAATCATTCAGTTCTTACTTTAACATGGTATCACGCGTAGGTTAGAATCCCCCACCTACCGCTTCCGCCCGTACCCTAGCCCCGTCGCGCCTCCTAGCCCCGTCGCGCCCCTTCTAGGCCCCGCAACGCCTCCTAGCCCCGTCGCGCCCCTCCTGGGCCCCGTCGTGCCTCCTAGGCCCCGTCGCGCCCGCTAGGCCCCGTCGCGCCCTGCCTGGCCCCGTCGCTCTCGCCTGGCCCTGTCGTGCCCCTCATGGGTCCCGTCGCGCCTCCTAGCCCCGTCGCGCCCCTCCTGGGCCCCGTCGTGCCTCCTAGCCCCGCCGCGCCCCTCCTGGGCCCCGCTGCGCCTCCTAGCCTCGTCGTGCCCTTCCTGGGCCCCGTCGTGCCTCCTAGGCCCCGTCGCGCCTGCTAGGCCCCGTTGCGCCCTGCCTGGCCCCGTCGCGCCCTCCTGGCCTCGTCGTGCCCCTCCTGGGCTTCATCGCGCCTCCTAGCCCCGTCGCGCCCCTCCTGGGCACCGCCGCGCCTCCTAGCCCCGTCGCGCCCCTCCTGGGCCCCGTCGTGCCTCCTAGGCCCCGTCGCGCCCGCGAGGCCCCGTCTCGCCCTGCTTGGTTCCGTCGCGTCCGCCTGGCCCTGTCGTGCCCCTCTTGGGCCCCGTCGCGCCTCCTAGCCCCGTCGCGCCTCCTAGCCCCGTCGCGCCCCTCCTGGGCCCCGTCGCGCCTCCTAGCCCCGTCGCGCCTCCTAGCCCCGTCGCGCCTCCTAGGCCCCGTCGCGCCCGCTCCGGCCCCGTTGCGCCCTGCCTGGCCTTGTCGCGCCCGCTAGGCCCCGTCGCGCCCTGCTTGGCCCCGTCGCGCCCGCCTGGCCCCGTCGTGGCCTGCCTGGCACCGTCGCGCCTGCCTGGCCCCTCTGCGCCTGCCTGGCCCTGCCGCGCCTGCCTGGCCCCGCCGCGCCTGTCTGGCCCCGCCGCGCCTCTCTGGCCCCGCCGCGCCTGCCTGGCCCCGCCGCGCCTGCCTGGCCCCTCCGCACCTACCTGGCCCTACCGCGCCTGCCAGGCCCCGCCGCGCCTGACTGGCCTCTCTGCGCCTGCCTGGCCCCGCCGCACCTGCCTTGCCCCGCCGCGCCCGCCGGGCCCTGCCGCGCCTGCCTGGCCCCGCCGGGCCTGCCTGGCCCTGCCGCGTCTACCTGGCCTCTCCCGCTGCCCGCCCGGCCCCTCTCGTGCCTGCTCGGCCTGCCGTGCCACCTCGAGCTCCGTCTACTCTGCTCGCCAGCGCCGGGGCGACTCACGACCGCCGTGCTGGAGAGTGCTGCCGCCATGTCCCTGCGTTGCTGTGTCCCTGCGGAGCTGTGGAGATGTGCCGCTGACCCTGCACGACGGCTGACTTCGTGCTCCGACTGGACGCTGAGGGCCATGTGGTTGACTTCGCCGCCTGGCTCTCCGATCTCCGCCGCCACCTTACAGGTCAGCGCCACAATGGCCACTCTTTGGTTGTCCATGTCGATGTCTTGCTCCCCCGCCCCCCCGCTCCTGCTCCCCTCCCTGCTGACCCCTCCTCTGATGACCGTGAGACCTTCTCTACTGCTGCTCTTGCCTGTGCAGTCTGGGACTCCCGCGATGCAGTCGCTCAGGTTGCTATTAGCCACGCCCTCCCTTTGTCTGAGCGCTCGCGTTTTGCTACTATTGAGACGGCCAAACCCTACTTAGACGCCGTTATTGCTCGCTATTCTACACCCGCGTCTGCTTCCGCTGGCCGCTTGCTCTTCCCGATGCTGTTCCCAGACCTTGCAGCCTTCCCTACCGTCGCAAACTTTGCCACTCACCTGCGTGCCCTAGAGACCCGCTATCGCACTGCCAGCACTGCTGCCCAGCTCACTGCGCTCCCCCCCTCCTTTTTGCATGACGCTCTATTTTATCGCCATGCGCCTGCCGGACCGCCTCGCTAGTGCTCGTGATCACTTCCTTAGCCAGCACCCGGGTGACCTCACCCTCACCGCCTTTGTCGACACCCTCACCGAGATCGAGACTCGCCAGCGCACTATCGCTCAGTCGAGCGGTGCGTTGGCGGTCTCTATCTTTCACGACTGTGCCCCCTCCCAGTGCACGTTCACTGACGTTTCGGCTGCGGTCGCCACGGTGACCCCTCTCACCGAGACGGCTGCTGCGGTCCACCCGCAGCAGCGCTCGCGCCGCGGTGGCCGTGGTCGCCAGGGAGGTAGGGGTGGTGGCGCAGGTGGTGGTGGTCGTGGTGGTGGTGACGGTAGTCCGCCTGAGGGGACTACCACAGGTGGGCAGGAGCAGCAGCCCCAGCCGCAGCAGGAGCAGCCCCAGCAGCAGCCGCCGTCCCAGCAGCCGCCGCCGTCCCAGCAGCAGTCGCCGCAGCCGTGGGCCCGTCTCCTGCCTGGTTGGCCCGGCACCTCTGGAGGTAGTGGCCGTGGTGGCGGCCCGCGCAACTCGGTGTCTACCGGCGGCTCCGGTGCTGTCACTTGCCAGTACCAGCTTCAGACCGGGCCTCTTCGCGGCACTCTGTACCGCCGCCCGCACCCGACCGCCCGCTGTTTCCGCCGCCTTGACGATCTCTTTCATCGTCGCTTTGGCCCGGCCCCGGACCTCCCCGACTGGCACAGCCTGCTCCGCCAGGGCGTGCCGATCTTTGAGTTAGACATGGATCAGATAGGTGCTACTTTGCATGCCTTGTATTCTGACGCTTCTAGTGTTGCTGGATCTTATTACCCAGTGTACTCTAGTTTAGGTGTTGCACCGTTGTGTAGCTTAGCCTCCCCTGCTGCGTCAGGCGTAGGACTGCCTAGTTTGCCTAGCCTAGTCTCTGCACCGGCTCCATTCCTGGCCTCCGCCACAGCTTCGCTGTCCTTCACTCTCGACTCCTGTGCTTCAGCCTGCTTCTTCCGCGACCGTTCCACGCTCATGCCGCTTGCTACGCCTGCTGTTGTCTCTCTCGCTGACCCCTCTGCGGGTCCTGTCATCGCTCGCAGCTCTACGTCCCTTCCCTGTCCAGCAGTTCCCTTGGGCTCCCTTACAGGCCTCCACGTTCCCTCGTTCTCGAGGAACCTGGTTGGTGTCGGCTGTCTCCAGGACCTCGGCGTCACCACCACGTTCCCCGGGCACGAGCGGTTCGCTGTCTGTTTTGAGGCTGTGTCAGGTTCCCCCCTTGCGACATTCCCCCGGGACCCGGTGTCCGGTCTGTTTACCCTCGACACCGCTTCCCCCCCGGTTGGTGCGTTCTTCCAGGTCGCTGCAGCTTGCTCATATCGGTCCCTCACTCACCCGTCCCTTCTCTGGCACCAGTGCCTAGGTCACCCTGCTCTCCCACGTCTGCGTCACATGTCCCAGCATGGTCTTGTCTTAGGTCTTCCTGCGTCGCTCCCTGCCCTTCCTCCCTCGACTGCTCCACCGTGCACGTCTTGTGTCGAGGGCCGGCTCCGCCATGCTCCTCACTCCTCCTCGCTGCGCCCTACTACAACCCCCCTTGAGACCCTGCACCTGGATGTTTGGGGCCCTGCCCCCGTCCCCGGACCGCGAGGTGAGCGCTACTTCCTTGTGCTCGTCGACGACTACACATGCTACACCACGGTGTTTCCCCTGGAGCGGAAGGCCGACGTGCCCGACGTTCTTCTCCCGTGGGTTGTGGCTGCTCGTCTTCACTGCGGTCTCCCCGTGTTGTGTCTCCACTCTGACCGTGGCGGCGAGTTCGCCTCTGGTCGGCTTGGACAGTTCTGTCGTGCGGAGGGCATCACCCAGTCGTACACCTTGCCGGACTCGCCACAGCAGAATGGGGTTGCTGAGCGCCGCATCGGCTTGGTCATGGAGGTCGCCCGTACCTCCATGATTCATGCCGATGCCCCCCATTTTCTGTGGCCGTTTGCTATTCGCTACGCTGCTCACCAGCTTAACTTGTGGCCACGCTTCCAGCGGCAGCAGGTTTCGCCGACCCTACTTTGGACCGGGTCCCCGGGTGACGCATCTGCGTTCCACGTCTGGGGCTGCCTTGCTCACGTTCATGCCTCTGGCACGGACAAGCTTACTGCCCGCACTGTCCCCTGTGTCTTCCTCGGTTTCCCCTTGGACTTGTCTGACTGGCTTTTCTACCACCCGCCGTCTCACCGCTTCCTCCACTCTCGTAACGTCACCTTTGACGAGTCTGTCTCCTTCTACCGCCGCTTCCCTCACCGCGGTCTCCCGGTTGCCCCGCCCCTGTTCCTTGCTCCCTCTCCCCCGGTAGCCCCTGCTCCTCTCCCGCCTCGCCCTGCCTCGTCTGGTGTCTCTCACGTCACTCCCCTCCCGTCGGTTGTCCCCGTTGAGGAGTCCGCTGACTCTGGTGGTACCCTCGGCCCGTCCTTGCCGCGCCCCCCTTCCCCGGTGTCTTCGCCTCCACTATCGCAGTCGCCGACTCCGCCGCAGCAGCTGCCGCCGTCGCCGCCGCTGCTGGTGCTGCCGCCGTTGCCGTCGCCGCCGTTCTTGGCCACTGGGGGTGCTGATGTGGAGGAGAGTGTTCGTCCTGCGGCTCCTGGGGGTGCCGCCGGTGTTGGAGGGGGTTCTCGCTCTGGGGGTGTTGGTTCTGGGGGTGCTGCTGTTGAGGGTTCCACCGACGGTCGTCCTGCCTCTGCCGGCCTGAGGGTTCCGGCCCAGCCGTCGCAGCAGCCACAGCAGCCGTCGCCGCCAGTCTCTGCTCTCCGCCTGCTCGGCCTTCCCTCCCCGGACCGCTCGCCGGTGTCTCCCCCACCGCCTGCTGACCTTCCTGTCTACGGTTCTGTGTTCCCGCCGCCAGACTCGTCTCCAGCCCGTCTTCCTCCTCGTTTCCCCCATGTGTCCCCTCCGCTGTCCCCTGACCCTACACCTCCGTCCCACGTTTGGTCTCGCCATCCCTCCTGTGCTCGTCCCGTCTCTCCTGTCCTTCCCTCCCACCCTATGTTGCTCTGTTCCCGCTCGTCTCGTCCTCCCCTCCTCCCGTCCCCTCCTCCCTCGTCCCTTGCTGTTGCACCTCCTCCGTTCTCTGACTACCTCCGTGCCGCTCGTCCCCTTGTCCCTCGGGTCCTTGCCTCTCTTGTTACCGACCCTTCTGTTCCTGTCTCGCGCCTTGACGCGCTTGTCGCTGGTATCGCTGACTTCGCCTCCACCCGCCGCCTTGACTACGCTACCGCTCTGGTCTCTGACCCTGCCAGTCCTCCGTCCATCGCGGGTGCTCCTGCCCTTGGCAGTGACGTCCTAGAGGACAGGCAGTGCGAGCTTGCTTTTCTTTCCGAGGCTGCTCCCCATCTCTGCTCCATGCTGTTAGTCCCTGAGGGTGACCCAGACGCCTTCGACATCCCGACCCCACGCACCTACGCTGAGGCCACCTCGGGACCTTAGGCCTCTCAGCGGATAGCTGCCATGGAGCAGGAGATGGCATCTTGGAGGTCCACCGGCACTTACATCGACGCAGTTCCCCCGCCTGGGGTGAACGTAGTCGATGGTCCGTGGCTCCTCAAGGTGAAGCGCCCCCCTGAAGAGCCGCCTGTCTTCAAGGCGCGCTACGTGGCCAGTGGTTTCAGTCAGCGCGAGGGGGTTGACTTCTTCCAGACCTTCGCCCCGACCCCGAAGATGACCACTCTTCGGGCGCTGCTACACGTAGCAGCACAGCGCGACTACGAGCTTCACTCCCTCGACTTCTCTACTGCATTTCTTCAGGGCAGCCTACACGAGCAGGTCTACCTGCGCCGACCACAGGGCTTCACTGGTACCTTCCCCCATGGGACCTAGTGGCTTCTCAGGCGCCCGGTCTACGGCCTGCGTCAGGCTCCCCACGAGTGGCACGACACGCTGCGTGCCACGTTAGCAGACCTGCAGTTCTTTCCGTCCTCTGCTGACCCCTCACTGTTTGTGCGTTCCGGCCAGACTCCGTTCTACATCCTTGTCTACGTAGACGACCTGGTCTTTGCTACTGCTGACAGGGACGCACTGGCCTCTGTGAAGGCCGAGCTGCTGAAGAGACACACCTGCACTGACCTTGGAGAGCTGCGTCGCTATCTTGGCCTGCAGATCTCTAGGGACAGAGCAGCACGCACCATCACTCTGACACAGTCATACTTGGTGCGTCAGGTCCTTCAAAGGTTCGGTCTTCAGTTCTCCTCCGCACAGCCCACACCTCTACCTGTAGACCATGGACTCTCCGCTCCCATTCTTGAGGAGCCAGTAGAGCCCAGTGGCCCCTATGCAGAGCTGGTGGATTGCCTCATGTACCTGATGACTCGCACTCGCCCAGATCTCGCATACCCTCTCAGCATCCTGGCTCGCTTTGTGGCTACAGGCAGACACCGAGCAGCAGTTCTTGATAAATATAGTATTCTCTTACCTGACGGCACGGAGATGAAGCCGCAGTCTTGTCCGATGGTTTGCACCACGTGTTTGGTCGCCAATCTTACCCACGACCCATTTCCAAGTCACTTTCCTGGCTCCACATGTTACAAACTAATGCAGAAAGTCTACAGCGATATTCTTAACTTACCTGAAGCAGGACCTAAAGAAGAGCAGTACGTGATAACATTCATCGAAGCATCTACTCGCTACATTTGGACAGCAAACCTTCCTGCTCGTTATTTCGCCCATTCAGTCTTCGTCGCATGGCTCGCTGTCGCTGAAAGAGAGTCTGGCGTGAAACTGCAAGAATTCCAGAGTGATAGCGCAAGGGAGTACACGAGCAACACCTTCACAGACTACCTCCAAACCCTCAGCATCAAACGGAAGCAGTCACTACCGCATGCACACCAACAGATGGGGGTAGCAGAAAGGATGAATCGGACTCTGTAGGAGAAGATGCATGCTCTGCTGACACAGGCAGCCCTTCCTCCTCGTTTTTGGCCATATGCGATGGACCACGCAGTGCTGTTACACAACCTGCTTTCTTCCACGTCACTGCCCGAAATTTCTTCACCACACCTGCAGTGGACACGTACAATGGGAAGTACAAAACTTTTACGAGTTTTTGGGTGTGTCGTGCAGTTTGGACCTCCAACTGCAGCCCTCGGCAAATTTTCAGAACGGGCAAAATGGGGGGTACACCTCGGCATCGAAAAACAATATCACGCCTGGAAGATTTTGGATCTTCGCTCAAACCAAATCGTCCCTTCATGTGATTGTCTTCTTTATGAGCGACTCACCTTGCCAATTCTACTTGCTAGATAACGCAAAACCCTCTTAGCAGTCGACGAGTGCTGTGGTCGGTATCTGCCTGTTGCTACAAAGCGAGCCAGGATGCCGAGAGGGTATGCGAGATCTGGACGAGTGCAAGTCATCAGGTACATGAGGCAACCCACCAGCTCTGCGAAAGGACCACTAGGCTCTACATAATCCAGAGGGACTGGAGCCGAGAGCCTGTGATCTACTGATATAGGTGTGGGCTGTGCGGAGGAGAACTGAAGACCGAACCTCTGAAGGACCTGGCGCACCAAGTCTGACTGAGTGAGAGTGATGGTGCACGCTTCTCTGTTCCTGGAGATCTGCAGGCCAAGGTAATAGCGCAGCTCTCCTAGGTCAGTGCAGGTGTGTCTCCTGAGTAGCTCAGCCTTCACGGAGGCCAGTGCGTCTATGTCTGCAATAGCAAAGACAAGGTCGTCTACGTAGACAAGGATGTAGAACATGGTTTGACCAACACGAATGAAGAGCAAGGGGTCTGCAGATAATGGGAAGAACTACAGGTCAGCTAACGTAGCACAAAGCGTGTCATGCCACTCGCGTGGTTCCTACCGCAGGCCGTAAACCGGGCGCCAGAGGAGCCACTGGGTCCCCGGGGCGAAGTTTCCAGTGAAGCCTGGCGGGTGACGCAAGTAGACCTGCTCATGCAGACTCGTAGTCAAGCTGTGCTTCTACGTGTAACATCGCCCGAAAAGGTGTAAACGAAGTCAACACCCTCGCGCTGACTAAAGCCTCTAGCAACGTAGTGCGCCTTCAACACCGGCGGCTCTCTAGGAGGGCGCTTCACCTTGAGGAGCCACCGGCCATCGACTACGTTCACCCCAGGTGGGGGAACTGCATCGATGTAGGTGACTATGGATCTCCAAGATGCCATCTCCGCGTCCATGGCAGCTACAGTATCTACTGAGAGGCCCAGAGTCCCGAGGTCGCCTCCGCGTAAGTGCAAGGGGTTGGGATATCAAAGGTGTCTGGGTCCCCCTCAGGGACTAGCAGCATGGAGCAGAGATGAGGCGCGGCCTCGGACAGGAAAGCAAGCTCGTACTGCCGGTCCTGCAGGATGTCATTGCCAAGGGCAGGAGCACCGCCCACGGACGGAGGACGGGCAGGGTCAAAGTCCAGAGCGGTGGCGTAGTCAAGGCGGCAGGTTGAGGCGAAGTCAGCAACGGCAGCGACAAGTGCGTCAAGACTCGAGAGAGGAAGTGACGGGTCAATAACAAGGGAGGCAAGGATCCGAGGAATAAGAGGACTAGCGGCACGAAGGAAGTCAGACAGAGGAGGCAGAGCGACAACAAGCAACGACGGAGGAGGCGACGGGAGGAGGGGAAGACGAGACGTGGGGGAACGAAGCTACATAGGGTGAGACCGCTGAACAGGAGAGAGAAAACGAGCACAGGAGGGATGGCAAGACAAGACGTGAGACAGAGGCGTCGGGTTAGGAGACAGAGGAGGAGACACAGGATGGGAACGACGCAGAAAACGAGCCGGAGACGAGTACGGCAGAGGAAACACATGGCCGTAGACAGGCAGGGGAGGCGGCGGCGGCGGTGGCGCAGGCGCAGGCAGGCAGTCACGGGAGGGAAGACCGAGGAGGCGAAGGGCGAACACCAGCTGCGTCTGCTGCTGCTTCGCCACACCGACACCAGAACTTCTAGCTGCACCACGGCTACCTCCGGAACGCTCCACTCTAGCACCCATAGAACGAGAACCCTCTCCAGCATTGGTGCCACCACTGAGACCACCAGGACAAGCCACGACAGTAACCCCAAGACTAGCACCCTCCTTAATGCCAGCACCCCCAGAACATGCGGACCTCTGTGGCGGCTGTGGCTGCGGCTGTGGCGGCGGCTGCTGCTGCTGCTGCTGCGGTGGCTGCTGCTGCTGCTGCGGTGGCGATGGCGGCTGCTGCTGCGGCGGCGATGGCGGCAACTGCTGGCCATGGTGGCGGAGGAGGAGACACCGGGGCGAGGACAGGCAGCGAAACCAAAGCCACGGGGCCCCAAGAGTCAGCCAACTCCTCCACCGGGACCACTGACAGGAGAGGAGTGATGTGAGACACACCAGAGGGGGCAAGATGGGGAGGGAGAGGAGCAAGTGCTACCGGGGGAGTGGGAACCCGAAACAAGGGCGGGGAAATCGGGAGACTTCGGTGGGGGAAGCGGTGGTAGAAGGAGACTGACTCGTCAAAGTTGACGTCACGCGAGTGAAAGAAGCGGTGAGAAGGTGGGTGGTAAAAATGCCAGTCAAACGTGTCAAGGGGGGAACCAAGGAAGACACAGGGGACAGTGCGGGCCATGAGCTTGTCCGTGCCAGAGGCATGAATGTGAATGAGGCAGCCCCAGACGTGGAACGCAGATGCGTCACCAGGGAACCCGGTCCAGAGGAGGGTCGGTGAAACCTGCGGCCGCTGGGAGTGCGGCCACACGTTAAGTTGGTGAGTGGCGTAGCGAACAATGAACGACCACATAAAATGGGGTGCACTGGCATGGATCACGGAGGTACGAGCCACCTCCATAACCAAACCGATGCATCACTCAGCGACCCCATTCTGCTGCAGGGAGTCCGGTAGGGTGTACAACTAGGTGATGCCCTCCGCACGACAGAACTGGCCAAGCCGACCGGAGGCAAACTTGCCGCCATGGTCGGAGTGGAGACGCATCACAGGGAGGACGCAGTGGACTCGCGCAGCCACGACCCATGAGATAAGAGCATCAAGCACGTCGGCCTTCCGCTCCGGGGGAATGACCGTAGTGTAGCGCGTGTAATCGTCGACAAGCACTAGGAAGTTGCGCTCTCGACGCGGCCCAGGGACGGGGGCTTGGCCCCAAACGTCTAGTTGCAGGGTCTGGAGTGGTGCAATGGTAGGGGGAAGCGAGAAGGAGTGAGGAGCACAGCGTAGCCGACCCTCGATGCAAGGCGTGCATGGCGGAGTTGGTGAGGGAGGAAGAGCAGAGAGCGACGTAGGGAGACCGAAGACAAGGCAGTGGGGGGACATGTGACACAGACGTGAGAGTGTGGGGTGACCTAGGCGGTGGAGCCACAGAAGTGACCGGTGAGTGAGCGACCAACACGAGAAAGCCACAGCGACCTTGGTCGCCGCAGGCACCTGGGGGGACGCCCCTACCGGGGGGGGAGCAGTGTCGAGTGTAAACAGGCCAGACACAGGGTCCCGGGAGAACGTGGTCAGAGGGGCACCAGTAGCGGCCTCGGTACAGACCGCGTACCGCTCGTGTCCAGGGAACGTAGTGGTGACGCCGAGGTCCTGAAGACAGCCAACACCAACTAGGTTCCTGGAGAACGAGGGGATGTGCACGCCAATAAGAACGGGTGGCTAGGACTAGGCCTAAGGCGGAAGCGCGGGTGGGTCGGGGGACCTAACTTTACTCTGATACCATATCAAAGTTAAAATCAATGAATAGAATGAGGCAAACAAGGTGGTTTTGTCTAAGGGGTTGTACCCTCTAAGGGTACGCACCTATCTAGCCTATAAGACATATACACAATATGTTTGACAGATGTGCAGCGAGGGCGATTTATTTGGTATCGGGCTTGTATCTCGCCGCAAGTGTGCGATAGGGAGTGGAGAGTGATGTCAGCGTGAGGTTGAATTTCATGCCGAGGGTCTCGGCATATTTTGATGCAGAGAGGTGGATGGCTGCTGCTGTGTAGGAGATGTTGAGCCCAAGGAATTAAGTCATGATCTTGGAGGTGGTGATATCCAGATGCCAGCAAGCGACGACGTCGAGGAGAATGCGCACCGAGGTGTGTCAGCTAACGGGGGTGAATGTTAGATCGAAGTCGATGCCGTAGCATTGGTCGTAGCCTTGTACGACCCATCGTGCTTCGTAGCATTCGATGTTTCCTTTGGCGTCCATCTTGACAAGGTAGATCCATTTGTCAGATAGAATTTTTTTCCCCTTCACTATTTCGCGGTCCACCAGGACCCAGGTATTTTGACAGCAAAGCACGACGAGTTCAGCGCCCATGGCCTTACGCCATTTGGCACAATGGGGTCTGGTGAGAGCTTTACGGGGTTTCTTTGGCTTGATCATGGAGGGACCTTCGTGAATGGCTGCATGGAGACCAGAGAGGCTGGTGGAACGATTCACGCCTTCAGTTACCTCTTGCACGACCTCATCTGAATCAGCGTCGAGTTGGGGATCCGCATGAGTCTCAATGGTTCCATCTTGGTGTAGTGTGTCACGAGAGAGGTCGAGAGGGGCGTTATCTACGTCGTTGTCATCGTCGAAGTGTGTATTTTTTCCGGGGTGTTTGTCTCGTGGGTCCAGGTCCATTCGAGCAGCGGCGTCTTCGTTTTCAGAGGAGGCGAAGCTGCGTTATCCTCGTGCATAGGTGACTGCTTGATTGGTAGATCGATCTTCCCGGAACTGCTTCAGTGTGAGGCCTTTATAGAAGAGCATATCCCGGGAGGGAATGATGTTGGAGTTCTCTAGGTCCAGGATTGTCCATGCCTGGTACTCGTGTGAGATTTTGAGATGCACGCCCCAGCGAGCCCACCTTTCAAACTTTTAGGTGTTGGCCTGATGAGGTCGATACTGGACCATGCAGCCCCAGATACGCACCATGGTAGTGTCACCCGGCCTCCCTGTCCAGGCCAGGTGGGGGGGCTGGTTCCTTCGTTGGCGGTAGTGGACAGTAGGTTGTGAAGGCATACTGCGTGGTGCATTGCGTAAGGCCAGTACTGTGGGGGCAGTCAGGACTAGAGCATCATCGCTTTAACTATGGTCTGTAGTGTGCGGTTGGTCTGTTTACCGATGCCTTGCTGTGGGTGAGCGTAGGATAGGGAGAGCCTATGCTGGATCCAGAGTTCATGGAGGTGAGTCAGAAGCTCTTTACTCCATAATACCTGAGCTCCATCTGTCTACCAACATTTGACTTCCAGACTGGCGCTCGGCGAGAGCGAGCCAAGGTCAGAAGATGTTGAGAACTCCTCCTCTGTTCTGGACGTTGACTGCCCAGACGTAGCGGGTGGTAGCATCGATGAAGGTCAGGATGTACTGCTCTCCTACGTAATCCTGTCTACATTAGGACAAGGTAGTCACTGTAGACCTTGTCCATAAGTGCGTTGCGATTTGGTCAGCTAGGGAGATCTGGGAAGGGGCTGTGTGTGGGAGTGGCTTCAAGGCAGACTGTGCAAGAGCAAGGGGCTTGGCTGACTTGAAGCTCTTGTCTGTTGGAGTCTATGAGAGCTCCAGGGGCAAAGACGTTGGCTCTGAGTGAGTTGTTGAGGGTGACTCGTGAGGGGTGGCCGAGTCGCTGGTGCTAGATGTCTCTAGAGGCACGATGTCCTTGGGAACGTTGGTAGCACTCACAAGAGACGTTGTCAGGAAGTATTGATTGCTCGTCCGTATGTGCAGATGCTGTGACGGCGAGAGCGAGGAATTCTCGGTCGATGAGATCCGTGGAAATTTCTCTGGCTCTTGGGGAGCGTCTTGGTCCAACTTCACTCTTAGCTTCTTCTTTAGGGTCAGTTGCGAGATGGGGAAGATGGAGCTGTCGAGGGCCTTCGATGGTTCCGGACTCGTTGAGGTTATCTTCGCCGTTGGGCCCGATTGGGGTTGTTGTCAGAGGATGAGGGCTGCGAGGTTGGGGTGGAGGTGAGATGTGGTTGTAGTAGTGCCAGTTAAGTGGGTCTTTGTTGAAGGTTGAATCATCGTATTCGGCCCATGTTCCTGGTGCTTTGGGAGGGCAACCAAGAGGAACGAATGTGCCGTAAGCGCTTCTCCCCATTTCCACTCTGTCGTCCTCATCATCTTCTCCTCTATACCAGATGTCATGTTTGAGTCGGTATCGCCCAGTTGTTGGGTTTCAAACCCAGGGGTTTTGCTGAGTTGGTTGTCTGTTGTGCTCTTATGTTCCCCAGTCGGCTGTCGTGTCTTGTTGGTCTGTGGATTCAGTCCTACCCCATTCTTCTGAGGTCCAGGTAGCCAAGGCAGAGGCTTGCCGGTAGGAGGGTGTGCCAATCTCGACTCTGGGTTCGATGATTTGGCGTGGTGTTTCTGGCTGTTCTGCTGTTGTCCCAGCTATTTCTATTGCCGTTGCCTCTGCTGTTGCTGCTGCCTTTGTTGCTGCTGCTGCCTGTGCCGAATCTACCTCTCGGGCTGCTGATGCTACGATCATTGATGTTGTTGCTGCCTCTTCCACTTCTGGCATCTTAGGGCTGGTCCTTGCCGTGATTTCCGCCAGGGAGCATGCCCAGGTGTCCATTTCCAGGAAAATTTTTGTAGCTTGGTCCGCCTTTTCCTGTGGTGTGAGCTCTCTCCAATTGGTATGAAAAGCCATGTGTGTGACTAGTTCGCACAGGGTTGCTCGTCCAGTATCGTCGAAGGTTCCTTGTCCCACACAGGACGATGCCTAAACAGTGTCTTGCTGTGTAGGGGGGGTTCACTGTTCCTCCTAGAGGAACTATGGTGACCGCTGCAGCAAGCTCTGAGACAGTCATGCCGGCCTCTCAAGTGCGGAGTGATTCCGTTTCTCCGTCATCAAGTGTCTTGAGTCCGGTGTCAGAGATGTTGCTGGTAGAGGGTGTGGGGGTGAGGTAGGTACGGCATATGCCATCTGGACTAGGATCGTAATGGTCAATTTCAGCTGGAAAAATGTGGTGAGTGACCCATGGTCGTCCATCGGGGTGTGTCCAATTCTTATCGTCCTTCCATGCGAAGTCAAGAGGAATGAGGTCAATCAGCTTCGTGGCTGTCGGCGCTGCAGTCGGGTATGTCAAAGTCTAGAATGTAGACTTCGTTGACTCCTTGTGCCCTTTCGATATACCGCAGCTGGTTCGGAGGATGGCTGGGTGGAGTTGGTTCCTAGCAATGCAGTAGGAGATTTCTTCTCTGAGGTTCGTTGCTGATCTCGACACCGCATGACATAAGTTGGGATGTCGAGAGTACGTTGTATCAAAGGTTCTGAACGATGAACACATCATCTGGGGTGATGTGGGTCTTTGAGTTGTGGGCTTGGAGGACCATGATTCCTTTATACTTGGCCTCTAAGCACTCATTGTTGGCGACGGTCATGTAGGCAGTTGCGGGTGTCGGAACAACATCGGAGATGTATTGTTCCGAGCCAACCATGTGTTGGCCCCAACAGCTGTCCAAGTACGACACGTTCTAATTGTTCCGGTTGTTTTGTGCGATCATCGCGATCCGTGGTGTGAGGAGGTAGGGTCAAATTTTGTCGTGCAGATGATGGTTCATGGGGAAGGAATCGAACTGCTGCCGGTCGCCTCCGAGAGTAGAGTCGAGGATGTACGGTGACGGCTCAAGCATGGGAATAGGTAGGTACCATTCGTGCTCCACCTCATCATAGGTGTAGTCCCCATCTTCGATTGTTGAAGTCGGATGGAAGCACATCCAGGGTAAGATCGTCCTGGTTTGTGCGTGGCGGAGGCGCGCGCGGGCGTAGATTTGCTCTCCGTGTGAGTGCAGGTGTCCTCTTCGCCATGAATACTTGGCGATGGGTTGCATGACCATGTGTGCTGGGCTGAGACGGATGAGGGTCCATAGGTGCAAGAGGGCGCGTGACTGGTCGCTGGTCCGTGTGGGACAGGCGGCTAATGTGGCGTGGGTCCTGACGGTGAGGTTCGATGGTTCTCCTATGATAGGAGTTAGCCCATTGACTGTCGTTTGGACTAGACGTGTATAATGGTCTTGCGATGCTCCCTGCTTGGCTGCTGCAGCGCTCTGTAGAGTGTCTTAAGGTTTTGCAGCGACAACGCGTGTCGCGGCGAGGTTCCTTCTGGCCCGAGTAGAAGGGGAGCCTTTCCTTGCGCGGGGCTTTCTCTTTGTAGAGATCCATGTTCTGCAGCTCAGCCAGCAGCGTCACGCAGAGGGTCGCTTAGGATTTTTTTCCCTCTTGGCATAGTAGTGCCTCGCAGGGCCGCCATTCAGGGGTAAGTCCGGCGAGTACGATCGTCACGAACATGTCCTCAGAGATTGTATTCCCGGGTTTGATGACCTGGTCATGGATGCTTCGGCAGCGGTTGATGTAGTTGTTGGCCTTTTCTCCAAAGACCATTCTTATTTCTAATAGCTGACCGAGTAGTCGGCTCGACGACACGGAGTCCTTTGGCTGGTATAGGTTTGTCAGGTACAGCCAGGATTCGCGTGCCAGAGCGGCGAGTGTTTTGAACGATCGGATTCCGAGTTGCTCGGAAGGGGTAGGTTCCATACGAGGACGCTGTACGCCATGAGCGAATCGCTGTAGTATCGCAGTTTTGCATCTTCAGTGTCGATCGTTGATCCAAGGTAGGAGCCGTCAAAGTAGCAGAAGATTTGTGCTCTCAGCACGAGAAGCTCGAACTCGAAACTCCAAGTATAGAAATCGCGACCAACGAAAATTGAGCTATTCCTTATATTCGAGACCGCGAGAAACTTCGTTGAGGTGTTTGGAGGGCTTTGTCACTTGATCGTATGCTTACAGGGGTTGCGTATTGGAAGCGTCGATGGTGAAGAAGCCAAGAGTGGAGTCCTTCTCTGCAGAGGTTGGTTGCATTTCCGTGGTTTGGCGAGTGGTGCTCGTGCCGTCGATCTTGAGAGATTGTAGTCCATCTTCAAGAGTTGTCATTCGCTGGAGCAATATTTTGAG
The DNA here is from genome assembly GCA_027943415.1 of Closterium sp. NIES-67. NCBI lineage: Eukaryota > Viridiplantae > Streptophyta > Zygnematophyceae > Desmidiales > Closteriaceae > Closterium > Closterium sp. NIES-67. The sequence goes on along the minus strand of BQMB01002270.1, from coordinate 223,211 downwards.
GAGTCATGTGGGGACAGTCATTGTTGTCGCCAGATTCGGAGTGTTTGCTGGTGATTTGGGAGGAGGGATCCCGAGCTGAGGGCTAATCTGTGGCGGGAGCGAGTCATTGGCGCCACCATATTTGAATTTGAATCTGATCAAGATTGTCATGTGTAGAACCATGAAAAGCTATGATACCATGAAGCGATTAGACGCGTGCCGTAGGATTATCATGATTGAACATAGGGTGTGCGCTTTGCGGAAGCGTTTGATTGGTCGAGAAATCAATCAGAGTAAATGTACAATTACTTAAAAGAATTGATTATAGGAAAGAGATACAAGGTTCATATAGTGATACAAGAGAATGCAAAGGGTCTAACTAAGATGCACTTAGCAGGGATACATTCCTGAGGTTTCAGATGTGAATCAGGTAACTATGTCGAGAGAGGAGAATTGGTGATTAAGGGATTGCAGGGGTACGTTCGTGGGGTGTAAGAACTTAACCTAGCTAGGCTACAGTAGTTATACATGTTCATATATATATTCTCCTAACACATATATGAACGTCAACACACCCCCTAGCCTGGGTAGAGGCAGAGCCTAACAAGAAATAGTAATCTAGGGAAGCACTACTAGTCTGGCCTCTTGAGTGTGTAACAAAAAAGCTAAGGGCAGCACCATTAGTCTAACCATTGATACAATGGCCAAAAGGTCGGTCAGCAAGTAGCAAGTACAAAGCCGATATAGAGTAGCAAGTACAAAGCAGGTATAGCATAGATCAGGATACAAGTAAGGGAGAGGCTACTGAGACTAGACCAAGCTAAGTACAGAACCACTGATGGTCACGAGGTGCTAGTGCCTTGGTGAAGATATCAGCAGTGTTGGCCTCTGAGACCAACTGTACTACACGAGCCGGACCACGCTACTGCAACTCATGCAACAGGAAGAACCGGAGCTGGATGTGCTTCGCGCCCTCCCCTCAAATCGAGCCTCTTGACATAGGAGGATCATGGCCCTGTTATCAGCAAATAGCTAGGCTACTCACCTACAATAAGACGGCAAGCAAGAACGTCAGCCAGCGGAGCTTCTGAGCAGCCATAGCCCCAATGGACTGAGATACAGACAACTACCTAGTGGATCTCCATGAGACTGCACCAGCACAAGTAAAGTAGTAGCCCTGTGAATACCTGAGCGTCTCCAAGTCATCAGCCCACGATGCGACTGTATGTCCTGTGAGGACCACTGGCTCCCGTCCTCCCAACACAAGCCTCAGTCTTGATGTACTTGCCAGATACTGCAACACCCTCTTCGCATCCAGCCATTGCTCTGGTCGGTGCCTGCCAGTCACAACAGCGCGAGAAAGGATACTGAGAGGGTACGCTAGATCTGGTTGAGTGCACGTCATCAGGTACATGAGAAACCCCACCAGCTTTGCATATGGACCACTGGGCTCGACCGGCTCAGCCGAAACAGTTTTAGAGAGCTTGTGATCCACATGCAGAGGAGTGGGCTGTGCCGAAGAGAACCGAAGACCGAACCGCTGGAGGATCTGTTGCAACATATGGGACTGGGAGAGTGTGATCATGCGCGCGGCACGGTCAACAGAGATCTCTAAGCCCAGATAGCGCCACAGCTCTCCCAGGTCTATACAGACGTGTCGCTTGAGTAGCTCGGCTGTCACTGAGGCTAGTGCGACTCTGTCCGGAGTAGCAAAGATGAGGTCATCTACGTACACAAGTATGTAGGACAGCGTCAAACCAGTGCAGACAAAAAGCGAGGGGTGAGGAGAAGACGGGAAGAACTGCAGAGCGATGAGCGTAGTGCGAGGCGTGTCGTGCCACTCATGGGGTGCCTGAAGCAAATTGTAGATAGGGCGGCCCAGGCTCCACTGGGTCCAAGGGGGGAAGGATCTAGCGAAGCCCAGTGGGCATCTCAGGTAGATCTGCTCGTGGAGGCTGCTTTGCTGGAAGGCTGTGGAGAACTCCAGTAAGGGGAGCTCGCAGTCACGCTGCGCGGCTAGGTGGAAGAGCACCCGAAGAGTATTCATCTTTGGGGTAGGGGAGAACGTCTGGAAGAAGTCCACACACACCCGCTGATTGAAGCCTCTAGTGATGTAGCGCGCCTTGAACTTTAACGGCTCTCCAGGTGCGCGCTTCACCCTGTAGATCCACATGGCATCGACTACATTTGCCACAGAATGGGGAAATGCATCGATGTAAGTGCCTGTGGATCTATAGGATGCCATCTCTGCCTCCATGGCCTGTATCCACTGGGTAAACGAGGGTTCCGACAATGCCTCAACGTAAGAGCACATGATGGGGATGTCAAGGGCGTCCTGGTCACCCTTAGGGGATAGTAGCATGGCGCAGATATGGGATACAGCAGCAGCAAGGTAAGCTAGCTCATACTGCCCGTTCTCTAGTATGTCACTGCCAAGGGCAGGTGCACCCCTGGCGGACGGAGGATGGGCAAGGTCAGTGACCAATGCGGTAGCGTAGTCAAGGCGATGGCTCGCAACGAAGTCAGTGACATCAGCGATGACTGGGGAGGTAACGGAAGAATATGGACTAGAGGAGCACATGAACAAAGGACCATAGGGTGGACACTAGCACAAGGAGAGCCAGGACGAGCACAAGGGTGACGACGGACCCACTGGGGAAGGACGGGGGACTGGGGACAAGGAGAACGGGGGTTCAGGACAGGGGACGGAGGAGAGCAAGGGGGGAAACGAGCCGAAGAGGAGTCCGAGGGGGGGGAGACAGTGGGTCATAAACAGGGTCAGGTGGGAGGGGAGGCACAGTAGGAGGGACGGACAGACGGTCAGGGGAACCAGAGGAAAGGCCAAGGAGATGAAGGGCAGACTACGGCTGCTGCGTCTGCTGTTGCTACCGCTGCTGCTGCTGCGGCTGCGGTTGCTACTGCTGCTGCTGCTGCCCCCAACCCACGCCTGGACCCCCAGCCCCAACACCCCAAGTACTCTCCGAGCCAGCACCCCCAGGACTAGCACCCCCAGAACCAGCACCCCTAGGACTAGCATCCCAAGAACCAGCACCCCTAGAACCAGCACCCCTAGAGGCCTCAGCCTCCCGCCGCTACTGCTGCTGTGGCTGCTGCTGGTGCGGCGGCGAGGGGGGAGGCTGCTGTGGTGCCGGGGGCGCCACAGGGGCGGCAGGCGCACCCCCAGCGACGGGGCCCCCAGAGTCAGCAAACTCCTCCACGGGCCCAACCGAGGGGAACGGGTGGCGTGAGAGACACCAGACGGGGCCGGGCAAGGTAAGAGGGGTGCGGCAGGCGGGGTAGGGTCGACGAAGGGAGGACAAGGAGGTAAGGAAGGGAAGCGAGTATAGTAGGGAACCGTCTCGTTGAAGGTAACGTGAAGCGAGCGGTAGAAGTGGTGGTGTACTGGATAGTAAAACAACCTGTCAGGGGCGTCAAGCAAAAATCGGAGGAAAACCTAAGGGAGAGTGCGGGCTAAGAGCTTGTCCGCACCTGTGGCACGGACGTGAGCAAGGCTGTCCTAGACGTGGGATGCAGAGACGTCACTAGGGGACCCGGTCCAGAGGAGGGTCGGCGAAACCTGTGGGCGCAAGGAGCGCGGCCACATGTTAAGCTGGTGAGCTGCGTAGCGACCCCATTCTGCTGCAGTGAGTCTGGTAGTGTGTACGTCTGGGTGATGCCCTCCACACGGTAGAACACGCCAAGACGGCTGGAGGTGAACTTGCCACCACGGTCGGAGTGCAGATGGAGCACGGGCGCTGGGTGCAGGCAGCGAGCAGCCATGGGATGAGAGTGTCAGGCACGTCGGCCTTCCGCTCCAACGGGAAAACCGTGGTGAAGCACGTGGAATCGTTAACAATGACCAGGAGGAAGTGCTCCCTGCTGAGACCATGGACCGAGGCAAGGCTCCAGACGTCCATGTGCAGCGTCTACAGTGGTGCGGTGGTTGGAGGGAACGAGGAGGAGTGAGGAGCGGCGCGCTACCGGCCCTCGATGCACGAGGTGCACAGAGGCGCTATCGATACAGGCAAGGCTGGGAGCGACATAAGAAGACCAGTGACTGGACCGTGCTGTGACTTGTGACGGAGACACAAGAGGGCATGGTAACCTAAGTGGTGGTGCCACAGAAGGGGTGGGTGGGCGAGGGAGCGACAAGAGCAGGACGAGGCTACCGCAGTGAACGTAGCAACCGATGGGGACTCTATGTGCAATGTGAAGGGACCGGTCGTTGGGTCACGGTCAAAAGTGGCTAGACGAGTGCACGTAGTTGTGTCCGTATAGACTGCGTATCTCTCGTGGCCAGGAAAAGTGATGGTGACTCCTAGGTCCTGAATGTGACCTACACCAACTAAGTTCTTGGCAAACGTGGGGATGTACAGACCTCTGAGCGAGCCAGAGACGACATCTGGACAGGGGAGAGCGGTGGTGATGGGTGCAACTACTGTGGCTGGGGGTTCTGCTAGGGAGACCTGTATCGGTGCATGAAGCAGGGTGAGAGCAGTGTGGTCTCAAAATAAGTAGTGGGACGAGCGAGAGTACTATGTGAAGGATAGGGCCACCGTGGTAGGGGCAAGGGAGGAGCCTAGTGGACACGTAGAAGAGGCTCCTAGACTATACACAGTACTAGTATCTAGACCCCTAGGCCCCTGGGCCTCCAGAGAAAAAACGCGGGCCCCAGAGCAGTGATCGCTCCGGGGCCCAACCTCTAGGACCTCCACCGTGCCCAACACTCCCAGGACCCCACCGTGGCTGCTGTTGCTGCTGCTGCTACTGCTGCCGCGGTGTGGGGCAGGCCTGTAGCGTACCTCGAGGTCGTGGAGCCAGAAGCTAATAAGAGAAGTAATGTGGGCCTCTTGGCACTCGCAGTCTACGTGCTGGATCACCAGCTGTAGGCGGTGAGCAAGAAGCTACAGAGCGAAGGCTTGTCTGGCCGTCAACGTCCAGCCGAGGGATAGACTCCGACGACGAGGGGAGGCATCGAGGAACTCCAGAAACGAGGAGACCAGTGGGAGGCGCTAGGGGTTGCAGGAGCATGAACGATGATATCATCAGTGGAGGCTGTGGCTGGAGCGGCGGTCTGGCAGCAGGCTAGGTGCTGATGGCAGGCCGGCAGCTGGCCGACCGCGGGCGGGCCGCTGGCGAGCGGCTGGCTGGCAGCTGACGGACAGTAGTGGCAGCTAGATGCAAGCTGGAGGCAGTGGCAGCAAGTGGCCAGCAGCAGACTAGTGGCAAAGGCGCCGTTGGCGGCGAGATGGCAGGCGCTGCTGGCGGCGAGCGGACAGGCGCTGCTGGCGACGAGCTGGCAGGCGCTGCTGGCGGCTTGTTGGCAGGCGCTGCTAGCGGTGGGCTGGCAGGCGCTGCTGGTGACGAGCTGTCAGATGCTGTTGACAACAAGCTGGGAGGCGCTGCTGGTGGCGAGCTGGCAGGCGCTACTGGCGGCAGCATGCTGGTGGCAGCAGGATGCAAGCTACTGGCGGCAAGCTGGCAAGCAAGCTGGCGAGCTGGCAGCTGCGGGCAGTGAGCTGGCGCACTGGCGAGCTGGTGAGCTGGCGAGCTTGGCGAGCTGGCGGCAGCAAGTTGGCGGCGAGCTAGCAGCAGCGAGCGAGTGGTGAGCGGCTGCCAGCGGCGAGCTGGCAACGAGTGAGCTGGCGGCAAGCTGGCGGCGGCGAGGTGCTATCGAGCTGCTGGTGGCAGTGCGAGTAGCGAGTAGCGAGCGGACAGTAGGGGGAGGGGGATTACGAGCGGCTGTGGCAGGGGGCTGTGAGGAAGGGGCTGGTGCGAGCTGTAAGGGGCGGCGGCGGCAGGCTGCAGGCAGCGCGATGAGGCTAAAGGAGGGTGGGGGAAGCTAGGAGCTACCGAGGCTAGGGCGGTAGGGGAGTGCGGAGCATCTAGGGGCAAAAGCGCGATAGCTAGGGACTACCTAGCTCGATACCATGTCGAGAGAGGATAATTGGTGATAAAGGGATTGGGGTACAGGAGTATACCTAGGAGTTGTAACCTCTAAGAACTGAACCTAGCTAGGTTACAGTTGTTATACATATATATATATATATATATATTCCTGACATATATATGAACGTCAACAAACTACACACGACTCGGGTAACTGCCCATGCTGTATTGCAGGGTCGGTTAGTATGTCTTCTTGCTATCATGACGGACCCTTGGTCTTCTATCTGTTCGGTTGTCGGTCAACGACCGTTGCACTTCGTGATTCGGCACAGAAGTGGACTCGATAAGAGTACTGCTTGAGTGTTACTTCCAGGAATGTAAAAAGAAGCTCCTTATTGTAACAAGTTGGAGTGAATTGGTTTAGAGTAGCGGGAAAAAGTGTGACTAGGAAGAGAGGAGAGGAGATACAAGTACAAATATTGTCCCCTCTAAGAAATGATCTAGCTAGGCTATAATAAATATATCTAAACTAACTAGATATGGATATACATAATATATATTTGTTGACACACCCCCTAGCCTAAGTAGAGGCACAGTTTAACAAACCAGGGCAGCACTACTAGTCTGGCCTCTGGTGAAGGTAGCACGACACCTCAGGACAGCACTACTAATCCGACCACTGAGACAAGAGGCCACAAGGCCAGTCAACAAGAGTAACAAGACATGCATGCATAGCACAGCAAGTATAAGCAGGAATAGTAGGACTCATGATACAAGGAGCGGTGCTGCTACGGAGGCTAGACCAAGCTGAGTACAGAACCGTTGATGGTCACGAGACGCTAGTACCTTGGTGAAGATATCAGCGGTGTTGGCCTTTGAGGCCAACTGTACTACACAAGCCTGACCGCGCTGCTATTACTCACGCAGTAGGAAGTACCGCAGCTGGATATGCTTCGCCCTGCCCTAAAGTTGAGCCTTCTGACACAGGAGGATCATGGCCCTATTGTCAGCAAACAGGACCGGGGCATACCTATGCTGCTCACCTAAGTCTGTGAGCAAGAACGTCAGCCAGCGGAGCTCCTAAGCAGCCATGGCCCCAGCATAGATCTTTGCCTCACTGCTGGACTGAGCTACAGACGATGACCTATTGGACCTCCACGAGACTGCACTGACACCAAGACAAAAACAGTAGCCATGAGAAGACCTTAGCGTCTCCAAGTTAGCGACAGTAGCGACAAGCGCAAAGACAGACTCAGAAGGAGAAATAGGGCCAATGACAAGCGACGCAAGCAAGCGCAAGAGGACAGGACGAGCAGTGCGAGCAGCGTCAGAGGGAGGAGTAGGAGACGATGGGAGCGACGACTGGGGAGGCAACGGAAGGACTACGACTGGAGGAGTACGCGAACGAAGGACCATAGGGTGGACAGTAGCACGAGGAGAGACAGGACGAGCACTAGAGGGACGACGGACCCAGTGGGGAAGAACTGGGGACTGGGGACGAGGGGGACAGGGGGACAAGTCAGGGGACGGAGGAGAGCGCGGGGGAAAACGAGCCGGAGAGGAGTCCGGGGGAGGGAATAGCGGGCCGTAAACAGGGGCATGCACCGGAGGTGGGACCGACGGGCGGGCAGGAGAACCTGGAGCAAGACCAAGGAGACGAAGGGCAGATTGTGGCTGCTCCTGGTGCTGCTGCTGCTGCTGCTGCTGCTGCTGCTGCTGCTGCTGCTGCTGCTGTCACTGCTGGTGCTGTTGCTGCTACGGCTGCTGATCATTGTCCTCTCCAGGACCTCCAGCTACACCGCGGCTACCATTGGCAGTGACTGAAATAGCACCGCCAGGATTAGCACCCCGAGAAACAGCACTCCCAACACCAACTCCTCCAACACGAGCACTCCCAACACCAACTCCTCCAACACTAGCACCCCCAACACCAACACCTCCAACACCAGCACCCCCCAGAACCAGCAGCCCCAGAGCCCACTGCTCCCTGCTGCTGCGGCGACAGCTGCTGCTGCAGAGATAAGGGGGGGGGCTTCAGATGTGCCAGGGGTACCAAGCCTGGGGGGGGCGCCACAGGGATAGCAGGCACGCCCCCAACAGCTGAGCCCCCAGAGTCAGCCGACTCCCTTACGGGCTCAACCAAGGGGAACTGAGTGGCGTGGGAGACACCAGACTGAGCCGGGCGGGGTGGGAGGGGTGCGGCAGGCGGGGGAGGGACGAGGAAGAGAGGAGGAGGAGGCACAGGAGCATTGCGGTGCGGGAAGCGTCGGTAGAAGGGGAGCGTCTTGTCGAAGGTAACGTCACAAGAGTGGTAGAAGCAGAGGTGTGAAGCGAGGTAGAACAGCCAGTCAGGGGCGTCAAGCAAAAACCTCAGGAAGACACAAGGAAGCGTCATGGCTGAGAGCTTGTCCATGCGAGGGTCACGGACGTGAGCAAGGCTGCCCCAAACGTAAAACGCGGACGCCTCACCAGGAGACTAGATCAAGAGAAGGGTCGGCAAAACTTGTGCCCCCTAGGAGGGGGGCCACAGGTTAAGCTGGTGAGCAGCGTAGCATACGATGAACGGCCATAGAAAATGGGGTGCACCGGCATGGACCATGGAGGTGCGAGCTGATGGATATCGTGCAAATCTGGAGAGAACTAATTAGAGATTAAGTTTGACGATCTCAACAGAACATTGCGTGCAGCTCAAGTAACTTCTAGAAATGAGCTTATACGCGTTGGAAAGGTCTTAATCTCTACTTTCCAGAATGGTAAAGCACGTTCATAACCAAGATCTGAGCCGCCGATTATGACGAAATCAGTGTGAGGGGATATTCTGGTAATTTGGCTAGGCAGCCATGAATCACCTAGTAAAAAACGAGAAGGGAAGCAGTTCGATCTGGAAAAGTTCGAGTATTTGATTGTCAAACAACACCAACCCTCGCCCTGAACCAAACCCTAACACTCCCAAGTGCCACAGCTGCAACATCAAAGTGTTGTAGTGGGTATGGGGTAGTATGGGTTGGAAAGGTAACGAGATCAAACCTAGCCAACCAACCCAATTCTTTTGCCCAAATACCAATAGCCCACAGCCAGCTAGAGCAAATCACACCACAGAACACTACACATTTATCACTCCCCCTTGCTCGTGCTGGGTGTGGCTCAACACCATAGGGCAAATGCCTTCACACCACTCCCCCTTGCCCATGGGTTGGGGCCACCCAGAGCATGGAGTCCGCCAAGGAGAGGAGCACCAAGACGCCGGCATCTGCTGCGGGAACTCTGTCATCATGGGGCTGCATCCCGAGCAAGGTCATGCACACACCATGACGCTCAAATGGAAGAGACTTGGTAAGAATATCAGCAGCCTGACGGTTGGTGGGGCACCACTGCAAAATCACCTCACCCGCAGCTACCATCTCCCGAATGAAATGCCACCGGACCTGCATGTGTTTGGTGCGGCCATGCAAGCATGCATTCTGTGCAAGGGCAATGGCAGACTGATTATCCACGAACACAGGCACACCACCAGCATGATCATGGCCAAACTCCCCAAACAAACGCCTCAGCCACACACCCTCCTGAATGCACTGACACAGACTTATATACTCACTCTCAGTGGTAGAGAGTGCTACCACGGGCTGCCTCTTGCTCTGCCAAGAGATAGCTGCCCCATTCAGACAGAACACATACCCACTGTGGCTTCTGCGACTTGCGGAATCTCCAGCATAGTCAGCATCACTGAAGCCAACTAGCTGGACCTGAGACTGGGGCTGTGTTTGGAAGAAGATACCTGACTTGACACCACCTTTCAGGTACCTCAGCACTCTCTTAGCGGCCTGCAAGTGAAACATTTTAGGACAAGAGGCGACCTTAGATAGCTGTGAGACTGCAAAGGCAATTTGTGGCTGTGTGGTAGTACAAGCATACATGAGGGATCCCACAATGCTTTGGTAGAGCTTGACCAGCTCATCTCGCAGCAAGGGTTCATCCTCATAGGCATGCACATCAAAGCCTGTTGGGAGAGGAGTACGCACGGGGTTGGCCTCTGAGAGACCAAAGGACTGAAGCATGTTAAGAATGTACCTCTCTTGATGAATCAAGATACCACTCTCATCACGTTCAATTTGCATTCCCAAGTAGTACTTCACCTCCCCCAAGTCCTTCATGCGAAAACGCGAGGACAAGAACTCTTTCACTCGATCTAGCAAAGCCTTGCTAGAGCATAGGAGCAAAAGGTCATCCACATAGAGGAATAAGGAGATCCGCTCCTCATCTCTCACAAAGTGGTACAAGGCAGGGTCACACTCAGATCTCTCAAACCCAAAATCCATGAGAGCCTCATCAAATTTTAGGTACCACTGTCGTGGGGCTTGCTTTAGCCCATAAATGGACTTTTTGAGGCGACACACTCGGTGAGACCCATCATCAAAACCAGGGGGCTGCCGCATGTAAAGCTCTTCCTCCAAATCCCCATGGAGGAAGGCTGTCTTGACATCCATATGATGGATATCAAGCCCCAAAGCAGCTGAAATTCCAAGCATACCTCTCAAGGTCGCATGCTTCCCAACTGGAGAGTACACTTCTTCATAGTGTACTCCCAATTTCTGCGTGTTTCCCATCACCACCAATCTGGACTTAGGCCTCTCAATGGTACCATCAGGGTTATGCTTGTATTTCCAAACCCATTGACACCTGAGGACCTCCAAACCAGGTGGTACCACGGCTGGATCAACCAGCTCAAATGATCCATTTACCTTGTGAGACTCAAGCTCCTCATGCATAGACTCAACCCATTCGGGACGGTTCAGCGCCTCATGGACTGACCTAGGCTCATGCACCTGACCCATTAGACACACATCAAGAGCATACTCATGCCCATGCATGTCCACAAGCATGCAATCATCCAAATCAGACACAAGATGATCATGCATGCATGCAATGTGCCCCGGTGAAAACCTTTCAGGTGGCTGGGAAATTCGAGCACTGCATCGCAGAGGTGTTGCCTCTCCTTCTTCCAGCCTCCGCAGCTTCTCCTCCCAAGTCACCCTCTTCATTGGAGTCCTTGGAGTCTTGGACAGCTGCTGGTTCAACAACTGCTGCCAACTGCTTCTCGATGGAGTTGAAGGCACATGCTGCTCCGGCTGATCATCACACGCATCGGCCTGCGTGGCTGGCTGAGGGGTAGAATCTGTCTCTCGGGACTCCTCATGGTTAGGATCAGCTGGTTCTGGCTCCTCCTGCTGCTCCTCCCCTTCATCTCCAGGGTCCTCCCATGCCCCCTCAAAGATAGAAGCCGTATGAGGGTCTTGAATGGAAGTCCCACTTTGGCTTGTACCATGCTCCTTCCACCCCTTAAAATTCAGCCCCTCATGGAAAACCACATCACGGCTCTCCATCACACGCTGGTCAGCTACACTCCACAGCACCCAAGCCTTGCTCCTCTCAGAAACCCCAAGGAAGATCCCCCACTGTGCCTTAGGATCTAACTTCCTCCTTTGCTGGTCAGGTACCTTATACTGTGCCATGCACCCCCACACTCGTGCCATGGAAACATTCGGCACCTTCCCTGTCCATAAAGAGTATGGGCTCTTGCCTCCAAGCCCCTTGCTGCCCATCCTGTTCTTCACCCAGTTGGCATACTGCACTGCTGCCCCCCACCAAGTGTTATCAAGCTCGACATGGGAAAGGATGGCCCGAGCCAAATCGGTCAAGGTCCTGTTAAGCCGCTCCGCTGCCCCATTTTGCTGCGGCGTGTAAGGTACAGAGAGCTGGTGGGTAATACCCTTTTCTTCCAAGAAGGTTTGAAGTTCTTTCCCAAGGTACTCTCCACCCCGATCTGAACTTAACACCTTCACCTTGGCCCCTGACTCCCTCTCCACATAGCGTATCCACCGCCTAAACACCTTTGCCACCTCATCCTTGGTCTTCACCAAGATGACCCAGCTAAGTCGACTGAAGTCATCAAGAAAGGTGACAAAGTATCTGCTGCCCTTTTCCCGGTTAGGAGTTTGCATCGGTCCACACACATCCGTGTGCACCAGCTCAAGGGGAGTCGAGGCATGATCAGAGGAGATAGGGAATGAGGTTCTAGGCAGCTTTCCAGACGTGCAGTCGGGACATTTGCTCTGCTGCCCAGCTCCTTCCTTGACCTCCACCCCCTTCAGCTCCCCCTTCTTCACACACTCCAGCAGTTGCTGCTTCCCCGCGTGCCCCATGCGAAGGTGTAGCAACTCAGGTGACACCGTTTCCACCTGCCTCCAGCGAGTGCTACAAGCGGCTTCCTCAGAAAAAACCATATGTGCCTTGTAACAATTAGGCACACAAGCTGGAACAAGGTATAAACCCTTGTCCAGCTTTGCCTCCATCACCACAGCTTCACCCTTTCTAACAGTACACCCTCCCTCCGTGAAAGTGCATATGTATCCCTGTTTAGCCAGCTGCGAGCATGAAAGGAGGTTTGCAGCCAAACCAGGGACGTGAAGGACCCCCTTCACACCCACTAGCTCCCCCTCCTTCCCCTTAATGGTGATCGTGCCGATGCCAATTGCTTGCAGCAAATCTCCGCTCCCAACAATCACGTTCCTCGAATTTGGTGGGAGAGGATGGTAGGAGGTGAAGAGATCACGGCGAGGAAGCATCCCAGATGTTGCTCCAGAGTCTAGAACCAGGAAGTTGGGATCAGCCAATGCACGACCAGCGAGAGCTGCATCCTGCCCTAGCATGAGAAACGAGAAACCATCATCGGAGGAGTCGTCTTGGCCCTTCCCCTTCTCATCCTTAGCAGCTGCGGCCGTTGCTCCCTTGCTGCCCTTCTTATTCCAGAGCCCCTTCTTCATCCTTTTCTCCACCCAATCAGGTTTGGTCACTGGTGGGGCCTCTCCAGAGTAGCCGTGAGGCTTCCATCCCTCAGGCCTACTCCAGCAACTCTTCCAAGAGTGTTTTTTGTTGCATCCGGGCACAAGGCATTTGTCCAACTCTTTCTTCTTCCCCCCACCTCCTTGCTGTTGATAGCCTTTCCTGAAGGAAGCTTTATCTGCTGCACCCATGCCTCCTTGTAGACCTCTTCCAGCATCAACCTTGCGAGCCTCATCAGAAATTAGAACCTCCCAAATCCACACCTTGGTCCATTTCTGTTGCTCGAGGTGAAGGTACTGTAGTAATGCCTCATTAGCCGCTTGATCCAACCCTTGGAGCGCAGTATAGATGATCTCCTTCTCATCTACCGTGTAATCCAGCTCCTCCAAAGCCCGCACATTCTCATCCACCCTCTGGAGATACTGAACCATGGTCTCCCCCTCCCCATAGTTCCGCTCCATGGTGTAAAACCGCTTCCGCCAAGTAAGCACGCTTAGAAGCCGTTTCTGCAAGTGCCTATCTTGTACTCTTTTCCAAGCTGCAGCCGCTGCACCTTCCTTCCCCTTCAGGTCAATCAGCATCTTAAGAAGCTCAAGTTGCCCCTCCAAAGCCCAACACAGGTACTGAAAAGCCTGGCGATCCTTCCGATCCCATGCTTCTTGAGCTTTGAGCAACTCCTCGCTACTTGGTTGCGACCTTCCGGTTCGAGTTGCAGCAGTTCCTCCTTCCTTCACCCCACTCAACGACGCTCCCCCAGCCCCGGATCCCACTTGGCTGGTTGCTCCAGTAGACGCCTCCCCAGAGTCAGCTCGTGGTCGCTTCTCCGATCCATCCAACACACTTTCTAGGTCCTTAATACCTAGCCATAGTGTGAACTGGAACCTCCATAGCGAAAAGTCCGAGCCGGTAAACCTAGGAGGGCCATCCAACTTTTGGGCCATGTCAAACCCTAGATCTTGAGCACTTCAAGCCTCTCTAGATCTCTTCCAATGGAGGAAAGAACGTCCTCTAACCGTGGCTCTGATACCACTGATGGATATCGTGCAAATCTGGAGAGAACTAATTAGAGATTAAGTTTGACGATCTCAACAGAACATTGCGTGCAGCTCAAGTAACTTCTAGAAATGAGCTTATACGCGTTGGAAAGGTCTTAATCTCTACTTTCCAGAATGGTAAAGCACGTTCATAACCAAGATCTGAGCCGCCGATTATGACGAAATCAGTGTGAGGGGATATTCTGGTAATTTGGCTAGGCAGCCATGAATCACCTAGTAAAAAACGAGAAGGGAAGCAGTTCGATCTGGAAAAGTTCGAGTATTTGATTGTCAAACAACACCAACCCTCGCCCTGAACCAAACCCTAACACTCCCAAGTGCCACAGCTGCAACATCAAAGTGTTGTAGTGGGTATGGGGTAGTATGGGTTGGAAAGGTAACGAGATCAAACCTAGCCAACCAACCCAATTCTTTTGCCCAAATACCAATAGCCCACAGCCAGCTAGAGCAAATCACACCACAGAACACTACACATGCGTAGCAGAGGAAGAACGGCGTCTGTCCAGTAGCCGCATGCGTAGCATTGTTGTAAGCAAACTCTAGTACGGGCAGGTGCAAGTCCCATTTGGAGATCTCGTCCTTGCAGGCTGCTCGGAGGAGTTGCTCAACAATTTGGTTGAGGCGCTCGGTCTGTCCGTCTGTCTGCGGATGGTATGCGGATGACATGGCGAGTTTGGTCCCGAGAAGAGACATAAGTTCCTTCCAGAACTTGCTGGTGAACTTGGGGTCTCGGTCGGAAATGAGTGTGGTTGGGATGTCATGCTGTGAGATGATGTGACGAACGAAGAGCTGTGCTGTCTCCTCGGTGCGTGCCGTCGTGTGTGTCGGGATGAAGTGTCCCATTTTGGAGAACTTGTCAATGACGACAAGGATTGCGTCATAACTGCTGGTGGTAGGTGGTAACCCGGTGATGAAGTCTAGGCTGACCACTTGCCATGGCTGTTCTGGGACAGGAAGAGGCTGCAGTAGTCCCGCCTTTTTCTGCTTGCTGCTCTTCATCCGCTGACATGTATCACACGAGGTGACGAATTTCTGGACGTCGTCTGCCATATGGGGCCAGTAGTAGTGCTTGGCGATACCGGTGAGCGTTTTGTTGCTACCGAAGTGTCCGGCGTACAGGACGTCGTGGTATTCTTGGAGTAGTAACTGGCGCAAAGGAGGGTAATTGGGTACCCAGATTTTTGTTGATCCTTTCCGGTACGCGATGTCACTGTCCCACTGTAGCAGATGTTGCTTTTCTGCCAAGGGAATTTCGGGGTCGATGGCGTACACGTGTGTGAAGAGTCCCTTGAGTAGTGGATTCATCCCTTCAATCTGAATGGTGGCAACGTGTGCAGGCCGGCTAAGAGCGTCTGCTTTGTTGTTGTGGCCGGGCTTGTACACGATGTCGTAGTGGAAGTGTGTCTCGAGGAAGTCGATCCACCGGACCTGCCGCCTGGAAAGATTGGGTTGTGTCTTCAAGTATTTCAGGCTGCAGTGGTCGGTGTAGACGGTTGTTCTTCGTCCTTCGAGATAACATCTCCACGCTTTAAAGGCGATGACGATGGCAAGGGCCTCTTTGTCGTGTATCGGGTAGTTTAGTTCTGCTCCGTGTAGTTTCTTGCTGAGGTAGGCGATTGGTTGCAGTCCATTCCCCTGGTCCTGCATTAAAACTGCCCCCACTGCCTGATCGCTGGCGTCAGCTTCGATGACGTAGTCGCGTTCGGGATCTGGCAGGATGAGTACCGGTGCGGATGTGAGTGCTTGTTTCAGCTGCTCCACGGCTTCCTGGTGCTTTGGTTCCCATTTATAGGGCGTGTTCTTCTTCAGCAGATTCATGAGTGGTGCTGCGATTCTCGCATATTGTGGCACGAACCTGTTGTAGTAATTAGCGAAGCCTAGGAACTGCTGCAACTCCTTCACGTTCTCGGGTGTCTTCCACGTGCGTACGGCCTCGATTTTCTTGGGGTCGACGTGAACTCCTTGAGCGCTCACCATGTGTCCTAGGAATTGGACCTTTTCAAGGGCGAATTCGCTCTTGGACAATTTGACGTAGAATCGCTCCCGTCGAAGAATTTCGAAGACGCGTCGCAGGTGTTCGACGTGCTGCTTCATGTCGCGCGAGTAGATGAGTATGTCATCCAGGTAGACCACCACACATTCATCCAGAAGTGGTCGTAGAATGTGGTTCATTTCGGCTTGGAACGTTGCCGGCGCGTTGGTGAGTCCGAACGGCATTACCAAATACTCGTACGATCCATACCGAGTTCGGAAAGCTGTTTTGTGGATAGAGTTGTCCGCCATGCGTATCTGCCAGTATCCGGACCGCAGATCCAGTTTCGAAAATACCGTAGCTCCCCGAAGCTGGTCAAGCAGGTCATCGATTCGCGGTATCGGATATTTATTTTTTATGGTCTGCTTCTTAAGACCTCGGTAGTCGATGCACATGCGCAGGCTTCCGTCCGGTTTCGGTGAAAAGAGTACTGGGGCACCGTATGGCGAAGTGGATGGCCGGATGAGTCCTTTGGCTAGGAGATACTCGATCTGTTTTTTCATGTCAGTCTGCTCCGTAGGGCTGAGCCGGTATGGTGCTCGGAAGGTCGGCTTCGAACCCGGTTCCTCCACGATCTCGTGTTGGTGCGTTCGGTGTGGCGGTAGCTCGTTCGGAAGATCGTCAGGAATAATGTCTTGGAACTCCTTAAGTAATTCCTTGATTTTTTCTGGAGTTTCCGAGGCTTTCTCTCCGTCATTCTCCACCTTTGTTGCTATCGCCAGGAACCCGGTGTCGGTCCGCTTCACGTCCTTCTCGAATCGTGCGAGTGTCTCCACTGGGATATCTCCTGTATCGTCCCAGTTGGGTAGCTGTACTCTCCGTCCATTGTTGTAGATGCTTGCGGTGCGGTTCACCCAGTTGATCTCGGGGTTGAATCTTTTTAGGAAGTCTCACCCAAAGATCATGTCAAGCCCTTTGATGTTGGTGATGGGGAGTGCAGGTCTCCAGCGCAGTGGTCCGATTTGTAGGTGTAGCACTGCTTCGCCGTATACTGGTAACTTCCTGCCGTCCACCATCGTTGCAGAGAATCCTGAAGGCTTGTACTCTTCCCGTAGTCGGTCGATTACTGCCTTGTTGCAGACGGTGTGTGACGCTCCGCTGTCCATGAGTGCTTGGAGGCGTCGTCCTTTGCAGATGACCTCGAGCACGAGGGGCTGTCGTTGCTCGGAGTACCCAAAGATAGTTTCATTGACTGGGTCATAGGGTACATCCCAATACTCCGTACACACCTGTGTGTTGCTATCTACTCCTGAGCTGGCAGCTGGCCGAGGCTGCTTGGAGAACGGCTCTTCTCCAGGGCCCGGAGTTTCCTTGACGACTGTGCGCATCACTGATGCCAAAGAACTGGATGCATCCGTAGGAGGAGTTCGGGGTTTGTGCAGCTTCTTGTAGACCCCCAGCTTCCTCTTGAGCTGCTTCAGCTCCACCGACGTCTTCCCTGGGGAACGGGTAGTCGTTGTGGGCTGGTGTCGGGAGTGGACGTTGACTCCGTGGAAAGGTCGGCTTCTTTCCACACTCCTTAATTTTTTCCCCAAGTTGTCCGGTACCGGTATAATCTCCACAGCTGTCTGCTTCTTTTGGAGTCCCTCCCGAAATTTCTCCAAGGCTCTAGCCCCTCGAACATCATAAGTTTTCATTAAAGCATCTTTATAAGATAACTTTAACGAATTCTTATAATTTCTTGGGTCTTCAAGGAGTTTCCCTGTCTCGGCAAAGTCTTTTTTCGCGGAGTCGTATTTTTCCTCTGCGATTTTCCCTGGCGAGGACCGGTCGTGGGGTGGAGATTTTTCCCCATCATTTCCTTCTTCTCGCGTCGAATCAGCTTCGTCGAAGTTGATTTTTTCCGGAATCCAGCGGCCGTTTTCGGATCTTTTTATTTTCGCCAACTAGATCCGCAATCACTGGCGACTCCCGTTTTTTTACTTCTGATTGGCTGAAGGAATTCCGCCACTATTGCGTGCCCGATACTTTGCGCGTGCGGTCTTCATTTTGTTGCAGTCGAAGATTCGATGACCCGGCACCCCGCAAAAATCACACGTGTAGTTGGTGTTTTTCGGACGTGGCCGCCCCTCGAATCTGTCGACTTCCATCTGGTCGGCGAACGTGGGGTGAGCCGAGCGGTCGCCCTGTCGCGTACTGCCGACGTGCGTCCGTCGTGTTCCGGCGTTGACCATGTCGAAGCGCTCCGCTGCCGAAACGACGTCACTGTAGCTCGCGTAGTTTGACGCTGCGACTTGTCGTTTGACTTCGGTCTTCAGCCCGGCGAGGTACGATTGTACTTTTTCCCCTTCGGTCAGGTCGGGAATGCGGTTATAAAATTCCTCCATCTGCTGCGTGTATTGCGCTACACTCCCGAACTTTCGGTGTCGATGCATTTTTTCCCGGGCAAGGAAACTGGAATTTATCGGCTCGAAGCGTTTCAGCAGGTCGGTGCGGAACTGCTGCCACGTGGCTTCACCGTGGATGAAAGTACTGTTGCCGCCAATCCACTCGAGTGCCGGCCCTCGCATCAGTGTCGCCGCGAGTCGTACACGTTGTCCGTCCCAGACTGGCGAGCTCCATCCGACGGCTGCGAAGTAGATCTCCATCCCAGCGATCCATCTGCGGGCGTCGGAGTTTCGATCGCTCGGATCGAACGGCTCAGGTGGGCGCGGTTTCGGAGCCTCGAGAAACTGGTGCGACTGCTGCGTCGTCGCCGTTGTCGTCTCATGCTGCGCTCCGGCGAGTCGAGTTACTCGCTCGAACTGGTTTCGCCACGCTTCGCGATCCGCTCGCATTTCCTCCTGAAGGGCTGCGATGCGCGCGAAGAGCTGCTGGGTAACCTCGGCGTTGTCGAAGGTTGCCATCCTGTTCAAAACACGCACGGAGGGGGTAATTCGAAAATCGCGGAGCTGGTGCTTACCAGAATTGGCGTCGAATTGGTCGCCCCCGGCGGTTTTTCGAGGCAGGATCTATTCCAAGCCTATGCGGTACAAATGGCTTGGAGAGCATTGGGGAGCATAAGTATGTTGCACTGGAGTGACCCTTTTCTTCACCAGACCTCAACCTGGATATTCTTCCCGAACATTCGCAACTTCTTCGACTACTGCACCATGATGAGACATGCAGCTCCTAGCGTGATTCTAATAGTGCAAGGATGAATAATCAACCGTGCTACGTCACCCTCAGTTTCATGGCATATACACTATTTTTTGCCGCTCTGTTCGTGGTTTTACCCTACAGCGGTACGACGAAGATGACCCATGATAAGATGGAACTAATCGGCTAATGGCATCTTTGGTCATACCTCAGTGTGGCTAGTCTTATACATAACATTCAAACAGAAATCATGCAAAAAAAACTTCCAGACACTCAAATCCCTCGCGGTTTTCCTAGTGCTCACCCCCTTATGCAAAAGGGAGGGTCCAGGAAGAGTGCGAGAAGATCTCTGCAATGGTTTGCACTAACCTCGTAGATAACATGCCTAGGAGGGTGCGGGTGGTGATCAAGGCCAAGGGTCGGTGTTCTAGGTACTAGAAACATGTTCGGAAGTTTACGCTTTGTCCCGGGAAAAAACTGTCCGGATGACCCCCTTGTATAACTTTTGGCACTAAGTTAGATGCAGTGTACTACTATGGACGTAAGTGCTGTGAACACATCCACTATGTGCCCCTCCAAAAGCGTACCACCATTAAACATTAAGACTTTATGTACCGTGGTCAAAAAGCCTAAAAAACCTAATTAATGCCAAACATCCGGACAGTTTTTTCCGTCACTGTAGAATCACTCTGCGTATAGCCACGCGAAGCTATTGGCTTTAAGGGATTACGGCAGGATGACGCTAGATATAGCGCACCAGTACATCCCAAGCCTGGTCGGTGATATAACTATAATAGCAGGATAAACCAAAGGTGAATGGAAAATGGAGAAGAGGAAACCAAATGAGATGAGATAAAAAGAGAAATGAAAATAGGAAAAAGAGACAAGTGGTGTAACGGGGTCGTACTCTCACACCGGCAGTGTGTACGTTTAACGGATGCTCTTCGCACTACAAAACTGTCATACAGTGCTAGAGGCGAACTTACCACCACGGTCAAAGTGTAAGCGACCTACAGGCAGGCGGTGGTGGGTGCAAATAGCATGAAGCCATGGGAGGAGAACAATAGGCACGTCGGCCTTCCTCTCCAACAGGAACATTATGGTGAAGCTAGAGAAGTCGTCAAAGACAACGAGGAAGTAGCGCTCCCGGCAAGACCATGGACCGGGGCAGGGCCTCAGACGTCCATGTGCAGTGTCTGTAGCGGTGCTGTGGTAGGAGGAAACGAGGAGGATTGAGGGGCGGTGTGCTGCCGGCCCTCGACGCAGGAGGTGCACAGTGGCGCTACAGACGTAGGAAGGGCGGGGAGCGACGCAGGGAGACCCGTAACTAGACCGTGCTAGGATATGTGCCTAAGACGCGGGAGTGCAGGGTGACCTAAGCGGTGGTACCATAGAAGGGTCGGGTGGGCTAGTGAGCGACAGGAGCAGGACGCGGCGACCTTGGCAGACGCAGCAGCCGGCGGGGACTCAGTGTGCATTGTAAAGCGACCTAACCCTGGGCTACGCTCAAAAGTGGCTAAGTGGGGACCGGTGGCTGTGTTTGTGCAACCGGCGTGTCTCTCGCGTCCAGGGAACATAGTGGTGACGCCTCGATCCTGGAGGTTACCGACACCTTCTAGGTTCCTGGCAAATGAGGGGATGTGCAGACTGGCGTTGGAGCCGAAAGGAACAGCTGGATAGGGGAGAGTGGTGGTGCTACGCGTGACAACTGTGACGGAAGAGTCTGCTAGTGCGACGCGGACAGGTGCAAGAAGTGGGGTGAGAGCAGTACTGCCTCTAAAGAAGCAACAAGACGCACCAGAGTCTATGTCAAAGGAGAGGGCCGACAGGGCAGGACCCAGTAAAGAGTCTCTAGCTGATCCTATGACTGACGCAGCAGGGAAGTCTACACCTGACGCAGCAGTGAATTCCACGCCTGACGCAGAAGGGGATCCTAGACTACACATAGCAATGGCTCCTAGGCTATAAACAGCAGGATAATAAGCACCAGCAACAGTAGAAGCATCAGAATACGGAGAATACAGGGCCAGATCGATCTGAATCATATCCATATCAAAGATAGGAACCCCACGATGAAGCAAGGCATGCCAGGGGGGTACCTGCACCAACAGGCCAAAGTGACGGCGGTAGAGGTCGTCCAGGCGGCGGAGCAGCGAGCGGTGGTGTGCCCCGCGCGCCCGCACACCTGGCCCGTCTGTGGGCCGGTCAATAACTGGTACGTGCAGGTCACCGTGCCTCCAGAACCACCAGCACCCTGAATCACAAAAGAGACACACGACCTTTAGGGCACCGACTGCCCTAGATCCCAACCCCCACGGCCTCAACCACGACCACCACCCCTAGGGCCCGCCAGCCCCCATGGCTGCTGCTGCTGCGCAGTCTTCGACTCCGACTGACCACCCTCTCCGTCCGCACGCGCACCCCCTCCACCCGCTGCACCCGACCCCCTAGGACCCCTGCCCCCCTTGCACTTGACCTTGCCGCCAGAGGAGCGGCCGGGGGCAGAGGCAGCCGCTGCAGTCTCAGCTACGGAGGCGGAGGCAGGAGGGACAGTCACTAGGGAAGGAGCGCTGCCCCGAAAGATAGGGACTGCCGGCGCGCCAGTGGAACCAGCGATGGCACGGAGGCGGTCCACAACCTCAGTCAGGGAGGTGGACAAGAGGTCAAGGGTGAGCTCAAAGGGGTGATGAGCAAGGAGCGTGTCAAGGGTAGGGGCTAGGCGGTCGAGGAGGCGGGTGACAAGGAAGTAGACAGTGGCGAAGAGTGGGGGCGGGGCGAGTGCTAGGTGGGCTTCAGTACAGGCCGCACGCCACGAGCCAAGAGGGAGTGCTGGTGCTCGACCAAGTCGGCTACAGTGGTGAAGGACGTCAAGTCAGGGTGGAAGAAAGGGAGGAGACGACCAAGAGTGGCAGATGACAGGGTGGAGTACCTAGCAAGGATAGCCAGCCATAGGGCGCAGGCTGACGCAACTCCCACAAAGTGGGAGTGCTCGTCAACCGGCAGACACCTGCGGATGGCGACACGAGCAGTGGCGTTACGGGATGCCCAGTCAGAGTAGGCAGTACTAGCAGTAGCGTGCACAGCTTGCTGCGCAGACGCCGCGTCAGCAGCAAGAGCGCCCGTGCGGTGGATAGCAGGGAGCTCACCAGAGACGTGGGCGTCCAAGGATTCGTCATCGACGCGCTGACTCGTGAGCTGTAGGAGAATTGCTTCCTGCCACGCGGCGAAACTGACTGCCCGCCCCTCCCCATCCAAGCGCAGAACGAAGACGCTGGGCGATGCCATGCCGGAAGCTGCGGCCGTGAAGACAGAGGCGGCAGAAGCAGGAACAGCGGGGGCAGCTGCTACAGGGGCAGCAGGAACAGGGTCTGCAGTGGGAGTCCGTGGCAGCGGCGGCTGCTAGCTAGCAGCGGGGTGGCGACGGCGGCGGGCCAGCAGTGAGCTGGCTAGCGGAGGCGGCTGCACGGCTACGGGCTAGCCGCGGCAGTGGTGGCAGCAGCGGCTGCAGTGGCAATGGCTGCTGGCAGCAAGAGCAGCCGCAGTGGCAGCTGCAGCGGGAGAGAGACGGCGGCAACAGTTGCTGCAGTGGCAGTGGCAGCTGCAGGAGGCAGTGCGGCAGCTGCACGGGCAGCGGCGGCAGAGATGGCTGTAAGGGCAGCTGCGGCAGCAGCAGCTGCATGGGCAGCGGCAGCAGCGGCAGCTGCAAGGGCAGCGGTGGCAGTGGCGGCTGCAAGGGCAGTGGCGGCAGCGGCTGCTGCAGCGGCGGCAGTGGCGGCTGCAAGGGCAGCGGCGGCTGCAAGGGAAGCGGCGGCAGTGGCTGCTGCAAGGGCAGCAGTGGCAGTGGTGGCTGCAAGGGCAGAAGCTGCAGTGGCAGTGGCGGCAGCGGCAGTGGCAGCGGCGGCAGCGGCAGCGGCGGCAGTGGCGGCTGCAAAGGGCAGCGGCGGCATTAGCGGCTGCAAGGGCAGCGGCAGAAGTGGCGCTGCAAGGGTAGCAGCTGCAGCGGCAGCTGAAAGGGCAGCAGTGGCAGCGGTGGCTGCAAGGGCAGCGAGGTAGCGGCGGCTGCGAGGGAAGCAGTGGCAGCGGCAGTTGCAAGGGCAGCGGCGGCAGTGGTGGCTGCAAGGGCAGCAGCTGCAGCGGCAGTGGCAGCAGCGGCAGCGGCAGCGGCAGCGGCGGCAGCGCAGGTTGCTGCAGCAGCAGTGACGGCAGCGGCAGTGGCTGCAGTGGCGGCAGCGCGGCGGTAGCGGTGGCTGCAAGGGCAGCAGCTGCAGCGGCAGTGGCGGCGGATGCAGCGGCGGCAGCGCAGGTTGCTGCAGCGGCAGTGGCGGCAGCAGCAGTGGCTGCAGTGGCAGTGGCGGCTGTGGCCGTAGCAGTGGCTGCAGTGGCAGCGGCGGCTCCAGTAGTGGTAGTGACTGCAGCGGTTGCGGCAGTGGCAGGCGGCAGAGGCAGCTGCAGCAGTAGCGGCGGCTGGCTGTGGCTGCAGTGGCAGTGGCTGGTGCAGCAGCGAGCTGGCCAGGGACGAGCTGGCAGGCGCTGCTGGCGAGTAGCTGGCAGCAGGTGCTGGCGGCGAGCTGGCGGACGCTGCTGGCGGCTAGCTCGCTAACGTGCTGGCTGGCGAGCTGGCGAGCTAGCTTGCTAACGTGCTGGCTAGCTGGCTGGCGCGTTGGCTGGCGTGCTGGCTAGCGCGCTGGCGGGCGTGCTCGCTAGCTTGTTGGCCGGCGCGTTGGCTGGCGCGTCGGCTAGCGTGCTGGCTGGCGTGCTGGCAAGCGTGCTGGTTAGCGTGCTGGCTAATGTGCTGGCTGGCTCGCCGGCCTCCTGGCTGCCGTACGAAACAGCGCAAACGCTAGGGGGAGGGCGTCGAGGCTACAGTGCGTTGGAGGGCAGGTGCACGAAATTCATAGAGTTGCACACGCGCGAAAAAAAAAAAAAACAAAACAAAAAAAAAAACAAAAAAAAAAACTACAGTAACGGCGGAAGCGTGAGTAACAGCGGAAGCGTGAGTAACAGCAGAAGCGTGAGTAACAGCAAAAGAAGAAAAATCTAACCTAGCTCAATACCATGTTAGAGTTCTTAGAAACTTAGGACTCAAGGTTCTTAAACTTAGGAGGCTAGGTTGGCTAGGATACTAGGAAGAAGGCCGCCATGGAATAGCGTGAGGAAAACGGATCTAGGTGTCAGAAACCCAGCCACTAACCACTGGGTTAAAAGGGCTTGTTAATAGCGGGTTAGTGCGCCCATAGCCCCCCAGGCTCTGCACCTGTGGCCCTTCCCCGAGGATCTCAAGGGCAACCCCAGCGGGTCACTCAACACTAGGAAGGGAGAGAATGTCGAGAAGAAAAGGGGTTTGATTAGGAAGAGAGAGGAGTACAAGAAGGGGTTTGTACCCTCTACAGAAAGGTTCAGTAACAACCTACCAAGCCTATATTAAATTATAACTTATATAATTTTAACAAGAGTAGCAGGAAAAAGTGTGACTAGGAAGAGGGGAGGGGAGATACAAGTACAAATATTGTCCCCTCTAAGAACTGATCTAGCTAGGCTATAAAAAACATACCTATCAAACTTACTAGAAGGACAAAAAGTGTCAGAAACTAGCTCAGCTAGGAAGCCATAGAATGGCACAAGGTTTAGCTAGGAGCTAGGAGGAGCCATGAGAATGGCGAGAGGTTTTAGGTGCTAGGAAAGTTGAGGAGAGAAAAGATGTTGGATTAGAAGAGAGGGGAGTACAAGGAGGGGTTTGTACCCCCTACAGAAAGGTTCAGTAACAACCTACCAAGCCTATATAAATTATAACTTATATAATTTTAACACACCCCCTAGGCTTGGTAGTCACACACCCACACACACCCACACCCCCTAACCTAGCACCCCCATTCCAGCCACAGTGACAGCGACTCTAGGTCGGTCGACCCCACGGCGCGTGAGGCGGCGACGTCGACCGCAGGGGCTGCGGCGGCGACGGCGGCAGCGGCGGCAGTGTCGACAGCGGCGGCGGCGGCGGCGTGCGGCTGCGTGGCCCCGACGCAAGCGGCGACAGCGGCGGCGGCGGCGGCTTCGACAACAGCGGCAGCGGCGGCGGCACCCGCACCTCTCGGTGACGTGGCCTGGCCCCGCGACTGTGGGACGGCCGGCGGGAGTCAGCCATCGTCTGCGGAATGGAAGAGGGCGCAGGGGAAGGAGGGGGGGTGGGGGGGGGGGGCGGCGCCACAGGCTGACATGCGGGCGGCCGGTCTAGCGGCGCCACAAGCGTCACGCGGCCGGCTGCAGCCCGACGACGCCGTCATGGAGCGGCGTCGATGCCGCAGCGGGGCGTCGACGCTGCGACGGCAGCACGACGTCGCTGGTACGCCGACTGCGCGCTGTCGCGTAGACGCCGCGGCAGCGTGACGGCGCCGTCACGTCGCGACAGCAACTTGACGCGACGGCGGAGCTGCGGCACGACGGCGCGGCCACAGCAGCTGGACGCGGGCGCCATGGACGTCGACAGCGGCGCCGCGGCACGACGACGCGGCCACAGCAGCTTGACGCGGCCGCCATGGCAGCGCGAGATAGAGAGAGAAACGAGCACGCAGCGGAAACGCGAGGAGCAGGCCCACACGGAACGAACTGCTCTAATACCATGTCAGAAACTAGCTTAGCTAGGAAGCCATAGAATGGCACAAGGTTTAGCTAGGAGCTAGGAGGAGCCATGAGAATGGCGAGAGGTTTTAGGTGCTAGGAAAGTTGAGGAGAGAAAAGATGTTGGATTAGAAGAGAGGGGAGTACAAGGAGGGGTTTGTACCCCCTACAGAAAGGTTCAGTAACAACCTACCAAGCCTATATAAATTATAACTTATATAATTTTAACAAAAAGAACCACTAGAGTACTAGTTAACATAAAACAATAAGGGAGCATTAAAAATGCTCCTACCAGCCTTTGGGTTAGGCACACACAGATGCAAATATAGTCACCACATTTCATGACCCAACACGCCCACTACAAAGAACACCTAAGCCCCACCGCACTGCACCAACCACACCAAAGAACACCTACACCGCATCGTACCGCACTGCACTGCACCACCAACCACACCAAAGAACACCTACAGAAAGCATTGCAGACACTACAGCACCAGAGAAAGGTGCAGTACAGTAATTGCTACACACAGCCCCCCCACCAAGATGTTACACAGATGCTGCACTGCCGACAGCGTTCCACACAAGCTGCACCAACCAACTAAAAAAAGCATCGCAAGCACTACACAGGTGCAATAGAGCAGATAACGCACCCATATAGCGCTCCTCACCCCATCACCAATATCTTAGATCCTTTCCCACCCCACTGCCAATATCTTGTCAAGCACGGACACTCCCCCATCCAAAAACTACCTAATGCTGAGTCCAGAAAACCTAAAGGCAGTAATGGTTGCAGAAAGGGATACACTAGAGCAGTACCAGAGAGGATGGGGGGGTGGGGAGGAAGCAAGGGGGGAAGGTGTGAGAAGGAGAAGAGAAGGGGAGGATGGGATGGGGCAGGAAGGAGAGAAGGAGAGGGTGTGGGAGAGAAGGGGGCGACAAGAACACGAGGGGAGGAAGGGGGAATGGAGAAGCATGTGATCAACCACACCTGATGGTTGATCACAACTGATGCCACCACACACAGTGATCAACCTCTCACCTCCCCTCCCTTTCCCTACCCTCTGCTCCCTTCCCTCCCCTTCCCTTCTCCCCTCTCCCCTCTCCCCTCTCCCTCCCCCCTCAACATACGCCCCAACCTCTCTCTAGAGCGATCGCCGCCCCAGCCATCGCAGGCCCTTCATTGCTATCAGAGAATTAGCATCCGGAATAAAGCCACCACCACCACCACTGCCGCTGCCACCACTACTTCCACTCACCCCACCACCACCACTGCCACCCACACCCCCTCCCCCAACCCGCCCATGCTTCCAAGCCGGCCCCATCATCAGCACCCCTCGCTTCCCCCTCCTCATCTTCTCCACCTCTGACAAATCACCCATGATCTCCTCTACAAGCTGCTCCATTATCATCTCTTCGAGCGAAAACACCAATGCGAGGCCCTCCCCACTCACATCCGCCCACTTATCAAGCCCTCTAGCCATGTCCCTCCTAGCAGCATCGTCCAAGATGTCATAAACCTCGTCGGACGCCGGGACCGGCCAGTCGTGCACCTCCTCCCAAACCTCCAGCAGCAAAGCCTGGCCCTCAGGCCTGGGCCGAACCAGCGGCACCTGCTGAACCGCCTCCAGCCACGGGGAAGCCTCTAGAAACGGCCGGAGCCGCCTCCCTAGAGCCTCGTTTACAGCATCAAAGAGCAGCCGGCGTTGCCGACGCTCCTCCTGCCGGCGTGCCTGGTCTGCTGCCAGCCAAGCAGGGTCCTCTGGGTGAACCCCCAGGGGAGGCGTGGGGGAGGGGCAGGAGAGGGTGATCCCGAGCTCGAGTTGCTCGAAGACGGGAGGTGGGATGGGCAGGTGCAGGGAGTGGATTGGCGGGTACGGCAGGTTCTGCTTGTACTGCTGCTGCTGATACTGCTGCTGCTGCTGGTACTGGTACTGAATCTGCTCCTGCTGCTGCTGCTGCTGCTGCTGCTGCTGCTGGGGGTGCAGGCCAACAAAGCCTGACACGACCAGAATATGGCGGAGGTACTCGAGGTCCTGCTCCATGCCCTCGATGTCCCCCAGGCACTCCATCAGCCCGGGGTCCGTGAGCAGGTCCATGGGGTCCACGGCGTCCACGGGGGACGTGGGAGTGAGGGGGGCCAGGGGGGGGGTCATGGGGTCTGCTGCTGGCGGCTGTATGGTTTTGGCTTGGGAGGTGGGCGCAGGGGGAGGAAGAGCAGGAGCAGGGGTGGCTGCTGCTGCTGCCGCTGCTGCTGCTGCAGCGCTGGCAGCAGCAAGAGAAGCCATGCTGCTGCCGCTGCTGCTGCTGCTGGCCTGCGGTGCAACAACGCTGGCCCTGCTGGCCCCCACGCCTGGCTGCTGCCGCTGGTGATGCTGCTGGTGCTGCTGCGCGTGCAGCATACCAGCAACCCCAGCAGGCGGCATCTGCTCGGGCTTGCGGGCAGGGGGAGTCGACAGGGCGGCCTTGGGACCACCACCAGATGCACTAGAGGCAACAGAGGCGACAGAGGTACCAGAGGAACCAGAGGCTACAGTGCGCCGGGGGGTGTCAGCAAGCCCCGGAACCACAGCAGCAACAGCGGCTGTAGCGGCTGTAGCAGCCGCAGCAGCAGCCACAGCAGCAGCCGTTGCAGCAGCCATGGCAGCACCTTTGGCAGACACAGCAGCAGCAGCAGCAGCCTTAGCCGCACTACGCTTCTCAACGTATCCATTCTTCATGCTGACATTTCCACCTGTTTCACCCACCTTCCCAGCAGCAGCAGCAGCAGCACCACTGCTAACACTGCCACCACTGGCAGCGCTGACAGCACTGACAGCACTGGCGGATCTAGCTGCATTGCCCGTAGTATCCCCACCTCCTGTGAGCTTCCCCATCATCAGCCAAGACTTAGCCGGGACCACCACATCCACCTGCCCCGTTCCCACCTGCACAGGTGCCACCTTCCCGTTCACAACCCCTTGCGCCTGCTCTGGCTGCCTTGGAGCACCGGATTCCACCTCCTCTTCCCCCTCCTCTTCAACTTCTTCCTCCTCCTCGCCTTCCTCTCCCTCCTCGTCTTCCTCGTCTTCCTCCTCCTCCACCTCTCCCTGCGATAATGCAACCACTGCTGAGTCAATCAGCCCTTCGGCGCCTTGTTCCCTCTCCCCTCTCTTCAGCGCACTTGCACTGCCCTCCACTTCCCCATGCTCCCCCTTTCCCTGCTGCTCCTCATCCTCCTGATCCTCCTCCTCTTCCTCCTCCTCTTCCTCCTCCTCCCCCTCCTGCATCTCCTGGTGCTGCTTCCAGTCCAGGGATTTAAGTGGCCATCCAAACTGCAACGGCCCTTCATCTTCCTCCTCCTCCTCCACCTCCAAAACCTGCCGGCTAGCCGCATTCCCACGCACATTACCAGCAGCAGCAGCAGCAGTAGCAGCACCAGCACCGGCAGCAGCAGTAGCAGCACCAGCACCGGCAGCAGAGGAAGTGGCAGAGGAAAGAGCCCGGGTGAAACCAGCCAGCTCCAACTCCAAACTTGCGCTAGTGCCCGCTCCCGCTTCCCCTCCCCCGCCTCCCGCTCCTCCTGCTCCCCCTCCTTCCCGTCCTCCTCTCTCCACTCCGCCGCCAATTCCCGCAGCAGCAGCGACAGCGGCGGCGGAAGCTGCGGCGAGGGAGTAGGAGGGGGAGAGGGCGGCGGAGGAATAAGTCCCCGAGGCGGAGCAGGAGGAGGAGACGGAGTATGGGGAAGCGGAGCCGTCGAGCGGGGCTGACTGCAGGGCCGGGGAGAGAAGGTGCGGAAGAAGCGCGGGGGAGATATGCTGCGCGGGATGCGCAAGTGAGAGCGCCGCTTGCGACTGCGCTTGCGCCAGCGCCTGACTGGATGCGGGGTCGAGCAGCGGAGACGCGGAGGCGGAAGCAGAGGCGGAGGAGGCGGAGGGGGCGGAAGGGGTGGGGGAAGAGGAAGGCGAAAAAGTGGCGGAAAGGGAGGCGGGGGGAGTGACAGCGCTAGGAGTGTTGGTCGCGCCAGTGCCACTGCTACTGCCACTGCTCGTCGTTGCTGTAATAATGCTTGGTCCCGAGCTGCTGGACGCGCTATAAGACACCGCGACACTAGCAGCAGCGCTAGCGACCGCCTCAGCACCACCAGCACCAGCGCCGGCACCAATGGTTGCGGTACCATTTTCTGGCTTGCGCAGCGCGACCGGCGCAAAAGGAGCAACGGGGGGGGCGGCAGGAGCGGCGGCGGGGATACAGAAGCGGCTCTTGTCTGCTACGGATGCCGCAGCCGCCAATGCCGCTGCTGCTGCTGATGATGATGATGATGATGATGCTGCACGTGCTAGAGGGAGGGAGGCCGAAGCAGTGAGCGGAGAGGAGGAGGCGGAGACGGAGGCGGAGGAGGCGGAGCAAGAGGCGTCGAAGCTGCTGCCGAGAGCCGCGGCGGACGCGGACGCTTCGATCCATGCCGCGACTACACTCGCGCGAGACGCCACCTGCTGCGCCTGCTGCTGCTGCTGCTGCTGCGCCAGTTGCGCCTGCGCCTTGCGCGCAAGCGGAATGCGCGACGGGGAAGAGGATAGCGCGGGGGAGAACAGCTCCGCCGCCTTATCGTCCAAGCCCGCGCCCCCGCCCCCGCCATTCCTGTTCCCGCCGCCACTGCCGCCGCCTCTCGCTGAAAACCGCCCGTTGGCGGCCGCCGCCGCCGCGTGCTTCGTCAACGCACTCCGTGCTGGCGAGCCGCTCACGCCAGTCAAGTCCGGCGATGCATCAGCGCCGTCAATTCTATCCGCGGAGCCGGCGCGATAGCCGGCGGGTTTCGCGCCGCCAGCCGGCAGCTCCATCGAGCTCGAAGCGGAAAGCGAGCCGGCGTAGCCTGCAATCCCGCTCCCCACGCGCTTCCTCCCGCCGCTTCCGCTTCCGCTCCCGCTTCCGCCGATGGCGCCAGCACCTCCGCGGACATCCGCTTCCGCGCGCAGGGCCGCGGAGGACCCCAGGGGCGGGGAGAACTCGTAGAGCTTCCCCGATCCCCCGGGTACGCGGCTTTCTTCCGCGTGCAGTAAGCGCGAATGGGGGGGGAGGGCGGAATGCGCAGAGGATGTAGGGTGGGTGGGGGAACGGTGCGGGTGAAGGCGCTCCCTTCCGCCCGGGACAGGCGCACGGAGCCCGCTCATTCCGCCATACCGCGGGTTTGCGCCAGCGCCTGCGCCTGCGCTTGCCCTGCTGTCTTCCCGGTCAGCGGGCCCTGTTGATCTTCCGCGCCGACTGGCGGAGGCGGAAGCACCCTCCTTTCCCCCCTTCCCCGCGCTCCCGCCATTGGTGGAAGAAAGCGAACCGGTTGAGAGCGAGCGGGCGGGGATGGCGGAAATACTGCTCGCTGCTACGCCAGCTCCGCCTGCCGCGGAGCTCCCCGCATTGTCCCCCCGGCTGCCGCGGCTCTTCCCCGACAGCGCCCGCGCAGAAGCCATCTCCGCTGGCATTGCCGCCGGCAGCTCGTCCGTACACTTGCCGTCCAGCCCTAGCAGACTGCTCGGCACGATGCGGCTGACGTTCCCGCCGGTCGCGGCGACGCCAACTGCGGCGGCGGCGGCTGCGGCGGCGGTAGCAGCAGCGGAGGCTGCGGCGCCGCCATCGTACGCCTTCTTTCCGGCGCCCATTGCGGCGGCAGCTGCGGCGGCGGCGCTGACCCTATCGGCGGCGCGCGCTTTGGCCATAGAGGCTTGGGTGGGAGCGAATAGGCGGCTCCCCTGGGGAACCGGAGATACGCTGCGCTCCCGCCGCGACCTCCCCTTAAGCCCGCCGACTCCCCCTGCTGCGGCGGCGGCGGAGCCGCTGGCGAGTA
Organism: Closterium sp. NIES-67; assembly: GCA_027943415.1. Lineage (NCBI taxonomy): Eukaryota > Viridiplantae > Streptophyta > Zygnematophyceae > Desmidiales > Closteriaceae > Closterium > Closterium sp. NIES-67. Next base: position 191,908 of record BQMB01002270.1, on the reverse strand, counting down.
CCGCGGAAGCTGACGTGGCATGATCGCGGCCGTTGATTGCGCCGGCGGAGGCGGAGGGTTTGGACGACGAGACGGCGCCCGAGTCGCTAAATTCTAAGTCCTCCCATTTTGAGGTGGGTGAGGATGTAGCGCGGCTCGAGGACGTGCTCCCGAGGCCTAAGAGACGTCGAATGTAGACGGACGTGCGCTTCGGAGTTAACGGCACGTCAGCCTGGGGAGGTCGGAGCGCAAGAGAGGGAAACGGGTAGAAGATGAAGCTAAGGCGCTACGGGTAAAGTTAAGGCGCTAAGGTGTGTCCATAAGGGCGCGCAATTGTTAAATACGGAATGACGAGCTCCGTGAAATTGGGGAGCTATTTAAAGTCAATCTCTCACCTCGTTACTCTCCGGCGGCAGTGAAGACGGCGTGGGGTCGATGCTCTCGCTCTTGGCTATTGCGCGAAGCACGGCGCTGCTCAGGGGCGGAGGGCCTGCCACGGATGGGAACGGAGACGGGAAAAATAGGCGGGTATAGAAGATGCGAAAAATAAAGGGGGGAGGGGAGGGGAGGGGGGGGAGGAGGCAGGATTATGAGAAAGAGCGACGGAAAATGCGGCAGAGAGAGAAAGAACCACGTGTTGCCGAATCGGCAAATTTTCGATGGCACTACCTCACCAAACACGCGCGGTCATTCCCTCTTCCGTGCATTCGCTCAGCCGCATCGATGTGCCTCTCTTCACCGCTTTTCGCTCTAGGCACGCCATTCTCTTCTCCTACGCAGCTCCTATTCTTCCGCTAACCAGACTAGCGTGGCTTACTTGGGGAAGTGAAGTATGGCGCCTCCACGTATGAGCTCATGGTGTTACCGCAAGACGGAACCGCTCCCTCCAGCTGCCTCCCCCCTCCTCCTCCTCTTCCTCCTCCTCCTCCTCCTCCTCCTCCTCCTCCTCCTCCTCCTCCTCCTCCTCCTCTGCCTCCTCCTCCTCCTCTGCCTCCTCCTCCTCCTCTGCCTCCTCCTCCTCCTCTGCCTCCTCCTCCTCCTCTACCTCCTCCTCCCGCGGGTTACAATCGATCTTGTCTGCGATATACCGACACGCCCGCTCCGCTAGGGCTACTTATTTCTTCCGCATCGGCATCAAGCCCCTCTTCACCTTCCGAGTCAGCTTCGGGTCAGCGTCAGCGTCGCACGGCCACTGCTTGACACGGTCTACTACGCGCCGAAAACCCCCTTTGTCATTAACGCAACTCTAAGTTAGACGCTCTACGCCTTTAAAATATGCCTAATGAAGCGGCAGGCAATCAGGCCTTCCTGGTTCTCAAGCCTCCTTGTTTCCTATTTATCGCGCGTCGACTTGTTGCGGGAATGGATGAAAAGATCGACTTGCTTCTTTGAAGGTTCCAGGATTTTCCTTTTATTGACGGCTGCTTCGCTATGGCGTTTGACTCGCAGGGGTCGGTGGAGAGAAAAAGTGTTACTAGGCAAAACGACGATTAGGACGGTGGACGGAAATGCCACGCAGAGGCTAATCTTGAGCGGCGTTAGTAACTCGAAGAATAAGTGGCTAGCTTAGTCCGTCGTTAGAAACTAGATGCGGAGCTAAGGGTGGGATTGATCGTTACATGAGATGACTACGCGGTGACAATCTCGTTATGGACGGAGGAGAATGGCTCAACTGGCGTGCGCAGAGGAGGCGAGGAAAAGAAAAATGCCGGGAGGTGGGCTGTGATCAGGCTAACGGCCCAAGCTGAGCCGACCAGACCAGATAGGGCGATGCGAAGCAAGGGCAGGAAGGAGGATGGGTTAGCGAGCTACTCCAGTGTGAGATACAAGTGCTCAGTGTTGGGAGGAGGGGCGATTTTCTCAAGAGCTGATGGTATGGCTGGGTGGGTTAGGCTGGGCAACAGTGTTCTGGGGGTGGTGGTGTGGTACTCGGGGGGGTGCTGCTGGGGGTGCAGGAGCGAGGTTTGCTTGTGTGATGTGATGTTTGGCTGGCATGCATCCCTTTCGCGTGGGGGCCAAAATGAAGTGGGGCAAGTAAGGAGATTAGGAAATTGTCATGCGGCTCGAGGTGTTGAGCCGAGGCTGGGGAGGACGGTGAGGAAGAACTGTAGCATGAGGGCTGAAGGGCTGCGTTAGACCAATCAAATTGAAGGGCGTGTGTGAGGGCGGTTTCGGGGGGATGAATCGCGACTTGGGAAGGTGTGATTGCCTGGGGATACGCGACTTGGTCTCAATACCGAGGGTACAGCTCAGCCAAACCGCGTAATAGCGCTGCGGCAAGACATCAATTGGTGGTTTGGTAAGCCCCACAAACCTAGTGACCCAACTTTCGAGCCTAGCAAACAGAAACCGAACCACGCGACAGGTCTGGCTTGAGAAATCATGCCTACGCTTATTGGTCGGAAAGGCTGTGTTTGCTGAAGAAGGTGCTACGGTCAGGATATAAAACATTATTCGCCCCTCTTCTGAAAACTCACCTGCCCGTTTTTTTTATGAGATGGTGCACATTTGGGTGCTCTACTTGCGTCTACCCCTCCGTTTGGGCAAACATGCGGCCTGGCCCAGCTCGAATCGCGATCGTGTCACCGCAATGCACGTCCCGGCTTGCCCCTCAATTGAGCTGCGGTTCCTTCTGTGGAGAGGTTCTTGTAGCAGCGATTGCATTTGCGATATGAGACCTCGCATGTAGTCACATCCCGCAAGACGACACCTTTTTATGGCACAAGCAGCTGAAATGTTAGAAACCAGGAGCCGCATTCAGGCTGCAGTGTACTCATCTCCTACCAATTCTACGATAAACAGCTACACTCTAGTGTGGTAATAAATGTGCAAAATTTCAGGAAATCGTACAGATTCAATTCAATTAAAAAACACTCAAAATGTTGAATTCTGATTGTCAGATGCGGGGTTCCAAAATTGGGGGGCGTTTTGGAAAATCAGCAAGGTACGGTACAACGAGCACTCAGTCATGCCTGTCTACAGCCTGACTCGTCTCTGGCTCGTTTCCCCCCCTCGTTCTCCACCTGTGTCTCCTCCTGTGTCTCATAACCCGACGCCTCCGTCCCACTTCTGGTCTCATCGTCCCTCTCGTGCTCGTCTTGTCTCTCCAGTCCAGTGCTCTCACCCGATGTTGCTTTGTTCCAGTTGGGCTGAGAAAAGCCTTTAGGATCTTTCCAGATACTAAGTCCCAGTTGTACAAGGTGTTTGAGTAGTGCACCGGAAGTGTTGAGTAGTTGAACCCTTGCACTAGTATGTGAGAGCAAGTGATTGATTAAATGAAACAAGCATACAGCAATATATATAAAATAGGAAATAGAGCAGTTGTAGAATACAGTTGAAGAAACGGTTATCGAATCGCATAGCGACTCGATCGATGGTTCGGTTACCACCCTTGCAGTCGCAACAGTCAGTCGCAACCTCTGGTTGCGATCCTTCGAGTCCCTTCGTCCTTTCGTGTTCTTTCGTCCAACCTCCTCGTGTAACCTCCGTTGACTCGCGTACTTGATACAACACTTCCTTCGGGTGTAGTGTTACACTTCAGAAACGCTTAAGTCTTCAAGGTATTTCCAACACTCCCCTTCGTTTCTGGAGTGCTGACGTGTTCGGATTCGATGACGTTTATCTGCCCGGTCAGCAGCATGCAGTAATCGAACTTTGCCTTCGCTAGTTTCTTCGTCAGGTAATCTGCAGCCGTTTCTGTTCTGGAGCAGTAACTGAGTTGAAGTCTCCCGTTCGTGATTTCATCATTGACGAAGAAATACCGCAGGGCGATGTGCTTGGTTCGGTTGGCGAACCTGTTTTTGTTCGCGATTTTGATCGCGGATTGGTTGTCGCAGAATAACGAGATTTGTGCATGGTCGTAATTTTCGCTTCCTCGTGCAGCTCCCGTAGGTAAAGTCCCTCGGTAGATGTAGCCCGTTCTGGAGCGACACTTCTCCCTATCTTCCGCGTGGTCGGCGTCGACATAGTCGAGTAGCTGTACGGACGATGGCGTTACTTTGCTGTAGGTAACTCCGAGCTGTCAAACATGTGTATATCTTATGTTTGAATAGACTGTATAGGGTCACCTCTTAGAGGGTACAACACTTAGGTATATTCTCTTGTACTCTCTCTTTCTAAGCATGATTCAGTTTTGAGATGGTATCAGCAGTAGGTAGGTCCCAGTCCACCCACGCTTCCGCTCTAGGACCTACCCGCCCCTCCTAGCCGTGCCCGCCCTAGTCGCGCCCGCCCTAGTCGCGCCCGTCCTAGCCGCGCCCGCACGCCCCTCCTCACGGCCTTCGCGCCCCTCCTCACGGCCCTCCCGCCCCTCCTTACGGCCCTCGCGCCCCTCCTTACGGCCCTCGCGCCCCTCCTCACGGCCCTCGCGCCCCTCCCGACGGCCCTCGCGCCCCTCCTCACGGCCCTCGCGCCCCTCCTCACGGCCCTCCTTCACCTTGGACTTTGGCGCTTCCCGGTGCTTCTTCCGCGGCATCACTACACTGACGCCGCTTCCTGTTCCTGCCGCCATTTCTCTTGCTGACCCCTCCTGCGGTCCGGTAGTCGCCCGCTGTTCCACCACCCTTCCCTGTCCTGCAGTTCCTTCGGGCTCTCTTACAGGTCTGCATATCCCCTCGTTCTCCAGGAACCTAGTTGGTGTCGGCTGCCTCCAGGACCTTGGCATCGCCACTACGTTCCCTGGTCTCGAGCGGTATGCTGTCTGTACCGAGGCGACCACAGGTGCCCCCCTGTCCACGTTCCCCCAGGACCCGGTGTCCGGCCTGTTCACTCTGGACACCGCGACCCCCTCGGCTGGGGCCCCCCTTCAGGTCGCTGCTGCCTGCTCCTGTCGGTCCCTCACTCACCCGACCCTCCTTTGGCACCACCGCCTAGGTCACCCTGCGCTCCCGCGTCTGCATCACATGTCCCAGCACGGTCTCATCCTTGGTCTCCCTGGTTCTCTCCCCGCTTTTCCCTCCTCCCCCGCCCCCCCTTGCACGCCTTGCGTTGAGGGTCGGCTTCGCCGTGCCCCTCACTCCTCCTCGTTTCCCCTTACCGCTGCGCCGCTGCAGACCTTGCACATGCACGTCTGGGGCCCCGCCCCCGTCCATGGGCCGCGTCGAGAGCGCTACTGCCTGACGCTCTCATCCCTTGGCTTGTCTCTGCGCGTGTCCACCGAGGTCTCCCTGTCTTGCGTCTTCACTCCGACCGTGGTGGCGAGTTCGCCTCAGGTGTCCTTGGTTGCTTCTGTCGTGCGGAGGGCATCACCCAGACGTTCACCCTGCCGGACTCCCCACAGCAAGATGGGGTCGCTGAGCGACGCATCGGCTTGGTCCTGGAGGTTGCTCGCACCTCCATGATCCATACCGGTGCACCCCATTTTCTGTGGCCGTTCGCCGTGCGCTACGCTTCTCACCAGCTTAACCTGTGGCCGCACCCTCAGCAGCCGCAGGTTTCGCCGACCCGTCTTTGGACCGGATCACCTATTGAAGCGACTGCGTTCTACGTCTGGGGCTGCGTTGCTCAAGTTCGTGCCTCCGGCACGGACAAGCTCACTACCCGCACCCTTCCCTGCATCTTCCTCGGTTTTCCCCTTGACGCGTCCGACTGGCACTTCTACCACTCGCCGTCTAACCGCTTCTTTCACTCTCGCGACGTCACCTTTGACAAGTCAGTCTCCTTCTACCGTCGCTCCCCCCACCGCGGTCCCCCGGTTAATCCCCCCCTATTCCTGGTCCCTCCTTCCCTGGTGGTCCCTCCCCCCCCCTTTCCCCCTCCCCGTCCTGCCCCCTCTGGTGTGTCCCACATCACTCCTCTCCCGTCAGTTGTCCCGGTTGAGGGGTCTTCTGACTCTGGTGGTCCTGCGGCGCAGTCCTCGCCGTCTGCCCCTCCCCCGGCGTCCCCTCCTCCACCGCCTCTGCAGCCGCCGTCGCCTCTGCTGTCACCGACGTCGTCCCCGCCGCTACCGCCGCCGTCGCAGCAGCCGTTCGTTGCCTCTGGGGGTGCTGGCATTGGAGTGGGTCCTAGCTCCGGTGGCCCTGGGAGTGGTGCCGGTGCCTGAGGGGTTTCGGGCCCTCGGAGTGTTCCTTCTGGGGGTGCTGGAGTGGAGTCTGCTGGTGGTAGCTGAGGAGCAGCTTGCGGTCCCGGTGTCGGCGTTGTGCCGCCGCAGCAGTAGTCCCCGCCGGTGTCTGCCCTTCTCCTGCTCGGCGTTCCATCCCCTGACCCTTCGTCCGTTCCTCTCCTCCCGTCTCCTCCTCTTCCCGTATACGGCACTGTGTTCCCTGCGCCGGATTCGTTCCCGGCTCGTCTTCCCCCTCGCTCTCCCCTTATGTCCCCTCCTCTGTCTCCTGACCCGACTCCTCCGTCTCACGTCTGGTCTCGCCGTCCCTCCCGTGCTCGTCCTGTCTCCGCAGTCACGCGCTCTCACCCTATGTTGCTCCGTTCCCATGCATCTCTTCCTCCCCTTCGCCCGTCCCCTCCTCCGTCCTCCCTTGTCGTTGCTCCCCCCCCTCTGTCTGACTACCTTCGTGGCGCCCGTCCTCTCGTTCCTCGGGTCCTTGCCTCTCTCGTTACCGACCCGTCAGTTCCGGTCTCGTGTCTTGACGCTCTTGTCGCTGCGGTCACTGACTTCGCCAACGCTCTAGTCTCTGACCCTGCCAGTCCTCCGTCTGTCGGCGGTGCTCCTGCCCTGGGAAGTAACGTCCTGGAGGACCGCCAGCTCGAGCTTGCTTTCTTGTCCGAGGTTGCTCCCCATCTCTGTTCCATGCTGCTAGTCCCTGAGGGTGACCCAGACACTTTCGACATCCCGACCCCTCGCACTTACGCTGAGGCTACCTCGGGACCCTGGGCCTCCCAGTGGATAGTTGCCATGGAGCAGGAGATGGCATCTTGGAGATCCATCGGCACCTTCGTCGACGCAGTTCCCCCACCTGGGGTGAACGTAGTCGATGGCCGCTTGCTCTTCAACGTGAAGCGCCCTCCTGGAGAGCCGCCTGTGTTCAAGGAGCGCTACGTGGCTAGAGGTTTCAGTGAGCGTGAGGGGGTGGACTTCTTCCAAACCTTCGCTCCGACCCAAAAGATGACTACTCTTCGGATTCTGCTACACCTAGGAGCTCAGTGTGACTACGAGCTTCACTCCCTCGACTTCTCCACTGCCTTCCTTCAGGGCAGCCTACACGAGCAGGTCTACCTGCGTCGCCCTCAGGGCTTTACTGGCACCTTCCCTCCTGGGACCCAGTGGCTCCTGCGGCGTCCCTTCTACGGCTTGCGACAGGCTCCCCGTGAGTGGCACGACACGCTGCGTGCTACTCTTGCTGACCTTCAGTTCTTTCCGTCCTCGGCAGAGCCCTCACTCTTCGTTCGTGCTGGCCAGACTCCGTTCTATATCCTTGTGTACGTGGACGATCTGGTCTTTGCCACAGCAGACAGGGACGCACTGGCCTAAGTGAAGGCAGAGCTGCTGAAGAGACACACGTGCACTGACCTTGGAGAACTGTGCCGTTACCTTGGCCTGCAGATCTCTAGGGACAGAGCAGCGCGCACCATCACGTTGACTCAGTCACACTTGGTGCGCTAGGTCCTTCAGAGGTTCAGCCTTCAGTTCTCCTCTGCACAGCCCACCCCTCTGCCTCTAGACCACAGACTCTCCGCTCCAGTTCCTGAGGAGTCAGTAGAGCCCAGTGGTCCTTACGCAGAGCTGGTGGGTTTCCTCATGTACCTGATGACTTGCACTCTCCGTGATCTTGCATACCCTCTCAGCATCCTGGCTCGCTTTGTGGCCACAGGCAGACACCGACCGCAGCACTGGTCTGCCGCTAAGAGGGTCTTGCGTTATCTTGCAAGTACATCGGGCATGAGGTTAGTGCTAGGAGGACGCAAGCCAGTGGTCCTTACTGGACACACAGACGCTTCTTGGGCAGATGATGCCGAGACACTCAGGCCTTCCCAGGGCTACTGCTTCAACCTTGGTTCAGGTGCCGTCTCTTGGAGAGCTACCCGCTCCTCATCTGTTGCCCAGTCCAGCTGTGAGGCCGAGATCTACGCCGGTGCCATGGCGGCACAGGAGCTCCGCTGGCTGACTTTCTTGCTCACTGACTTGGGTGAGCGGCCTAGCTCTGCCCTGGTCGTGTACGCTGACAACAGGGCCATGATCCTCCTGTGTCAGGAGCCTCGACTCGAGGGCAGAGCGAAGCATATTCAGGTGCGGTACTTCCTCCTGCGCGAGCTACAGCAGCGCCGCCAGGCTCGCGTAGTACACCTGGCCTCCGGTGCCAACACAGCTTTTATGTTTACGAAGGCGCTTGCGCCTAAAGATTATCAGCGGCACTGTTTACAGCTCGGTCTAGTTCCTGTAGCCTCTCACTTGCTAGGGCCTTGACCTTGTACTGTCCTATATATATTTATATGTAGCCAGAGTGGACTTGTGTCCTCTCCCAGTGGCTGGACTAGTAGTGCCGCCCTGGTCTTGTTCTTGCCTTGCCTGTACTCCTTCTAACTGGTCTTTAGACCCTTGTCTCAGTGGCTGGACTAGTAGTTCTGCCCTGAGCTGCTCGTTCAGAACCTGCCCCTATGCAGTCTAGGGGGTGTGTCAAACGTGAGTATATATTATGTTTGTATAGACTATACAGGGTCACCTCTTAGAGGGTACAACACTTAGGTATATTCTCTTGTACTCTCTCTTTCTAAGCATTATTCAGTTTTGAGACGGTCGTCGGCGTAGAGACAAAGTAGAGCAGTGCCCGATTTAGCTCCTCGAGATCCTCTTGCTTCGGCTGCTTCAGGTGTGTCGCCAGTTGGCTCGCGCTGTAGGACAGATCCGGTCGGCAGGTTACTGCTGCGAACAGTAGACAGCCGAGCTTATGTTGATACTCCTGGATTTGTTTCGCGGGGAGCTTTGCGGAGGTTTCGCTCTTGTTCCCGTAGCGATAGGGAGTCGCAACTGCGACTGGCGTTAGGCCGAACTTCTTCGCGACAACGCCTGCGTATTTTCCGGCGTGTAGGTAGAACGCCGAGTCGTCTTCGACGATGTTTAGACCTAGGTACTGGCTCACGGTGTCTGACACCGTGAGTGTTAAGTCACTCCTCAACTCCCCTTCAAACCAGGTGGCGACGTTGGTAGTGGAGCCGACGTAGAGTAGGTCATCGACATAGACGATGAGTAGGACGAAATCCCCCCCTTACTCTAGTCGGTACATGCCTTGATCGTGCGGCAGCTGCAGAAAACCGATCCTGATGAGGCGGTCGTGAAGGTGCTGCTGCCAGAGCCGCGGGGCTTGTTTACAGTGACGGAATTTTTTGGCCTGGTAGTTGTGGTGTTTGATGATAAAAGCGTGTTACGCTATTTATATTGTATGTTACTAGTACTCATGGGCCACACACATTCTGCCTTAGAGTGTTAGGGTTCAAACACAAATATCTCTTATAAGTAATATCGAGTTTACACAAACGTGTACACAATTTTAGGTAACTCACTCGATTCGGACAATTACCTCCCACCGAGAGCCTAGACCGACTTCATTGCTGCATTTCACACTCGAACTAGGTTACGCAAGTAGAACTTCGCGATACCCTTCCTGAAATCTTCGCCAAGCTCCGTGCCACGATGCGCCCGATAAGAACGCGTATTAAGGACCGAATCTTAACCCTGCTTCATCAGGGTCGTAGTTTTCGTCAGATTGCGAGCATGCTAGGGATAGGGAAAACTACAGTTCAGAAATATGCGGAACATGCATCCCAGCGCACCAGCCGCCTAGCAGTACGACCAACGGTACCTCGATCAGGCTGCCCTCGTTTGCTTTCGGTGCGTGACCTACGATGTCTTGTGCGTTCCATGACTTCAGGAGCTGTCAAAACGAGTGTAGAGGCCGCAAAACAGTTAGAGTTAGTTCAGGGCATTAAGGTCTGCCCGCGCACAGTACGAAATGCCTTGAAGCTGTAAGGGTTTGTCGCTGTACAGCAACCGAGGAAGCCACGTCTTTCGGTAAGTAACATCCGAGATCGCTTGGAATTCGCCCGTGCACACCTAGACTGGACAATCGAGGACTGGAAGCGGTTGATCTGGTCGGATGAGACAAAGATCAACCGCTTTTGCAGCGATGGCCGCAGCTTCGCTTGGATCCGCGATGGCGCGGCTCTTCAAGCGCATCAGGTGAAGCAGTGTGTGAAGCATGGGGGCGGGTCCATAATGATATGGGGATGTATGACCTACGATGGCCCTTGTTTTATGTGTAAGATCGAAGGGCGCATGGATGGGCAGCTGTACCGTGCCATCTTGCAGGATGAGCTTGCTCTGACTATCGATTTTTACTCTCTAACCGCCAGTGATGTTATTTTCCAGCAAGATAACGACCCTAAGCACCAGAGTAGGCTTGTGCAAGAGTTCATTTCTGAGCAGGAATACTCAGTCCTGCAGTGGCCTTCCTCCTCCCCAGACCTATATCCCATCGAACACCTATGGTCTCACCTCAAACGTGAGCTCGCCAAGTATGAGCACCCCCCCTCAGGCATGCTCCAAACTTGGGAGAGAGTGCAGGAGACGTGGGAGAGCATTGGAGCAGAAGTTTGTAGGGGATTGATAGATAGTATGCCTAGGAGGGTGAAGGCCGTTGTTAGGGCAAAGGGTAGATGGACTAGGTACTGATTATGGACAATGTTATGCCTTGTTTAAAATGGGAACTATCTGTCCTAATGTGCATCCATGTATCTAATGCTATGAACTTTGGCATAACAAAACCAAATATGGTTAGTGTTGGCATTTTACGTGTGCTGTTGCCTTTGTCTACCAGGCCATTAAAGCCTGTCACATTGTAAACTTCCCAATAATCAGCAGCACACAATTTTCCACAAAATTGTCCAACATGCGGACAATTCCTTCTGTCACTGTAGTTCCGTAGAGGGATTTCACCAGCTGGCACACTTTTTTGGGATCGTCAATGAATCCGTGGGGCTGCTCGACGAAGATTTTGGCGTCCACATGTGCGTACACGAAGGCGTTGGCAACATCGATCTGGCGTAGTGGTAGCTTTTTCGTGGCCACGACGGCGAGCAAAATGCGCAGGGAAGTATGTCGGGAGACTGGGGCGAATGTCTCCGTGTAGTCGGTTCCATATCGCTGGTTGAATCCTCGTACGACCCAGCGAGCCTTGCAACGGTCGATGGAGCCATCCGCATTAGTCTTGATGCGGTACACCCATTTCCCCGAGAGCACATTCTTCCCGTTGGTTTTTGTTGCAGGTACCAGCTTCCACGTATTTCGGTCATGCAGGGCCTTCAGTTCCTTTTCCATTGCTTCCTTCCATTTTGCCTTGTGTTCCCCCCCCAGAGCCTGCGACAGAGTCGATGGCTCGCGTGGTGACGGCGGTGGCGGGCTCAGGACGGCGACCCATAGTCCAAGTATCTGCAGGCCCGTGGGTGTGTGTCGAGGGGAATTGTCATTCTCGGGATAAGCTGCTTCGTCACCGTCTTCGGGGTCGGGTAAGAAATTGGGTCCGATGCATTCAGAGATATTTGTGTCGACTGGTTGAGGTGTAGTGTAACCTTGGTCAGCGAAGTGGTAATACGTGTCGAGGTTGTTACTATCGAGAGGATTGTCGTCGTCGAGTGGAACGGGCACGGAGCAATAAGGGAGTGGTCCGGCAGCTTCCGAGGCTTCAAGTATTTTTTCTTCCGTTACGTGAGCTTCGGCAGCACGGTCGGCGAAGGACCGATGGCCCTCGAAGCCGTCGGTGGGGTCGTTTGTGTTGGCGATGTTGTCCAGGTAATGTTGCAGCGTCAGTCGCTCGTAGAAGATTACATCACGTGAGGCCACGGTGGTTTTGTCCTGAATGTCGAGAAGTTTCCATACTTGGAAATGTTTTGCGATGCCGAGGTGTAGTCCCCACCGTGCTCGTTGAGAGAATCGATCTGCTCGGGCTGTGTGGGGTCTGTACTGTACCATGCAGCCGAAGACTCGAAGTAATTTTTTGCTGCCCTGTTTTCCTGTCCACAGCAGGTGTGGTGATGCACTGTTTGGAAGTGATGACGAGGACAACAAATTGTGCAGGTGGACTGCATGCGTCATCGCGTCAGGCCAAAGCGTGTTGGGCAGTCTCATCCTTAGAAGCAGCTTCCGCATCGTCGTCTGCAAGGTTCTGTTCATCCTTTCTGCGACCCCCTGCTGCTGGTGAGCGTAGGGCAGAGACACCAGGCGTCTAATGCCTCTTTCTGTCAAGTAGTTCCTGAATCGTTGTGACTGGTATTCCAGTGCCCCGTCTGACTGGAAACTCTTGAGTTGCGACCCCGACTCTCGTTCAGCGATGGGGAGTGCCATGAACGCTTCGAACGCTTGATCACGTGTCTTGAGGTTGTAGTGCCAAACATATCTTGTTGCTGCGTCGATGAACGTGATGACATAGTTGTACTCTGCTTCACTGTCGTCTCGAGGCATATTTAAGATGTCGCTGTAGACTTTTTCCATCGGTGCGTATGCAGGTGCGCTTGGATTGTGGTGCGACGGAAAAGGTTGGTGGGGAAGATCAGCTTCGGGACACGTGAAGCATCGTGCGTGGGGTCGTCGAAGCTCGTGCCCGCTCGTAGTGAGAAGAGCGTCCTTTTCTAATACTCCGACTTCTATGGTTTGTAGTACTGTGCTGCTTGCAGGGTGTCCGGGGCGTTGATGCCAGATGTCGTCGGGAGCGCGATGGTCGGGTGAGCGCTGGTACATGTCGGCGTTGGAGAAGAACTCGACGACCGTGGCGGGACTACGGCAGACTCCTCGGGTGATGGGCATGAGTTGATCTGCTTCGGATGGCGGTCCTCCGATTGCTGGTCATGGCCCGCGGCTTGGTCCTGCTGTTGTTGCTACATGGGATGTCAAGGAAGGTGTACTTGTTGGTACTTGTCGTTCTTGTCAGATGACTGCTAATGCTTGTGTTCTCCCTGCTGCAGGGATGGTGTTGGAGTACCAGAAGCCATCTGGAGTAAAGTCGGGGTCAAGATCCGGCGGTTGCGTCCAGGTGGCAAACGACACGATGCCATCGCTGTCGGCAGTACCGCGGTCGGGGACGAAATCCAGCACAAAGACGCCCGACTTCAGGAGAGCGCGACCGATGAAGAGGCCGCCCTTCCCGTGGTAAAGGCAAAACTCGTTGTCGTCCAAGTCGCATTCCAGGTGAAGATGTCTGCAGTTTGATCACATGTGAAAACTGCGCGTGTCTCAATATCTCATTTGGTGTGTGTTGTGATGCAGCTGCTGTCGGTTGAGCATGGGGCGGCATGAACTCGAACGTCCCCGGTGAAGAGTGATAAGGCGCAAAGGTAGGCGCCTGATTGTGCCGCCCGAATGATGAGTTGTCAAGGCTCATTGGTGCTAATCCCATAGTTCCCCCGTTGCTCTGTGTTGAATGCACAGGTGTCCTTGTCTGCTGCTGCTGGTCAAAGTGCGACATGAAGCTGAAGAATCTTTCCATAAGGTTCGGGTCCACGCTTGAAGAGGGTGAAGGGGTCACCATTCCTGGTGCCCTCCCTATTGTTTCTTGAGCAGCACCGGTCTCAGTTTGTAGTTCTGAAGTGTGTAGTCCAGAGTTGCCGAGTTGAGTGTCTTGGGCACTGGGTGAGCCCGTAGAAGACTTCTTGTCCTTGTTGTCCATGACTTGTAATCGATGAATCTCTTCATGTGCTTGACAGTAGATAGAGCGTTGTTTGCTGGGAGTTTGGTCTCTGACCAGCTCTCCTACCATGTTGGGCTGAGAAAAGCCCTTAGGATCTTTCCAGAGACTAAGTCCCACTTGTACAAGGTGTTTGAGTAGTGCAGCGGAAGTGTTGAGTGGTTGAACCCTTGCACTAGTATGTGAGAGCAAGTGATTGATTAAAAGAAACAAGCATACGGCAATATATAGAAAATAGGAACTAGAGAAGTTGTAGAATACAGTTGAAGAAACGGTTATCGAATCGCACAGCGACTCGATTGATGGTTCGGTTACCACCCTTGCAGTCGTAGCGGTTAGTCGCAACCTCCGGTTGCGATCCTTCGAGTCCCTTCGTCCTTTCGTGTTCTTTTGTCCAACCTCCTCATGTAATCTTCGCTGACTCGCGTACTTGATACAACATTTCCTCGATACAACACTTCATAAACGCTTAAGTCTTCAAGGCATTTCCAACAGTTCCCATACGTCTCGTCCTCCCCTCCTCCCCTCGCCCCCTTCGTCGTTGTTTGTTGTCGCTCCGCCTCCTCAGTCTGACTACCTTCGTGCCACTTGTCCTCTTATTCCTCAGGTTCTTGCCTCCCTCGTTACAAACCCATCTTTTCCTGTCTCGAGTCTTGACGCTCTTGTCGCTGTTGTCGCTAACTTTGCCTCTACCCATCACCTTGACTACGCCACCGCTCTGGTCTCTGACCCTGTTCGTCCTACGTCCATCGATGGTGCTCCTGCCCTTGGCAATGAAGACCTGGAGGATCAGCAGTATGAGCTTGCTTTCCTGTCCGGGGCCGCCCCTCATCTCTGCTCCATGCTGCTAGTCCCTGACGGGGACCCAGACGCCTTCGACATCCCGACCCCTCGCACCTACACAGAGGCAACCTCGGGACCCTGGGCCTCTCAGTGGATAGCTGCCATGGAGCAGGAGATGGCATCTTGGAGATCCACTGACACCTACGTCGACGCAGTTCCCCCACCTGGGGTGAACGTAGTCGATGGCCGGTGGCTCTTCAAGGTGAAGCGCTCTTGGAGAGCCACCTGTGTTCAAGGCGCGCTACGTGGCTAGAGGCTATAGTCAGCGGGAAGGTGTGGACTTCTTCTAGACTTTTGACCCGACCCCGAAGATGACTACTCTTCGGGTGCTGCTACAGGTAGCAGCTCAGCGTGACTACGCGTTGCACTCTCTCGACTTCTCGACAACTTTTCTTCAGGACAGTTTTCACGAGCATGTCTACCTGCGCCGTCCGCCAGGCTTTACCGGCACCTTTGCCCGGGGACTAAGTGGCTTCTACGGCACCTGGTTTACGGTCTGCGGCAGGCAGAGCGTGGGTGGCACGACATGCCGCTTGCTACGTTAGCTGACCTGCTGTTCTTCCCTTCGTCTGCAGACCCTTCAACTTTCGTTCGTGCTGGCCAGACCCAGTTCTACATCATTGTCTACGTTGACGACCTGGTCTTTGCTATTGCAGACAGAGACGCACTGACCTCCGTGAAGGCAGAGCTGCTAAGGAGACACACTTGCACTGACCTAGGAGAGTTGCAATACTACCTTGGGCTACAGATCTCCATGGACAGAGCAACGCGCACCATCACTCTCACACAGTCACAATTGGTGCGTCAGGTCCTTCAGAGTTTCGGCCTTCAGTTTTCCTCTGCACAGCTCACGCCTCTGCCAGCTCTTGGCTCCAGTCCCTAAGGAGTCTGTAGAGCCTAGTGGTCTGTACGCAGAGCTGGTGGGTTGCCTCATGTATCTGATGAATTGCACTCATCCAGATCTCGCATACCCTTTCAGCATCCTGGCTCGCTTTGTGGCCACAGGCAGACACCGACCACAGCACTGGTTGTCGTCCTCTATGAGGGTTTTGCATTATCTAGCAAGTACATCAGGCGTGGGGCTAGTGCTAGGAGGCCGCAGGCCAGTGGTCCTTTCTCGGCACACAGACGCTTCGTGGGCGGACGACGCTGAGACGCTGAGGTCCTCTCAGGGCTACTGCTTTAGCCTTGGTGCACGGACCATCTTGTGGACGTCCACCCGCTCATCATCTATTGCTCAGACGAGCTGCAAGGCCCAGATCTACGCTGGTGCCATGGCGGCACAGGAGCTCCGCTGGCTGACTTTATTGCTCATAGACTTAGGTGAGCGGCCTAGTTCTGCCTTGGTCCTGTACGCTGGCAGTAGGGTCATCATCCTCCAGTGTCAGGAGTAGTGCCTACTTTTGATTTTTATTACTCTGAAATCAGGGAGTGGCTGTTTTCATTACTCTTAAAATCCGAGTGCTCCCTAATGGTTTATCTGGTTTTAGGGTTTTTTTTTTATTTATAAATAAAAATACACTGACAGTGCAAAGGGCTTTTCAAGTAACTCTTTGCAGCAGGGTCATCTGTACGCTCGGGGCAAGATCGGGATATGGGGTGGAAACGAAGGGGAAGGATTGAGAGATAGCAGGGGCGGAGGGAATCGAGGTGGCAGGGGAGGTCGACACAGCAGGGGCGGGGAATGGGAATCTTGCACTCCCCTCTGCCTGCGAGCACACGTTGGCCCTAAATCTGGTGATTTGGTGAAGGGCCACTCAATAACCTCACAAGCCTTCGAGGACAAAGGGCTCGGTGATATGGTGAAGGGACAATTAGCCCCCTCACCCAGCCTCGAGCACACACTGGGTGTTGAGTTCGTTGGTGCGCGTGACATGACCTGTTCTCCGGGACACAGGGGCACGGCTAGGTACAGGGGGCGGGGATGATTTCACAGGTATCCCCCCTATACACTGACCATCATAGTGGTATGAAATTTTACTCGAATAAAATCAGAGTAAAAGGTATATATATATATATATATATACACACACACAGACACACACACACACATATATATATATATATATATATATATATATATATATTACTCAAGGCCCCTAGAGTAGTTTTCAAAAATGACTATGATTTTTAGAGAAACAGAGTAAATTACTATGATAAAATAGGCCTTGGTCAAGAGCCTCGACTAGAGGGCAGAGCGAAGCACATGCAGCTGCGGTACTTTCTCCTGCACGAGCTCCAGCAGCGCCACCAGGCCCCCGTAGTACATTGTCATAAAGTCACCAGTCCTAACCACTGGGACGGTGGCGGCGTTGAGGGCGGGGACGGTGGTTCAGACGAGGGGATCGGGTCTAGTGCCTCGGAGCAGCCGCAGCAGTAGAAGCAGCCTCAGCAGCAGCAGCAGTAGCAGCCGCAGAAGTCGCTGCCACCGCCACCGCTGTCAATGCTACCGCCGCCATTGCACCCATTGCCCTCGCTGTCGACGTCGCCGCCTTACGTGCCGAGGGGCTGACCCTGCTGAACTAGTCGCCGCTTCTGCTGAGTATGGGGGTGTTAGGCTTAGGGGGTGTGTGGCTTAGTGTGCTGTGTGTGTGGTGGGCTTTCAACTACCAAGCCTAGGGGGTGTGTTAAATTATATGTTTGATATATATAATCGTAGGCTTGGTAGGTGTTACTAGATCCTACTGTAGAGGGTACAACCCCCTTTTTTGTATCCCTCTCCCTTCTTTTCAATACTTCTCTTCTCTCTCGAGAACCTCCCACCTACTGTAAACCTCTTGCCATTCAATGGCTTCCCTAACTACCTAGTTCCTTTGACATACACTTGGCCTCAGGTGCCAACACACCTGATATCTTTACTAAGGCACTTGCGCATAAAGATCATCAGCAGCACTATGTATAGCTTGGTCTAGTTCCTGTAGCTTCTCACTTGCTAGGACCTTGATTGCGTACCACTACTTATATTATCTTGACTGACCTTGTGACTCTTTTTCCAGTGGCTCGACTAGTAGCCTTGGATTACACTTGTTTCGTTTGTACTCTTGCTGACTAGTCTTCAGACCCTTGTTAGAATACGAGAATGAATTTGCAAGAAGAGTGAACAAGGGAGATATAGGGTTTGGGTTTTACTCTCTAAGAACACACACATATTCTAGCCTATAACTTCTACATGCAAGTGTATGTACAGTGACGGAAACAATTGTCAGGATGTTTTGCATTAATTAGGGTTTTTGGGCTTTCGGACCACTGTACATAAATTCCTAATGTTAAATGGTGGTACGCTTTGGGAGGGGCACATAGTTGATGTGTTCACAGTGCTAAAATCCATAATAGTACACTGGATCTAACTTAGTGCCAAAAGAGATACAAAGAGTACATCTTAACAATTATTTACTAGGACAAAGAGCAAACTTCCGCGCAGCGTTTCTAGTACCTAGTCCATCAACACTTGGCCTTGATCACCACCTGCACCCTCCTAGGCATGTTATCTACGAGTTTAGTGAAAACCTTTACAAGGATCTCCTCGCACTCTTCCTGGACCCACCCTTTTGTATAAGGGGGTGAGCACTAGGAAAATTGTGAAGTATTTGAGCGTATGCAATAGTATTGTGCACGATTTCAGATTGAATGTTATCTCTGAGACTAGCCATGCTGAGGTGTGGCCAAAGATGTCATAAGTCGATTAGTCCCATCTTATCATGGATCGTCTTCGTCGTACCGTTGTAGGGTAAAATTACGAGCAGAGTGGCGAAAACTAGCATGTCCGCCGCAAAACTTAGGGTAACATAGCACGGACGATTGTGCACCTTTTCACTAATAGAATCACATTAAAATCTACAGGTCTCATCACGGTGCAGCAGTCGAAGAAGCCCTGACTGGTGGGGAAGAATATCCGGGTTGGGGTCTGGTGAGGATGAGGGTCACTCGAGTGCTATAAACTCATGCTCTCCAAGCCATTCCAAGCCTAGGTGGGACACATGGCTTGGAATGGCTTGGAGAGTATGAGTATGTTGCACTGTAGTAGCCCTTTTCCTCACCAGACCTCAACCCGGAAATTCTTTCTGAATAGTCGCGGCTTCTTCGACTGCTGCACCGTGACGAGACCTATGGATCCTAGCGTGATTCTAATAGTGCAATGGTGCACAATCGACCGTGCTATGTTACCCTAAGTTTCGCAGCAGATACGCTAGTTTTCGTCACTCTGCTCGTAATTTTACCCTACAACGGTACGGCGAAGACAATCCGTGATAAGAAGGAGTCAATCAACTTATGGCATCTTTGGCCACACCTCAGCGTGGCTAGGCTCAGAGATAACATTCAGTCAGAAATCGTTCACAATACTCTTGCATACGCTCAAATCCTTCGCAATTTTCCTAGTGCTCACCCCCTTATGTAAAAGTGTGGGTCGAGGAAGAGTGCGAGAAGATCACTGTAAAGGTTTGCACTAACCTCGTAGATAAAATGCCTATGAGGGTGCAGGTGGTGATCAATGCCAAGTGTTGGTGGACTAGGTACTAGAAACGCTGCGTGAAAGTTTGCGATGTGTCATGGGAAATAATTGTCCGGATGTACTCGTTGCATATCTTTTGGCACTAAGTTAGATCCAGTGTACTATCATGGATTTTTTTGCCGTGAACACATCCACTATGTGCCCCTCCCAAAGCATACCACCATTAAACATTAAGACTGTATGTACCATGGTCGGAAAGCCCAAAAACCCTAATTAATGCGAAACACCCGGACAATTGTTTCCGTCACTGTATAAGTTGATACACCCCCTAGGCTAGATAAGGGGTAGTGCTGAGAAAGAAGCACACAACTCAAGGTGGCACTACTAGTCCAACCTCTGAGACACGGGTCCGAAGACCAGTCAGCAAGAGTCCAAAGAAGATAGGAGAAAACCAGGGCGGCACTACTACTTCGACCACAGGAAGAGAAGCCACAAGGCCAGTCTGAAAGATATATATAAGACCAGGTCTTCTACGTAGACAAGGATGTAGAACAGAGTCTGGCAAGTACGAACGAAGAGCGAGGGGTCTCTAGAGGACGGAAAGAACTGCAGGTCAGCTAGTATAGCACGCAACGTGGCGTGCCACTCACGACGCGCCTTTCGCAGGCTGTAGACCAGGTGCCGGAGGAGCCACTGGGTCCCAGGAGGGCAGGTACCAGTGAAGCCCTGCGATCATCGTAGGTAGACTTGCTCGTGTAGGCTGCCCTGGAGAAACAATGTGGAGAAGTCGAGAGAGTGAAACTCGTAGTGACGGCGTGCTGCTACGTGTAGCAGCACCCAAAGAGAAGTCATCTTTGGGGTCGGAGCAAAGGTCTGAAAGAAGTTCACCCCCTCATGCTGACTGAAGCCTTTAGCCACGTGGCACACCTTGAACATATGCGGCTCTCTTGGGGGGCGCTTCACCTTGAAGAGCCACCGGCCATCGACTACGTTCACCACAGGTGGGGGAACTGCGTCGACGTAGGTGCCGGTGGATCTCCAAGATGCCATCTCCTGCTCCATGGCAGCTATCCATTGAGAGGCCCAGGGTCCCGAGGTCGCCTCAGCGTAAGTGCGAGGGGTCGGGATGTCAAAGGCGTCTGGTTCACACTCAAGGACTAGCAGCATGGAACAGAGATGGGGAGCTGCCTCAGACAGGACAGCAAGCTCGTACTGTCTGTCCTCTAGGACGTCATTACCAAGGGCAGATGCACCCTCGACGGACGGAGGACAGACATGGTCAGAGACCAGAGCAGTGGTGTAGTCAAGGCGGCGGGTAGAGGCAAAGTCAGCAACGGCAGCGACTAGAGCGTCAAGACTCGAGACAGGAACAGACGGGTTGGTAACGAGGGAGGCAAGGACTCAAGGAACTAGATAACGAGCGGCATGAAGGTAGTCAGAGAGAGGGGGAGGCGCGACAGCGAGCGACGACGGAGGAGGCGAAGGCAGGAGGGGAGGACGAGACACGTGGGAACGAAGCAACATAGGGTGAGAATGCTGAACAGGAGAGGCAGGAGGAGCACGAGAGGGACGACGAGACCAGACGTGAGAGGGAGGCGTCGGGTCAGGGGACAGAGGAGGAGACACAAGAGGGGAACAAGGGGGGAGACGTGCTGGAAACTAGTCCGGCGGCGGAAACACATGGCCGTAGACAGGAAGAGGAGGAGTTGGCGGGGGAGGTGTAGACGAGCGGTCAGGGGAGGGAAGGTTGAGAAGGCGAAGGGTGGACACTGGCGGCGACTGCTGCTGCTGCTGCTCGACACCAACACCTGAACCGACAGCTGCACCACGGCTACCTCCGGAACACTCCACTCTAGCACCCCTAGAACGGGCACCCCCAGTGCGAGAACTCTCTCTAGCACTGGTGTCACCCCCAGGCCCGCTGGGACAAGCCACGATGGGAACCCCAGGACTAGCACCCTCCTCAACGCCAGCATCCCGAGAGTCCACGAGCGGCTGCTGCTGCTGCGGCGGCAACTGCTGCTGCTGCGGCTGCGGCTGCGGCGACTGCTGCGATGGCGGAGGAGGAAACACCGGGGGGAGGTCGATGGCGAGACCGGTGCCGAGGGGCCACCAGAGTCAGCCGACTCCTCGACCGACGAGAGGGGAGTGACGTGAGACTTACTAGACGGAGCATGACGGGGAGGGAGGGGAGCAGGGGCTACCGAGGGAGTGGGAACCAGAAACAAGGGCGTGGAAATCGGGAGACCACGGTGGGGAAAGCGGTGGTAAAAGGAGACAGACTCGTCGAAAGTGGCGTCACGGTAGTGAAAGAAGTGGTGAAAGTGCCAGTCGGACGAGTCAACGGGGAAACCGAAGAAGACACAGGGGACAGTGCGGGCAGTGAGCTTGTCCGTGCTAGAGGCACGAATGTGAGCGAGGAAGCCCCAGACGTGGAACGCGGACGCGTCACCAGGGAACCCGGTCCAAGGAAGGGTCGACGAAACATGCGGCCGCTGGGAGCGCGGCCACAGGTTAAGCTGATGAGCGGCATAGCGAACGGCGAACGACCATAGAAAATGGGGTGCACCGGCATGAATCATGGAGGTACGAGACACCTCCATGACCAAGCCGATGCGTCGATCAGTGACCCCATTCTGCTGCGGGGATTCCGGGAGAGTGTATGACTGGGTGATGCCCTCCGCACGACAGAACTGTCCAAGCCGACCAGAGGCGGACTCGCTGCCACGGTCGGAGTGGAGACACAGCACAGGGAGACCGCGGTGGAGGCGCGCAGCTACGACCCACGGGATAAGAACGTCGGGCACATTGACCTTCCGCTCCAAGGGAAACACCGAGGTGTAGTGGGTGTAATCCTCAATGAGCACTAGAAAGTAGCGCTCGCGACGCGGTCCAGGGACGGGGGCTGGGCCCCAGACGTCCAGGTGCAGGGTCTGGAGGGGTGCGGTGGCAGGGCGAAGCGAGAAGGAGTGAGGAGCATGGCGCAACTGGCCCTCAATGCAGGGCGTGCACGGCATCGCAGGCGAGGGAGGGAGGGAAGGAAGCAACGTAGGGAGACCGAGGACTAGACTGTGCTGAGACATGTGACGCAGACGCGGGAGTGCGGGGTGACCTAGGCAATGGTGCCACAGAAGCGATGGGTGAGTGAGCGACACACACGAGCAGGCCGCAGCGACCTAGGTAGACGCACGACCCGGGGAGGATGCACCCACGGGAGGGGGAAGCAGTGTCCAGCGTAAACAAGCAAGACACCGGGTCCCAGGGTAACGTCACAAGGGGGGCACCTGAGGCGGCCTCGGTACAGACACCGTACCGCTCGTGACCAAGGAACGTAGTGGTAACGCCGAGGTCCTGAAGACAGCTGACACCAACTAAGTTCCAGGAGAACAAGGGGATGTGCAGGCCTGTAAGGGAACCTGAGGGGGCTGCTGGAAAGGGAAGGGTCGTGAAGCTGCGAGCAGCGACAGGACTAGAAGAGGGTCAGCAAGGGCAACAGAGGCAAGGGCAGCGAGTGGCGTGAGAGTGGCGTGGTCACAGAAGAAGCAGGCAGACGCACCAGAGTCGAGCGTGAAGGACAGCGAAGCAGTGGTCATAGACGAAGGAGCAAGGGTAGAGCCTAGGCTAGACAAAGCAAACGATCCTATGCCTGACGCAGCAGGGGAGTCTATACTACACACAGGTGCTACGCCTAAGCTAGAGAACACAGGGGAATATGATTCGGAAACACTAGAAGCGTCAGCATACAGAGAGTGCAGGGCAGAACTAATCTGATCCATGTCTAATTCAAACATAGGCACACCGTGACGGAGCAGACTGGGCCAGTTAGGGAGGTCCGGGGCCGGGCCGAAGCGGCGATGGAAGAGGTTGTTTAGGCGGCGGAAGCAGGGGGCGGTCGAATGCGGGCGGCGACACACAATGCCACGAAGGGGCCTGGTATGGAGCTGGTACTGGAAGCCCACAGCACCGAAGCCGCCGGTAAACGCCGAGCTGCCGGGGCTGCCACCGCGGCCACCACCTCTTGGGGCTCTTGGCCACCCCAGCAGGAGGCAGGCCCATGCTACTGCTGCTGTTGCGTCTGCTGCTGCTCCGTCTGCTGCTGCTCCTAGACACCAGCCCCAACCCCCTCGTCCAAACCACTATCCCCGCCACTACCACGACCACCACCAGCGCCACCACCATGCCCTCCCTTGGGGCAGCGGCGGTCCCTACGCTTTCGCTGCTGCGGGAAGGCCGCAGCAGCGGTCTCAGTGGCCGGGGTAGCCGTAGCAACCGCGGCGGAAACTTCAGCGTACATGCACTGGGAGGGAGCACAGCCATGAAAGATAGGGACTGCCGCAACACCGCTTGACTGAGCGATAGTGCTCTGGCGTGTCTCTATCTCAAACAGGGCAGTGACAAATGCAGTCAGGGTGAGGTCGCCTGGGTGCTGGCTAAGGAAGTGGACCTCGGGCAGTGGCTAAGCGGTCAGGCAGGCACATGGCAATAAGGTACAGGGTAGCACAGAACGGTAGGGGGAAAGCAGTGAGCTGGGCGGGAGTGTTGGCATAGCAGTATTTAGTATCTAGTGCACGGAGGTGAGTAGAGAGATCAGCGACACTTGGGAAAGCAGAGAGATCGGGGAAGAGCATGGGGAGGATCAAGCGGCCAGCTGAGGCGGAGGCAAGCATGGAGTAGGGTGCAACTACTGCATCTAGGAAGTCTTTGGGGTTTGCTACAGCAGTAAAGCAGGGACGCTCAGATAGGGGAAGTGCATGACTAACGGCAAGCTGCGCTACGGCATCGCGAGAATCCCAGATAGCGCGAGCGAGCACAGCAGCAGCAAAGGCCTCACTCTCAGCAGTGGTGGGGTTAGCAGGGAGAGGAGCAGGCGGGGGGGGGCGGGGGAGCAAGCCATCAACATGCATAGCCAGTGAGTGCCCATCCTAGCACTGACCTGTCAGGTGCCGGCGAAGATCGACAAGACAGGCGGTGAAGTCGATCGCGTGCCCCTCCGAATCCAGTCGTAGCATGGCGTCCGCCATCGCGAAACCTCAGTGGCACCGGGACACAACTGCACAGCGGCACAAGGACACATCGGCACAGGGACACATCGGCACAGGGACAAATCGGCACAGGGACATGGGTAATCAGTTGCACGGTGGTACACCGGCGGGGTGCCAGGACTCTCCGGAACAGAGACTGGGCGGAAGGCCGAGGAGGGTGCAAGAGGGTCGGTGAGCATGTGAGGAGCCAGCGGGCGCACAAGGGGCCAAGGTGCATGAGGTGTTGGGCAGGTGTGGGAAGGGGCTGGCTCATAGAGAGGGGCCAACGAGGCGCGTGGGGCCGGCAGTGCGCAGGAGGGGCTGGCTAGGCGGTAGGGGCCGGCTAGGTGCAAGGGGCCGGCTGGGTGAGACGGGCTGGCTAGGCGCAAGGGGCCGGCTAGGCGCAAGGGGCCGGCTAGGCGTGAGGGGCCGGCTAGGCGCGGAGGGCCGCCTATGGTGCGAGAGGGGCCGGCTAAGCGCGAGGGGTCGGCTAGGCACGAGGGGCCGGCTACAGCGCGAGAGGGGCCGGCTGGGCGTGAAGGGGCCGACGAGACGTGAGGGGCTGGCTATGGCACGAGTGGCCGGCTACGGCGCGAGGGGCCGGCTATGGCGCGAGGGGTCGGCTATGGCGCGAGGGGCCAGCTACGGCGCAAGAGGGGGCCGGGCACGAAGGTGGGGGGGGGCGGCTAGGCGCGAGAGGGGCCGGCTGGGCGCAAGGGACCGATGAGGCACGAGAGGGGGCCGGCTGGGCACAAGAGTACGACTAGGCGCGAGGGGCTGACTAGGCGCCTAGCTGCCCGTGGCCTCGTCGCCCCGTCACCTCGCACCTAGCTGCCCGTGGCCTCATCGCCCCGTCACCTAGCGCCTCGCCACCCCATCGCCTAGCCACCCCGTCGCCTAGCCGCCCCGCGGCCCCGTCGCCCAGCCGCCCCGCGGCCTCGTCGCCCCGCTGCTCAGCGGCCCCGTCGCCCAGCCGCCCCGTGGCCTCGTCGTCCCGCTGCACCGCGGCCCCATCGCCCAACCGCCCCGCGGCCTCGTCGCCCTGCTGCTTTGCGCCCCCTTCGCCCAGCTGCCCCGCGGCCCCGTCACCCATCCGCCCCGTGGCCCCGTCGCCCAGCTGCTTAGCGCCCCCCTCCCCCCCCCCTCCTCCCCCCCCCCACTCCGCCGTGTATCCTGGTCCCCGCTCGTTAAACCGGCCCTCTCCACTGTCGCGCCCCACCGTGCTGCACTGCTCAGCACCGCACTGCACCGCGCCCCACCGCACTGCATCGCGCCCCACCGCACTGCACCGCTTTGCACTGCATGGCACCGTAATGCATGGCGCCCCACTGCACAGCACCACTCAGCATCGCGCAGCGCTTCACTTCACCGCATTCCACTGCACTGCACCATACTGCAATGCTCCCCACTGCTCCCCACTGCTCCTCGTCACTCCGTCCCGCCCTTCACCGCCTGTCCGCGGCTGCAGCGGCCTTAATGACGGAATCGGTGCTGCGCTTTGACGTGGAGGGTCAGCCGGATGAGTTCGACGTATGGCTCATCAACCTTTGCCGTCATCTCACTAGTCAGCGGCAAGACAACCATTCCCAGGCCGTCCACATTGACGGTACGCTCCCCTACCCTAACCCCTCTGCTGCTCTCCTCACTGACCACACGTCTGCTAACCGTGAGTCCGCCGCCTCTGCTGCCCTTGCCCGTGCTGTCTGGCTGTCGCATGACGCTGTTGCTCAAATCATGATTAGCCATGCCCTCCCCCTGTCTGAGCGCCCCTGCTTTAAGTCGGTCAGGATTGCGCAGGAGTTCCTAGAGGCTGTTGTCGAGCGTTATTCCACCCCGTCCTCTGCCTCTGCCAGCCGCCTGATCCTTCCCATGCTCTTCCCTTATCTCGCGTCTTTCTCCACTGTTGCTGACCTGGCCACGCACATGCGCACGCTCGACGTGAGCTGGCGCGCTGCCTGCACTGAGGCCCAGCTTTGTGTGTTCCAGCCCCCTATCTGCTCTACCAATTACCTGCTTGCCACCCGCCTCCCTGACCGCCTTGCCACTGCCCGCGGCCACTTTCTGAGTCTGCACCCCGCTGACCTCACCCTCCCTGACTTTGTCGACATCCTGTCTGCCATAGAGACCCATTAGCGCTCTATCGCCCAGTCTAGCGGTACTGCACCAGTCCCTATATTTCAGGGTTTTACTCCTGCTCAGTGCACTTACTTTGACGGTTCTGTGCCTAGCTGAGACAGCCCCTGCTGCTGAGACCGCTGCCACAGTGGCCGCAGCGCAGTCCCGTTATGGGAAGGCCCGCTGCCCCAAGGATGGGCGCGGTGGTGGTAGTGGAGGAGGGGGTGGAGGTGGTTCATCCGCTGGCGGTAGTACCGACGAGGGGGCTGGGGCTGGTGGCTCGGGGCAGCAGCCCCAGCGGGAGCAGCAGCAGGCGCCACAGCTTGACCAGTAGCAGTCGTAGCGGAGGGTCGACCGCCTCCCGCCTGAGTGGCCTGGCGCCGGTGGTGGTGGTGGTCGTCGTGGTGGTCGTACACATAGCTCGTCGTCGAGTGGTGGTGCGAGTGACAGGCGCTGCCAGTACCAGCTCCAGACCGGTCCTCGTCGCAGCCTCATGTGCGGTAAGATCGGTCATACCCCCACTCGTTGTTTCAGTCGCCTGGACGACCTGTTTCACCTCCGCTTCGGCCTCGCGCCGGACCTCTCCGACTGGCACAGTCTACTCCGCCGTGGTGTTAGGATCTTTGATATGGACATGGATTAGATAAGCTCTGCATTGTATGGGATGTATGTCGATGGCTCTAGTGTAACTGGTTCCTGATACCCTGCATTGACTAGTGTAGGTGTGCAGAGTGTGCCTAGTTAAGGCTCCCTTGCTGCGTCATGCATAAGACCCTTTGCTTTGTTTAGCCTTGGCTCCACCCTAGCTCCTCCGCCCCCAGCCACCACTGCCGCGCTCTCCTTCACTCTCGACTCTGGCGCGTCTCGGTGTTTCTTTCGAGACCGCACTACGCTTACGCCGCTTGCCGTCCCAGCCGCAGCTGCCCTTGCATACCCTTCCTCAGGTCCGGTAGTCGCCCGTAGTTCCACCACCCTCCCCTGTCCGGCGGTTCCTTCCGGCTCTCTTACAGGCGTGCACTTCTCCTCGTTCTCTCGGAATCTAGTTGGTGTCAGCTGTCTTCAGGACCTCGGCATCACTACTACGCTGCCTGGTCACAACAGGTACGCTGCCTGTACCAAGGCCGCCACTGGTGCCCCCCTCACCACGTTCCCCCGGGACCCGGTGTCTGGCCTGTTCACGCTGGACACCGCGTCCCCCCTAGGTGGCAGCGTCTACCCAGGTTGCTGCGGCTTGCTCGTGTCGGTCGCTTACTCACCCCTCGCTTCTGTGGCACCACCGCCTAGGTCACCCCGCCCTTACACGTCTCCGTCACATGTCTCAGCACAGTCTTGTCTTAGGTCTCCCTGCGTCGTTCCCTGTGCTCCCCTCCTCGGCAGCCCCTTAGTGCACCCCCTGCGTCGAGGGCCGGCTCTGCCGTGCCCCTCACTCCTCCTTGTTCCCCCCCCCCACCGCACCGTTGCAAACCCTGCACGTGGACGACTGGGGCCCCGCCCCCGTCCATGGGCCGCATCGTGAGCGTTACTTCCTAGTACTAGTCGACGACTACGCTCGCTACACCACCGTGTTTTCCCTGGAGCGAAAGGCTGATGTGGCCGACGGGCTTGACGTTCTTATCCCGTGGCTTGTCTCTGCGCGTGTGCACCAAGGTCTCCTTGTCTTGCGTCTTCACTCTGACCGTGATGGCGAGTTCGCCTGTGGCTGCCTTGGTCGCTTTTCTATCGTGCGGAGGGCATCATCCAGACGTATACACTGCCGGACTCCCCGCAGTAGAATGGGGTCGCTGAGCGATGCATCGGTTTGGTCATGGATGTGGCTCGTACCTCCATGATCTATGCTGGTGCACCCCATTTTCTGTGGCCGTTCGCCGTTCGCTACGCCGCCCACAAGCTTAACCTCTGGCCGCACCCACAATGACCACAGGTTTTGCCGACCCTCCTCTGGACCGGGTCTCCTGGTGACGCGTCTGCGCTCCACGTCTGAGGCTGCCTTGCTCACGTTTGTGCCTCTGGCATGGACAAGCTCACTGCCCGCACCGTCCCCTGTGTCTTCCTGCATTTCCCCCTCGACTCGTCTGACTGGCACTTCTACCAGCCGCCGTCTCACAATTTCTTTCACTTACGTGACGTCACATTTGACAAGTACGTCTCCTTCTACTACCACTTTCCCCACCGTGGTCCACTGGTTACTCCCCCCCAGTTCCTGGTTCTCCCCCCCCCCCCTAAGTCACCCCTGTTCCACCCCTTCCCCGCCCTGCCCTGTCTAGTGTGTCTCACGTCACCCCCCTCCCGTCGGCTGTCCCTGCCGAGGAGTCTGCTGACTCTCGCGGCTCGACGGAGTCCCTTCCACCGCCTGTCCCCGCCCTAGTCTCTCCTCCCCTATCACCGACGTTGCCGTCGCAGCCGCAGCCGCCTCCGCAGCTGCCGTCGCCGCCGCAGCCGCAGCCGCCTCCGCAGCTGCCGTCGCCGCCGCAGCCGCAGCCGCCATTGTCACCGCCGCTGGGGTTTGTGCGTTTTGGGGGTGCTGGGGAGCATGCCGGAGCGGGTTCCCATTCTGGGGGTGCTGGCGTGGGGCTTCTCGGAGGGAGCCGTGGTGCCGCTGGAGGTTCTGGTGTTGGCGTTGGGCAGCAGCCGCCGCAGTCGCCGCCGGTGTCCACTCTTCGCCTCCTCGGTTGCCACCGCCTCCTCCTCTGCCAGTCTACAGCCCTGTGTTTCCTCCAGCGAACTCTTCTCCAGCTCGTTTCCCTCCTCGTTCTCCTCCTGTGTCTCCTCCCCTCTCTCCTGACCCGACTCCTCCGTCTCACGTCTGGGCTCGTCGTCCATCTCGTGCTCGGCCTACCTCCCCTGTTTCGCATTCCCACCTGATGTTGCTTCGCTCCCACGTGTCTCGTGCTCCTCCGCTCCTCCCGTCTCCTCGTTCATCGTTGCTCGCTGTGGCCCCGCCTCCGTTTTCTGACTTCCTCCATGCCGCGCGTCCCCTTGTTCCTCGTGTCTTTGCCTCTCCTTTTACTGACCCGTCCGTTCCTGTCTCCAGTCTGTTGGCTCTTGTTGTTGCTGTCACTGACTTTGCCGCTACCTGCCGCCTTGACTACGCCCTTGCTGGTCTTTGACCTTGCCTGCCCTCCGTCCGTCGGGGGTGTGACTGCCCTTGGCAGTGACGTCCTAGAGGATAGATAGTACGAGCTTGCTTTCCTGTCAGAGGCCGCTCCCTATCTTTGTTCCATGCTGCTAGTCCCTGAGGGTGACCCAGATGCCCTTCACATCCCGACCCCTTGCACCTACGCTGAGGCCACCTCGGGACCTTGGGCCTCTTAGTGGATAGCTGCTGTGAGAGTACGATCCCGTTACACCACTTGTCCCTTTCCCTATTTCCTTTCTACTCCATCTCTCTTTTTATCCCATCTTCTTTGGTTTCCTATTCTCCATTTTCCATTATCCTTTGGTTTATTCTGTTATTATAATTATATCACCGACCAGGCTCGAGGTGTACTGGCGCTATATCCAGCGTAATCCTGCCGTAATCCCTTAAAGCCAATAACCTCGCGTGGCTATACGCAGGGTGATTCTATTTTCTAAAAGGGTCTATTCCCGTGGATATGATAAACCTGGTTACCTGATGTATTCTGGAAGTATAAAAGCGCCTTGTATCAATCGATAGTGCAATCTTTCTTCGACACATTCGATCCTGTGATACTTGGTATCAGAGCCTTTCGCACTCGGCCGCGCTCAACAAAGTAGCAGCAGCGGCAAAACCTGCCTCGAGAAACCGCCGGGGGTGACGAATTCGGCGCCGATTCTGGTAAGCACCAGCTGCGCGTTTTATGAATTACCCCCCCCGCACGTGTTTTGAACAAGATGGCGACCTTCGACAATGCCGAGGTTACCCAACAGCTCTTCGCGAGCATCGCAGCCCTTCAGGAGGAGATGCGAGCGGATCGCGAAGCGTGGCGAAACGAGTTCGAGCGAGTAACTCGACTCACCGGAGCGCAGCACGACTCGACAACGGCGACGATGCAGCAGTCGCAGCAGTTTCTCGAGGCTCCGAAACCGCGCCCACCTGAGCCGTTCAATCCGAGCGATCGAAACTCCGACGCATGCAGATGCATCACTGGGATGGAGATCTACTTCGCAGCCGTCGGATGGAGCTTGCCGGTCTGGGACGGACAACGCGTACGACTCGGGCGACACTGATGCGACGGCCGGCACTCGAGTGGATCGGCAGCAATAGCACCTTCAACCACGGTGAAGCCACGTGGCAGCAGTATCGCGCCGACCTGCTGAAACGCTTTGAGCTAATTAATTAAGGTTTCCTTGCCCGGGAAAAAAATCATCGACATCGACAGTTCGGGAGTGTAGCACAGTGCACGCAGCAGATGGAAGATTTTAATAACCGTATTCTCAACCAAACCGAAGGGGATAAGGTACAGTCTTATCTCGCCGGGCTGAAGACCGAAGTCAAACGACAGGTAGCAGCGTCAAACTACGCAAGCTACAGTGACGTCGTTTTGGCAACAGAGCGCTTCGACATGGTCAATGCGGGGACACGACGAGCGCATGTCGGCAGTATGCGACAAGGCGACCGCTCGGCTCACACCACGTTCGCCGACCCGATGGAAATCGACAGGTTCGACGGTTGGCCACGTCCGAAAAACACCAACTACACGTGTGATTTTTGTGGGGTGCCGGGTCATCAAATCTTCGACTGCAACAAAATGAAAGCCGCACGCACTGAGTATCGGGCACGCAACAGTGGCGGAAATCCGTCGGCCGATAAGAAGAAGAAAAACGGGACTCGCCATTAATTGCGGATTTAGCTGGCGAAAAAGAAAAGATCCGAAAGCAGCCACGGACTTCCGGAAAAATCAATTCCGACGCAGCTGATTCGACGCGAACAGGAGAAAATGATGGGGAAAAATCTCCACCCCACGACCCGTCTTTGCCAGAGGAAATCGCCGAGGAAAAATCGAACTCCGCGAAAAAGGACTCTGCCAAGACGGGGAAACTCCTTGAAGACCCAAGAAATTATAAGGATTCGTTCAAGTTATCTAACAAAGATGCTTTAATGAAAACTTGTAATTCTCGAGGGGCTAGAGCCTTGGAGTAATTTCGGGAGGGACTCCAGAAGAAGCAGAAAGCTGTGGAGATTATACCGGTACCGGACAACTTGGGGAAAAATTAAGGAGTGTGGAAAGAAGCCGACCTTTCCACGGAGTCAACGTCCTCTCCCAACACCAGCCCACACCGACTACCCGTTCCCCACGGAAGACGTCAGTGGAGCTGAAGAGCTCAAGAGGAAGCTGGGGGTCTACAAGAAGCTGCAAAAACCCCGAACTCCTCCTCCACATGCATCCATTTCAGCTACTTCGGCATCAATGACGCGCACAGTCGTCAAAGAAACTCCGGGCCCTGGAGAAGAGCCGTTCTCCAAGCAGCCTCGGCCAGCTGCCAGCTCGGGAGTAGATAGCAACGAAAGGGTGTGTACGGAATATTGGGATGTACCCTATGACCCTATTAATGAAATTATCTTTGGGTACTCCGAGCAACGCCCGCCCCTCGTGCTCGAGGTCATCTGCAAAGGACGACGCCTCCAAGCACTTGTGGACAGCGAAGCATCGCACACCGTCTGTGACAAGGCAGTAATCGACTGACTTCGGGAAGAGTACAAGCCTTCAAGATTCTCTGCAACGATGGTGGACGGAAGCAAGTTACCAGTACACAGCGAAGCAGTGTTACACCTACAAATTGGACCACTGCGCCGGAGACCTACACTCCACATCACCAACATCAAAGGGCTTGACTTGATCTTCGGGTGAGACTTCCTAAAAATATTCATCCCCGAGATTAACTGGGTGAATCGCACCACAAGTATCTACAACAATGGACGGAGAGTACAGCTACCCAACTGGGACGATACAGGAGATGTCCCAGTGGAGACACTCGCACAATTCGAGAAGGACGTGAAGCGAACAGACAACGGGTTCTTGGCGATAGCAACTAAAGTGGAAAATGACGGAGAGGAAAACTCGAAACCTCCACAAAAAATCAAAGAGTTACTGAAGGAGTTCCAGGACGTCCTTCCCGACGATCTTAAGAACGAGCTACCGCCATACCGAACGCATCAACACGAGATCGTGGAGGAACCGGGTTCGAAGCCGACCTTCCGAGCATCATATCGGCTCAGCCCTACTGAGCTGACTGACATGAAAAAACAGATCGAGTATCTCCTAGCCAAAGGGCTCATCTGACCATCCACTTCGCCATACGGTGCCCCACTGTTCTTCACCCCGAAACCGGACGGAAGCTTGCGCATGTGCATCGATTACCGGGCTCTCAACAAGCAGACCATCAAGAATAAATATCCGATACCACGCATCGATGACCTGCTTGACCAGCTTCGGGGAGCTACGGTATTTTCCAAACTAGATCTGCGGTCCGGATACTAGCAGATACGAATGGCGGATAACTCCATCCATAAACTGCCTTCCGAACTCGGTACGGATCGTACGAGTATTTGGTAATGCCGTTCGGACTCACCAACGCACCGGCAACGTTCCAAGCCGAAATGAACCATATTCTATGGCCACTTTTGGACGAATGCAGGGTGGTGTACCTGGACGAAATCCTCATCTACTCATGCGAGTTAAAACAGCACGTCGAACACCTTCGACGCGTCTTCGAGATTCTTCGACGAGAATGATTCTACGTCAAACTGTCCAAGAGCGAATTCACCCTCAAGAAAGTCCAATTTCTAGGACACATGGCGAGCGCTCAAGGAGTTCACGACGACCCCAAGAAAAACAAAGCCGTACACATGTGGAAGACACCCGAGAACGTGAAGGAGTTGCAGCAATTCCTAGGCTTCGCTAATTATTACAACAGGTTCGAGCCATAGTACGCAAAACTCGCAGCACCACTCACGAATCTGCTAACAAAGAACACGCCCTATAAATGGGAGCCGAAGCATCAGGAAGCCGTGGAGCAGCTGAAACAAGCACTCACATCCGCACCAGTACTCATCTTGCCAGACCCCGAATGCGACTACGTCATCAAAGCTGATGCCAGCGACCAAGAAGTGGGAGTAGTCTTGATGCAAGATCAGGGGAATGGACTGCAACCAATCGCCTACCTCAGTAAAAAACTACATGGGGCAGAACTAAACTACCCGATACACGACAAAGAGGCCCTTGCTACCGTCATTCCCTTCAAAGCGTGGAGATGTTATCTTAAAGGACGAAAAACAACTGTCTACACCGACCACTACAGCCTAAAATATTTGAAGACACAACCAAACCTTTCCAGGCGGCAGGTCCGGTGGATTGACTTCCTCGAGACACACTAACACTACGACATCGTGTACAAGCCCGGCCACAAAAACAAAGCAGACGCTCTTAGCCGGCCTGCACACGTCGCCGCTCTCCAGGTTGAGGGGATGAATCCACTACTCAAGGGAATCTTCACACATGGGTACACCATCGACCCTGAAATTCCCTTGGCAGACAAGCGACACCTGCTACAGCGGGACAGTGATATCACCGGAAAGGATCAACGAAAATCTGGGTACCTAATTACCCTCCTTTGCGCCAGTTACTACTCGAAGAATACCACGATGTCCTATACGCAGGACACGTTGGTAGCAACAAGACACTGGCCGGTATCGCCAAACACTACTACTGGCCCCACTTAGCAGAATACGTCCATAAATTCGTCACCTCGTGTGATACATGTCAACGGATGAAGAGTAGCAAGCAGAAAAAGGCGGGACTACTGCAGCCTCTTCCTATCCCAGAACAACCTTGGCAAGTGGTTAGCATGGATTTCATCACCGGGTTACCACCTACCATCAGCGGTCATGACACCATCCTTGTCGTCATCGACAAATTCTCCAAAATGGGACACTTCATCCCGACACACACGACAGCACGCACTGAAGAAACAGCACAACTCTTCGTTCGCTACATCATCTCACAACACGGCATTCCAACCACACTCATCTCTGACCGAGACCCCAAGTTCACCAGCAAGTTCTGGAAGGAACTTATGTCTCTGCTCTGGACCAAACTCGCCATGTCATCCGCCTACCATCCGCAGATGGACGGACAGACCGAGCGCCTCAACCAGATTGTCGAGCAACTCCTCCGAGCAGCCTGCAAGGACGAGGTCTCCAAATGGGACTTACACCTACCCGTTCTCGAGTTTGCCTACAACAATGCTACTCATGCCGCTACTAGACAGACACCGATCTTCCTCTGCTACGGACGCCACCCACTCACACCACATAAATCGACAACATCAGCTACAGTACAACCTGCACATGATTTCATCACAACCATGCATCAGCTTTGGGATCGGACCCACAAGCGCCTCCTCGACATCCAACAGCAACAGAAGTGCCAGGCCGATCACCATCACAATGATTACACCATTACCGTGGGAACCCAGGTGCTCCTTGACACCCGCAACCTTGACATCAGCCATCTCCCATCTAAACTTCGACCTCGCTTCTGCGGGCCTTTCCTCGTTGAAGCACAGGTCACTCCTGTTACCTTCCGCTTACGCCTGCCAGCTACCTGGAAGATTCACAACGCCTTCCATTTCCAAAATCTGAAGCCCTATCGGGATCCGAACACGATCTTCGTCGGACGCCAACCGCCGCCGCCGCCGCCCGTCCTTGTCCAGAATGAACCCGAATACGAGGTTGAGTCTGTGCTTGCACACTGCCGTCGTCATAATGGCACCACCCAGCTTTGAGGGGGGGAAGTGTGAGTACGATCCCGTTACACCACTTGTCGTTTTCCCTGTTTCCTTTCTATTTCAACCCTTTTTTTATCCCATCTTCTTTGGTTTCCTATTCTCCATTTTCCATTATCCTTTGGTTTATTCGGTTATTATAATTATATCACCGACCAGGCTCGGGGTGTACTGGAGCGTTATATCCAGCGTAAGCCAATAGCCTCGCGTGGCTATACGCAGGGTGATTCCATTTTCTAGAAGGGTCTAATCCCGTGGATATGATAAAACCGGTTACCTGATGTATTCTGGAAGTATAAAATCGCCTTGTATCAATCGATAGTGCAATCTTTCTGCGACATATTCGATCCTGACACAGCTGCCATGGAGCAGGAGATGGTTTCTTGGAGCCACATCTTGACTTCTTTCAGACCTTCGCCCC
The DNA here is from genome assembly GCA_027943415.1 of Closterium sp. NIES-67. Lineage (NCBI taxonomy): Eukaryota > Viridiplantae > Streptophyta > Zygnematophyceae > Desmidiales > Closteriaceae > Closterium > Closterium sp. NIES-67. Next base: position 156,712 of record BQMB01002270.1, on the reverse strand, counting down.
GGCCCCGAAGATGACTACTCTTCGGGCACTGCTACACATAGCAGCACAGCGTGACTACGAGCTGCACTCCCTCGAATTCTCCACAGCTTTCCTCCAGGGCAGTCTACATGAGCAGGTCTACCTGCGCCGCCCCCAAGGCTTCTCCGGAACCTTTCCCCCTGGTACCCAGTGGCTCCTTTGGCGCCCCGTCTACGGCCTGCGCCAGGTGCCCCGTGAGTGGCACGCCATGCTGCGTGCTACGTTGCTGATCTACAGTTCTTCCCGTCGTCTGCAGGCCCCTCGCTCTTCGTCCGTTCCGGCCAGAGTTCGTTCTACGTCCTTGTTTCCATAGACGATCTGCTATTTGATACTGCAGACAGAGACGCGCTGGCCTCCGTGAAGGCCGAGCTGCTGAGAAGACACACCTGCACTGACCTAGGAGAGCTGCGCTGCTACCTTGGCTTGCAGATCTCCAGTGACAGAGCCGCGCGCACCATCACTTTGACACAGTCACACTTGGTGCGCTAGGTCCTTCAGAGGTTTGGCCTTCAGTTCTCTTCCGCACAGCCCACCCCTTTGCCAGTACACCACAGACTCTCTGCTCTAGTCTCGGAGGAGGCTGTAGAGCATAGTGGTCCTTACGCAGAGCTGGTGGGTTGCCTCATGTACCTGATGACTTGCACTCGTCCAGATCTCGCATACCCTCTCAGCATCCTAGCCCGCTTTGTGGCCTCCGGCAGATACCGATCACAGCACTAGTCTGCAGCGAAGAGGGTTCTGCATTATCTAGCAAGTACATCGTGCATGGGGCTAATGCTAGGAGGATGCAGACCAGCGGTCCTTACCGGGCACAGAGATGCTTCTTGGGCAGACGACGCCGAGACTCTCAGGTCCTCCCAGGGCTACTGCTTTTGCCTCGGTGCAGGTGCTGTCTCGTGGAGGTCCACCCAGTCTAGCTGTGAGGCTGAGATCTACGCCGGTGCGATGGTGGCACAGGAGCTCCGTTGGCTGACTTTCTTGCTCACTGTCTTGGGTGCGCGGCCTAGCTCTGCCCCGGTCCTGTACGCTAACAACAGGGCCATGATCCTCCAGTGTCAGGAGCCCGCGGAGTACACTTGGCCTCCGGTGCCAACACTGCTGATGTCTTAACGAAGGCGCTTGCGCCTAAAGATTATCAGCGACACTGCGTATAGCTTGGTCTCATTCCTGTAGCTCCTCATTTGCTAGGACGGCGGGCACTCTAGGGGCCGGCGGGCGCGCTAGGGGCTGGCGTATAAGAACTAGGATAGCTAGGCGGCCATGAAAGTAGGCGAGAGGGTTTTTGTGGGGACCAAAAGTTACAAGAGAATAGAGATCGAGATTAGAAGTGAGAGGGATACAAGGAGGGGGTTGTACCCTCTATAGTAGGTTTCAGTAACATCTACCAAGCCTACAATTATATATAACCTATATAATTTAACACGGCGAGGCGCGGTAGGCTAGGGTGCGGGGCGGAAGCGGGTGGATCAACCTAACCTACTCATGATACCATGCTAGAATACTAGAATGAATTTGCAAGAAGAGAGAACAAGGGAGATATAGGGTTTGGGTTGTACTATCTAAGAACACACACCTATTCTAGCCTATAACTTCTACATGCAAATTTATGTAGAAGTTGACAACACTTGCCTTAGAGGTTGGACTAGTACCATATTCCCCCGGATAAAACACCCAGGGGTGTTAGTAAAAACCCATGTAAAATTTCGAGGGGGTATAATTAATGGCACATTTTGTATAACGCCCGGGGGGGCTATGGAATGACACTTTTATGTTTATGAAGTGGAATTGAACTGTATTGTAGACAGTTCTTTTGTGCCAAATTTTGACGATTCTTGCACATGATATCAATAATTTTTTAGGAATATTTTTTTTACAGTTGTGATTCGATTTGAAGAGGAGTTTTGTTGTAAAGGAGACAAGCTCCTTCACATTCTCACACGTCCGATGGATTGCCACCTAGTCTTATTCTCATTTCTCTTCTCTGATTGCTCCCACCCCCCTCTCCCACATTCCTAGTCGGCATCTGCCTATTTCGCTTCGTCCAGTAAAACATCCATGTACTTCTAACTATGAGTGTGCTGTATCATTGAGATATGAAATGCTATGACGACTACACTGCACACTCCTCTGAAAGTCGTGTCACAATCGCGTATATGGTGAGCAGGACCATCGTCATGCCACAATGCAGGCAAACAGTCACAGGTTGCCTGCATCATAGGTTGTCACGTTCTATCAGATCGTGGTGGCAAGTGGCAACCTCGACGCCACAATGTGATAGCGCACCAAAGCCGCAAGGAATCTGCTGCAGATTCCTTCACGACCCAACCAGGGCCGACCGACATGGATTCTTCCGCGCTGCAGTGTTGACTGTGAGGAGTGTGTTCCCATGAGCCTCATATCAGACTCGTAACATTCGTCTGAGTGACGAGAATTCCAGGTATCGTAATAGTTCTACACCGCATTGAACCACTTCGCGTCGAGCTTGCACTGCTCAATGACGCGCGAGTATGATAAGAGACACTCTGATAAGAGGCAAAATCTAAAGTAATACAGTGAAAATGAACCAGGTGGGTGGTGAATAGGTTTTATGCCAAAAACTAGGGTGGTATGAATATCCAGTTTAATAAAGCACCCAGATCCGCCCAAACCACCCATGGGTGATTAATTCCGGCGGGTTTTTTATCCGGGGGAATACGGTAGTGCCACCTTGAGCTGTGCCTCTCGCCAGTAGCTGCCACTTGTCTAGCCTAGGGGGTGTGTCAACATATAATTGTTGTGGCACTAGGATAACCCTGTTCATCCTCTCTCTATCTCTAGGTGTTGTGTGATGTCATCATATGCTATCACATTCTGTCTGCCTCCCATCCCATATTTTTTCAACTTGCATGTGTGGTTTGAACGTGTGCAAGAATTTGTGTGTGATGTGTTCTGGAGTTTGGGAATGTGTTTTGTGTTATTTTGTTTGAGCAGGTTTTTTGTGATGATAGATCTTGAGAAGATCTTTCCGACGCAACGAGAATCCCTTCAATCGGAGCAAGAACGCGAAAGCTATGAAGATTCAAAGTTCATGAGCTTGCGTTACAATTGCGGCGGTTACAAAGTGAAGTTGTGGGGTGACTCTATATGGAGTTGGGACCTTTGGGGGTTTGGGAAATTTGTCACTCACTGTAACAGCTGCAAATTGGTTGGGAACAACCAAGCTAGGTTGGCAAGGGTGGCCAACTTGGATGGATTGGTTGGGAAGGGACAAATGTCAAAGTTGGGGTTCCTATAGGGAGGGAATCTTTGTGCTTATGGGGTTTCCTTGGTTGGGGACTCTCTTGGGACCTTCCCTCTCATCCCTCTCTTCCTATCCCAACCTTTCTCTTGCTCCTTCTAATTCCTTGTGAGATTCTTGAACTTTGATTGAACTCTTGAGATTGAGTTAAGTTCTCCTCCTACAGCTTACCCCCTAGTGCGTCGAAAGCCATAGCGTCGCGAATACTTCATCAATCAACGTGATTCAAATTGGGAACGGTAGCTGAGATCAAGAGCTACAACATATCCAAGTTTCGCGACATTCCAACGGCTAGTGTTTTGTCGACGTCGTTTCTTGTGAAGACGACTTTTCTGTCCAGAATTTCGGATTTATATTTTGAGTAATTCTAGCTCCTAAGTTCACCTAGACTCTGTCCTTAATCCTAACAAGTGGTATCAGAGCTGTATTAAGGACGTTGAGAGGAGTCTACAGAAGTGTGAAGACCCTTCTAGACCCACCATGGCCTGTGGGTGTGCCTAAGTGGTGTTCTAAAGGTTGGATGTGTCTTCCGCTAAGGGAAACTCTGCCGAAATTTCGTGGACGCCGACACTTGTGAAAATATCGAGGGAGCTGAGTGTGGACAGCAAAGGGGGGCTGAAATTCGTCATTTCTCAAGGAGAAGATGAATGAGAGAGGAGGAGATGCTAATGGAAGAGGAGCTGTAGCTGAGAAGACAAGTGAGCCGCCGCCATCAAAAGTTGAAGCTTTGGATGGCTCCAACTATGAGGAATGGAGCGGACGGATGAGGAGTGCCTTCAAACGCTACAAGCTACTGAAGATTGCTGTTGGGGAAGAGAAGATGCCGGAAGAAGGCGAAGCACGCGAACGGTGGATTGAGAAAAGCGCGGTGCTTTTCGACCTCATCCTTCAATCGGTCAACAAGGAGATGTTCGAGCACATCAAGGATCTTGTGGAAGCGGATGATTCGGGTCCAAGGGCGTGGAAACTACTACGCGATGTGATTCAGCCCAACACTCTCCCGATGGTGATCGTGCTCGAGAAGGAACTTGCTGCCATCTCCATGCGACCAGGGGACGATGTGAAGCCGGTCCTTGACAAGATCAAGGACACCTATGCAAGGATGGCAGCAGCGGGCAGCAGTGTATCTCAGCTGCAGCAGTGCACCAAGATCATCTCGGTGTTGGACAACTCGTGGGATAACCTCATCCCCACCCTCAACTCTCAGCAAGATCAATGGACACCTGAGTGGCTAAGGCAGCAGATTCTGCAGGAGGACTTCCGCAGACGCCATGTGGGAGGCGGTGCTGCCACTAAGACTGCTGAGGGGTATGGAGCTGCAGGGCGCGGCAGAGGAAGAGGGGGTTGGAAAGGCCGAGGCCGTGGGAGAAGCTTTGGCAGAGGTAGAGGCCGAGGTGACTATAATGAGGGGCATGGGAGCTCCAGTGGCAGGGGGAGTACCAGAATGGAGGGCACCTGCTGGTACTGCAAGAAGGTCGGGCATCCTTGGTTCAAGTGCTTCAGCAGGCTGGAGGGATGGTCACCTCCAGGCATGAAGCCGCCAAGTGGTGAACGCGCACAAGGTGGCGCTGTGCAAGGCTCAGGTGCACAAGGTGAAGGTGCACAAGGTAACGCCTATCCTGGGATGTATCTCATGGTTGAGGATGTGCATGGGCATGAGGGTGATGTGGGATCTGTGGGAAAGGTTGTGATGCACCCTCTCACGCACTGGGTGATTGATTCAGGTTGCACCAGTCACATGACCCCACGGGCAGATTTGCTTGATGAGGTAAAACCCCCTGGGAAGATCAAGTATGTGGCAGCAGCGTCAGGTGCTTTGCTCCCTGTCATTGGTGTTGGAAATGCCAAGGTTAAGGGAGCTAATGGGGAGCTTGTGGGGCTTGGGAATGTTCTGCTGGTTGAAGGCTTGTCTGCTAACCTTCTCTCTGTGCGACGACTGCAGAAGAGCAAGGCCGAAGTGACCTTTGGACCAACCAGCTGCCGTGCTAAGCTTGGGAAGAAGGTGCTGTGGAGTCTGGAAGAGGAGACCAGCTGCATCAAGGACCTGTGGCAGCTGCCCATCATCCCATGGAATGGGAAGACTCCAACAGCAGCAACGGCAGCAGCGGCAAAGGCAACAGCAGGAGGAGATGCAACTGCACCAACTGATGGGGTCCTGGAAGCAGTCAAGAAAGTGCAGCAGCAGCAGACACATGGTGAGGTGCTTGCTGGTGTGGATGCGAGTGCGGCATGGGCTAAGGCTTCATCAAGGAGTGGAGAGGCCGATTGGGAGACATGGCATGAGAGGCTGTGTCATGTGAACTTCCCTATGCTGCAGAAGTTGGTGAAGGATGGGAGCCTGAAGGGCTTGGAGGTGAAAGGGGGAGTGAAGGAGATTGGGAGCTGCCCTACATGCTTGGAGACCAAGTTCTCCAAGTTCCCCTTCAACAGCACTACAGGACCAGCCAAGACCCCACTTGCACTTGTGCACATGGATGTGGTGGGGCCCACAAGAGCCCCTTCCCTCTCAGGCAGCCGCTATTTCTTGACAATTGTGGATGACCACACTCGGGCAGTGTGGGTTTACCCTTTGAAGAGCAAGGGGGAGGTGGCAGCGGCTGTCCTTAAGGAGTGGATGCCTAGAGCTCAGAGGGAATGCGGATACAAGGTGAAGGTGATCCGCAGTGACAATGGTGGGGAGTTCATTGGAGCTGATTTTGAGGGGGAGTTGAAGAGGAAGGGGATCCAGCATCAACTGACAGTGCCCTACAACCCGCAGCAGAATGGCGTGGCTGAGAGGTTCAACAGGACCCTGCAGGAGGGGGCACGCACTCTCCTTGGGCGTGCAGGGCTGCCTGATCCGTTTTGGGTGTCTGCACTGAGGCAGGTCGCCCTTGTGAAGAACAGGGTGCTGGCTACAGTTGGAGATAAGGAGTGGATCCCATATGTCAAGTGGTATGGGAGTGCTCCAACTGTGAACATGCTGAGGGCATTTGGGTGCATGGTGGTGTTTCATGTGCCTAAGGAGAAAAGGGGGAAGTTGGAGGCTTCTGGAAGATGGGGTGTGCACTTGGGGATTGCAAAGGATCACAAGGGGTGGCTGCTATGGGACTTGACCACCCAGAAGTTGACAGTGTCAAGGGATGTGAAGTTTCTTGAGTCCCTGTACTACAAGGAATGGAAGCAGCAGCAACAGAAGCTTCCATCTACACCGCTCATTGTGGAGGCAGATGAGGTGCAGCACCCTTCAAGACAGGTGGAGGTTGCAGTGTCAGAGGAGGAGATGTCTGGGGTGACTGAGGAAGGGGGAGCAGCTGAAGTAGAGCAGCAGCAGCAGCAGCATGAGTCTCCACCTCGAGTTCCACACCCGCCTGAGCGTCCTAGGAGGGATGTGCGCCCTCCAGTGAGGCTGACCTATGGGGGAAGAGGCAAGCCAAATGTGGTGCAGGCTGGGAGTGTGGTTGAGCAGATTGAGGAAGATGAGATCGCTCACTGCTACTGGGCACCAATCCCTGAGCCCAAGACTCGAGAAGAGGCCTTGAATGGACCAAATGGGGAGAAGTGGAAGGCGAGTGAGGATGAGGAGTTCGGGTCCCTAATTGAGAACGAGACATGGGACCTGTGTGACTTGCCTCCTGGAAAGAAGGCAATCACTTCCAAGATGATCTACAGGCACAAGTATGGACCTGAAGGGGAGCTGACCCGCTACAAGTCTAGGCTTGTGGCACGGGGGTTTCAGCAGACAAAGGGGAAGGACTATGATGAGGTGTTTGCTCCTGTGGGGAAAGGAACAACACTGAGGGTGCTGTTGGCGATAGCTGCACTCCTGGGATGGAAGATTCGGCAGATGGATATTGTGACTGCCTTTCTGAATGGGATCATTATGGAGGAGGTGTACATGAAGCAGCCAGAGGGGCTGGATGACGGGAGCGGCAGGGTCTGCAGGCTGAAGAAGGCCATCTATGGCCTTAAGCAGGCGCCTCGTGCATGGTATCACAAGTTGGAGGAGGCGCTGTTGGCTGGGGGTTTCAAGAAGAGTGAGTGTGACCCCAGCCTGTTCCTGCTGCAGGAGAAGGATGAAATCCTCATGCTCTTGGTGTATGTGGATGATATCCTTCTCTTTTCTGCATCCACTGCTTTGCTGGACAGCGCAGAGCAGATGCTGGAGATGCAGTTCAAGTGCTCCAAGATGGGTGAGGTGAAGTACTACTTGGGGATGCACGTGGAGAGAGATGTGGAAAAGGGTGTGCTGAGGTTGCACCAGAGGAAGTACTGTGAGGGGCTGGCTGAGAAGTATGGGCTGCAAGATGGGGGAAAGCCAGCAACACCACTACCTTCAGGGTTTACTGTGGAGCCATGTGCTGATGAGGAGGTAGTGGGTGATAGTGACAGGAAGCTGTTTCATTCGATGGTTGGGTCGCTGAATTATGCTGCAAATCATACACGGCCTGACATTGCATTTGCTACATCACGATTGGCTAGTGTGGTCTCACGCCCTAGTCATGAGCAGCTGGAAGCGGCCAAGAGGTTGGTCCGCTATGTGAGCGCTACGGCATCAGTGGGATTGGAGTACAGTGGAGTGAGGCAGCGGTTGCAGAGAGGTGCTGCAGATGTGAAGAGTGGAGAGATGCTCTTGAGTTGCTATACTGACGCTAGCTTCAACTCAGTGAAAGCGGATGGCACCAGCATTGGGGGTTATGTGTGCTTGCTAGGAGGTGGTGCTGTGAGCTGGCGCAGCAAGAAGCAGAATGAGGTGGGATTGTCCTCATGTGAGACTGAGTACATGGCCTTACACCATGGGGCCAAGGAAGTAGTGTGGCTAAGGCGTTTGTTGGAGGAGTTGGGAGTTGGTCAGGAGAAGCCGACAGTTGTGTTTTGTGACAATGAGTCCGCTGTGAAGCTCGCCAAGAATGCTTGTCTGCATGGGCTGACAAAACACATAAGGCCTAAGTGGCATTGGGTGAGGAGACTCCTTGATAAGGAGGTGCGGCTGGAGATAGTGAAGACCCATCAGCAGGCAGCAGATATTTTCACCAAGCGTCTGGCGGAGGCGGATCATTGGAAGGGCATGAAGCTTGCTGGGATGAGTGTGCATTGAGTATGCATGCTTGAGATGTTGGTATGGTGGATGATGGTTGGCAGCCAGAGGGGGAGATTGTTGTGTGATGTCATCATATGCTATCACATTCTGTCTGCCTCCCATCCCATATTTTTTCAACTTGCATGTGTGGTTTGAACGTGTGCAAGAATTTGTGTGTGATGTGTTCTGGAGTTTGGGAATGTGTTTTGTGTTATTTTGTTTGAGCAGGTTTTTTGTGATGATAGATCTTGAGAAGATCTTTCCGACGCAACGAGAATCCCTTCAATCGGAGCAAGAACGCGAAAGCTATGAAGATTCAAAGTTCATGAGCTTGCGTTACAATTGCGGCGGTTACAAAGTGAAGTTGTGGGGTGACTCTATATGGAGTTGGGACCTTTGGGGGTTTGGGAAATTTGTCACTCACTGTAACAGCTGCAAATTGGTTGGGAACAACCAAGCTAGGTTGGCAAGGGTGGCCAACTTGGATGGATTGGTTGGGAAGGGACAAATGTCAAAGTTGGGGTTCCTATAGGGAGGGAATCTTTGTGCTTATGGGGTTTCCTTGGTTGGGGACTCTCTTGGGACCTTCCCTCTCATCCCTCTCTTCCTATCCCAACCTTTCTCTTGCTCCTTCTAATTCCTTGTGAGATTCTTGAACTTTGATTGAACTCTTGAGATTGAGTTAAGTTCTCCTCCTACAGCTTACCCCCTAGTGCGTCGAAAGCCATAGCGTCGCGAATACTTCATCAATCAACGTGATTCAAATTGGGAACGGTAGCTGAGATCAAGAGCTACAACATATCCAAGTTTCGCGACATTCCAACGGCTAGTGTTTTGTCGACGTCGTTTCTTGTGAAGACGACTTTTCTGTCCAGAATTTCGGATTTATATTTTGAGTAATTCTAGCTCCTAAGTTCACCTAGACTCTGTCCTTAATCCTAACACTAGGGAGGGTACTGGGGAGGATTTCCTCGGGGAAGGTGGGTATATGGAGCCCAACCCTCCTGTGACATCCCTTCTCGTCCCTGTGGTTAGGAATGGTGACTTCATGACATGGTATCAGAGCCATCCGGGGTTCAATTCCTGGTGTACACGCTATCCCAGCGGGGGGGTGTGTCGTGGCACTGGGATAACCCTATTGATCCTCTCTCTATCTCTAGGGAGGGTACTGGGGAGGCTTGTCAACTTATACATATATTGTTATGTAGAAGTTATAGGCTAGATAGGGTATGTTCTTAGTGGGTACAACTCAAATGCTATTTCTCCCCTGTTCTCCCTTCTTCTATTCATTTCTTTCTAGTCTTAACATGGTATCACGAGTAGGTAGGTCCACCCACCCGCTTCCGCCCCGTGCCGCCACCTACCGGACCCTCGCGCCCCTAGCTGGCCCCGCGCGCCCCTACGGCCCCGTCACATCCCTACGGCCCCGTCGCGCCCCTAGCAGGCCCTGTCGCGCCCTTATGGCCCCGCTGCGCCCCTACGGCTCCGTCGCGCCCCTAGCAGACCCCGTCGCGTCCCTACGGCCCCGTCGCGCCCCTAGCAGGCCCTGTCGCACCCCTACGGCCCTATCGCGCCCCTACGACCCTGTCGCGCTCCTAGCTGGCCCCTGTCGCGCCCCTACCGGCCCTGTCGCGCTCCTACGGCCCTTTCGCGTCCCTAGCCGGCCCCGTCGCACCCCTAGCCGGCCCCGTGCGCCCCTAGCCGGCCCCGCGCACCACTACGGCCCCTCGCGCCCCTAGCCGGCCCCGTCGCGCCTCCTACCGGCCCCTCGCGCCCCTAGCCAGCCCCGTCGCGCCCCTAGCCGGCCCCGATGCGCCCCTACCGGCTCCTCGCGCCCCTAGCCGGCTCTTCGCGAGCCTACGGCCCCTCGTGCTCCTACCGCCCCCCCCGTGTCCCTAGCCGTCCCCACGCGCCCTTGACGGCCCCTCGTGCCCTAGCCGGCCGCTTGTGCCCTAGCCGGCCCCTTGAGCCGCCAAGCCGCCGTGCCGCTGAGCCGCCGAGCACCCATGCAGCCGAGCCGCCGAGCCGCCAACCCACCGTGCCGCCAAGCCGTCGTGCCACCGAGCTGACGTGCCGCCGAGCCGCCGTACCGCCGAGCCACCGAGCCGCCGAGCCGCCGAGTCGCTGCGCCGCGGAGCCGCTGTGCCGCTTTCACACTGTGCGATGGCGGACGCCGTTCTTCGCTTGGACACTGAGGGGCACGCGATCGACTTCGCCGCCTGGCTCGTCAACCTCCGCCAGCACCTGACAGGTCAGCGCCAGGATGGGCACTCCCTGCCTATGCATATTGATGGTTTGCTTCCCCGTTCCCCTGCGCCTGATCCCCTCCCTACTAACCCTACCACTCCCGAGAGCGAGGATTTTGCTGCTGTTGCACTTGCTCGAGCTGTATGGGATTCTCGCGATGCAGTAGCCCAGCTTGCCATTAGCCATGCCCTCCCCGTGTCTGAGCGTCCGCGCTTTACCGCTGTCGCAAACGCCAAGGACATTCTCACTGCAGTAGTTGAGCGTTACTCCACGCTTGCTTTCGCCTCTGCTGGCCGCTTGATCCTACCCATGCTCTTCCTTGATCTTTCTGCTTTCCCCACGGTAGCTGACCTCGCTACTCACCTCCATGCATTAGAGACCAGCTACCGCGCTGCTAGCTCTGCCACCCAGCTTACTGCCTTCCCCCCACCTTTCTGCGCTACCCTGTACCTCATCGCCATGCGCCTGCCTGACCGCTTAGCCACTACCCGCGACCACTTTCTTAGTCAGCTTCCAACCTCACCCTGACTGCCTTTGTCAGTACTCTGTCTTAGATAGAGACTCGCCAGCGCACTATCGCTCAGTCGAGCGGTGTTGCGGCAGTCCCTATCTTTCAGGGCTGTGCCCCCTCCTAGTGCACGTACGTTGACGTCTCCGCCGCAGTTGCCACGACTGCGCCTGCACCTGAGACAGCAGCTGCGGCGTACCCGCAGCAGCGCCAGTGCCGGGGCCGCCGTGGCCCCAAGGGAGAACGTGGAGGTGGCGCTAGTGGTGGTGGTGGCGGGTTGGCGCTGGTGCCCAGGAGGAGCAGCAGTCGCCACAGTCGCAGCCGCCGCAGCAGCAGCAGCCGTCCCAGAACCAGCAGCTGCAGCAGTAGCAGCAGCAGCCGTGGGCTCGTCTCTCGCCCGGGTGGCCAGGAGACCCTGGCGGTGGTGGTCGTGGTGGTGGCCCTCGCATTTCAGCATCCACCGGAAGCTTCGGTGTTGTGAGCTGCCAGTACCAGCTTCAGACCGGGCCCCTGCGTGGCACGGAGTGTTGCCGCTCGCACCCCACCGGCCGCTGCTTCCGCTGCCTCTTCTGTCGCCGCTTTGGTCCCGCCCCGGACCTCCCTGACTGGCCCACCCTGCTGCGCCACGGTGTACCTGTGTTTGACTTAGACATGGATCAGATTAGATTTGCCTTGCATTCTCTGTATGCTGACGCTTCAAGTGTTTCCAGGTCATATTATGCTGTGTTCTCTAGCTTAGGCGTAGCACCTGTGTGTAGTTCAGACTCCCCTGCTGCGTCATGCGTAGGACAGCTTGCTTTGTCTAGCCTAGGCTCTACCCTTGCTCCTCCGTCGTCGGCCACTACGGCGTCCCTGTCCTTTACTCTAGACTCCGGTCCGTCAACCTGTTTCTTCCGCGACCACGCCGCCCTCACGCCGCTTGCTGCGCCTGCAGCTGACGCCCTTGCGGACCCCTCCTCTGGTCTTGTAGTTGTTCGCAGCTACACTACCCTTCCCTGTCCGGCAGTTCCCTCGGGCTCCCTTACAGGCCTGCACATCCCTTCGTTCTCTACAAACTTAGTTGGTGTTGGCTGTCTTCGGGACCTCGGCGTTACCACTACGTTCCCTGGTCACGAGCGGTACGCGGTCATTTCTGAGGCCGCCTCAGATGCCCCCCTTGCGACGTTCCCCCTGGACCCTGTGTCTGGCCTGTTTATGCAGGGGACTGCTCCCCCCCCCGGCGGGCGATTCCTCCTCCGGTTCTGCATCCACCCAGGTAGCTGCGGCCTGCTCGTGTCGGTTGCTCACTCACCCATCACTGTTGTGGCACCACCGCCTAGGTCACCCCGTGCTCCCCCGCTTGCGTCACATGTCTCTGCACGGTCTAGTCCTCGGCCTCCGTGTGTCGCTCCCTGCGCTCCCTCCCTCGCCTGCGGCGCCGTGCACGCCCTGCGTCGAGGGCCGGCTGCGCCGTGCTCCTCACTCCTCCTCACTTCGCCCTGCCACTGCACCCCTTCAGACCCTGCACTTGGACGTCTGGGGACCAGCCCCCGTCCCTGGACCGCGTCGCGAGCGCTACTTTCTGGTGCTCGTTGACGAATTCAAGCGCTACGCCACGGTGTTTCCCCTGGAGCGGAAGGCCGACGTGCCTGACGTTCTTATCCCGTGGCTCGTCGTTGCGCGCCTCCACCGCGATCTCCTTATGCTGGGTCTCCACTCTTACCGTGGCGGCGAGTTCGCCTCTGGTCGGCAGGGTCAGTTCTGTCGTGCGGAGGGTACCACCCAGATGTACACCCTATTGGACTCCCCACAGGACAATGGGGTTGCGGAGCGATGCATCGGTTTGGTCATGGAGGTGGCTCATACCTCCATGATCCATGCCAGTGCACCCCATCTTCTATGGCCGTTCGCTGTTCGCTACGCCGCTCACCAGCTTAACCTCTGGCCTCGCTCTCAGCGGCCGTAGGTTTCACCGACCCTTATTTGGACCAGGTTCCCTGGTGACGCATCTACGTTCTACATCTGGGGCTGCCTCGCTCACGTTCGGGCCTCCAGCACGGACAAGCCCACTGCCTGCACCGTCCCCTGTGTCTTCCTCGGTTTCCCCCTTGACTCGTCTGACTGGCACTTCTACCACCCGCCGTCTCACCGCTTCCTTCACTCCCGTGACGTCACTTTCGACGAGTCTGTCTCCCTTTTCCACTTCCACCGCTTTCCTTACCGAGGTCTCCCGGTTCACCCCCCCCTGTTTTGGTTACCACTCCCTCGGTCGCCCCTGCTCCCCTCCCTCCCCGTCCTGCTCCGTCTGGTGTGTCTCATGTCACTCCCCTCCCGTCTGTTGTCCCGGTCGAGGAGTTGGTTGACTTCGGTGGCCCCGCGGCGCAGTCTGCGCTGCCTGTCCCTCCCCCAGTGTCTCCTCCTCCCTCATCGCAATCGTCTTCGCAGCCATAGCCATCGCCGCAGCCGCAGCCGCCGCCGCAGCTGCCGCCGTCACCGCCGCCAAAGCCGCAGCCGTTTGTGGACTCTGGGGGTGTTGGAGTTGGAGAGGGTGCTCCTCCTAGGGCTCTTGTCGTGGCTTGTCCCGGCGGGCTCAGGGGTGGCACCGGCGATGGTGACGTTTCTGGTTCTGGGGGTGCTGGCATGGAGTGGTGCAGCTGGTGGTCCAGGTGTCGGCGTTGAGCAGCAGCAGCAGCAGTCGCTGCCGGTGTCCGCCCTTCGCCTTCTCGGCCTTCCCTCCCCTGACCGCTCGCCTGCACCTCCCTCACTGTTCACGGTCATGTGTTTCCTCCGCCGAACTCGTCCCCGGCTCGTTTCCCCTCTCTTTCCCTTCCTGGTACTCCTCCTTTGTCTCCTGACCCGACGCCTCCGTCTCACGTCTGGTCTCGCCGCCCCTCTCGTGCTCGTCCTGTCTCTCTTGTTCAGCGTTCTCACCCTATGTTGCTTCGTTCCCACACGTCTCGTCCTACCCGTTTGCCTTCGCCTCCTCCGTTATCGCTCACTGTCGCGCCTCCCCCTCTGTTTGACTACCTTCGTGCTGCTCGTCCTCTTGTTCCGCAGGTCCTTGCCTCCCCCGTTACCGACCCGTCTGTTCCTGTCTCCAGTCTTCACGCTCTTGTAGCTGATGTTGGTGATTTTGCCTCTACTCGCCGCCTTGACTTCGCTACCGCTCTGGTCTCTGACCCTGCCTGTCCTCCGTCCGTCGGGGGTGCTCCTGCTCTCGGCAGTGACATCTTGAAGGACCGGCAGTACGAGCTTGCATTCTTGTCAGAGGCTGCTCCCTATCTATGTTCCATGCTGCTAGCCCTGAGGGTGACCCCGACGCGTTTGACATCTTGACCCCTCGCACCTACGCTGAGGAGACCTCGGGAACCAGGGCCTCTCAGTGGATAGCTGCTATGGAGCAGGAGATGGCATTTTGGAGGGCTACCGGCACCTACGTCGACGCAGTTCCCCCACCTGGGGTGAATGTAGTTGATGGCCAATGGCTCTTCAAGGTAAAGCGCACCCCAGGAGAGCCGCCTGTGTTCCAGGAATGACTGGAATGAGGTGGTACAAGGGGATATAACCAAAGGGGTTGTACTCTATATGAGAACGCACCTAGCTAGCCTGTAACATATACAAATTATTGTCATGAAGTCACCAATCCTAACACAGGGATAAGAAGGGATGTCACAGGAGGGTTAGGCTCCATATATCTACCTTCCCCAAGGAAAGCCTTGTTAAGATTGTATATATCGTGCGAATGCGGACCATTCAGTGAACCTGAAGCGCCCGCCATGGAAGCGCCGCGGCTCGCGAATGCAGCTCTGGAAGAATGGTGAGGAACTGCAGCAAGGGTGGAGCACCCATGAATGAGTGAGTGAACCATATGTAACAAAAAGAAATTGGGTCGTTAGACAAAATTGAAACTCGGGTGATGTAACATCTGCTGACGGAAATTACCCTAGTGATTGTAAACGCATTCCGCTGCACCTCTGGGTACCTCGTTTTGAACCAATGGGTACCGAGGCGTTATTCTTAGAAACTTAGGACACTAGTTGACTAGGCAGCTAGGATACTAGGAAAGGACGCCATGAAATGACGGGAGGAAAGTAGATCTAGGAACGTGAGGAGGAACATTTGCGTTAAGATCGGTTACACCACTGCCCGCTGTTTTCGTCGCCTGTACCGCCTGTTTCGTCAGCGCTTTCGCCCGACCTCCCGGACTGGCACAGTTTGCTTAGTCGTAGAGTTCAGATTTTTGACATGGACATGGATGCCATTGTTTTTGCCCTGCATGTGATGTATGCTGATGACTCTAGTGTGCTCCCCTCTTATTATTCCTTGTCGCCTAGTGTAGGTGTGCCTAGCTTAGCCTTCCCTGCTGCGTCAGGCGTAGGAGCTCCTGCTTTGTTTAGCCTTGGTGCTTCCGCCGTCGCCCCGTCGCCAGACGCCACTCCTTCGCTGTCCTTCACCTTGGACTCTGGCGCTTCCCGGTGTTTCTTCCACGACTCTACTATGCTGACGCCGCTTCCTGTTCCTGCTGCAGTTTCTCTTGCTGACCCCTCCGGCGGTCCGGTCGTCGCTCACAGTTCCACCACCCTTCCATGTGAGGCGGTTCCTTCGGGCTCTCTCACAGGTCTGCATATCCCCTCGTTCTCCAGGAACCTAGTTGGTGTCGGTTGCCTCAAGGACCTTGGCGTCACCACTACGTTCCCTGGTCACGAGCGGTATGATGTCTGTACGGAGGCCGCCACTCGTGCCCCCTTGTCCACGTTCCCCCGGGACCCGGTGTCCGGCCTGTTCACCCTGGACACCGTGACCCCCCCGGCTAGGGCGCCCTCCCCGGTGGATGTGTCTTCCCAGGTTGTTGCTGCCTGCTCCTGTCGGTCCCTCACCCACCCGAATCTCCTTTGGCACCACCGCCTAGGTCACCATGCGCTCCCGCGTCTGCGTCACATTTCCCAGCACGGTCTCGTCCTTGGTCTCCCTGGTTCGTTCCCCGCTTTTCCCTCCTCCCCCGCCCCGCCTTGCACGCCTTCTGTCGAGGTTCGGCTTCGCCGTGCCCCTCACTCCTCCTCGTTTCCCCCTACCGCTGCGCCGCTGCAGACCCTGCACATGGACGTCTGGGGCCCCGCCCTCGTCCATGGGCCGCGTCGAGAGCGCTACTTCCTAGTGCTTGTCGACGACTTCACACGCTACACCAGAGTCTTTCCCCTGGAGCGGAAGGCCGACATGCCTGACGCTCTCATCCCCTGGCTTGTCTCTGCGCGTGTCCACCGAGGTCTCCCTGTCTTCCGTCTTCACTCCGACCTTGGTGGCGAGTTTGCCTCAGGTGTCCTTGGTCGCTTCTGTCATGCGGAGGACATCACCCAGACGTTCACCCTGCCAGACTCCCCGCTGCAGAATGGGGTCGCTGAGCGACGCATCGGTTTGGTCATGGAGGTGGCTCGCACCTCCATGATCCATGCCGGTGCACCCCATTTTCTGCGGCCATTCGCCGTGCGCTACACTGCTCACCAGCTTAACCTGTGGCCGCACCCCCAGCGGCCGCAGGTTTCGCCGACCATTCTTTGGACCTGGTCTTCTGGTGACGTGTCTGCGTTCCACGTCTGGGGCTGCCTTGCTCACGTTCGTGCCTCTGGCACGGACAAGCTCACTTCCCGCACCCTTCCCTGTGTCTTCCTCGGTTTCCCCCTTGACGCGTCCGACTGGCACTTCTACCACCCGCGTCTCACGAGTTCTTTCATTCTCGCAACGTCACCTTTGACGAGTCTGTCTCCTTCTACCGTCGCTTCCCCCACCGCGGTCCCCCTGTTACTCCCCCCCTGTTCCTGGCCACTCCTTCCCCGGTGGTCCCTGCCCCCCCCCCTCCCCCTCCCCGCCCCGCCCCTCTGGTGTGTCCCACGCCACCCCTCTCCCGTCGGTTGTCCCGGTTGAGGAGTCTTCTGACTCTGGTGGTCCTGCGGCGCAGTCCTCGCCGCCTGCCCCCCCCGAGGTGTCTCCTCCTCCACAGCCTCAGCAGCCGATGTCGCCTCTGCTGTCGCAGCCATCGTCTCCACCGCCGCCACTGCCGCACCCGTCGTTCCCGCTGCCGCCGCCGCCGTCGTCGCATCAGCAGTTCGTTGACTCTGGGGATGCTCGCGTTGGGGTGGGTGCTCGTCCTGGGGTTCCTGTCGTGGCGTGTCCTGGTGGCCCTGGGGGTGGTACCGGTGCTCGCAGGGTTTCGGGCTCTGGGGGTGTTCCTTCTGGGGGTGCAGGCGTGGAGTGTCCCGGAGGTAGCCGAGGAGCAGCTTGCGGTCCCGGTGTCAGTGTTGAGCCGCTGCAGCAGCAGTCCCCACTGGTGTCAGCCCTTTGCCTGCTCGGCCTTCCGTCCCCTGACCATGCGTCTGTTCCTCTCCTGCCGTCTCCCCCTCTTCCTGTCTACGGCACTGTGTTCCCTCCGCCGGACTCGTCCCCGGCTCGTCTTCCCCCTCGCTCCCCCCTGTGTCCCCTCCCCTGTCTCCTGACCCGACGCCTTCGTCTCACGCCTGGTCTCGCCGTCCCTCCCGTGCTCGCCCTGTCTCCCTTGTCCCACGCTCTCACCCTATGTTGCTTCATTCCCACCCGTCTCGTCCTCCCCTTCTACCGTCGCCTCCTCCGTCCTCTCTTACCGTTGCGCCTCCTCCTCTATCTGACTACCTTCGTGCCGCTCGTCATCTTGTTCCTCGGGTCCTCGCCTCTCTTCTTACCGACTCGTCCGTTCCGGTCTCGTGTCTTGACACTCTTGTCGCTGCGGTCGCTGACTTCGCCTCTACCCGCCGCCTTGACTACGCCACCGCTCTGGTCTCTAACCCTGCTTGTCCTCCGTCTCTCGGGGGTGCTCCTGCCCTCGGCAATGACGTCTTGGAGGACTGCCAGTACGTGCTTGCTTTCCTTTCCGAGGCTTCTCCTCATCTCTGTTCCATGCTGCTAGTCCTTGAGGGTGACCCAGATGCTTTCGACATCCCGACCCCTCGCACTTACGCTGAGGCGACCTCGGGTCCCTGGGCCTCTCAGTGGATAGCTGCCATGGAGCAGGAGATGGCATCTTGGAGATCCACCGGCACCTACGTCGGCACAGTTCCCCCACCTGGGGTGAACGTAGTCGATGACCGGTGGCTCTTCAGGGTAAAGCGCCCCCCCGGAGAGCCGCCTGTGTTCCAGGCGCGCTACGTGGTAGAGGTTTCAGCCATGGAGAGGGGGTGGACTTCTTTCAGACCTTTGCACCGACCCCGAAGATGACTACTCTTCGGGCGCTGCTACACGTAGCAGTACAGCGTGACTACGAGCTTCACTCCCTCGACTTCTCCACTGCTTTCCTTTAGGGCAGCCTACACAAGCAGGTCTACCTGGGTCGCCCTCACGGATTCACCGATACTTTCCCTCCTGGGACCCAGTGGCTCCTCCAGCGCCTAGTCTACGGCTTGCGACAGGCGCCCCGTGAGTGGCACGACACACTGCGTGCTACGCTTGCTGACCTGCAGTTCTTTCCGTCCTCCGCAGACCCCTCACTCTTCGTTTGTGCTGGCCAAACTCTGTTCGACATCCTTGTTTATGTGGATGATCTGGTCTTTGCCACAACAGACAGGGACGCACTGGCCTCGGTGAAGGCAGAGCTGCTGAAGTGACACACTTGCACTGACCTTGGAGAACTGCGTCGTTACCTTGGTTTGCAAATCTCTAGGGATAGAGCAACGCGCACCATGACTTTGACCCAGTCACACTTGGTGCGCCAGGTCCTTTAGAGGTTCGGCCTTCAGTTCTCCTCCGCACAGCCCACCTCTCTTCCTGTAGACCACAGACTCTCCGCTCCAGTTCCTGAGGAGTTAGCAGAGCCCAGTGGTCCTTACGCAGAGCTGGTGGGTTGCCTCATGTACCTGATGACTTGCACTCGCCCAGATCTCGTATACCCTCTCAGCATCCTGGCTCGCTTTGTGGCCACAGGTAGACACGGACCGCAGCACTGGTCTGCCGCTAAGAGGGTTCTGCGTTGTCTCGCAAGTACATCTGGCATGGGATTAGTGCTAGGAGGACGCAGGCCAGTGGTCCTTACTGGACACACAGACGCTTCTTGGGCAGACGATGCCGAGACCCTCAGGTCTTCCCAGGGCTACTGCTTCAGCCTTGTTCAGGTGCCGTCTCGTGGAGAGCTACCCGCTCCTCGTCTATTGCCCAGTCCAGCTATGAGGCCAAGATCTACGCCGGTGCCATGGCGGCACAGGAGCTCCGCTGGCTGACCTTCTTGCTCACTGACTTAGGTGAGCGGCCTAGCTCTGCCCTGGTCCTGTACGCTGACAACAGGGCCATGATCCTCCTGTGTCAGGAGCCTCGACTCGAGGGCAGAGGGAAGCATATCCAGCTGCGGTACTTCCTCCTGCGCGAGCTACAGCAGCGCCGCCAGGCTCGCGTAGTACACTTGGCCTCCGGTGCCAACACAGCTGATATCTTTAGGAAGGCGCTTGCGCCTAAAGATCATCAGCGGCACTGTGTACAGCTGGGGCTAGTTCTTGTAGCCTCTCACTTGCTAGGGCCTTGACTTTGTACTGTCCTTTATATATATATTTACTCAGACTGGACTTGTGTCCTCTCCCAGGGGCTGGACTAGTAGTGCTGCCCTGGCCTTGTTCTTGCCTTGCCTGTACTCCAGTTGACTGGTCTTTAGACCCTTGTCTCAGTGGCTGGACTAGTAGTGCCGCCCTGAGCTGCTTGTTCATGAACTGCCCCTATGCAGTCTAGGGGGTGTGTCAAACGTTAGTATATCTAGTGTTTGTATAGACTGTATAGGGTCACCTCTTATAGAGTACAACCCTTAGATATGTATGCTTGTACCCACGTTCTAAGAAGTAGATCTAGGAACGTGAGGAGAAATGTCGAGAAAGAAGTGTCACGATTAGGAAGAGAGAGGAGTACAAGGAGGGGATTGTACCCTCTACAAAAAGGTTCAGTAACAACTATCAAGCCTGTTAAGATAATATATAACTTATATAATCTTGACACACCCCCTAGGCTTGGTAGTCACCCACCCACCCAGCACACCACACCCCCGACACCCTTACACCCTCATGCTCGTAAGCAGCCGGGCATCTACCCCTCGTGCGTGACGTGGTGACATCCCAACCCGCCGAGAGGCAGCAAAGGCAACGGCCGCGGCTGAGGGCTCTCGGCGGTGTGTCACGGCCCGGCGACGACCGGGTAGGAGTCAGCAGCTGCAACAGGAGCAGGAGGAGACGCAGGGGGAAGGGAGAATGGGGGGGGGGCGGTGGCGAGTCTTCAGCGACGCGCCATAGATGGCGCGGCGCTTACTGGCGGGAGGACGGCGTCCTGAGCGACGCCCGTGGCTGGCGAGCGGGCGGCAGGTCCGGCGGCGACGCAGACGTCGCTCGGCCGGCCGCAGCCCAACGATGCCGTCGGCGGCCCTAGACGCCGCCACAGCGCGATGTCAATGCCGCAGCGGCGAGGCGGACGGGCGGCGACTGCACCATGAGCCCGCGGCGGCATCTCGTCACGGCCGCCACAGCGGCACAAAAACGAGAAGCCGTCGCGGTGGCGTGACAGCAGAAGGCCGCCACGGCGGCAGGAGACTGAATTGCTGCGATGGCAGCACGTACGCAAACGGTGAAGGCACGCAGCGGAAGCACGGGGAGCAGGCCCAAAAACGGCCGGCTCTGATACCATCTTAGAAACTTATGACACTAGCTTGACAAAGCAGCTAGGATACTAAAAAATGACACCATGAAATGACGAGAGGAAAGTAGATCTAGGAACGTGAGGAGAAATGTCGAGAAAAGTCACGATTAGGAAGAGAGAGGAGTACAAGGGGGGGATTTTACCCTCTACAGAAAGGTTCAGTAATAACTATCAAGCCTATCAATTATATACAACTTATATATAATCTTGACAGTTATACTGGTATCAGAGCTTAGGGTTCGAATACCGTCTGGACACATTTTCCGCGCACGGCTGAGGTCGTGGCGAGAACTCAAATGTGCGAAAATACAGCTGCATATTAAACTATATAAGTTATTATATAAGTGTAGGCTTGGTAGATGTTACTGAACATTTCTGTAGAGGGTACAATACCCCTCCTTGTATCCCTCTCTCTTCTTTCCTAGTCCTCTTTTCTCTCGTCAAACTTCACGCCTACCTCCTAGGTCTAGATCTCACGCCATATTCATGGCTTCACCTATTCCTACCTAGCCTAACTTCACGACATGGTTTCACAGCAGGACGCCCTTCCCGGACCTGCTCTCCACGCTTCCACCGCGTACTCGTCCTTATCGTGCCGCCGGCTCTGATACCACTTGTTATAGTCACAATAGGCTCAGATGTGCCTAAAATGAGAGAAATTGTGCACAGTCAGAATTCCGTCAGACAGCTTCAAATATTGATAACGATCTGATATATGCCTCAAACTATGATCTGTAAATTGGATCTAAAGCGCGTTGCTGTTGCCTATCAGTAGCAAGTTGAATCACAAAATTCCATGAAGATTTGACGACGCTATGGCGGTTTGACTGGCAGGAGGTACAGCAACCACTATAGTCTTAGGAGTACAAATACTTAGGAAGAAGAATTCGAGATGGAGATGATTCCCAGCCTCTACATACCCCAAGAGCCGAGATCCAGATTGGTGGTCCACCACCAGAGAGTCCCCAACCATGAAGAGTCTCGAAACAAACCCTCCAAGGGGCTACACCAAGTGAAATGTAACACTACACGAAGTAGCATTACTATTTTCACTATTAATATTTATCCGTGTCCCTTGGGCTTGAAATCTTGAGCTCCTGGTCTTGGTTCTGCAAGATAAATTCTTCTTGAGTTGATTGGGGCTTGCTGCACACACCTGCGACGCGATGGACACTTCACACTCGACAAAATAGAAAAACACATGCGACAAACAAACGACGACTTGACATGCGAGTTGTAAAAACTCGCTAATGTCTTGTCCGACACAAACCACATTGTGATACACCATTCAAACACACACACAAGCTCTAGATAGCAATGACATAGACTCACAATTCATTCCATGCCATGCATGCACACACACAAACAAGGACGACAAGCCGAGTGCAAGCCCTAGGGTTGCACCAACAAACTCCCCCTCGGATTGTTGGCCTTAGAATCTGCTCCCCTTAGTTCAGAGCCATCCCAGCAAGCTTGCAACACTTCCAATGCTGCTGCTCAACCAGTCTCTTGGTCATCATATCAGCAGGCTGTGCCGTCGTCTTCTCGTAGTGCAACTCCACTTCACCCGAGGTTACCATGCTCCTCACCCAATGCCACTTCACCTTCATGTGCTTGGTAAGGCCATGAAGAACCGGGTTCTTAGCCAATGCAATAGCACCCTGGCTATCACAATAGAGTGGGGTAGGTCCTTGCTGCTCCTCCCCCAATTCAGCTAGCAAACGCCGCTGCCACACAACCTCCCTTATGGCACGGAAGAGTGCCATGTACTCGGACTCCACCGAGCTCAATGCTTGGTCCACTTGCTTCTTGCTCTCCCAAGCTGTTGGTCCTCCACCAACACAGCAGATGAAGCCTCCCACACTTGTCATGTCCTCTGGTTCTGATGCCCAAGATGCATCAGAGAAGGCGGTGAGAAAGAGCCTCCCGGGTTCGACTCCATCCGCACCCTTTTGACGCCTTTGTGCCGCCGCGGAGTATTGCAGTCCAACAGTTGCTGTTTGGCCAAGGTACTTGGCCACTCTCTCTCCAGCTGCTACCTGATCTTCATTAGGGCATTGAACAACCCTAGCCAGCTGCCCGGTAGCAAAGGCTGCATCCGGTCTTGTGTGAACGGCCGCATACATGAGGCTGCCCACCAAGGAATGAAAACGGCGCCTCTCGTCTTCACCAACACTTTCCTCCGCTGGTCCTTTCACACACTTGAACCCCGAGGGAAGAGGAGTAGCCACATGACCTTCACTCTTCCCAAAGTTTTCAGCCAAGGCCTCCAAGTACTTCTTTTGATGCACTCGCATCCACCGCTTCTCCACATCTCGCTCAATGTGAAGCCCAAGGTAGTATCTGACGTCACCAAGGGTTTTGCACTTGAACTTGTCTTGAAGCTTCAGCATCACCTCCTTCACAAGGTCAGAGGAGGGTGAGAATATGAGGATGTCATCCACATAAACCACCATGAAGCTCCTCTGCTCCCCCTCGCCAAGCATGAACAACGATTGATCGGCCGTTGAGGGAGTGAAGCCGATCGCCTCCAAGACTTCCCGCAGCTTGATGTACCATTGCCTAGGGGCTTGCTTGAGGCCATAGAGTGCTTTCTTCAGCTTCCACACTCTGCCACTCCCATCATTGTACCCCTCTGGCTGCTCCATGTAGGTCTCTTCTTCCAAAACGCTGTTGAGGAAGGCCGTTACGATGTCCATTTGCTTCACCACCCATCCTTTGATGGCCGCCGCAGCGAACAGAGTTCGAAGGGTTGTACCCTTCACCACAGGAGCATATACTTCATTGTAGTCCTTCTTCTCCTGCTGCTGGTACCCCTTGGCTACAAGTCTGCTCTTGTAGCGCTCAATGTTGCCGTCGGCGTCGGTCTTGTGCTTGAAGAGCCACTTGGAAGAAATCGCCTTACGCCCTGGAGGTAGGCTCACCAAGTCAAACGGGTCGTTCTCGATGATGCTCCCCATTTCTTCATCTGATGCCTTCTTCCACTCCTTCCCATTGGGGCCCTCCCAAGCCTCCTTGGGATTTGTAGGCTCCCCCGGTATCTCCACCGGAGAGAAGAAGGCAAAAGCGCACTCCTAGCTTTCATCTTCCGCATCATCGCCTAGCATGAGAGCCGAACCGGTCAAGGTTGAGTTGGCTGGTCCTCCAAGCCATTCATAGCTCAACCTATTGGGAGGTTGAGTCCTCCTTCTCCCCCTTCCTTCCTTCTCTGCTGCAGGGACTTGAGTGCTCTCATGGCTTTGTGGTAAATCCGGTCGGTTCCCGCGAGCACTTGTAGCACGAGGCGGAAGTGGCGGTGCACGCTCATTACCTTGCTGCACCTCCTCCTCCTCCTCATCCCCATTCATTTGGGGAGATTGCCTCGTGATTGTGCTGCTGCTACTCAGCTCCAAGGGCAGCTCCACATGCTCCAAGCCGGTCCTCTTCACCTCTCCAAGCCGCACACCAATCTTCGCTTGGTTCTCCGCCTTCCACTCCTTGTACGGTAAGTTCTCCATGAACTTGCAATCTCTGCTCACCAGGAACTTCTTGGTAAATGGGTCCCAAAGTAGCCATCCCTTGCTGTTTTGAGCCATGCCCAGGTGCACGGCCCATGTTGCCTTGGCATCAAGCTTGTTGTGCCAAAGTTTCTTAGGCACAAGTGCCATGCACATGCACCCGAACACCCGAAGCATATCCACCTTCGGCTTCCTTCCAATCCACTCCACATAGGGCACCCATTTGTCTTCTCCCACGTGAGTCAAGGCTCTGTTCTTGGCCACACAAGCATGCCGCACCGCATCCGGCCAAAAGTAATTGGGTAGACCAGCTTCAATGAGAAGTCCCCGAGCCGTCTCCGTGAGTGTCCGATTTGCACGCTCGGCGATGCCGTTCATTGCAGGAGAGTAGGGCATGGTAAGAGAGTGCATTATGCCCTGCTTCTTCAGCCAAGTTGAGAAGTCCTTGCTGAAGAACTCTCCCCCACGGTCAGTGCGAATCGCCTTCACAAGCCGGTCTTGTTGTCGCTCTACCATCGGCAACCAATCGGTCTTCACCGTTTCAGCTACGTCACTCTTCTTGGGCAGCACATACACCCAAGTCATGCGAGTGTAGACGTCCACAATGGTGAGGAATTACTCTGCTCCAGCAGCTCCAAGCTTCAAGGGGCCCACCACATCCATCACCACCTCATCAAGTGGTGCCTTCGCCGTTGTCTCCGAGCTATGGAACGGGTAGCGGGTGAACTTGGCTTGCATGCATGTTGGACAGCCAAGCACCTCATTGGGCTCCCCCTTGACACGTATCCCACTGACCATCTCTTGCTTAACTATCTACTGCAAAATGGACAATGCCACAGGCCCCATTCGCCAATGCAAGGTCAGCCAATCACACTCTCTCGTAGCGGAAGTTGGGTTGGAGAAAGCGGCACTCGCAATTTTGCCCCACAAGCTCTCTCCTTTCTCCTTTGCCGCTGTTGCTTTGCTGATCTTAGCCTTCCCCTCCTCTTTTCCACCTTCTTTGGCTGCTGCACCACTCTCCTTGGGTTCACACGCCTTGCTAGTCTCTCCAAGATTGCACTCCTTCGAGTCACTCTTGGTATCACCTTGTTTCCCGTGATCACCGCCACCAACCGCTTCACTCTTGGTGCTGACGCTTGCTGCCACTTGCCTCTCCTTAGGCATGGGGACCACTGGGATTTGCCACATCTCATTGTAGATGTCACTGTCCTCATGAAGGTCCCAAAGCTTCCGCTCACCAAGCCTCGCGGTATATGTTTTGGAGCCCTTGGAAGATGTGTCCATGCCGGCCTTTTGCAAACGCCACACGGAAATCAGGTTGGCTGCAAGGTTGGGCACCCAAAGCACGTTCTTGAGGCCCACCATCTTCCCATCAGCACCCTTGAGCATGGCCTTGCCCATGCCTTTCACCTCTGCTCGCTGCCCCAAAGCCGATGTAACATGCTTGACCGGCGACGGTTCGAGTTCGGTGAGCAAGTCCGCACGAGGTGTCATGCTATAGGTGGCGCCGCTATCGATCACCCAAAAGTCCAGAGAGTGAAGGGTGACCTTTCCCACAGTAGCTGGCTCCTCAAAGCCATCCACACCTCCTGCTGCAGCTGCCGCTTGCGTGGAGACAAAGAAGAATTGGCCCGGGTATCGATCTTCACTCGAGTCCTTATCGTAATCTCCACCTTTCATGCTTGCCGCTTCGCCTCCACGGCCACCACGGCCTCCACGACCTCTGCCTCCCCTTGCTCCTCTGCCCTCTTGGCCTTGAGAAGGAGTCCATTCATCAGGCAATCTGAAGCAATCTCTCCACGTGTGGCCGGTTTTGTGACAAAAGTGGCATTCGCCATCAAATCGACCGCGCCCACGCCCGTAGCCATTGTTGTTGTTGCTGCCATATCCTCCATTACCACGGCCTCCATCGAAGTTACTGCTGCCAAATCGTCCTCCTCGCCCTCTGCCTCTTCCACGGCCGTGCCCACGACCCATGCTTGCAACTCCGGCACCATCGGGACCCTCTAATTCGCGACGGCGGAAATCTTCTTGTAAGATTTCCCGCTTCACATCTTCGAGTGAGAGACGGGGTAGATCTCGATTTACGTTGATGATGAGCGAGGACCATGAGTCCGTAAGTAAGGCCAGCAACTTGGTCTTCTTTTGAAGGTCACTGTAGTTCAGATCAGCTCCTTCGAGCCGTGTCAACAAGTCGAAGAATTTCTGCACTCCTTCCTCCACCGGTTCGCCTTCGTCAATTCGAAGTGCCGCCATTTGCCGCTCCAAAACCACAGCCACCGCCGCTGTTGCAGGAGCGTGTACACCCTTGAGAGCAGCCCATGCCTTTGGTCCCTTTGCTGGTTCACGCTGAAAAGGCTTGATATGACGGATTTGGCTGCTCCCCAACGCTTGCCCAAGTAGACGTAGCCTTGTGCACTCTTCCACACCCACGGGCTCTTCTCCGGGTCGTTCTCGGGGCGCTTCTCCGTTCCTTCCATCACCTCCAGCAGAACATAGTGGTCAAAGATGTTCTCCATCTTGAAATACCACTCAGCAAAGTTCTCACCGTTGAACTTGTCAAGGCCAAACACTATAGGCTCATCCCTAGAGGGTCCAAGGCTAGGTTGCACCGGAGCAACGGGTGGATCTTGCTGTTGACCTTGTGCTTGGGCGTCTTCTCTGCCTCCAGCACCTTTGCCACCCCCTTCCTCAGGTCTAGGCATGGTCGAGACAGCTCCAAGGGGCTCTGATACCACTTGTTATAGTCACAATAGGCTCAGATATGCCTAAAATGAGAGAAATTGTGCACAGTCAGAATTCCGTCAGACAGCTTCAAATATTGATAACGATCTGATATATGCCTCAAACTATGATCTGTAAATTGGATCTAAAGCGCGTTGATGTCGCCTATCATTAGCAAGTTGAATCACAAAATTCCATGAAGATTTGACGACGCTATGGCGGTTTGACTGGCAGGAGGTACAGCAACCACTATAGTCTTAGGAGTACAAATACTTAGGAAGAAGAATTCGAGATGGAGATGATTCCCAGCCTCTACATACCCCAAGAGCCGAGGTCCAGGTTGGTGGTTCACCACCAGAGAGTCCCCAACCATGAAGAGTCTCGAAACAAACCCTCCAAGGGGCTACACCAAGTGAAATGTAACACTACACGAAGTAGCATTACTATTTTCACTATTTAATATTTATCCGTGTCCCTTGGGCTTGAAATCTTGAGCTCCTGGTCTTGGTTCTGCAAGATAAATTCTTCTTGAGTTGATTGGGGCTTGCTGCACACACCTGCGACGCGATGGACACTTCACACTCGACAAAATAGAAAAACACATGCGACAAACAAACGACGACTTGACATGCGAGTTGTAAAAACTCGCTAATGTCTTGTCCGACACAAACCACATTGTGATACACCATTCAAACACACACACAAGCTCTAGATAGCAATGACATAGACTCACAATTCATTCCATGCCATGCATGCACACACACAAACAAGGACGACAAGCCGAGTGCAAGCCATAGGGTTGCACCAACAAACCCCCCCTCGGATTGTTGGCCTTAGAATCTGCTCCCCTTAGTTCAGAGCCATCCCAGCAAGCTTGCAACACTTCCAATGCTGCTGCTCAACCAGCCTCTTGGTCATCATATCAGCAGGCTGTGCTGTCGTCTTCACGTCTACCTACCCTAACTTCACGACAAAGACTAGAAAAAAATGAATAAAAGGGAGAACAGGGGAGATATAGCGTTTGGGTTGTACCCACTAAGAACATTCCCTATCTAGCCTATAAACTTCTACATAACAATACATGTATAAGTTGGCACACCCCCTAGGCTAGATAAGGGGTAGTGCTGAGCAAGAAACATGCAGCTCAGGGTGGCACTACTAGTCCAACCTCTGAGGCAGGGGCCCGAAGACCAGTCAGCAAGAGTACAAGCAAGACAGAGCAAACCAGGGCGGCACTACTAGTCCAACCACAAGGTCAGTCTGCAAGGCATAAATAGAAAGGAGTACACAATCAAGGGCCTAGCAGGTGAGAGTCAACAAGGACTAGACCTAACTGCAAGAAGTGCCACTGATGATATCTAGGCGGAAGCGCATTAGTAAAGATATCAGTTGTGTTGGCACCGGAGGCCAAGTGTACTGTATTCCCCCGGATAAAACACCCGCCGGAATCAATCACCCATGGGTGGTTTGGGCGGACCTGGGTGCTTTATTAAACAGGATATTCATACCACCCTAGTTTTTGGCATGAAACATATACACCACCCCCCTGGTTCATTTTCAATGAATTTCTGTAGATTTTGCCTCTTATCAGAGTGTCTCTTATCAGATTCGCGCGTCCCTGAGCAGTGCAAGCTCGACGCGAAGTGGTTCAATGCGGTGTAGAACTGTTACCATGCCTGGAATTCCCGTCACTCAGGGCGAATGTTGCGAATCTGATACTGTACGAGGCTAATGGGAACACGCTCCTCACAGTCAACACTTTGTAGTGCGGGAGAATCCATGTTGGTCTGCAGTAGATTCCTTCCAGCTTTAGTGTGCTGTCACATTGTGGCGTCAAGGTTGCCACTTGCCACCACGATTTGACAGAATGTGACAACCTGTAACGCAGACAACCTATGACTATTTGCCTGCAACGTGGCATGACGATGGTCCTCCTCACCATACACGCAATCACGTGCAAGAATCGTCAAAATTCGGCACAAAAGAACTGTCTACAACACAGTTCAATTCCAATTCATAAATATATAATTGTCATTCCATAGCCCCCGGGCATTATACAAACAGTGCCACTAATTACACCCCCACTAAATTTTGCATCAAAATTTAGTGCCACCCGTGGGTGCTTTATCCGGGGGAATACGGTACTACGCGGGCCTGGCGAAGCTGCTGAAGCTCGTGCAGGAAGAAGTACCACATCTGGATGTGCTTCGCTCTGCCCTCAAGTCGAGCCTCCTGAAACAGGAGTATCATGGCCCTGTTGTGCACCTAAGTCGGCAAGCACGAAGGTCAGCCAGCGGAGCTCCTGTGCCGCCATGGCACCGGCGTAGATCTCAGCCTCGCAGCTAGACTAAGCAACAGACAAGGAGCGAGTGGACCTCCACAAGATGGCACCAGAACCAAGGCTGAAGCAGTAGCCCTGGGAAGACCGGAGTGTCTCAGCGTCATCTGCCCAATAAGCGTCTGTGTGCCCAGTAAGGACCACTGGCCTGCGTCCTCCCAGCACTAGCCCCATGCCCGATGTACTTGCATTTAACGCAAAACCCTCTTAGCGGCCGACCAGTGCTATGGTCGGTGTCTGCCAGTGGCCACAAAGCGAGCCAGGATCTTGAGAGGGTATGCGAGATCTGGGCGAGTGCAAGTCATCAGGTACATGAGGCTACCCACCAGCTCTGCGTACGGACCACTGGGCTCTGCTGACTCCTCGGGAGTTGGAGCTGAGACCGTATGGTCTACCGGCAGAGGTGTGGGCTGTGCGGAGGAGAACTGAAGACCGAACCTCTGAAAGACCTGGCGCACCAAGTGTGACTCTGTAAGAGTGATGGTGTGCGCTGCTCTGTCCCTGGAGATCTACAGGCCAAGGTAGCGGCACAGCTGTCCCAGGTCAGTGCAGGTGTGTCGCCACAGCAGCTCAGCCTTCACGGAGGCCAACGCGTTTCTGTCTGCTATAGCAAAGACTAGGTTGCTACGTAGACTAGGATGTAGAATGGAGTCTGGCCAGCACGAACGAAGAGCAAAAGGTCAGCAGAGGACGGAAAGAACTGCAGGTCAGCTAGCGTGGCACGCAGTGTGTCGTGCCACTCACGGGGCGCCTGTCGCAAGCCGTAGACCTGGAGGAGCCACTGGGTCCCAGGAGGGAAAGTATCGGTGAATCCCTAAGGGCAGCGCAGGTAGACCTGCTTGTGTAGGCTGCCCTAAAGGAAAGCAGTGGAGAAGTCGAGGGAGTGAAGCTCGTAGTCACGCTGTACTGCTACGTGTAGCAGCGGTCGAAGAGTAGTCATCTTCGGGGTCGGGGCGAAGGTCTGAAAGAAGTCCACCCCCTCTCCATGGCTGAAACCTCTAGCCACGTAGGGCGCCTGGAACACAGGCGGCGCTCCGGGGGGGCGCTTTACCCTGAAGAGCAACCGGCCATCGACTACGTTCACCCCAGGTGGGGGAACTGCGTCGACCTAGGTGCCGGTGGATCTCCAAGATGCCATCTCCTGCTCCATGGCAGCTATCCATTGAGAGGCCCAGGGACCCGAGGTCGCCTCAGCGTAAGTGCGAGGGGTCGGGATGTCGAAAGCGTCTGGGTCACCCTCAGGGACTAGCAGCTTGGAACAGAGATGGGGAGCAGCCTTGGAAAGGAAAGCAAGCTCGAACTGGCGGTCCTCCAGAACGTCACTGCCGAGGGCAGGAGCACCCCCGGCAGACGGAGGACAGGCAGGGTCAGAGACCAGAGCGGTGGCGTAGTCAAGGCGGCGGGTAGCGGCGAAGTCAGCGACCGCAGCAACAAGAGCGTCAAGACACGAGACCGGAACGGACGGGTCGGAAACGAGAGAGGCGAGGACCCGAGGAACAAGAGGACGAGCGGCACGAAGGTAGTCAGACAGAGGAGGAGGCGCAACGGTAAGAGAGGACGGAGGAGGCGACGGTAGAAGGGGAGGACGAGACGCGTGGGAACGAAGCAACATAGGGTGAGAGCGTGGGACAGGGGAGACAAGGCGAGCACGGGAGGGACGGCGAGACCAGACGTGAGACGGAGGCGTCGGGTCAGGAGACACGGGAGGGGACACAGGGGGGGAGCGAAGGGGAAGACGAGCCGGGGAAGAGTACGGGGGAGGGAACACAGGGCCGTAGATAGGAAGAGGGGGAGATGGCAGGAGAGGAACAGACGCAGGGTCAGGGGACGGAAGGCCGAGCAGGCAAAGGGCCGACACCGATGGGGACTGCTGCTGCAGCGGCTCAACACCGACACTAGGACTGCAAGCTGCTCCTCGGCTACCTCCGGGACACTCCACGCCTGCACCCCCAGAAGGAACACCCCCAGAGCCCGAAACCCTGCGAGCACCGGTACCACCCCCAGGGCCACCAAGACACGCCACGACAGGAACCCCAGGACGAGCACCCACCCCAACGCGAGCATCCCCAGAGTCAACGAACTGCTGCTGCGACGGCGGCGGCGGCTGCAGCGGGAACGACGGGTGCGGCGGCGGCGGCGATGGAGACGACGGCTGCAACAGCAGAGGCGACGGCGGCTGCAGAGGCTGTGGAGGAGGAGACACCTGGGGGGGGGGGCAGGCGGCGAGGAATGCGCCGCAGGACCACCAGAGTCAGAAGACTCCTCAACCGGGACAACCGACGGGAGAGGAGTGACGTGGGACACACCAGAGGGGGCAGGACGGGGAGGGGGAGGGGGGGGGCAGGGACCACCGCGGAAGGAGTGGCCAGGAACAGGGGGGGAGTAACAGGGGGACCGCGGTGGGGGAAGCGACGGTAGAAGGAGACAGACTCGTCAAAGGTGACGTCGCGAGAGTGAAAGAACCGGTGAGACGGCGGGTGGTAGAAGTGCCAGTCAGACGTGCCAGAGGCACGAACGTGAGCAAGGCAGAGGCACACGTAGAACGCAAACGCGTCACCAGGAGACCCGGTCCAAAGAAGGGTCGGCAAAACCTGCGGCCGCTGGGGGTGCGGCCACAGGTTAAGTTGGTGAGCAGCGTAGCGCACGGCGAACGGCCACAGAAAATGGGGTGCACGGGCATGGATCATGGAGGTGCGAGCCACCTCCGTGACCAAACCGATGCGTCGCTCAGCGACCCCATTCTGCTGCGGGGAGTCTGGCAGGGTGAACGTCTGGGTGATGTCCTCCGCACGATAGAAGCGACCAAGGACACCTGAGGCAAACTCGCCACCACGGTCGGAGTGAAGACGCAAGACAGGGAGACCTCGGTGGACACGCGCAGAGACAAGCCAGGGGATGAGAGCGTCAGGCACGTCGGCCTTCCGCTCCAGGGGAAAGACTCTGGTGTAGCGAGTGAATCCGTCGACAAGCACAAGGAAGTAGCGCTCTCTATGCGGCCCATGGACGGGGGCGGGGCCCCAGACGTCCATGTGCAGGGTCTGCAGCGGCGCAGCGGTAGGGGGAAACGAGGAGGAGTGAGGGGCACGGCGAAGCTGAACCTCGACACAAGGCGTGCAAGGCGAGGCGGGGGAGGAGGGAAAAGCTGGGAACGAACCAGGGAGACCAAGGACGAGACCGTGCTGGGACATGTGACGCGGACGCGGGAGCGCAGGGTGACCTAGGCGGTGGTGCCAAAGGAGAGTCGGGTGGGTGAGGGACCGACAGGAGCAGGCAGCAACAACCTGGGAAGACACATCCACCGGGGGGGGCGCCCCAGCCGGGGGGGTCACGGTGTCCAGGGTGAACAGGCCGGACACCGGGTCCCGGGGGAACGTGGACAGGGAGGCACCAGTGGCGGCCTCGGTACAGACATCATACCGCTCGTGACCAGGGAACGTAGTGGTGACGCCAAGGTCCTGGAGGCAGCCGACACCAACTAGGTTCCTGGAGAACGAGGGGATATGCAGACCTGTGAGAGAGCCCGAAGGAACCGCCGGACATGGAAGGGTGGTGGAACTGCGAGCGGCGACCGGACCGCCGGAGGGGTCAGCAAGAAAAACTGCAGCAGGAACAGGAAGCGGCGTCAGCGTAGTAGAGTCGCGGAAGAAACACCGGGAAGCGCCAGAGTCCAAGGTGAAGGATAGCGAAGCAGTGGTGTCTGGCGACGGGGCGACGGCGGAAGCACCAAGGCTAAACAAAGCAGGAGCTCCTACGCCTGACGCAGCAGGGAAGGCTAAGCTAGGCACACCTACACTAGGCGACAAGGAATAATAAGAGGGGAGCACACTAGAGTCATCAGCATACATCACATGCAGGGCAGAAACAATGGCATCCATGTCCATGTCTTAAATCTGAACTCTACGACTAAGCAAACTGTGCCAGTCCGGGAGGTCGGGCGACGGGCCGAAGCGCTGACGAAACAGGCGGTACAGGCGACGAGAACAGCGGGCAGTGGTGTGACCGATCTTAACGCAAACGTTCCTCCTTACGTTCCTAGATCTACTTTCCTCCCGTCATTTCATGGCGTCCTTTCCTAGTATCCTAGCTGCCTAGTCAACTAGTGTCTTGAGTTTCTAAGAATAACGCCTCGCTACCCATTGGGTCAAAACGAGGTACCCAGAGGTGCAGCGGAATGCGTGTACAATCACTAGGGTAATTTCCGTCAGCAGACGTTACATCACCCTAGTTTCAATTGTCTAAGGACCCAATTTCTTTTTGTTACATATGGTTCACTCACTCATTCATGGGTGCTCCACCCTTGCTGCAGTTCCTCACCAGTCTTCCAGAGCTGCATTCGCGAGCCGCTGCGCTCCATGGCGGGCGCTTCAGCTGCGCTGAATGGTCTGCATTCGCATGCTATATACAATCTTAACAAGGCTTTCCTTGGGGAAGGTAGATATATGGAGCCTAACCCTCCTGTCACATCCCTTCTTATCCCTGTGGTTAGGACTGGTGACTTTATGACAATAATTTGTATATGTTACAGGCTGGCTAGGTGCATTCTTATATAGAGTACAACCCCTATGGTTATATCCCCTTGTACCACCTCATTCCAGTTACTCGTTCTAATCGAAGATAAGGTACCAGAAGTATCGTTGGTGGTGGTGGACAATGTGCCAGTGGACGAGCCTAGTGGCAGACGTGCTACTGACCAGGTGAGACCATGAGGGGGGAAGCGAGGGAGGGAGGAATGGAAGGAACGGAAGGAACGGTACGCGATAGGGTTGCATTACCCTCACCCAAACCACTCCTTACTCACCCAACCCACACCCGCTGGTCCAAACCCACCAACCCCCTCACCCTACCTGCATTGCACTCTCTCCACGCACACGCACTCCCACCACGCCCACCACTCACCCTCCCACCACGCCCACCACGACGACCACGCCAACCAGTCCCAGCTATTCGTGCCAACACCTCTAGGCAACCCTTACTACAGCACAAACGGCCAATTACTCCCAGGCCACGCGCAATGCCCTCCTCGCAGGCACAGCACGTCGCCATGAGTCGCCACCCCCCTCAGCGTCGTCTATGGTCCGGCCGAATATGCGGCGGTGATGGGGGATTACACCGTGCCTTGGGACGCTCTGAAATGCTCTGGACACGCTAACATACGTATCACCTGTAGCCTGTATCAGCTCTAGCCGCATAACAGGTGTCTGGTGCAAACGCTTCCTCCCCCCACACCTACACGCGGCATACGTAGCTGCAGACGAGAGCTACGGGCACCAGAAAGTACAGGCGTGCAAGTGCTAAGTGCAAATGCTAAGTGGAAGTGTAGTCGTGCACGTGCAAGTCATCTCACAACGACAACCAGCTGCGGAGACGAGCTGCGATGACTGCGGCAGTGCCACTACCGTGCAGGCGAGCTGAAGGAACGCTATCGGCGAGCTATGGGCGAGCTACGGGCAAGCTACAAGCGAGCTACAGGCGAGCTACAAGCGAGCTACAGGCCGATCTCCGTCTCCTGCAACCTCCCAGCTCTCGTCACTGCCGCACGAGCGGGGCTCTATTAGCTAAGAGACTCCTCATGAATCACCGCTCACCTCCACCTACCTCCCCCTCCCTCTCCCCCTCCTTGCTGCCAGCTCGTCCCAACCTGCCAACCCCCACTGGCAACCCCTGCTAGTCCTTTGCCAACCATCCGCACTACTAGACCACTTCCCTCTACCACTCTGCCCTCCCGCACCTCTCTCCGACTCAGTTCACCCTCCCGTCCCCCGCCCTTCACACCCTTTCCACCTTCCATTCATCCCCCAAACCCCCACCTCCCTCCCTCTCCCTCTCCACCCCCCGGACAACCCCACCCCCACCCCCCCACTCCCTCTTCCCCCCGACTGACTGAGAAATGCTGACTGCAGCGAACACGGGTAACATACGCGAGACGCGAAACATGCTTACAGGGCAGGGGAGCGGGAGAAGCGGCGGGGAGACGAGACGCGCAGAACGACAGGCGGGACGACGCGACACAAGACGCGACGCACAATGCAGGAAGGGCCGGACACAGGGAGGGCGGGGAGCGGAAGGCTGGGGGATACTGGGGCGGAAACGAGCGGATGGAATGGGTTGGGGGGAGGAAAGGACTTTTGTGGGGGGGGGGGGGAGGGGGGGGGAGAGGGAGGGGGGAGGGTGGGGATTGAGATATAGGGGATAGGATAACGGAGATAAGGGTGGCGGATTATGGTGAGAGGGAGAGATAAAGGGGAACATGGGTATCGTGTGAATGTGATGGTTGGTTAGATTGTCGCTTTGTATTGATGGGTTAACCAGAATGTCACATGTCACTGTGTTTCGCTGTGAAGCACCGCTAGGAACGTCATTGGTATCACAGAACGAAGGAAGAACGTAGGAAGAAACTCACGAGGAATAAACGCGCACTGACACACGTACACACACGCACAAGCTCACTAGCGCACACGCACACCCGAGGGGTCACGAGCCGGAGCACGCATGAAGGGAGTGAAGCTTATAGCCAGTAAAGAGAAGCTCATTACCCAATCTGCACACGACACGTGGTAAGCGCTGCACGCGGTGGCTCGAGCCAAAGACAAGGAGTCCATTGCGCGTAAGAGACTGACCACTGGCTTCATCCCAAGAGACTGCCTTCCTCCCAAAAGATCCATCAACGCTACTACTGCGACTACAACACCCCTACTCCACCTACCCAGCCTCGGCTGCTCCCCGCATCCATCTCCAAGCCATGCAGCAGCAGCAGCAGCGGCTACTGCTGCCTCTACCCCAAACGCAATAGCACCTACTGCCTAGGCGCCACGCCTGCCGCCACAACCAACGCATCCACGCCTATTGCCGCCACCCCAATTGACTCCCCCGCAGCTCCAGCGCAAGCAGACTCTGCTCTCTTGAGCCCCACCACAAGCACAGCACAGCACGCCACTTGTCCGACCCGATCCCAACTGCTTCGAACCGATGCGAGCCCGATCAGAACCTGGCGAAGCCTGGATAAGAAAAGCGACTCTCCCAAGACGACGAGTCTTTCAACCGCGCGCGGGCGCGTCTCTAATTGGCGGGAATCTCGATTTCGCCGTCGTCGATCTCTTGCTGCACGTCCTTGGGGCTCTTGCCGTCCACCGTGCATCCCACCGACACGCACGTGCCAAGGATCTCCTTCACCGTGCCGGTCAACTCCTTCGCGATCGACCGTGGCCGCATCACGCGGGCCACCTCGATGACGTCATCCATGGAGATATTTCCGTTGTGCTTGATGTTCTTCGTCTTCTTGCGGTCGCGCTCCGGCTCCTTAAGCGCTTTAATCACCAGCGCCGCAGCGCTAGGGACGACCGACACCTTCGCCTGGCGGTTCTGAACCGTCAGCTTAACGGTCACGCGAAGCCCCTTCCACTCCTTAGCGGTCTCCTTAGCGATATCTTCTCCGATCTTTTTAGGCGATAGACCGAGCGGGCCGATCTTAGGGGCGAGCGAGGACGCGGCACCGACTTCGCCGCCGGTCACGCGGACGAAAACGTCCACGATGGCCGTGGGGTCCATTTTGGGCGGCATGGTGGCGAATTACGGGGGAATTAGGAGGAGGGGGGAATAAGTTGACGGGCTACTACGGTCCCGAGACGCTAAAAGGAGGGGTTGGGTAATGCTACACGCCTTTATCTGGGATAAAGTAAGGCGAGTCCTACCCTCCAGAGGAAACAGACGCTGCTAGGGGAACAGGAGTGGGACAGAGGGAGATATTGAGGGGGGAGGGGAGGGATGCGCGGGGGTCAGATGCGGTGCAGAAAACCACATGGGTGTGTGGAAGTTACACCAGCACGACTGGCTGAATGCTTCTCATGGGGGCTGGGTGGCGCAGTGTGTCTCAAGCTGTTCAGACTTGCTGTGTTCGGGGGTTTTGTCATCAGGGTTTAGAGATGTCGGCATTTGGGCCTTTGTTTTTCCTCCACCCTTGAACCCTCGAGGAGAATTTGGATAGAACTAGTTATGGCTACACTCTAGGGTCCGTGATTCTGTAAGTTCATTTGCAATTAGCTACCCCGACAACACACGCTGGAGCTTCCCAAAACGAGGATTTCGGTCCAGCCTGAATATCGGCAATTTTGGTCGAATCTGCGTTCGCCCTCCTGGCAATTCCCTCCACTGACGTCATTTCAACACTTCTGAGCCTCCTTCGAGTTGAGGTTGACCAGTCGTAAGCGACCACGATCTCGCCACCTTCGCCAGCCAGCGCACCAGCCTCCTCTCTGCGTCAACCACAGCCACCCAACAACACCCAGTAGCAGGTGTACTAGCAATCGGACGGCTCATGCACGCAATTAGGTTGCCACCTCAGCAAGGGATTGTAGCGAAGGGCAGTGCTGGGTTTGAAGAGCTTCCGAGCCTCCCTCCGTCCTCATCCTCCCGTGCCATATCCCAAAAATCGAACCATTTATATCCTCCTTCCTCATCCTTCCCGATCAACTGGCTACATTCCCTCTCTGACTCACATTCTAGGTGTCTTCTTCTCTCCCAGCTCTGCTCAGCATTGGGGTCATCATTTTTTTTGTTGGGTTTGTTGAGCCCGCTCTGTCTGAGCATACTAGGGAATACCGTTGTCTACCGAAGTTTTGGTTGCTAATTCGACTGGTCATGTGACACTTGGTTCCTGCTCCTTAGTGGAAGCCGACGTGAATCCGTGACACGAATTGGTCATCCATCATCGCTGGCCGAGGCTTGTGAGATTCGACTTTGGGACCGGGTACCTTGACACCATGATTTCCAGCACTCTTAGCTCGTCACGTGTCTCAGTTCAGGCGGTCTTATTGAAACCACTGTCATTTTCCGCTTCTCCCCGCGTTCGCTCCGTCCTATTCAACCCTCTATCCCTTAGTCACCTCTCCTCGAAGCCCCGTCGTTCCAGCCACAAAAGTCCAGCATTCGTCTGTCTCCTAGGACGTACACCAGTACCGTATCCTAGCTCCCAACCTGCTTCCCAACTAAGCGCGAAACCTTCAAGAGATGTCAAGGTCCCCGCGTTTTCGGCCGCTGGATCTGATCTTAACGGCGAGCATGTGAACCATGAGGAGGATTTAGCAAGCACCGATCGATCATCTGGCAGCAAGGAAAGGGGAGGCAGTGCCCAGAACGGGCTGCCGCTGAACAAGGCTGAGAATACAGCCTTGACGCGTCGTACGGACGGGCAAACAGGTTCGTCTTGTGCGCTCATGCCGCTGACTTTCCTCCCGCTTCCTTTTCTCTCTCGCTCTCTCGCTCGCTCACCCTCTCTCGATATCTCCCTCCCGTATCCTCACTTGCCGTCTTTCCCGCCCGCGTCTCACTCACGCCATCTCGCTCTCCAGGGCCTCTGCACTCTGTTTCCCCCATCCTTCGCCCATCCTCTCACCTCAACTCACGATTTTCAATTCTGACCCCCGCTCGACCCAACACATCAGATCCCTTCACCTACGCCCTCCGTTGGATGCGCATCAGCACGGCAGCCGGTATCTGGCTCGCGCTCCTCCTCCCTCTGCTTCCTTTTCCCCCGTATCCACTATAACCCGCGGCTTCCAATCCAATCCTCACTCCGCTCCTCCCCTCCCCTCCCCTACCCTCAAATCCCTTGACCAACGCCCTCCGTCGGAGGCGCATCAGCATGGCAGCCAGGATCTTTTAAGCCGACTCAATTCTTTCTATCCTGACTCCCCCCTCGCCCCACCCCCTCAGATCCCTTCACCTACGCGCTCCGTTGGATGCGCATCAGCACGGCAGCCGGCATCTGGCTCGCGCTATTCTTCGCCTCGTGCCTCAATCGCGACGACTCAGGCGCCGGAGGAACCCCTAGCGCCTTCCCTGTGCCCGGGAGGACTCGCGGTGGCAGCGGAGGGAGTAGGAATGTCTCCAGCCGCAACAGCATCACCAACAGCAGCAGCAGCAGCAGCAGCAGCAGCGCGTTCATTGGCGGCTCGGGCAGCTGAGATGGGTGAGTGGTTCTTGATGGTGGATATTACACGCGTGGGGAGCAACAAGGGTTGAGCCACTGATCGACCAGCGAGGAGGTGGTGGAGTATTTGCGGCAGCAGTGGCAGTTGTTGCAGCACTGGTGGCACTGGGGCCAGCGACAGTGGTTGTGTTGTGGTGGCGGTTGGCGCATTCTTTTGTGTGTGATATGCGAAGTTGTTGGATAATGGAGGGACAGCAGCACACATCTGAGCTGTCCGGAGTGGGATTCCCCTTGAACAAGGCCTGTGGTGGGATGATGGTGGCATTATCGTGCGTGGTGGTGGTGTACAGGGTCCGCTGCAATTGCAATGATAGCTGTACAGTACGGGAATGATCGGGTGAAGTGATGGTGCTTTTGTCAACATATATTTGTATATGTTATTGGCTAGATAGTGCATGCTCATAGAGAGTATAACTCCTTTGGACAACACCACCCTGTATCACCCCAACTAGTCCATTGCTTCATTCTGAGATGATATTGCACTAGGTTAGGTCCAGGGCTCTTAGTAGGCTCTAGGCACTTGCTAGGCCATCAGATGGGCCTGGAGGACCTGTCTGATGATCAGACGATATATTTTCAGTTTCTGAAAAATCTGACGAAAGGTAGTGCAGTTTCTATTTTTTCAGAAGTTCCTAAGGTAATTTCAATTTCTAAGCTAACCTACAAGGGCCATATTAAAGCCCCAAGTTAAAATAGCTAAGACAGACATAATTTGAAAAGGAAAGCTGTCAAACATGTGTATTTGTCATGTTTGTATAGACTGTATAGGGTCGCCTCTTAGAGAGTACAACACTTAGGTATATCTGTGTGTACTCTCACTCTATCTATTATTCACTTCTCAATTCTGATATGGTATCACGCGTAGGTAGGATCCCCCCCCACCTACCGTTTCCGCTCACCCCTCTAGCCCCTAGCCCCTTCGCGCCCCATCCTGGGCCCTGTAGCGCCCCTCCTGGGCCCCGTCGCACCCCTCACTGAGGCCCCGTCGCGCCCCTCCTGGGCCCCGTCGCGCCCTTCCTGGGCCCTGTAGCGCCCCTCCTGGGCCCCGTCGCGCCCCTCCCAGGCCCCGTCGCGCCCCTCCTGGGCTCCGTAGCGCCCCTCCTGGGCCCCGTCGCGCCCCTCCTGGGCCCCGTAGCGCCCCTCCTGGGCCCCGTCGCGCCCTTCCTGGGCCCTGTAGCGCCCCTCCTGGGCCCCGACGCGCCCCTCCTAGGCCCCGTAGCGCTCCTCCTGGGCCTTGTCGCGCCCCTCCTGGGCTTCGTAGCGCCCCTCCTGGGCCCCGTCGCGCCCCTCCTGGGCCCCTGTAGCGCCCCTCCTGGG
This sequence comes from Closterium sp. NIES-67, assembly GCA_027943415.1. Taxonomy (NCBI): domain Eukaryota; kingdom Viridiplantae; phylum Streptophyta; class Zygnematophyceae; order Desmidiales; family Closteriaceae; genus Closterium; species Closterium sp. NIES-67. The sequence goes on along the minus strand of BQMB01002270.1, from coordinate 116,076 downwards.
CCCCCGTCGTGCCCCTCCTGGGCCCCGTAGCGCCCCTCCTGGGCCGCGTCGAGCCCCCCCCCTCCTGGGCCCCGTCACGCCTTCAGGCCCCGTCGCGCTCGCCCGGCCCCGTCGCCCCAGCCCGGCCCCGTCGCACCAGCCCGGCCCCGTCGCACCAGCCCGGCCCCGTCGCACCAGCCCGGCCCCGTCGCACCAGCCCGGCCCCGTCACGCCCGCCCGGCCCCGTTGCACCCGCCCGGCCCCGTCGCCCCCTGCCCAGCCCCGTCGCAGCCGCCCGGCCCCGTCGCACCCGTCCGGCCCCGTCGCGCCCGCCCAGCCTCTGTGCGCCCCTCCTGGGCCACCATCCTGCTCGCCCGGCCCCGTCGCACCGGCCCGGCACCGTCGCACCGGCCCGGCCCCTGCGCTCGTCCCTGCCCCGGCCCCGGTCCTCCTCACTGGAACGGTTCCCCCCCCCCCCCCCCCCCCCCCCCCCCCCCCCCCGCCCTGCACTGCCCTGCACCGTACTGCCCCGCACTGCACCGCCCCGCACCACCCTGTACTGCCTGGCACCGCACTGCACCGCCCTACACCGCACTGCACCGCACTGCATCGCACTGTACCGCACGGCACCGCACTCCACCTTGCTGCACTGCCCTGCACCGCACTGCACTGTTCCTGATGGCGGCGGAGCTTCGCTTCGACGCTGAAGGCCAGCCTCTGGAGTTCGAGACGTGGCTTGCCGACCTCCGTCGCCAACTCACTGGCCAGCGGCAGGATGGTGAACCGCTCACCGCACACCTTGACGGTACGCTCCCCTGCCCAGGCCCCCCGGCTATTCTGCCCGCTGACTCCACACCCACTGAGCGCGAGTCCACTGCTGCCACTGCCCGTGCGCGCTCTGTCTGGCTTTCTCGCGATGCTGTCGCCCAGCTTGCCATCAGCAACGCCCTTCCCCCGTCCGAGCGCCCTCGCTTTAGGTCTCTCACCACTGCTCAGGCATACTTAGATGCTGTCATCCAGCGCTATTCCACCCCTCCGGCTGCCTCGGTGGGTCGCCTGATCCTCCCGATGCTCTTTCCTGACCTTGCATCTTTCCCCACTGTCTCTGACCTCGCTGCCCACCTGCGCTCGATAGATGAGACCTGGCGTGCAGCCTGCACTGATGCACAGCTTAGAGCCCACCAGCCGCCCATTACCTCTACCCTCTACCTGCTTGCCACCCGCCTCCCTGACCGCCTTGCTGTCGCCCGCGACCGCTTCCTTAGCATTCACCCCGCAGACCTCACCCTCACTGACTTTGTAGACACCCTGACTGTGATAGAGACCCGTCACCGCTCCATCGCCATGGCGAGCGTTGTCGTGCCGGTCCCTATCTTTCAGGGTTGTGCCCCCGCCCAGTGTACCTTCTCCGACGGCTCTGCCGCAATGGCTGAGACTGCTGCTGCAGCGCAGTTTCGTTCGGGGAAGGGCCGCCGCCCCAAGGTTGGGCGCGGCGGCGGCGGCGGCGGCGGCGGGGGTGCGGGAGGGGGTAGTGGTGGGGTCGGGTCGTCTGATGCTGGAGCGGACAAGGGGACCCTGCCCAGTCCAGCTGAGCCGCCGCCCCTGCAGTTGCAGCAGCCGCCGCAGTCGCAGCCTTCGCAGCAGCCGCAGCAGCCGTCGCAGACGCTGCAGACGAGTGTCCTCCCGCCCGGGTGGCCCGGCGCTGGCGGTGGCCGGGCGCGTGGTGGTGTGCCGAGTGGTGGCTCTGGTGGCGGGCGTTGTCAGTACCAGATCCAGACCGGTCCTCGCCGCGGTTTCGTTTGCGGTAGGCTCGGTCACTCCACTCCCCGCTGTTTTCGTCGCCTGGACGACCTCTTTCGTCAGCGCTTCGGCCCGTCGCCAGACCTCCCAGACTTGCACAGTTTGCTTAGTCGTAAGATTCAGATTTTTGATATGGACATGGATGCCATTGTTGCTGCTCTGCATGTGATGTATGCTGATGACTCTAGTGTGCTTCCCGTTTATTACTCACTGTTGCCTAGTGTAGGTGTGCCTAGCTTAGCCTCCCCTGCTGCGTCAGGCGTAGGACCCCCTGCTTTGTGTAGTCTTGGTGCTTCCGCCGTCGTTCCGTTGCCCGACGCCTCTGCTTCGCTTTCCTTCACCTTGGACTCTGGCGCTTCTCGGTGTTTCTTCCGCGACTCCACCACCCTGACGCCGCTTCCTGTCCCAGCTGCCGTCTCTCTTGCTGACCCCTCCGGCGGTCCGGTCGTCGCTCGCAGTTCCACCACCCTTCCCTGTCCGGCGGTTCCTTCGGGCTCTCTCACAGGTCTGCATATCCCCTCGTTCTCCAGGAACCTAGTTGGTGTCGGCTGCCTCCAGGACCTTGGCGTCACCACTACGTTCCCTGGTCACGAGCGGTATGCTGTCTGTACCGAGGCCGCCACTGGTGCCCCCCTGTCCACGTTCCCCCGGGACCCGGTGTCCGGCCTGTTCACTCTGGACACCGTGACCCCCCCGGCTGGGGCGCCTCCTCAGGTGGCTGCGTCTACCCAGGTTGCTGCTGCCTGCTCCTGTCGGTCCCTCACTCACCCGACTCTCCTTTTGCACCACCGCCTAGGTCACCCTGCGATCCCGCGTCTGCGTCACATGTCCCAGCACGGTCTCATCCTTGGTCTCCCAGGTTCCCTCCCCGCGTTTCCCTCCTCTCCAGCCCCACCTTGCACGCCTTGTGTTGAGGGTCGGCTTCGCCGTGCCCCGCACTCCTCCTCGTTTCCCCCTACCGCCGCGCCGCTGCAGACCCTGCACCTGGACGTCTGGGGCCCCGCCCCCATCCCTGGGCCGCGTCGAGAGCGCTACTTCCTTGTGCTTGTCGACGACTTCACTCGTTACACCACAGTCTTTCCCCTGGAGCGCAAGGCCGACGTGCCTGGCGCCCTCATCCCCTGGCTTGTCTCTGCGCGTGTCCACCGCGGTCTCCCTGTCTTGCGTCTTCACTCCGACCGTGGTGGCGAGTTTGCCTCAGGTGTCCTTGGTCGCTTTTGTCGTGCGGAGGGCATCACCCAGACGTTCACCCTACCGGACTCCCCACAGCAGAATGGGGTCGCTGAGCAACGCATCGGTTTGGTCATGGAGGTGGCTCGCACCTCCATGATCCATGCCGGTGCACCCCATTTTCTGTGGCCGTTCGCTGTGCGCTACGCTTCTCACCAGCTTAACTTGTGGCCGCACCCTCAGCAGCCGCAGGTTTCGCCGACTCGTCTTTGGACTGGGTCTCCTGGTGACGCGTCTGCGTTCCACGTCTGGGGCTGCCTTGCTCACGTTCGTGCCTCCGGCACGGACAAGCTCACTGCCCGCACCCTTCCCTGCGTCTTCCTCGGTTTTCCCCTTGACGCGTCCGACTGGCACTTTTACCACATGCCGTCTCACCGCTTCTTTCACTCTCGTGACGTCACCTTTGACGAGTCCGTCTCCTACTACCGTCGCTTCCCCCACCGTGGTCCCCCGGTGACCCCCCCCCTGTTCCTGGTCACTCCTTCCCCAGTAGTCCCTGCCCCTCCTCCTCCTCCTCCCCGTCCCGCCCCCTCTGGTGTGCCCCACGTCACCCCCCTTCTGTCGGTGGACCCGGTTGAGGAGTCTTCTGACTCTGGTGGTCCTCCTGTTCAGTCCTCGCCGGCCGCCCCTCCCCTGGCGTCCCCTCCCCAGTCCCCCCCTCCACCGTCTCTGCCGCCGCTGCAGCCGTCGTTGCCGCCGCCGCCGTCGCCGCCGCCGCCGTCGCAGCACCCGTTCGCTGACTCTGGGGGTGCTCATCCCGGTAGCCCTGGGGGTGGTCCCTCTGGGGGTGCTGGTGTGGAGAGTGCCGGTGGTAGCCGAGGAGCAGCTTGCGGTCCCGGTGTCGCCGTTGTGCCGCCGCAGCAGCAGTCCCCGCCGGTGTCAGCCGTTCGCCTGCTCGGCCTTCCGTCGCGCTTGCGCCTAAAGATCATCAGCGGCACTGTGTACAGCTTGGTCTAGTTCCTGTAGCCTCTCACTTGCTAGGACCTTGACTTTGTACTGTCCTTTATACGTATACTCAGACTGGACTTGTGGCCTCTCCCAGTGGCTGGACTAGTAGTGCCGCCCTGCTCTTGTTCTTGCCTTGTTTGTACTCCTTCTGACTGGTCTCTCAGACCCTTGTCTCAGAGGTTGGACTAGTAGTGCCGCCCTGAGCTGTTTGTTTAGGGCATTCCCCTATGCAGTCTAGGGGGTGTGTCAAACATGTGTATTTGTCATGTTTGTATAGACTGTATAGGGTCGCCTCTTAGAGAGTACAACACTTAGGTATATCTGTGTGTACTCTCACTCTATCTATTATTCACTTCTCAATTCTGATAAAATCAGCAACGGTACAATTTCAAGTAATGTGGCCCCTTGTTTTTGTAATAATTTGACAGGTGTTGCAGGAGACTAATATCAAACTGAGAACTGAATGATCACTAGAGAGAGAATACAGGGAATATATCTAAGTGTTGTACCCTCTAAGGGATGACCCTATACAGTCTATACAAAATATAAGAGATATACATGTTTTGACACACCCCCTAGACTGCATAGGGGCAGGCCATGAACAAGCTGTTAAAGTAGCTTAGGACACTAACTAAACTTAGGAACCTAGCTTAGCTAGGAAGGAACGAAGGACGCCATGGAATGGCGTGAGGCAAGTAGATCTAGGAGTAGGCAAAAGTGACGAGAAAGAAGAGAGTTGGACTAGGAAGAGAGAGAGGTACAAGGAGGGGATTGTACCCTCTACAGAAAGGTTCAGTAACACAACTATCAAGCCTATCGATTATATATAACTTATATAATCTTGACACAAGCAGCTCAGGGCGGCACTACTAGTCCAGCCACTGAGACAAGGGTCTGAAGACCAGTCAGAAGGAGTACAGGCAACGGCAAGAACAAGACCAGGGCGGCACTACTAGTCCAACCACTGGTAGAGGACACACGTCCAGTCTGAATAAATATAGATATATACGACAGTACAAAGGTCAAGGTCCTAGCCAGTGAGGTGCTACAGGGACAAGACCAAGCTGTACACAGTGCCGCTGATAATCTTTAGGTGCAAGCGCCTTCGTAAAGATATCAGCTGTGTTGGCACCGGAGGCCAAGTGTACTACGCGGGCCTGGTGGCGCTGCTGTAGCTCGCACAAGAGGAAGTACTGCAGCTGAATATGCTTTGCTCTGCCCTCGAGTCGAGGCTCCTGACACAGGAGGATCATGGCCCTGTTGTCAGCGTACAGGACTGGGGCAGAGCTAGGCCGTTCACCTACGTCAGTGAGCAAGAAAGTCAGCCAGCGGAGCTCCTGTGCCGCCATGGCACCGGCGTAGATCTCGGCCTCACAGCTGGACTGGGCAACAGACGAGGAGTGGGTAGCTCTCCACGAGATGGCGCCTGAACCAAGGCTGAAACAGTAGCCCTGGGAAGACCTGATTCTCTCAGCGTCGTCCGCCCACGAAGCGTCTGTGTGTCCAGTAAGGACCACGGACCTGCGTCCTCCTAGCACTAACCCCATGCCCGATGTGCTTGCAAGATAACGCAAAACCCTCTTAGCGGCAGACCAGTGCTGCGGTCCGTGTCTGCCTGTGGCCACAAAGCGAGCAAGAATGCTGAGAGGGTATGCGAGATCAGGGCGAGTGCAAGTCATCAGGTACATGAGGCAATCCACCAGCTCTGCGTAAGGACCACTGGGCTCTACTGACTCCTCAGGAACTGGAGCGGAGAGTCTGTGGGCTAGAGGCAGAGGGGTGGGCTGTGCAGAGGAGAACTGAAGGCTGAACCTCTGAAGGACCTGGCGCACCAAGTGTGACTGAGTCAAGGTAATGGTGCGCGCAGCTCTGTCCCTGGAGATCTGTAGGCCAAGGTAATGGCGTAGCTCTCCAAGGTCAGTGCAAGTGTGTCTCTTCAGCAGCTCTGCCTTCACGGAGGCCAGTGCGTCCCTGTCTGCTATGGCAAAAACCAGATCGTCCACGTACACAAGGATGTAGAACGGAGTCTGGCCAACACGAACGAAGAGTGAGGGGTCTGCCGAGGACGGAAAGAACTGAAGGTCAGCAAGAGTAGCGCGTAGCGTGTCGTGCCACTCACGGGGAGCCTGCCGCAGACCGTAGACGGGACGCTGCAGGAGCCACTAGGTCCCAGGAGGGAGGGGCAGGTAGACCTGCTCGTGCAGGCTGCCCTGAAGGAAGGCAGTGGAGAATTCGAGGGAGTGGAGCTCGTAGTCACGCTGAGCTGCTAGGTGTAGCACAACCCGAAGAGTAGTCATCTTCGGGGTCGGAGCGAAGGTCCGGAAGAAGTCCACCCCCTCACGCTGACTGAAGCCTCTAGCCACGTAGCGCGCCTTGAACACAGGCGGCTCTCCACGAGGGTGCTTCACCTTGAAGAGCCAGCGGCCGTCGACTACGTTCACCCCAGGTGGGGGAACTGCGTCGACCTAGGTGCCGGTGGATCTCCAAGATGCCATCTCTTGCTCCATGGCAGCTATCCACTGGGAGGCCTAGGGTCCCGAGGTCGCCTCAGCGTAGGTGCGAGGGGTCGGGATGTCGAATGCGTCTGGGTCACCCTCAGGGACTAGCAGCATGGAAAAAAGATGGGGAGCAGCCTCGGACAGGAAAGCAAGCTCGTACTGGCGGTCCTCCAGGACGTCACTGCCGAGGGCAGAAGCACCCCCGACGGACGGAGGACAGGCAGGGTCAGAGACCAGAGCGGTGGTGTAGTCAAGGCGGCGGGTAGAGGCGAAGTCAGCGACAGCAGCGACAAGAGCGTCAAGGCACGAAACCGGGACAGACGGATCGGTAACGAGAGAGGCAAGGACCCGAGGAACGAGAGGACGAGCGGCACGAAGGTAGTCAGACAGGGGGGGGGGAGCAACGACAAGGGCGGACGGAGGAGGGGACGGGAGAAGGGGAGGACGAGACGCGTGGGAACGAAGCAACATAGGGTGAGAGTGGGTGACAGGGGAGACAGGGCGAGCACGGGAGGGACGGTGAGACCAGACGTGAGACGCAGGAGTCAGGTCGGGAGATAGAGGAGGGGACACAAGGGAAGAACGAGGGGGAAGACGAGCCGGGGACGAGTACGGGGGAGGGAACACAGGGCCGTACACGGGGAGAGGAGGAGACGGGAGGAGAGGAACGGGCGTAGGGTCAGGGGACGGCAGGCCGAGTAGGCGAAGGGCAGACACTGGCGGGGACAGCTGCTGCAGTGGCACAACGCCGACATCGGGACCGCAAGCTGCTCCGCGGCCACCACCGACAGACTCCACTCCAGCACCCCCAGAAGGAACACCCCCTGAGCCCGAAACTCCTCTAGCACCGGCACCACCCCCAGGGCCACCGGGGCTAGAACCCACTCCAACGCCGGCACCCCCAGGGGCAACGAACGGCTGCTGCGACGGCGGCGGCTGCAGAGGCGGTGGAGGAGGAGACGCCGGGGGAGGGGCAGACGGCGAGGACTGCGCGGCATGACCACCAGAGTCAGAAGACTCCTCAACCGGGACAACCGACAGAAGAGGGGTGACGTGGGACACACGGGAGGGGGCAGGACGGGGAGGGGGAGGGGGAGGGGCAGGGACCACCAGGGAAGGAGGGACCAGGAACAGGGGGGGGGTAACCGGGGGACCGCGGTGGGGGAAGCGATGGTAGAAGGAGACGGACTCGTCAAAGGTGACGTCGCGAGAGTGAAAGAAGCGGTGAGACGGCGGGTGGTAGAAGTGCCAGCCAGATGCGTTAAGGGGAAAACTGAGGAAGACGCAGGGAAGGGTGCGGGCAGTGAGCTTGTCCGTGCTGGAGGCACGAACGTGAGCAAGGCAGCCCCAGACGCGGAACGTAGACGCGTCACCAGGAGACCCGGTCCAAAGACGGGTCGGCGAAACCTGCGGCCGCTGAGGGTGCGGCCATAGGTTAAGCTGGTGAGAGGCGTAGCGCACGGCGAACGGCCACAGAAAATGGGGAGCACCGGCATGGATCATGGAGGTGCGAGCAACCTCCATGACCAAGCCGATGCGGCGCTCAGCGACCCCATTCTGCAGCGGGGAGTCCGGCAGGGTGAACGTCTGGGTGATGCCCTCCGCACGACAGAAGCGGCCAAGGACACCTGAGGCAAACTCGCCACCACGGTCGGAGTGAAGACGCAGGACAGGGAGACCTTGGTGGACACGCGCAGAGACAAGCCAGGGGATGAGAGCGTCAGGCACGTCGGCCTTCCGCTCCACGGGAAAGACTCTGGTGTAGCGAGTGAATCCGTCGACAAGCACAAGGAAGTAGCGCTCTCTATGCGGCCCATGGACGGGGGCGGGGCCCCAGACGTCCATGTGCAGGGTCTGCAGCGGTAGGGGGAAACGAGGAGGAGTGGGGGGCACGGGGAAGCCGAACCTCAACACAAGGAGTGCAAGGTGGGGCGGGGGAGGAGGGAAAAGCGGGGAGGGAACCAGGGAGACCAAGGACGAGACCGCGCTGGGACATGGAACGCAGACGCGGGAGCGCAGGGTGACCTAGGCGGTGGTGCCAAAGGAGAGTCGGGTGAGTGAGAGACCGACAGGAGCAGGCAGCAGCAACTGGGGAAGACGCAGCCACCTGGAGGGGCGCCCCAACCGGGGGGGTCACGGTGTCCAGAGTGAACAGGCCAGACACCGGGTCCCGGGGGAACGTGGACAGGGGGCACCAGTGGAAGCCTCGGTACAGACAGCATACCGCGCGTGACCAGGGAACGTAGTGGTGACGCCAAGGTCCTGGAGGCAGCCGACACCAACTAGGTTCCTGGAGAACGAGGGGATATGCAGACCTGTGAGAGAGCCCGAAGGAACTGCCGGACAAGGAAGGGTGGTGGAACTGCGCGCGACTACCGGACCGCCAGAGGGGTCAGCAAGAGAAACAGCAGCAGGAACGGGAAGCGGCGTCAGTGTAGTGCAGTCGCGGAAGAAGCACCGGGAAGCGCCAGAGTCCAACGTGAAGGAAAGCGCAGCAGTGGCGTCCGGCGACGGGGCAACAACGGAGGCACCAAGGCTAAACACAGCAGGGGCTCCTACGCCTGACGGAGCAGGGGAGGCTAAGCTAGGCACACCTACGCTAGACGACAATGAGTAATATGCGGGAAGCACACTAGAGTCATCAGCATACATCACATGCAGAGCAGCAACAATGGCATCCATGTCCAAGTCAAAAATCGGAATACTACGTCTAAGCATACTGTGCCAGTCCGGGAGGTCTGGCGATGGGCCGAAGCGCTGACGAAACAGGTCGTCCAGGCGACAAAAGCAACGAGGAGTGGTATGACCAGTCTTACCGCAAACAAAGCCGCGGCGAGGACCGGTCTGGATCTGGTACTGGCAACGCACGCCTCCCGAACCACCATCCGGCACACCACCACGCGCACGACCACCTCCAGCTCCAGGCCACCCGGGCGGGAGGGCACTCGCCTGCCTCGTCTGCGGCGGCTGCTGCGACGGCTGCAGCTGCTGCTGCGACTGCGGAGGCAGCTGCTCAGCTGGACCAGGCAGGGTCCCCTCGTCCGCTCCAGCACCAGACGAGCCGACTCCACCACCACCCCCACCTACACCCCCTCCTCCTCCGCCGCGCCCAGCCTTGGGGCGGCGGCCCTTCCCCTGACGGAAATGCACGGCAGCAGCAGTCTCAGTCAGAGCGGCAGAACCGTCGGAGAAGGTACACTGAGCGGGGGCACAACCCTGAAAGGTAGGGACCGGTACAGTACCGCTCGCCTGGGCGATGGAGCGGTGGCGGGTCTCTATAACAGTCATCGTGTCTACGAAGTCAGTGATGGTGAGCTCACCGGGGTGGATGCTAAGGAAGCGGTCTCGAGCAGCGGCAAGGCGGTCAAGGAGGCGGGTGGCAAGCAGGTAGAGTGTAGAGGTAAGGGGCGGCTGGTGGGCTCGAAGCTGGTCAGTACAGGCAGCACGCCAGGTCTCATCTATTGTGCGCAGGTGGGCAGCTAGGTCAGTGATAGTGGGGAAAGACGCGAGGTCAGGAAAGAGCATCGGAAGGATGAGACGACCCACTGAGGCAGCAGGAGGGGTGGAATAGTGCTTGATGACAGCATCTAGGTAAGCCTGGGCGGTAGTGAGGGACCTAAAGCGAGGGCGCTCATACGGGGGAAGGGCATTGCTAATGGCAAGCTGGGCGACAACGTCTCGGGAAAGCCAGAGAGAGCGCGCAAGGGCAGCGGCTGCAGTGGACTCGCGCTCAGCGGGTGTGGGGTCAGTGGGCAGCACAGCAGGGGGTTCTGGGCAGGGGAGCGTACCGTCAAGGTGTGCGGAAAGCGGGTGGCCATCCTGCCGATGACCAGTGAGGTGGCGACGGAGGTCAGCGAGCCACACCTTGAATTCCAGTGGCTGACCTTCAGCGTCGAAGCGAAGCTCCACCGCGATCAGGAGCAGTGCAGGACTGTACAGTGCGGTGCAGTGCGGTGCAGGGCGATGCAGTGCGGTGCAGTGCGGCGCAGGGCGGTGTAGTGCGATGCAGCTCGGTGCAGTGCGGTGCAGGGCGGTGCAGTGCGGTGCAGGGCAGTGCGGTGCATTGCGGTGCGGTGCAGTGCGGTGCAGGGCGGTGCAGTGCGGTGCAGGGCAGTGCAGTGCGATGCAGTGCGGTGCAGTACGGTGCAGTGCGGTTCAGGGCAATGAGAAACCGTACCAAGGAGGATGCAGGGCCGGGGCAGAGACGACGAGCGGGCCGCACACAGCTCGGGGCAGGACAGGCGCGGGGGTTAGGAGCAGTGGGCACCAGGCCGACGGGACGGGCGCGGGGCCGGCTGGGACGGGCGGGAAGGTCGTGAGGACGGGCACGGGGCCGGCTGGGACGGGCGCCAGGCAGGTCACGACGAGGCCGGGCAGGGCGCGACGGGGCTAAGGGCGTGACGGGGCCCAGGAGGGGCGCGACGAGGCCCGGAAGGGGCGCGACTGGGCTAGGAGGCGCGAAGGGCCCAGGAGGGGCGCGGCTGGGCTAGGAGGCGCGACGGGACCCAGGAGGGGCGCGGCTGGGCTAGGAGGCGCGACAGGGCCCAGGGGGGGGCGCGACTGGGCTAGGAGGCGCAGCAGGGCCCAGAAGGGGCGCGACTGGGCTAGGAGGCGGGAGAGGGCCAAGGAGGGGCGCGGCTGGGCTAGGAGGCGCGACGGGGCCCAGGAGGGGCGCGACTGGGCGAGGAGGCGCGACGGCCCAGGAGGGGCGCGGCTGGGCTAGGAGGCGCGACGGGGCCCAGGAGGGGCGCGACTGGGCTAGGAGGCGCGACGGCCCAGCGGGGGCGCGGCTGGGCTAGGAGGCGCGACGGGGCCCAGGAGGCGCAAACTAGGCTGGGAGGCGCGGCAGGGCCCAGTAGGGGCGCGACTGGGCTAGGAAGCGCAGCAGGGCCCAGGAGGGGGCGCGACTGGGCTAGGAGGCGTGATAGGGCCCATGAGGGGCGCGTCTGGGCTAGGAGGCGCGACGGGGCTAGGGGAGGCGTGGCGGGGCCTAGTTAGGGTAGGAGCGGAAGCGGTAGGTGGGGGATCCTAACCTACTCGTGATACCATATCAAAGTGAGAATTGAATGATCACTAGAGAGAGAATACAGGGAATATATCTAAGTGTTGTACCCTCTAAGGGATGACCCTATACAGTCTATACAAAATATAAGATATACACATGTTTTGACAACTAAGTATAGAGTCTGCAACCAGTACTTAACCAAGGATCTTTGCTGGAATGGTAGACTAGTAAGACAGCGGAAGTCTTATAGGAGTGAACCTGAGCACATGAACTTGTGGGTAGTCGAAGGTTGAATAACCTGAGCACATAATTCTGTGTAAAGTCAAGGTTAATAATAGAAAGGCATTTCGCGCTATGCGACCTATTCGTCATTCTATAGGGTCGCGACTGCTCGCGTGACTGAAACGACTCGTTACGCCTATTCGGGTAACTGAAAAGGTATGATGACGTCATCCCCGAGACACGCGATGCTTTGCTGACATCAGCACTCGGACCTGTTTCTTTACCGAGAAACTCGATAGTGCTAACTACACCAGAAACGGAACTTGCAGGAATGCAAAACTTCATTTACCACAACAGTTTTTCGTCCGCAACGGCACTGTCTCGGTAGACTTTTCGTTCTTGCAGCGAAATCCCAATCACGACCAGGCCTGATTATATCAGACTATTTTAGTCGGATTATCTGAAACTTCAGACATTTTTTTTTTTTGCCGATCCTGATTTTTCAGACTTGCCAATTTCTGAATGCTGAACCCTTGAGAGTTATATGTTTTTGAGTCCTGAGAATCTCAAACTTGGCAGATTGTGGATACTGAGTTTTCAGAGCACAGCGCGTACATATCAGAACGAACAATTAGGCTAAAATGTGTGAGTACAAGGGTATATAGACAAGGGTGTTGTACCCTCTAAGGAACAATCCAATATAGTCTACAGTAACGACCTAAGTTACATTTGACACACCCCCTAGACTATATAGGGGCAGTGCCTAACACGGAAAGAAGCAGCTCAAGGCGACACTAATAGTCCAGCCTCTGAGGCAAGGGTCTAAAGACCAATCAAAGGAGTGCAGCCAAGACAAGAGCAAGACCAGGGCGGCACTACTAGTCCAGCCACTGGGAGAGGCCACAAGGCCAGCCAGGGTAAAATATATATATATAAAGGACAGTACAAACTCAAGGCCCTAGCAAGTGAGAGGCTACAGGAACGAGACCCAGCTGTACACAGTGCCGCTGATGATCTTTAGGCGCAAGCGCCTTCGTAAAGATATCAGCTGTGTTGGCACCAGAGGCCAAGTGTACTACGCGGGCCTGGTGGCGCTGCTGTAGCTCACGCAGGAGGAAGTACCGCAGCTGGATATGCTTCGCTCTGCCCTCGAGTCGAGGCTCCTGACACAGGAGGATCATGGCCCTGTTGTCAGCGTACAGGACCGAGGAAGAGCTAGGTCGCTCACCTAAGTCAGTGAGCAAGAAGGTCAGCCAGCGGAGCTCCTGTGCTGCCATGGCACCGGCGTAGATCTCGGCCTCACAGCCGGACTGGGCAACAGACGAGGAACGGGTAGCTCTCCACGAGACGGCACCTGACCCAAGGCTGAAGTAGTAGCCTTGCGAGGACCTGAGGGTCTCGGCGTCGTCTGCCCAAGAAGCGTCTGTGTGTCCAATAAGGACCAGTGGCCTACGTCCTCCTAGCACTAACCCCATGCCCGATGTACTTACAAGATAACGCAAAACCCTCTTAGCGGCAGACCAGTGCTGAGGTTGGTGTCTGCATGTAGCCACAAAGCGAGCCAGGATGCTGAGAGGGTATGCAAGATCTGGGGGAGTGCAAGTCATCAGGTACATGAGGCAACCCACCAGCTCTGCGTAAGGACCATTGGGCTCTGCTGACTCCTCAGGAACCGGAGCGGAGAGCCTGTGGTCTAGAGGGAGAGGAGTGGGCTGTGCGGAGGAGAACTGAAGGCCGAACCTTTCAAGGACCTGGCGCACCAAGTGTGACTGAGTCAAAGTGATGGTGCGCGCTGCTCTGTCCCTCGAGATCTGCACGTCAAGGTAGTGGCGCAGTTCTCCAAGGTCAGTGCAAGTGTGTCTCTTCAGCAGCTCTACCTTCACAGAGGCCAGTGCGTCCCTGTCTGCTGTGGCAAAGACCAAGTCGTCTACGTAAACAAGGATGTAGAACGGGGTCTGGCCAGCACGAACGAAGAGCGAGGGGCCTGCAGAGGACGGAAAGAACTGCAGGTCAACAAGCGTAGCACGCAGCGTGTCGTGCCACTCACGGGGAGCCTGCCGCAGGCCGTAGACAGGGCGCCGCAGGAGCCACTGGGTCCCAGGAGGGAAGGTACTGGTGAAGCCCTGAGGGCTGCGCAGGTAGACCTGCTCATGTATACTGCCCTAAAGAAACGCAGTGGAGAAGTCGAGGGAGCGAAGCTCGTAGTCACGCTAAACTGCTACGTGTAGCAGCACCCGAAGAGTAGTCATCTTCGGGGTCGGAGCGAAGGTCTGGAAGAAGTCCACCCCCTTATGTTGACTGAAATTTCCAGCCACGTAGCGCACCTTGAACTCAGGAGGCTCTCCAGGAGGGCGCTTCACCTTGAAGAGCCAGCGGCCATCGACTACGTTCACCCCAGGTGGGGGAACTGCGTCGACGTAGGTGCCGGTGGATCTCCAAGGTGGCATCTCCTTCTCCATGGCAGCTATCCACTGAGAGGCCCAGGGTTTCGAGGCCGCCTCAGCATAAGTGCGAGGGGTCGGGATGTCGAAAGCGTCGGTGTCACCCTCAGGGACTAGAAGCATAGAGTAGAGATGGGGAGCAGCCTCCGACAGGAAAGCAAGCTCGTACTGGCGGTCCTCCAGGACATCACTGCGGAGGGCAGGAGCACCACCGACAGACGGAGGACAAGCAGGGTCAGAGACCAGAGCGGTGGCGTAGGCAAGGCAGCGGGTAGAGACGAAGTCAGCGACCACAGCGACAAGGGCGTCAAGGCTCGAAACCGGAACAGACGGCTCGGTAACGAGTGAGGCAAGGACCCGAGGAACAAAAGGACGAGCGGCACACAGGTAGTCAGAAAGAGGGGGGGAGCAACGACAAGGGAGGATGGAGTGGGCGACATGAGAAGGGGAGGACGAGACGCATGGGAACGAAGCAACATAGGGTGAGAGCGCGAGAAAGGGGAGACAGGTCGAGCACGGGAGGGACGGCGAGACCAGACGTGAGACGGAGGAGTTCGGTCAGGGGACAGAGGAGGGGACACTAGAGGGGAATGAGGGGGGAAACGGGCCGAAGACGAGTCCGGAGGAGGGAACACATGGCCGTGGACAGGAGGAGGAGGAGGCACAGGCACAGGGTCAGGGGATGGAAGGCCGAGCACGCGAAGAGCGGACACCGGCGGGGATTGCTGGGACGCAGGACCACCAGAGTCAGCAGACTCCTCAACCCGGACAACCAACGTAAGTGGGGTGATGTGGGACATACCAGAGGGGGCAGGACGGGGAGGGGGAGGAGGAGGGGCAGCGACGACCGGGGAAGGGGTGACCAGGAATAGGGAGGGGGTAACCGGGGGACCTCGGTGGGGGGAGAGGCGGAAGAAGGAGACGGACTCCTCAAAGGTGACGTCACGGGAGTGAAAGAACCGATGAGACGGCGGGTGGTAGAAGTGCCAGGGAAGGGGGAAGCCGAGGAAGACACAAGGAAGGGTGCGGGCAGTGAGCTTGTCCATGCCAGAGGCACGAACGTGAGCAAGGCAGCCCCAGACGTGAAACGCAGACGCATCACCAGGTGACCCAGACCAGAGGAGGGTCGGCGAAACCTGAGGCTGCTGGGGGTGCGGCCACAGGTTAAGCTGGTGAGGGCATAGCGAACGCTGAATGGCCACAGAAAATGGGGTGCCCCGGCATGGATCATGGAGGTGCGAGCCATCTCCATGACCAAACCGATGCGTCGCTCAGCGACCCCATTCTGCTGCGGGGAGTCCGGCAAGGTGAACGTTTGGGTGATGCCCTCCGCACGACAGAAACGACCAAGGACACCAGAGGCAAACTCGCCACCACGGTCGGAGTGGAGACGCAAGATAGGGAGACCGGGTGGACACGCGCAGAGACAAGCCACGGGATAAGAACGGCAGGCATGTCGGCCTTCCGCTCCAGGGGGAACACAGTGGTGTAGCGCGTGTAGTCATCTACAAGCACTAGGAAGTAGCGCTCTCAACGCGGCCCATGGACGGGGGCGGGGCCCCCGACATCCATGTGCAGGGTCTGTAGCGGTGCTGCAGTAGGGGGAAACGAGGAGGAGTGAGGGGCACGGCGGAGCCGGCCCTCGACACAGGGCGTGCAAGGTGGGGCAGGGGAGGAGGGCAACTCGGGGAACGATCCGGGGAGGCCTAGGACGAGACCGTGTTGTGACGCAGACGCGGGAGCGCAGGGTGACCTAGGCGGTGGTGCCAGAGAAGAGTCGGGTGAGTGAGGAACCGACAGGAGCAAGCAGCAGCAACCGGGGGAGACGCAGTCACCTGAGGGGGGGTCCCAGCCGGGGGGGTCACCATGTCCAGTGTGAAAAGACCGGACACCGGGTCCCGTGGGAACGTGGACAGGGGGGCACCTGTGGCGGCCTCGGTATAGACAGCGTACCGCTCGTGTCCAGGGAACGGAGTGGTGACGCCAAGGTCATGAAGGTAACTGACACCAACTAGGTTCCTGGAGAACGAGGGGATGTGCAGTCCTGTGAGCGAGCCCGAAGGAACCGCCGGGCAGGGGAGGGTGGTGGAACTGGGGGCAACTACTGGGCCGGAGGAGGGGTCAGGAGGAGAGACTGCAGCAGGGACAGGAAGCAGTGTCAACATGGTGGAGTCGCGGAAGAAGCACCGAGAAGCGCCAGAGTCAAGGGTGAAGGAGAGCGCGGCAGTGGCGGTCGGAGGCGAAGCAGCGACGGAAGCACCAAGGCTAAACAAAGCAGGGGATCCTACGCTTGATGCAGCACGAGAGTCTAAGCAAGGCACACCTACACTAGGCAACAAGAGGTAATAAGACGGAAGCACACTAGAGTTATCAGCATACATCACATGCAGAGCAGTAACAATCTCATCCACATCCAATTAAAAAATCTGAACCCTACGACGAAGCAAACAGTGCCAGTCTGGGAGCTCGGGCGACGGGCCAAAACGCTGACGAAACAGGTCGTCCAGGAGACGGAAACAGCGGATGGAGGTATGACCGATCTTACCGCAAACGAAGCCATGGCAAAGACCGGTCTGGAGCAGGTACTGATAGCGCGTGTCACCCGAACCACCACCCGGAAGCCCACCACGCGCACCACCACCACGTCCAGCGCTACCACCAGCGCCAGGCCACCCGAGCGGGAGACCACTCGCCCGTCTCTGCTGCGGCTACTGCTGAGACGGCTGCTCGGCTGCACCTGGCAGGGTCCCCTCGTCCGCACCACCACCAGGAGACCCAGCTCCAGCACCACCTACACCTGCACCCCCACCCCCGCCGCCACGCCCAGCCTTGGGGCGGCGACCCTTCCCCGGACGGACCTGTGCTGCAGCAGCAGTCTCAGCCACAGCAACAGAACCGTCAGAGAAGGTGCACTGAGCGGGGCCGCAAACCTGAAAGAT
Organism: Closterium sp. NIES-67; assembly: GCA_027943415.1. Classification (NCBI taxonomy): domain Eukaryota; kingdom Viridiplantae; phylum Streptophyta; class Zygnematophyceae; order Desmidiales; family Closteriaceae; genus Closterium; species Closterium sp. NIES-67. Next base: position 99,014 of record BQMB01002270.1, on the reverse strand, counting down.
AGGGACCGGCACAGTACCGCTGGTCTGAGTGATAGAGCGGTGGCGGGCCTCTATAGTGGACAGGGTGTCAACAAAGTCAGTGAGGGTGAGGTCTGCGGGGTGGACTCTAAGGAAGTGGTCACGGGCAGTGGCAAGACGGTCAGGGAGGCGGGTGGCTAGCATGTAGAGAGTAGAAGTGAGGGGCGGCTGGTGGGCTAGAAGCTGTGTGGGAGTGCAGGCAGCACGCCAGGTCTCATCTATAGTGCGCAGGTGAGCGGCCAGGTCGGCGACAGTGGGGAACGACTCAAGGTCAGGGAAGAGCATGGGGAGGATCAGGCGACCGACCGAGGCAGCAGGCGGGGTGGAATAGCGCTGGACAACAGCATCTAGGAAAGCCTGGGCAGTGGTGATAGACCTGAAGCGAGGTCGCTCGGGCAGGGGGAGGTCATTGCAAATGGCAAGCTGTGCGACAGTGTCACGGGACAGCCAGACAGAGCGAGCAAGGGCAGCGGCCGTAGCGGACTCACGCTCAGAGGACGAGGGATCAATAGATAGTGCAGTGGGGGGGTCAGGGCAGGGGAGAGTACCGTCATTTTGGACAGACAGAGAGTGGCCATCCTGCCGCTGACCAGTGAGGTGGCGACGGAGGTGAGCAAGCCACGCATCAAACTCAATCGGCTGGCCCTGAGCGTCAAAGCGAAGCACCTCCGCCATCAGTGACAATAGAGGGCAGTGGAGAGCTGTACAGTGCGATGCAGTGCGGTACAGCGCGGTGCAGTGCGGTGCGGTGCGATGCAGTATGGTGCAGTGCAGTACAGTGCGGTGCAAGGCGGTCTAGTACGGTACTGGGGGGGTTCGCAGGGCAGTGCTGATCGGGAGGAACGGGCCGAACCCGAGGCGGCAGCGGGCTGGCGATGACGCAAATGCAGGAGCCGGCCGGCAGACAGCAGACGCGAGGGGCCAGCAAACGGCGGCAACGGGGGCCGGCGAGGAGCTGGCGCGACGGCGAGTAGGGCCAGCCACGACGGCGAGGAGACACGGCCGCGACGGCGGCTAGGGGCGGCCGCAACGGCAGGAGTGACCGTGAGGTGGTTGGAGACGGCAGCGACAGCAGCTAGGGGCGGCCGCGACGGCGAGAGGGCGGCCGTGAGATGGCTAGGGGCGGCCGTGGGACGGCAGGAAACGGGCGCGACGGCCGGGGGGGGGGGGGAGGGGGGGGGCGGGAGGGGGGGGCGGGCGGCGAGGGACGAGCACGACGGCCAGAGGGCTGGCTAGGGACGGGCGCGACGGCCAAGGGGCCGGCTAGGGGCGGACGTGACGGCCAGGGGGGCGGTTAGGGATGGGCGCGACGGCCAGGGGGCCGGCTAGGGGCGGACGCGACGGCCAGGGGGCCGGCTAGGGGTGGACACGACGGCCAGGGGGGCGGCTAGGGACGGGCGCGACGGCCAGGGGGCTGGCTAGGGGCGGATGCGACGGCCAAGGGGCCGGCTAGGGACGAGCGCGACGGCCAGGAGGGCCGGCTAGGAGCGGGGCACGACGGTGGCTAGGGCCTAGGGGGCGGAAGCGTGGGCGGGCTTGGGGGGAACCTAACCTACTATGATACCATGTCAGAAAGAATAATTAAACTAGAATGTGTGAGTACAAGGGTATATAGACTAGGGTGTTGTTCTCTCTAAGGCACAATCCAGTATAGTCTATAGTAACGACCTAAGTTACATTTGACTGTACGGACCTTGAGATAGACATACCTACCTGCCCTCACCTAAAATTTTCGTCCAAATCCCCAACGGCCAGAGTCAATTCCTTTCACACACCCCGCCCCGCAACCTATAAAATCTGGCTAAGTCCTAGCAGCCAGAGACCGTTTCCCCCAGCACAACCAGCAGCCCATAAAAATCGTTGAAGTCCTGTTCTAGAGACACCCCTCTATCACCCCCAACACCCACAAAAATCGGCTAAGTCTTCCATTTTTAGAGACATTCTCCCCGCATCCCCTTTCCCTTGATTTTTTTTGTCGTCCTCTGAGCGGGTGGCACAAGTCCCTCAACAACCAATCACACACTTGCAATGACCCATCACAGACAAACTCCTTGTTGCTGTACTGTACACGCATTGTCCTTCGACATGCTTCACCTTACCCGGAGCAGGTGTGAGGCTGTGATTGGCCGTCAGACCAAAATCACGCAAAAGTCCGAGGTACTATACCTAGGAGCAATCATGAGGAGCGTGACTGGTCCTTAGACGAAGTATTATATGACGCTGGTTGCCCGAGGAAGGCTAGAGCAGGCGCGCGCGAGGTACGTGATTTGTCGTTAGCACAAACTGCGCGGATATAGCAAGTTGTTGGGGTTTCGGCAGTTCCTAAGAACACAACTTTTCCTTAGATTACGCGGCGAACTGCAGCCATTGTCACTGAAATAGCACTTTCAAAACCCAGGCCTGATTCGTCAGCTTTACAGAAAATTCAGCCTGAAATTTCAGGCAATCAAATAAAAACTACCCTAACAAAAATGGGTTCTGATAAGGGCAGGCCTGAGCAATCAACCTCCATAAAACGAATCTGAGACCCTGGTGTGAACTCTGCAAATACAAGATTCAACTTGGGCGCAAGACTCTGAGTCGACATTCTGAACCTTGAGTATTCCAGACTCGTTAAATCTTGGACACTGAGATTTCAGAGTAGCGAAAATTTGAAAAATGACCCTTCAGACTCGGGAATTTTTTTGGGGGGCAAAATAAGAGTGCCTTTTTTTGAAACGTCAGCCCTGATCACGACGTCGCAACGATGAGTGGGACGTGCAACTGACGCATGCGACGCGCACACTGCGCTGGGACGTTTGCACGACTCTTAATCGCAAAAGTGGGCTGGGCCCAAGGTGATTTGAAGTTGGGCCCAGGTTTGCATTTAGGTGGCTTATGTCAAACATACAAACATATATTGTATGTTACAGTAGATTATATAGGGTTGTGCCTTAGGGAGTACAACCCATTAGGCTATACACCCTTGTATGTCCTGTTCTAGTTATTTTTTCTTACTTCAACATGGTATCATGAATAGGTAGGTCCCCACCCCCCCCCCCCCCCCTAGCGCTTCTGTCCTCCGTCCTAACCGCCCTGCTCGTGCTGGCCCGTCTTCTAACCGCCCCGTCGCCTAGCTGGCCCCCTCGCCCAGCAAGCCTCGTCCCCTAGCCGGTCCCGTCTCCTAGCTGGCCCCGCCGACTAGTCGGCCCTGTCGGCCCCGCTTCCTAGCTAGCCCCGCCGCGCCATCGGCCCCGTCGGCCCTGCCTCCTAGCCGACCCCGCGGCCTAATCGGCCCCGTCGGCCCCCCCCCACCTCCTAGCTGGCCCCGCCGCCCAATCGGCCTAGTCGGCCCCGTCGGCCTCGCCTCCTAGCTGACCCCGCCGCCTAATCGGCCCCGTTGGCCGCGCCTCCTTGCTAGCCCTGCCGCCCAATCCGCCCAGTCGGCCCCGTCGGCCTTGCCTCCTAGCTAGCCCCGTCGGCCTTGTCGGCCCCATCGGCCCCGTCGGCCCCGCCACCTCGCTGGCCCTGTCGCCCCATCGGCCCTGTCGGCCCCGCCTCCTAGCTGGCCCCGTCGCCTCATCGGCCCTGTCGGCCCCGCCTCCTTGCTGGCCCCGCCGCCCATAGCCGACCCTGATGCCTAGCCGGCCCCGTCCCCCTGCTGGCCTCGTCGCCTTGCCGCTCACGTCTCCGTCTCCTAACCGCCTCGCCACCGTCCTCGGCCCTCTGCACCGCGCTGCACCGCCTGGTACCGCTCTGCACCGCACTGCACCATATTCCATCGCTCTAAATTGCACTGCACCACGTTGCACCGCATTGCATCGCATACAACCTTACTACACCTCCCTCTACCATACAGTACCGCACTGCACCACACATCACCGCTTTCCGCCGCCCTCTACTGCCCTGTACTGCCCTTCTCCTGCTGTGGCAACCATGATGGCGGACTCGGTCCTGCGTTACGATGCTGAGGGGCAGCCGATTGAGTTCGACTCGTGGCTCGTCGACCTTTAGCGCCACCTGACTGGTCAGCGGCAGGACGACCACTCCCTAGCCATCCATATCGACGGCACGCTCCCCTGCCCGGACCCCCCTGCTGCCCTCCCCGCTGACCCCACCTCTGTTGACCGTGAGTCCGCTGCAGCTGCTGCCCTTGCTCGTGCTGTCTGGTTGTCGCGTGACGCTGCCGCTCAGCTTGCGATTGGTCATGCCCTTCCCCTGTCCGAGCGCCCTCACTTCAGGTCAGTCAGGACTGCGCAGGAGTTCTTAGAGGCTGTTGTTGCGCGCTATTCCACCCCGCCCTTTGCCTCCGTAGGTCGCCTGATCCTGCCCATGTTGTTTCCTGACCTTGCGTCTTTCCCCACTGCTGCTGACCTAGCCGCCCACCTGTGCACGATATACACGACCTGGCGCGCTGCCTGCACTAAGGCCCAACTTCGTGTGTTTCAGCCCCCCATCTGCTATACCCTCTATCTACTTGCCACCCGCCTCCCTGACTGCCTTGCCACCGCCCGCGATCACTTCCTTAGTCTCCACCCCGCTGACCTCACCCTCACTAACTTTGTCGACACCCTGTCTTCCATAGAGACCCGTCAGCGCTCTATCGCCCAGTCTAGTGGTATCGTGCCAGTCTCTATCTTTCAGCCCCTGCTCAGTGCTCTTACTCCGACGATTCTGCTGCGGTTGCTGAGATGGCTCCGGCTGTGGAGACCACCGCCACCGTGCAGTTTCGTCCGGGTAAGGGTCGTCGCCCCAAGGCTGGGCGCGGCGGAAGTAGCGGAGGAGGGGGTGGTGCCGGTGGTGGAGGTGGCTTGCCTGCTTGTAGTCCTGACGAGGGGGCTGGGGCTGGTGCCCTGGCGCAGCAACCTAAGCAGCAGCAGCAGCAGGCGCCGCAGCTGGACCAGCAGCAGCAGCAACAGGTGCAACAGCAGCAGCCACAGCAGCAGCGGCGGGTCGGTCGTCTCCCGCCCGGGTGGCCTGGAGCTAGAGGTGACGGTGGTCGCAGTGGTCGCTCGCGCGGTATGCCATCGGGTGGTGGTCAGAGTGACGGGCGCAGCCAGTACCAGCTCCAGACTGGTCCTCGCCGTGGCCTCGTGTGCGGTAAGATCGGACATATCCCCGCTCGTTGCTTTCATCACCTGTTTCGTCTCCGCTTCGGCCCGGCGCCTGACCTCCCCGACTGGCACAGTCTGCTCCGTTGTCAGGTTCAGATCTTTGATATGGACATGGATGAGATTAGCTCTGCTTTGTATGCGATGTATGTTGATGACTCTAGTATGACTGGTTCCCATTACCTTGTGTTGCCTAGCGTAGGTGTGCCCAGTATGCTTAGGTCAGGCTCCCCTGCTGTGTTAGACGTAGGATCCCTTGCCTTATTTAGCCTAGGGTCCACCCTCGCTCCTCCAACCTCTGTCGCCGCTGCCTTGTTTTTCTGAATAATTGAAGTCCTTTTTTTAACTCAAGCCGGGCCCAACTTGAAAGTGGGTTTGCTATTTTAGCCAAGGGCTTTAACCTCCACGTCCCAGTATTTGAATACGTTTCCTAGTGTCTGAGGTCCTTGGGCAGCTTGGGCGTACACGAAAGAAGGTTTGGGGGTTCAATGGCACGAGAGGTTCTGATAAGTGAGATGATTGTCAAATTATATATTTTATATATGTATTTGTGTAGGCTTGGTAGATGTGCTACATTACTCGATCCTACTGTAGAGGGGACAATCCCCCCCTTCTTGTATCTCATCCTCTTCCTAGTCGTTCTCTTTTCTCTCGTCTATTTCTCTCTCTAGCTAAAACCTCTCGCCCTCTCATGACTACCTAGCGCATAAGATTCTTAACATGGTATAAGAGCAGGAGGTCCTTCTTGCTTGGCCATCTCATCACGCTTCCACAGTGTACTCTCCCCCCTCCCGTCACTTTCGCGCTGCTGTGGCGGCCATGTCGTGCGGCCATGACTACTTTGTTGTGCTGCCGTGGCAGCCTCGATGCGCTGCCGTGGCGTTGACGCCACACCGTGGCAGCGTCGTCGTGCTGCCGTGGTAGACTCGACGTGCTGCCATAGCATCGATGCCACGCCGTGGCGGTTTCGTCGTGCCACCGTGGCGGCGTCGACGCGTCAGCGCACGGGCGTCAGCAGGCCGCGCGCCGGTATAGGCGTCAGCCATGACGCCATCATGCCAGCCAGTGCACCAGTGCGGGCTCCTTGCTGCACCCTCCTTGCTCCTTGCTGACTTAATACCCGGTCGTTGCTGGGCCGTGCCAAGACACCGGGTGCCGCGAGCTTCATAGTCGCTGCTGCCGCCACCGCACACGAAGGGTCGAAGCCACATGTGCTGCAGGGCATGGGGGTGCACGGGCTTGGGGTTGTTGCGTGTTGGGTGCGCTTTCGACTACCAAGCCTAGGAGGTGTGTCAAACTATATATATATATATTATATACATATATTTGTGTAGGCTTGGTAGATGTGCTACATTACTGGATCCTACAGTAGAGGGGACAACCCCCCCCTTCTTGTATCTCTTCCTCTTCCTAGTCGTTCTCTTTTCTCTCATCAATTTCTCTCTCTAGCTAAAACCTCTCGCCCTCTCATGACTACCTAGTGCCTAAGCTTCTGCACAATGACTGCCAACGCGATGAATCAGGCCTGCAGGAGCAAGAAATTGGGAGGGCCCTAGCGAGAACCCTGTCTTGGGGGGGGGGGGAGGTGGGGGGGGAATTGAAATTGAAGGGGGCAGGCGGGAGGCAAGGCCCTTGCAAGTTGCGTTCACACACATTGGTTGTAGAGGGTCAGCTAGAGCCGACCCCCCTCAAGCGAGGCAATCCCCCTCCCCCACACGAATTAGCTAAGGGTCAACTAGCGCCCTCACACAGACTGCAGCACGCATAGGGTTGTGAGGGCGCTAATTGGCCCTTAGACAAATTTTCTACATGAGGCGAAAATTTTGGTGAAGTCCCTTGTGGCGCCACTCACACAACCTCAAGCAGGTATCGGGTGGTGATTTTGTCGAAGGACCAATCAAGATCCTCATGCAACCTACAGAGATCCGTTGCGGATGAGAAATTTTGCACAGTCTGTAATATTAGAAGGACGCATACACCCATTCTGAAATATAAAAAGGATACAAAATCACTTTCTAGGGCATAAAAAAATCAATAATTGGGTTTCTAAAAAATCAGATGAACGCCTAAAAAAAGTCTGAAAATCAGACAGACTGACGGATTTTGTCTTATGTCAAGGACCCTGGTTTGGTTATTTTGTCCAAGCCGTGCCCTAGCCCTAACCACGCCCGCGCCCTAGCTCTGTCCGTGCCAGCCCCGTCACTTCGCGCCGGCCTCGTTAGTTCGTGCCGGCCCCGCTAGTTCGCGCCAGTCCCGCTAGTTCGCGCCAGTCCCGCTAGTTTGCGCTAGCCCCGCTAGTTCGCGCTGGCCTCGTTCGCTCGCGCCGGCCCTGTCACTTCGCGCTGGCCCCACTAGTTCGCGCCGGCCCCACCGCTTCGCGCTAGCCCTGTCAGTTCACGCTGGCCCCGCTAATTCGCGCCGGACCCGTCAGTTCGGGCCGGCTCCGTCAATTTGTGACGGCCCCCGTCAGCTTGTTCCGGCCCCGCTAGTTCGCACCGGCCCCGTCGCTTCGCGCTGGCCCTGTCACTTCGCGCTGGCTTCGTCAGTTTGCGCCGGCCCCGCTAGTTCACGTCGGCCCCGCTAGTTCGCGTTGCCCCCGTCGCTTTGTGCTAGCACCGTCAGTTCGCGTCGGCCCCTCTAGTTCGCACTGGCCCCGTCGCTTCGTGCTGGCTCGTCAGCTCGCATCGGCCCCACTAGTTCGCGCCGGCCCTGTCACTTCGCGCCAGCCCCGTTAGTTCGCGCTGGCCCCGCTAGTTCGCGCCGGCCCCGTCACTTCACGCTGGCCCCGATATTTCGTGCCGGCCTTGCCGTTTTGCACCAGCCCCGTCCCTCTGCGCCGGCTCTGCTAGTTCGCACCGGCTAGCGTTCGAGCCAGCCCCAGTTTACGCTGGCCCCTTTTCCCGCCATGCCGCTGTGCTGCCGTGCCGCCATACCGCCGTGTCGCCGTGCTGCCATGCTGTTGTGCTACCGTGCTGCCTTGTCGCCGTGTCGCTGTGCCGCTGTGTTGTCATGCCGCTGGGCCACCGTGCCGCGGTGCTGTTGTCAGCTGCTGCGGCTGTGGTGATGACGGACGATGTGCTCCGCCTGGACGCGGAAGGTTGGGCTATCGACTTTGAGGCGTGGCTTGTTGACCTCTGCCGTCAACTTATAGGTCAGCGCCAGGAGGGCTTCTCCTGACGGTAAGCTTCCTTGCCCCGCCGGGCCTACTGCCCTCCCTAACGCTCCCACGTCTGCTGAGCGTGAGGCCTTTGCTGCTACTGAGCTTGCCCGCGCTGTCTGAGAGTCGTGCGATGCGATAGCGTAGCTTACTATTAGTCACGCCCTCCCCCTGTCTAAGCGTCCCCACTTTAGTGATGTAGTGAATGCAAAGGAATACTTAGATGCAGTCATCGCGTGCTATTCCACTCCCTCCTCCGCCTCAGCCGGCCATCTGATCCTCCCCATGCTGTTCTCGGATCTTGCGTCCTTCTCCACTATCGCTGACCTTGCCACTCATCTGTGTGCACTTGAGACTAGTTATTGTGCTGCTAGCACTGAGGCCCAACTCATTGCATTCCCTCCTCCCCTGTGCGCTTCCCTTTACCTCATTGCCACGTGCCTCCCTGACCGCCTTGCATCTGCCCGTGACCACTTCCTTAGTCGGAACCCAGTGACCTCACTCTTCCTGCCTTTGTCACCACCCTGTCCGCGATGGAGACCTGCCAACGCACTATCGCTCAGTCTAGCGGTACTGTGGCGGTCCCTATCTTCGAGCGCTGTGCTCCCTCCCAGTGCACTTACTCTGACGTCTCTGCCGCTGTTGCTGAGACGACCCTTGCTGCTGAGACCGCTGCGGCGTCCTCGGCAAAGCTCGTCAGGGTAGGAGACGTCGAGCCTGGGGGGGGCATGGCGGTGGGAGGGGTGGTGGGGGTGGCGGAGGTGGCGCAGTTGGCGACGGTGGTGGAGGGGACGGTGGTGCAGACAAGGAGATCGGGGTTGATGGCCCGGTGCAGCAGCAGGAGCAGCAGCAGCAGCAGCAGCAGCAGCAGCCGTCGTGGGGACCCCCGCCGCTGTGGTGGCGCTGGTGGTGGTGGTCGTGGTGGTGGGCCGCGCAGCTTGGTGTCGGGTGGCGGCTCCAGTGTGGTCACTTGCTAGTACCAGCTTCTGTCCAGCCTCCACCGCCACAGTTTGTGACCGTCCCGGTCACACCGCTGCCCACTGCTACCGCCGCTTGGACGACCTCTTCCGTCTCCACTTTGGCCCCGCATCCAACCCCCCCGGACTGGTACAGCCTGGTGCGTCGTCATGTGCCTGTCTTCGAGCTAGATATGGATCAGATTAGGTCTGCTATGTATGTCATGTATGCTGATGACTCTAGTGTGACTGGACCCTATAACCCTGTGTTGCCTAGTGTAGGAGTGTCCACAGTGTGTAGCCTAAGTTCCCATGTTGCGTCAGGCGTAGGACTACCTGCCTTGTTTAGCCTCGGCTCCACTCTAGCTCTTCCGCCTTCGGACACCACCGCTGCGCTCTCTTTCACGCTAGACTCGGGTGCTTCCACCTGCTTCTTTCGCGACCACACTGCGCTCACGCCACTTGCCGCCCCTACCGCTGTAGCGCTTGCTGACCCCTCCTCAGGTCCGATAGTTGCCCATAGCTCCACTACCCTTCCCTGTCTGGCAGTTCCCTCAGGCTCCCTTACAGGCTTGCATATCCCCTCGTTCTCTAGGAACCTAGTTGGTGTCGGCTGTCTTCAGGACCTCGGCATCACCACTACGTTTCCTGGACACGTCTGGGTCACATGTCCCAGCAAGGTCTTGTCTTAGGTCACTCCGCGTCGCTCCCTGCCCTCCCTCCCTTGCTTGCGCCACCGTGCACACCTTGCGTCGAGGGCCGGCTGCGCCATGCCCCTCATTCCTCCTCGCGTCCCTCTACCACTGCGCCACTCAAGACCCAGCACCTGGACGTGTGGGGCCCAACCTTTGTCCCTAAGCCGCGTTGAGAGCACTACTTTCTGGTGCTCGTCGACGACTACTTGGCTGCACCATGGTGTTTCCCTTGGAGCGGAAGGCCGACGTACTCGACGTTCTTATCTCGTGGGCCGTAACTGCGCGAGTCCACCGCGGTTTCCTGTGCTGGGTCTTTACTCCAACCGTGAGGGCGAGTTCGCCTCCGGTTGGCTTGGTCATTTATGTCGTACTAAGGGCACCACCAAGTCATACACCCTGCCGGACTCCGCGCAGCAAAATGGGGTCGCTGATCGACGCATCAGTTTGGTCAAGGAGGTGGCTCGTACCTCCATGATCCATGACGGTGCACCCCATTTTTTGTGGCCGTTCGCTGTTCGCTACGCCGCTCACCAGCTTAACCTGTGGCCACACTCCCAGCGGCCGCAGGTTTCGCCGACCCTCCTCTGGACCAGGTCCCTTGGTGAGATGTTTGCGTTCCATGTCTGGGGCTGCCTCGCTCACATTCGTGCCTCTCGCACGGACAAGCTCATTGCCCGCACTGTCCCTTGTGCCTTCCTTGGCTTCCCACTAGACACGTCTGATTGGCACTTTTACCACCCGCCGTCTCACCGTTTCTTTCACTCTCGCGACGTCAGTTTTGACGAGTCCGTCTCCTTCTACACCTGCTTTTCTCACCAAGGTCTCCCGGTTGCCCCGCCTTTGTTTCTTGTCCCCACTCCTCCGTTAGCAAATGCTCCTCTCCCTCCCCGTCCTGCCCTGTTTGCTGTGTCTCACGTCACCCCCCTCCCATTGGTCATCCCGGTGGAGGAGTCGGCTAACTCTGGGGGCCCTAGGGCTCCAGGTTTGCCGCTTGTCTCCACCCCGGTTGCTCCTCCTTTGCCACCGCAGCCGCAGTCGCCGTCACCGTCGTCGCCGCAGCAGCAGCCGCCGTCACCGCCGCCTTCGGAAGGGTTCGAGAGCTCTGGGGTGCGGGCGTTGAGGAGGGTGCTGGTTTCTGGGAGTGCTGGTTCGAGGGGTGCTCGTCCTGGGGGTACTGCCGTGGCTTGTCGCGGCGGTCCTGGGGGTGGCACGGCTGCTGAAGACGTTTCTTGTAATGGGGGTGTTGGCGTGGAGCGTCCCGGAGGTAGCCGTGGTGTAGCTGGAGGTTCTGGTGTTGGCGTGGAGCAGCAGCAGCAGCATACGCTGCCGGTGTCCACCCTTCGCCTCCTCGGTCTTCCTTTCCCCAACCGCCCGCCTGCGCCTCTCCCGCCGCCTGTCTACGGCCTTGTGTTTCCTCCTCCAGACTCGTCCTCGACTCGTTTCCCCCCGTGTTCTCTTGTTGTGTCTTCTCCCTTGTCTCTTGACCCGACCCCCCCCTCCAGCTGGTGGTCTCACCGTGCCTTTCGTGCGCGTCCTGTCTCTCCTGTTCAGCACTCTCACCCTATGTTGCTCCATTCTCTCGCGTCTCGTGCTCCCCTTCTACCGTTGCCTCCTCAGTCGTCGCTTGTTGTCTCCCCTCCTCCTCTCTCTGACTTCCTCTGTGCTGCTAGTCCGCTTGTCTCTCGTGTTCTCGCTCCTCTTGTTATCGACCCGTCATTTCCTACCTCCAATTGTGACACGAATTTCATAGGAGTGTGCAGTGCAGCCGTCATAGGTCGAACGAGTCATCAAGGAGGAGGTCGGCGGCGGTGACGCTCAAGCGTGGCTACATATCGAGCAGTCGGACTAGAGAAGAGAGGGTCCTGAAGGGTGCGTGAGGCAGCGATAAGCTCGCAATCGAGCTAGGTGACATAACGCTCCTTAGCCGTGTCGCTGCGTCTGCGGCCGAGGGCCTTAAAGAGCTGACCAAGAACACCAACACCAATGGCCATGGTGGCGGCGGACTTGCGAAACGAGTGTGTGCCAAGGACATCAGGATTGAGTCCGACCCGAGAGAAGGAATCCCGACACCAACTCCGAATGGTGGCATACGAAGGGGAGCGATTGGAAGGGGAAGCTCGAGAGCCCGGCTGAAACACACGGATGAGGGGGCCGAGAGACTGGGCGGAGTACCCTGCAAGGAATAGGAATTGCTGGACGCAAGAGACGGGGCAGTGGCGAGCGGAGGAGGCAGCCACAGGAATCCATGCACCAGTACCCGCCTGATTGGTCTTAGAGCGGGAAATGAACAACCAGATACAGTCCCGGTCAAGCTCAATTTGGTGCCACAGGAGGGTTATCAGATCAGAGAAGCGCAAAAAGGCTGCAAACATGAGGAGAGGGATCAGCCCCTTCTGGAAAGTCGCAGGATCGGACGACGCGAAGAAGACGTCGTAGATATCGTAGATTTTTCCAGGTGGTATCGGCTCCTTAGCCCGAGCGGGCCTGCCGCAGTGGCGTTGCGCGTACTCCTTCAATTGGGATGATAACAGACCGTGAATAGGAGAAGGAAGGCCGACCAGCCAATGGGCACTTGAGATGGCGGAACATGCGGATCGCACTGCTGAAATAGTGGCGCGTGCAACAGAAACAGTGCTGCCGTAAGGTCACTAGCAGGAAGAAAAGGAAGCGAGTGCTCGGTTCAAAAGGCCCGATACTATTGCCAGTAGGGCTCGTATGTACGAAGAGTAGACTGTGCACGAAGATCGAATGTGAGCGTCAAGTGATCCAAAAGTAAGCGGCCGAGGTAGGAATCTGTGCAGAGGCACAGCGCTATGTACTAGTGAATAGCAAGCAAAGCGCGTACATCAATGAGTTCGGGAGATCTGCAACGCTAAAGGCACGATGGTCGCTACCAATGCGCATACAAATAGAGCCAAAAGCAAGGCGAATGGTTGCGACCACAACAGGGGCCCAAGAGAAGCCATCTGGGCATAACAGTGGCCACCAAAAGGCGCTAGGCCAATGCGGGATTACAAGGGTGAGCTAGGTGCGTGAGTGGCGGGCGTGGGCGAGGACAGCGGGGATTAGGGGTGGGGAAGGAAAGGCGTAGCAGTTGTCGCCCAACCAGCTAAGAGAAAACGCATCCTGCACAACTGCCGTGTGAGAGAGCTGGAGCGAGCAAAAATGAGCCAGCTGCGCATTAGCCGGGAAAGCAAACAAATCAATTGTATGAGGACCCCAACACCTCTCTAGTAGAAGGAACCAAGGTTGTGCGAGAGAGTAACTGTCGAGAAGATCCAACTTGGAAAGCGCGCCGGCTTCTGTATTAAGGGTGCGCGGGATCCACAGGACTGTGAGCCGAATTTGGTGGCGCACGCAAAGGTGGATAATAGCTCGGCATGTAAGAGTCAACTCAAGCCGACGGGAACCCCCTTTCTTCATAATGTAATAGGCCGCTTGGCTGTCCCTGCGGAGCAGGAAGTGCGAGCGTCGAACCTCGTCAAGAAATGTTGACAGTGCCCAAAGGATGCCAGCAAGTTCGTGGAGCGTGCTAGAAGAAGAGACGAGATCCCGGGGGAGTGGTGAAGCATGCGAACCGGCGTGGCCGTCCGGCGCTGAAAAACACGCGCCCCATGCGCGATCACTGGCATCCACATACATTACGACGTCGTAGAGATGAGGATTGTGGAAGCGCGAGCCATTGAAGACATCGAACTGGGTGAGCCAAAAATGCAAATCGTCGAGAGAGTCGGGTGTCAAGAGAATTGACATCCCCCAAGAGTGACACTCAGAGATCTGAGAGAGAAGATTGTGGGAGAAGGCACACACGACCGTGCCAAGCGCGAGCGCCATGGAGGCTAGCAAGCCAGTGATGCGAGCAGCCCAACGGACTGGATAGGCTGCCCTTGCGCGCTAAGTGCACATGTCTGCTCAAGTTTGGCGAAGAGTCGCTCGCGTCTGCCGGCATCGACGGAGAAAGACGTGGTGCGAGTGTCCAGCAGGAGACCCAAAAACTTTAGGCACTGGGTTGGTTAGAGCTGCGACTTCTTGAAGTTGACAGCGAAGCCACCTGACTGAAGACCAACTAAAAAGATGGCACGGTAGCGAAGGGCCTCGGCTCGAGTAGCGTTGATGAACAAAATGTCATCGACGTATGGGATAAGTCGGATGCCGCATCCGCGCCAACATTTTGCGAGCTGCTTGATCAGCTGAGTAAGAACGAACGGCGCAGTAGCTAGACCAAAAGGCAATGATAGAAATCGGTAGCGCTGCCCTTGGAGTGTAAAACCGAGGAAACGCCAATACGAGGGATGGATATCCACATGGTAGTAGCCCGATTTTAGATCGATGGTGAATAGCCAATCGTCCTGGTGCACCAAGTCAGGCACCCGATTCAAGCCCTCGTAGCGAAAATGGGGAACGGAAAATTTAAAAAAAAAAAAAAAAAAAATCACGTGGCGAAGGTCTAACATGAGCCTCTTTTTGGAAGGTTGGATGACTATGTTCAGCGGGCTGATGCATGTGAGTGGCTCCGACGGAGGAACAAGCCAGGCCGCTCCCGTAGCTAGAAGCTCGTCCACCGCCTCCACCGCGAATGTGTGGAATTGGAATGCCCCGGTATGGTTTGAGGCATGTGAAGAAGCCCAGGGGAGGCGATAGCCTGACATGAGGACCGATAGCATGAAGCGGTTATCGCACCAACCGGACCACCATGCAAAGCAGGCACGCATGCGTCCTCGCATACGGATTGTATCACCTGATATGGCAACATGTACGGCGAAGGAGCCAAACTTTGGTGTGGGGTGGTGACCAACAAGTACAATTAAAAAACAATAAGGGCCAAATGTAAGTTATCGTTCTCGACAGTACAAATACATTTGCTGAAGCATTCGTAGCGTGAGAAGTGTGCTCGAAATAGTCAAAGCATAAGCAATAATCAAGGCAACACTTTTCGCAGTGTGCGCACCAACGATGTTACAATCTTTTGTCATGCTTTCATCAGTGTGACGGTGCATGTTCCAATGTTCCACGTGCGTTTTGTACCTTCTTGACTACCTCTCTTTTTTCGGCACTTCTGCCGTACTCTTGCTTCCCCCTCCCTTTTTTTTTTGCACGCAAATATTGAACAGCGTATTGCCGTATTATACTCGAAGCGGATTTGAGTTGCGTGCTCGATTGCCAATTGGCACAACATCAATCTTTAGCATGTAATAATAGATTTATAGTACCAAGGTTTTACAAAGAAGCGGCCATCAAAGCCTCTAGACAATCTTAGCCGGCCGGTTGGCCCCTTGGCCTCGTCGAGGACAATCTTTAAACCCATGACCAGGTTGGCGACAATAAAAGCATCGACCATCGCCATCCCGACGCCATGTATTCCAAGTACGCGCATCTTTACACAATTTGTGTGGCGGCCTTAACATTTTTATATTCCACCACCTCCCCATACTTAATCTTTAGGGCCATATTGGCCACTTCAAAACTGCGTTGATCTGCGGTGAATAAGAAATGAATCTTTTCCTCTGCCTCCTCGACTATCTGCTGGAGATAGTCGGCGGTTAACTCGCCATCACTAGTGGGCAAAACGGAGAGCGCGTGCCGAGCAATAGATTGGATACGCTCGAAGCTAAAAAGTTGGCTTCGAATGCCCGTCACTTTTTACCAAAGAAGAACGCAACTGAGGATGTGCAGGAGGGATAGGAGCAAGATTCGGGACGGTAGAACCAGACTTGAGACGAGCGGCGCTACCTTCATCGAGGGTTTCCATGAGCGCGTCGTCGTCCGCGCTATCGCCTTCGGGTTCGGCCGCGACGGGAGGAGGGTGGGAGCGTGGCATAGCTGCTGCTGCAGGTCGAGCAGGTGTAGGGGGTGGTGCTGGATCACCGGTTTGTCTGCGCTGAAGGGCCGCGAGAAGACCGATGTCGTGATGAATTGCGTTATTATTAGCGTTGTCGTTGTTGATATAACAAGCAAGAATTTGTTCTGCAGATCTGGGCATTGTAGAAGCAGAGGAGCGTGCTGTAACTCGTTCACTAGTTGCAGCACCAGTGAAGATTCGATGGAAATTTCGCTGGGTGGCGGGGTCCAGGAGCGCCATCATTTCGGCGAAATTTGCAACTCCATTGGCGAAGATGACAGGATCCTGCTGTGTGCGCTGATTCGTCGGGCGAGATTCCAAGTCGGCGTGGGCGTCCGGATTTTGGCGATCACCACGATCTTGGCGCTCTTGGCAATTTGCGCGCTGGGCAAGATTCTGACGATCCAGTTCCTGACGCGTCTGGTTACGCCCAGGATTTTGCTCATCATTTCGACATGGGCACCCAGGATCGTAATGATCATTGCGATCCTCGCGCAAAGGACCGTCATGATTGCGGCCGAGGGGTGCCGCGCGCAACTGTTCCACGGGTGGCGGGGCGTTTTCTCCTGCCGAGTTCAAATCGACACGTTCTCATTCGTCACGCCGCTCGCCGCGAAACCCGGGGGGAAAATCGCAACCATTAGAAGCGTTAGGATCTCCGACAGGAGCCAATCCGGGCTGCTGAACGGGGTTTTGCCGAGCGCAATTCAGCAATCCAATGCAGTAACAGAAGCGTTTCTGTTGTGTGGAGAGCAGGAATGATAACGGTGAGAGGAAGAAGCTTGACTTCCCTCACGCACAGAGGGCCACGTCGTCCGTTGCTCCTGAGATTCATTCTTGAAACAGGAGGACGACCACTTGCAGCATAAACCATTCCTCCCGTCATAGTAGAAAAATGTGCAGCAATCACGTCTACAAGAAGCGTGCTCCTATGCCCAGGTCAAGGCATAGGAGGGGTTTAGAGTGTGCTGGTGGTAAGCAATCAGAGAAGAGAAATGAGAATGAGACTAGGTGGCAGGTCCATCGGACTTGCGAGAATGTGAAGGAGCTTGTCTCCTTTACAACAAACTCCACTTCAAATCGAATCACAATCTGTAAATGTTTTGTTCCTTTTTTTTTTTTTTTTTTTTTTTCATGTCTTGACGCTCTTGTCACTGCCGTCACTGATTTTCCCTCTACCCGCCGCCTTAACTACGCCACCACTCTGGTTTCTGACCCTGCCCGTCCTCCGTCCGTCGGGGGTGCACCTGCCCGTGGCAATGACGTTCAAGAGGACAGGCAGTACGAGCTCGGTTTCCTATCCGAGGCCGCTCCCCATCTCTGCTCCATGCTACTATTCCCTGAGGGTGACCAAGACGCCCTTGACATACTGACCCCTCGCACTTACGCTGAGGCGACCTCGGGACCCTAAGCCTCTAGGTGCTGGTCTCACTGCTGATCTCACAGCTGGTCTCATAGCTGGTCTCAATGCTGGTCTCACAGCTGGTCTCACACCTGGACTCAGAGCTGGTCGCACAGCTGGTCTAACAGCTGGTCTCATACAGTGGCGGAATAAATTGTCCACATGTTCAGCCTTTTTTGGCATTTTGATGAGTGCAGCGGCGTAAACATTAAGCCTTAATGTATGGCGTGCATACACGCTGAGAAGTTCAGTTACAGCACACACTCGAGTTGACAAACACCAAAGTAGTACCACACATGGTCCTTAAACACCTAAGCATAGCATAGGAGAACATGTGGACAATTTGTACCGGAAAAAGGTATCATACTAGATTCTAGGAAAACTAGTACCTAGTCCAGCGTCCCTTTGCCCGAATCACTGCCTTGATCCTCCTCGGCAGGCTGTCGATCAGGTTTGCACACACCTCCGCCGGTATCTTATCCCATTCCTCCTGCACCCTCTCCCACAGCTCCAGCATTCCCCTTGGCGGCTTTTCGTACTTCCCCAGCTGCCTTTTCAAGTATGCCCACAGGTGCTCAATCGGGTTAAGGTCCGGGGAGCACGACGGCCATTCCAGCACCGCGTACTCCTGCTCCCCAAGCCAATCTTGGACCAGACGAGACCTGTGCTTGGGATCATTGTCGTGCTGGAAAATGACCTCTGAGGGGGAAAGCTCGAAAAAATCGATGGTCTGTTTGAGCTCATCTTGCAAGATGCTGCGATACAGCGGCCCATCCATCCTGCCATCTATCTTGCACATGAACCCCGCCCCCTCATACGTCATGCAACCCCACACCATCACAGAACCGCCCCCATGCTTAACTGTCTGTTGGACTTGGTGGCTCCGAAGGCTGGTGCCCTCGTGAATCCAGGCGTACGCACGTCCGTCGGAGCAGTAGCGGTTTATCTTTATCTCGTCAGACCAAATCACCCGCTTCCAGTCCTCCAGCGACCAGTCGGCATGCGACCGCGCGAAGTCGAGACGATCTCGGATGTTTTTCGGTGAGAGCCTGGGTTTCTTGGGCTGATGCACGGCGATCAGCCCCGCGGATCGTAATGAGTTCCGGACCGTCTTCGAGTCTACGGCGAGACCGTGCTTCTCCAACAACATATTTGCCGCTTCTACAGAGCTTTTCGCCTCGCCGCTTGTAATCGCGCGTACTATTCCGCGCTGGAGACGGGTAGTGATTAAGCGGGGGCGGCCGGCCGAAGGCATCGTAGGTCGCACCTCCTCGAGACTAGTCTCGGCAGCCACTTTCAAACTGTAATCGTGCACAGTGCTCTTGCCTATTCCAAGAACTGTGCCTATTTTCCTAGTCGAATGGCCCGCACGCAACATGCTTCTGATTCGCGCACGTTTCCGCTCAGTTAACGGCTTCATGGCGATGCGGTCGTAGGCTCGCTTCCGGACTAACTCTTAAGCCAGAAACTATTGCGCGTTACGATGTACACATTGAGTGACGGGGGAAAATAGATCTACTCTTCCGCTCGGTTGGAAATGTCCGCATCGACTGTCGAGGAGTAAATTTCAACCCCACTTTCAGGTTGTGACACAATTGCGCCAAGCAAGAAACGGTTGAAGCAGAACTCGGAAACCTTGTAACGGAATGGAAAAAACCGGGTGTTACTATTTTCGAAACATGTGTGGCATAGCGTGCTGTTTCAAAGTGCTAAACATCCGGGCAATTTAATCCGCCACTGTAGCTGGTTTTACTGCTGGTATCACAGCTGGTTTCACTGCTAGTATCACAGCTGGTCTCACTGCTGGTCTCACAGCTTGTTTCATTGCTAGTATCACAGCTTGTCTCACTGCTGGTCTAACAGCTGGTTTCACTGCTGGTCTCACAGCTGGTCTACAGCTGGTCTCACAGCTGGTCCAACAGCTGGTACACAGCTGGTCTCACAGCTGGTCTCATAGCAGATCTCACAGCTGGTCTCACAACTGGTCTCACAGCTGGTCTCACAGCTGGTATCACAGCTGGTCTCACAGCTGGTCTCACAGATGGTCTCACAGCTGGTCTCACAGATGGTCTCACAGCTGGTCTCACAGCTGGTCTCACAGTTGGTCTCATAGCAGGTCTCAGAGGTGGTCTAATGCTGGTCTCACTGCTCTGGTCTCCCAGTTGGTCTCACTACTGGTCGCACAGCTGGTGTCACATCTGGTGTCACAGCTGGTCTCACACTTGGTCTCACCGCTGGTCTCACAGCTGGTCTCACAGCTGGTCTCACAGCTGGTCTCACAGCTGGTCTCACAGCTGGTCTCAGAGCTGGTCTCATAGCTGGTCTCACAGCTGGTTTCATAGCTGGTCTCACAGCTGGTCTCATAGCTGGTCTCACTGATGGTCTCACTGCTGGTCTTACAGCTGTTGTCATAGCTGGTCTCACAGCTGGTCTCACAGATGGTCTCACAGCTAGTCTCACAGCTGGTATCACAGCTGGTCTCACAGCTAGTCTCAGAGGTGGTCTCACTGCTGGTCCCACTGCTCTAGTCTCCCAGTTGATCTCTTTAGTGGTCACACAGCTGGTGTCACAGCTGGTTTCAAAGCTGGTCTCATTGCTGGTCTGACCGTTGGTCTCACAGCTGGTCTTACAGCTGGTCTCACACCTGGACTCAGAGCTGGGCGCACAGCTGGTCTTACAGCTAGTCTCACAGCTAGTCTCACAGCTGGTTTCACTGCTGGTATCACAGCTGGTCTCACTAATGGTCTTGTTGGTGCAACCCTATTTATCTTGCAGAATCAAGACCAAGAGCTCAAGATTTCAAGCCCAAGGGAAGTGGATAATAATTTAAATAGTGAAATTAGTCATGCTACTTCATGTAGTGTTACATTTCACTTGGTCCAGCCCCTTGTTGAGTTTGTTTCGAGTCCCTTCGTGGTTGGGGACTCTGTGGTGGTGTACCACCAACCTGCATCTCAGCTCTTGGGGCTTGTAGAGGCTGAGAACTATCTCAATCTCGATTCTTCTTGCTAAGTTCGTACTTCTAAGACTATAGTGGCTGCTATACCTCCTGCCAGTAAAACCGTCATAGCGTCGTCAAATATTCATGGCATTGCATGATTCAACTTGCTGCTAATAGGCGACACCAGCGAGCTCCAGATCCAATTTACATATCACCATTTGACTCAGTGACCAGATCGGCATCAATATTTGAAGCCGTCTGACCGAAATCCGACTGTGCTCTCTATCTCTCATTTTAGGCACATCTGAGCCTATTGTGATTATAACAGGTCTCACAGCTGGTTTCACTGTTAGTAATACAGCTGGTCTCACACCTGGTCTACAGCTGGTCTCACAGCTGGTCTCACAGCTGGTCTCACAGCTGGTCTCACAGATGGTCTCACAGCTGGTCTCACAGATGGTCTCACAGCTGGTCTCACAGCTGGACTCACAGCAAGTCCACAGCTGGTTTCACAGCTGGTCTCACAGCTGGTATCAGAGCTGGTCTCAGAGCTGGTCTCATAGCTGGTCTCACAGCTGGTCTCATAGCTGGTGTCACAGCTGGTATCACAGCTGTTTTCACTGCTGGTGTTACAGCTGGTGTCATAGCTGGTCTCACAGCTGGTCTCACAGCGGGTCTCACTGCTGGTCTCACTGCTGGTCTCACTGCTGGTCTCAGGGAATTGAGCTGAGAGAAGTGAGCTGAGAGAATTCAGCTTTTGGAAGTGAGCTGAGAGAAGTGAGCTCAGGATAGTGAACCGAGAGAAGTGAGCACATGGAAGTGAGGTAAGAGAAGTGAGCTCAGGAAAGTGAGCTGAGAGAAGTGAGATCAGGGAATTGAGATGAGAGTAGTGACCTCAGGGAAGTGAGCTGAGAGAAGTGAGCTCAAGAAAGTGAATTGAGAGAAGTGAGCTCAAGAAGTGAGCTCAGAGAAGTGAGCTTTGGGAAGTGAGCTCAGGGAAGTGAGCTAAGAGAATTGAGCTCAGGGAAGTGAGCTCAGGGAAGTGAGCTCAGGGAAGTGAGCTAAGGGAAGTGAGCTGAGAGAATCGAGCTCGGGAAAGTGAGCTGAGAAACGTGAGCTCACAAAAGTGAGCAGAGAGAAGGGAGCTTCAGGAAGTGAGCTCAGGGAAGTGAGGTCCTTAGGTCAGCTCGGGGTAGTGAGCTGAGAGAACTAAGCTAATGGAAGTGAGCTTGGGGAAGTGAGCTCAGGGAAGTGAGATAAGAAAGGTGAGCTTAGGGAAGTGAGCTGAGAGAATTGAGCTCAGGAAAGTGACCTGAGAGAAGCGAGCTCGGGAAAGTGAGCTGAGGGAAGTGAGCTGAGAGAAGTGAGCTCGGGAAAGTGAGCTGAGAAAATTGAGCTCACGAAAGTGAGCTGAGGGAAGTGAGCTTATGGAAGTGAACTCTGGGAAGTGAGCTCACCTCAAAGAAGTGAGCTTCCTTAGGTCAGCTCGGGGAAGTGAGTTGAGAGAACTCAGCTCATGGAAGTCAGCTGAAAGAAGTGAGCTCAGGGAAGTGAGCTGAGAGAAGTGAGCTGAGGAAAGTGAGCTAAGAGAAGTGAGCTCAGGGAAGTGAGCTGAGAAAAGTGAGCTCATGGAAGTGAGCTCAGAGAAGTGAGCTGAGGAAAGTGAGCTGAGAGACATGAGCTGAGGAAAGTGAGCTGAGAGAAGTGAGCTCAGGGAAGTAAGCTGATGGAAGTGAGCTCACCTCAGGGAGGTGAGCTCACGTAACTCAGCTCTGGGATGTGAGTTGAGAGAAGTGAGCTCGGGGAAGTGAGCTCAGGGATGTGCTTTCAGGGAAGTGAGCTAAGGGATGTGAGCTGAGAGAAGGGAGCTCAAGGAAGTGAGCAAAGAGAAGTGAGCTCAGGAAGTGAGCTAAGAGAAGTGAGCCTAGGAAAGTGAGCTCAGGGAAGTGAGCTCATGTCGGGGAAGTAAGCTCACTCAAGTCAGCTCAGGGAAGTGAGCTGAGTGAAGTGAGCTCAGGCATGTGAGATGAGAGAAGTGAGCTTAGGGAAGTAAGCTTATGGAAGTGAGCAGAGAGAAGTGAGCTCGGGGAAGTGAGCTGAGAGAAGTGTGCTCAGGGAAGTAAGCTCAGGGAATTCAGCAGAGAGGTGAGCTCAGGAATGTGAGCTGAGAGAAGTGAGCTCAAGGAAGTGAGTTGAGAGAAGTGAGCTCAGGGAAGTGAGCGGAGAGAAGTGAACTTAGGGAAGTGAGCTGAGAAAAGTGAGATCAGGGAAGTGAGCTCAGGGAAGTGAGCTGAGAGAAGTGAGCTCAAGAAAGTAAGCAGAGAGAAGGGAGCTTAGGGAAGTGAGCTCTGGGAAGTGAGCTCACGTCAAGGAAGTGAGCTGAGAGAAGTGAGCTCAGGGATGTGAGCTGAGAGAAGTGAGCTCAGGGAAGTAATCTCAGGGAAGTGAGCTAAGAGAAGTGAGCTCAGGAAAGTGAGCTGAGAGAAGTGAACTCAGGGAAGTGATATGAGAGAAGTGAGCTTGAGGAAGTGAGCTGAGAGAAGTGAGCTCAAGAAAATGAGCTGAGAGAAGTGAGCTCAGGGAAGTGAGTTGACAGAAGTGAGCTCAGGGAAGTGAGGTGAGAGAAGTGAGCTCCGGGAAGTGAGCTAAGAGAACTGAGCTCAGGGAAGTGAGCTCAGGGAAGTGAGCTAAGGGAAGTGAGCTGAGAAAAGTGAGCTCACGAAAGTGAGCTGAGGGAAGTGAGCTTATGGAAGTGAACTCTGGGAAGTGAGCTCACCTCAGAGAAGTGAGCTTCCTTAAGTCAGCTCAGGGAAGTGAGCTGAGAGAACTGAGCTCATGGAAGTGAGCTGAGAGAAGTGAGCTCAGGGAAGTGAGCTGAGAGAAGTGAGCTGAGGAAAGTGAGCTAAGAGAAGTGAGCTCAGGGAAGTGAGCTGCGAAAAGTGAGCTCAGGGAAGTGAGCTCAGAGAAGTGAGCAGAGGAAAGTGAGCTGAGAGAAGTGAGCTTACGAAAGTGAGCTAAGAGAAGTGAGCTCACGGAAGTTAGCTGATGGAAGTGAGCTCACCTCAGGGAGGTGAGCTCACTTAAGTCAGCTTAGGGAAGTGAGCGCATAAAGTGAGAGGGAAGTGAGCTGAGAGAATTGAGCTCGGGGAAGTGAGATCAGGGAAGTGCTTTCAGGGAAGTGCGCTCAGGGAAGTGAGCTGAGAGAAGTGAGCTCAGGGAAGTGAGTTGAGAGAAGTGAGCTTAGGAAGTGAGCTAAGAGAAGTGAGCTTAGGAATGTGAGCTCAGGGAAGTGAGCTCACTCAAGTCAGCTATGAGAGTACGACCCCGTTCTATTCCTTTCTCCTTTCCATCTCCCCTTTCCATGTCATTCCTCTTTTTATCCTGATTCATTTGGTCTTTATCTCATTCCATTTGGATTCCTATTCCTCCTTTTGCATAAACCTTTGGTTTATCCTGTTATTATCATTATATCACCAACCAGGCTCGGGATGTACTGGCATGCTATATCTAGCGTAGACCTACCGTAATCCCTTAAAGCCAATAGCTTCGCGTGGCTATATGCAGGGTGATTCTATTTCTAGAAGAGTCTATTTCCTTTGGATAGGATAAACCTGGTTACCTTATATACTTTGGAAGTATAAAGCGCCTTGTATCAATCGATAGTGCGACCTTTCCTCGACATATTCGATCCTGTAACACTTGGTAATCAGAGCTTTTCTCACTCGGCCGCGCTCAGCTAAGCAGCAGCAGCGGGGATCTTGCCTCGAAAAACCGCCGGGGGCAACCAATTCGACGCCGATTCTGGTAAGCACCAGCTCCGCGTTTTTTCGAATTACCCCCTCCGCGCGTGTTTTGAAAAGGATGGTGAACTTCGACAATGCCGAAGTTACCCAGCAGCTCTTCGCAAGCATCGCCGCCCTACAGGAGAAGATGCGAGCCGACCGCAAAACTTGGCGAAACGAGTTCGAGCGAGTAACTCGACTCGCCGGCGCGCAACACGAAATGACGGCGGCGACGACGCAGCTGTCGCAGCACTTTCTCGAGGCTCCAAAACCGCGCCCACTTGAGCCGTTCGATCCAAGCGACGTCGGCAGATGGATCGCCGGCATGGAGATCTACTTCGCTGCTGTCGGATGGAGCTCGCCAGTCTGGGATGGTCAACGCGTACGACTCGCGGCGACACTAATGCGAGGGCCGGCACTCGAGTGGATCGGCGGTAACAGCACGTTCATCCACGGCGAAGCCACGTGGCAGAAATTCCGCACCGACCTGCTGAAACGTTTCGAGCCGATAAATTCGGGATTCCTTGCCCGGAAAAATATTCATCGTCATCGACAGTTCGGGAGAGTAGCACAATACACGCAGCAAATGGAAGAATTTAATAACCGCATTCCTGACGTGACCGAAGGGGAAAAGGTACTGTCGTACCTCACCTGGCTAAAGACCGAAGTCAAGCAACAAGTCGCAGCGACAAATTACGCGAGCTAAAGTGACGCCGTATCGGCAGCGGAACGCTTCAACATGGTCAACGCCAGAACATGACAGGCGCACGTCAGCAGTACGCGATAGGGCGACCGCTCGGCTCACACCACGTTCGCCGACCCGATGGAAATTGACAGGTTCGAAGGGCGGCCACGTTCGAAAAACACCAACTTCACGTGTGATTTTTGCGGGGTGCCGACTGCAATAAAACGAAAGCCGCACGCGCTAAGTATCTCGCACGCAACAGTGGCGGAAATCCTTCGGCATATCAAAAGCCAAAAAACAGGACTCGCCAGTAATTGCGGATCTAGCTGGCGAAAAAGAAAATATCTGAAAGCGGCCGCGGACTTCCGGAAAAATCAACTTCGACGCAGCTGATTCGACGCAAACAGGAGAAAATGATGGGGAAAAATCTCCACCCCACGACCAGTCTTTACCAGAAGAAATCGCCGAGGAAAAATCTAACTTCGCGAAAAAGGACTCTGCCAAGACGGGGAAACTCCTTGAAGACCCAATAAACTATAAGGATTAGTTAAAGTTATCTTATATAGATGCTTTAATGAAAACTTGTAATTCTTGAGGGGCTAGAGCCTTGGAGAAATTTCGGGAGGGACTCCAAAAGAAGCAGAGAATTGTGGAGATCATACCGGTACCGGAAAACTCAGAGAACTTGGGGACCAAATTAAGTAGTTGGAAAAGGAGCCGACCTTTCCATGGAGTCAACGTCCTCGCCCGACACCAGCCCACAGCGACTACCCATTCCCCAGGGAGGACGTCGGTGGAGCTGAAGCAGCTCAAGAGGAAGCTGGGGGTCTACAAGAAACTACGAAAACCCCGAACTCCTTCTTCGGATGCATCCAACTTGGCAACTTCTTCAACGTACGCACAGTTGTCACGGAAACTTCAGGCCCTGGAGAAGAGCCGTTCTCCAAGCAGCCTCGGCCAGCTGCCAGCTCAGGAGTAGGAAGCAACGAATATTGGGATATACCCTATGACCCAATCAATGAAACTATTTTTGGGTACTCCGAGCAACGCCTGCCCCTCGTGCTCGAGGTCATCTGCAAAGGACGACGCCTCCAAGCACTCATGGACAGCAGAGCATCGCACACCGTAAGCGACAAGGCAACCATCGACCGACTTCGAGAAGAGTACAAGCCATCAGCGTTTTCTGCAACGATGGTGGACGACAGCAAGTTACCAGTGTACGGCGAAGCAGTGCTACACCTACAAATCGGTCCACTGCGCTGGAAACCTACTCTCCCCATCACCAACATAAAAGGGCTTGACATGATCTTTGGGCAAGACTTCCTCAAGAAATTCAACCCCGAGATCAACTGGGTCAAACGCACCGCAAGCATTTACAACAAAGGAAGGAGAGTCAAGCTACCCAACTGGGACAATACAGGAGATATCCCAGTGGAGACACTCGCCAGATTCCTAGCGATAGCAACAGTGGTGGAGAATGATGTAGAGAAAGCCTCGGAACCTCCAGAAAAAATCAAGGACTTACCGAAGGAGTTCCAAGACATTCTTCCCGACGACCTCCTCGACGAGCTACCGCCATACCGAACGCACCAACACGAGATCGTGGAAGAACCAGGTTCGAAGACGACCTTCCAAGCACCATATCGGCTCAGCGAAGCCATACTTACGTGGAAGACACCTGAGAACGTGAAAGAATTACAGCAGTTCCTTGGCTTTGCTAACTACTACAACAGGTTCGTGCCGCAATACACGAAGATTGCTGCGCCACTCACGAATCTACAAAAGAAGAACACGCCCTATAAATGGGAGCCCCAACACCAGGAAGCCGTGGAGCAGCTGAAAAAAGCACTAACGTCCGCACCCGTACTCATCTTGCCAGACCCCGAACGTGACTACGTCATCGAAGCTGACGCCAGCGACCAGGCAATGGGAGCAGTCTTGATGCAAGACCAGGGGAATGGATTGCAACCAATTGCCTACCTCGGCAAAAAATTACATGGAGTAGAACTCAACTACCCGATACACGACAAGGAGGCCCTTGCTATCATCATCGCCTTCAAAACGTGGAGATGTTATCTCGAAGGACGCAAGACGACAGTCTACACCGACCATTGCAACCTAAAATATTTGAAGACGCAACCAAGCCTCTCCAGGCGACAGGTTCGGTGCATCGACTTCCTCGAGACGCACTTTCACTACGACATGGTGTACAAGGCTGGCCATAAAAACAAAGCCGACGCGCTTAGCCGGCCTGCACACGTTGCCGCGATCCACGTTGAAGGGATGAATCCACTCCTCAAGAGACTCTTCACACACGGGTACACCATCGACCCCGAAATCCCTTTTGCAAAAAAACAACATCTGCTACAGTGGGACAACGACATCGCGTACCGGAAAGGATCAACAAAGATCTGGGTACCTAATTACCCTCCATTGCAACAGATACTACTTGAAGAATACCACGACGTCCTCTACGCCGGACACTTCGGTAGCAACAAGACGCTCACCGGTATCGCCAAACACTACTACTGGCCCCACATGGCAGATGACGTACGGAAATTCGTCACCTCGTGCACTATATGTCAGCGGATGAAGAGCAGCAAGCAGAAAAAGACGGGTCTGCTACAGCCTCTTCCTGTCCCAGAACAGCCATGGCAAGTGGTAAGCCTAGACTTCATCACCGAGCTACCAACTACCACAAGCGGTCATGACGCGATCCTCGTCGTCATTGACAAGTTCTCCAAAATGGGACACTTCATCCCGACACACACGACAGCACACTCCGAGGAGACAGCACAACTCTTTGTTCGCTACATCATCTCACAACATGGCATTCCAACCACACTCATCTCCGATCGAGACCCTAAGTTCACGAGTAAATTCTCTAAAGAACTGATGTCTCTACTCGGGACCAAACTCGCCATGTCATTCGCATACCATCCGCAGACAGACGGCCAGACCGAGTGCCTCAACCAAATTGTGGAGCAACTCTTCCGCGCAGCCTGCAAGGATGACATCTCCAAATGGGACTTGCATCTGCCCGTCCTGGAGTTTGCCTACAACAATGCTACTCACGCCGCTACTGGACAGACGTCGTTCTTCCTTTGTTACGGACGCCACCCACTCACACCTCAACAGCCAAATATACCAGCCACAGTCCAACCCGCTCATGATTTCATCACGACCATGCACAAACTTTGGGATCGGACCCACAAGCGCCTTCTCGACATTCAGCAACAACAGAAGCGCCAGGCCGATCGCCACCGCACAGACCACACCATCACCGTGGGAGACCGAGTACTTCTCGACACGCGCAATCTTGACATCAGCCATCTCCCATCTAAACTGCGACCTCGCTTCTACGGGCCTTTTCTTGTTGAAGCACAGGTCACTCCTGTTACCTTCCGCTTACGCCTGCCAGCTACCTGGAAGATTCACAACGCCTTCCATGTCCAACTCTTGAAGCCCTACCGAGATCCCAACACGGTCTTCTCTGGACGCCAACTGCCGTCGCCGCCGCCCGTCCTCGTCCAGGGTTAACCCGAGTACGAGGTCGAGTCCGTGCTCGCACACCGCCGTCGACGGAATGGCACTGTGGAGCTTCTCATCCGTTGGAAGGGTTATGATCCTTCAGAGGATAGCTGGGTCTTTCAATCCGAGATGGATCATGCTCGTCGTCATCTTCGCGACTACCTTGTCAAGCAGGGTGTTACGTCTACCACCCAGCTTTGAGGGGGGGAAGTGTGAGAGTACAACCCTGTTCCATTCCTTTCTCCTTTCCTTTTCCATTTCATTTCTCTTTTTATCCTGATTCATCTGGTCTTTATCTCATTCCATTTGGATTCCTATTCCTTCTTTTCCATAAACCTTTGGTTTATCCTGCTATTATAATTATATCACCGACCAAGCTCGGGATGTACTGGCACGCTATATCTAGCGTAATCCTGCCGTAATCCCTTAAAGCCAATAGCCTTGCGTGGCTATATGCAGGGTGATTCTATTTCTAGAAGGGTCTATTCCCTTTGGATAGGATAAACCTTGTTACCTGATCTATTCTGGAAGTATAAAAGCGCCTTGTATCAATCAATAGTGCAACCTTTCCTCAACACATTCGATCCTGTGACACTTGGTAATCAGAGCTTTTCTCACTTGGTCGCGCTCAGCTAAGCAGCAGCAGTGGAGATCCTTCCTCGAAAAACCGTCGGGGGCAACCAATTCGACGCCGATTCTGGTAAGCACCAGCTCCGCGTTTTTTTGAATTACCCCCTCCGCGCGTGTTTTGAACAGGATGGCGAACTTTGGCAACGCCGAAGTTACCCAGCAGCTCTTCGCAAGCATCGCCGCCCTACAGGAGAAGATGCGAGCCGACCGCGAAGCTTGGCGAAGCGAGTTCGAGCGAGTAACTCGACTCGCCAGCGCGCAATACGACACGACAACGGCGATGACGCAGCAGTCGCAGCAGTTTCTTGAGGCTCCGAAACCGCGCCCACCTAAGCCATTCGATCCGAGCGATCGAAATTCCGACGCCCGCAGATGGATCGCCGGCATGGAGATCTACTTCGCAGCCGTCGGATGGAGCTCGCCAGTCTGAGATGGTCAACGCGTACGACTCTCGGTGACAATGATGCAAGGGCCGGCACTCGAGCGGATCGGCGGTAACAGCACCTTCATCCAGGGTGAAGCCACGTGGCAGCAGTTCCGCACCGACCTGCTGAAGCGTTTCGAGCCGATAAATTCGGGTTTCCTTGCCCGGGAAAAAATTCATCGCCATCGACAGTTCGGGAGTGTGGCGCAGTACACGCAGCAGATGGAAGATTTAATAACCGTATTCCCGACCTGACCAAAGGGGAAAAAGTACAGTCGTACCTCACCTGGCTGAAGACCGAAGTCAAACAACAAGTAGCAGCGACAAACTACGCGAGCTACAGTGACGTCGTTTTGTCAGCGGAACGCTTCGACATGGTCAACGCCAGGACACGACGGGCGCACGTCAGCTCAGGGAAGTGAGCTGAGGGATGTGAGATGAGAGAAGTGAGCTTAGGGAAGTATGCTCAGGGAAGTGAGCAGAGAGAAGTGAGCTCGGGGAAGGGAGCTGATAGAAGTGTGCTAAGGGAAGTAAGCTCAAGGAAGTCAGCAGAGAGGTGAGCTCAGGAAAGTGAGTTGAGAGAAGTGAGCTCAAGGAAGTGAGTTGAGAGAAGTAAGCTCAGGGAAGTGAGCGGAGAGAAGTGAGCTGAGGGAAGTGCGCTGAGAAAAGTGAGCTCAGGGAAGTGAGCTCAGGGACTGAGCTGAGAGAAGTGAGCTCAAGAAAGTGAGCTGAGAGAAGTGAGCTCAGGGAAGTGAGCTGAGAGAAGTGAGCTCAGGGAAGTGAGCGGAGAAAAGTGATCTCAGGGAAGTGATGTGAGAGAAGTGAGCTCAAGGAAGTGAGCTGAGAGAAGTGAGCTCAGGGAAGTGAGCTCATGGAAGTGAGCTCAGGGTAGTAAGCTAAGGGAAGTGAGCTGAGAAAAGTGAGCTCAGGGAAGTGAGCTGAGAGAAGTGAGCTCAGGGAAGTGAGTTGAGAGAAGTGAGCTCAAGGAAGTGAGGTGAGAGAAGTGAGCTCAAGGAAGTGAGCTGAGAGAAGTGAGCTCAGGGAAGTTAGCTCAGGAAAGTGAGCTCAAGGAATTGAGGTCAGGGTAGTTAACTAAGGGAAATGAGCTGAGAGAAATGAGCTCAGAGATGTGAGCTGAGAGAAGTGAGCTCAGGAAAGTAAGCTGAGACAAGTGAGCTCAGAGAAGTGTGCTGAGAGAAGTGAGCTCAAGTAAGTGAGCTCAGGGAAGTGAGCTCACCTCTGGGAAGTGAGCTCAGAGAAGTGAGCTCAGGGAAGTGAGCTGAGAGAAGTGAGCTCAGGGAAGTGAGCTCAAGGAAGTGAGCTCAGGGAAGTCAACACTCCATAAAGAGCTTCCAACAAGTTTGTCTGAAGTTCATCATCTCACATTCCTGAAAGTCGTCAAGGTGACTAAGTTTACTTCCCTTCTAGAAGCCTTGGGTTCCTTATCGAGGCTTCGCAGACTGGCCCTGTTTTGTTTCCCAGCCGTTGAGTATTTGCAAGCATCCCTGACCCAGCTTGCCTTCCTCCAACCCCTGGTTATGCAGGACACTTCCCTCCAGAACCATTTTCCAAATTTCTCGTAATTGAGCAGGCTCAGAAGACTTAGGTTGTCGGACTGCAAGCAGTTGCAGGCTCTGCCAAAGGACATTACAATGCGCAAGATGCTGCGGTATTTCGAGGTCGAGGGTTGCAAGCAAGCCTTTGATGAAGAAGGCCACATACAGCCCCGTGGCATTTACAAGATATACGGATATGAGTTGGATTGTTAGCCACTTGTTTTGTGCTTTTGAGCCTTTGTAGGTTTGTGTGTAGGTTTGTGTGGTGCAATTTTGACAAAGAGAGTGCTCATGTGATGTAGTGGCGTTTTCAAGGGCGGAGTGATATATCTGTTGGATTATAGCTGATTGAAGGAGTTGACTGAAGGTGCCTTAACACAAAGCATGTCATGGCAATGTCTCTGATGTGAATGTATGAATATTTTGCAGTTTTCTGCTTATGTCAACTTCTAATGAGTTTATTCAAATGGGTGCATTCTGGTCTCCCCCATCGAGCTGGGTGAGTCAGCAAAAGGGACGTAACAATGTTCGCCATGTGTCTTCCAACACGTCACAGGTAGAGTAAACCACGTGCCTACCTGCTTTGAACCTGCTTGCTCCAGCGTGGCACCCGGGAATTTCGAAATTATCGGATGACGCAGAATTGATTACTCCGTAACGCAAGGTTGCACAATTGGAAAATCCACTCAATATCTGTTTGCAAAACACATTTTTGCCCATTTGATCTCGCGCGACCCGAGCGGGCATGTGCCATGTCACCACGCCAAGAAAAGGGGATTGCATTGCAGCATTCATCGGGTCAGGGCACATTTTCCTCCCCTCCCCTCACTTCCCCTTCGGTTCCTTGTTCTTCCTGAATCCTGACCGCCTCATTCCTCGCTCGAAGGCGTGCTCATGGTTTCTCCATAAATGGCGTCGCCAAGAATTCATTTCTCGAGGATTTCCTGACTCGCAGATTCTCTTCTGCTTACACTCGCTACCGTGCCACTTTATCCCTCGTAAACTCTTATTTCTAGCAATTCCGTCTCATCTTGTGGACATTTCTTAGAAAGAAATACTATTTCATCGTAGTACGCGAAGTTGAAGAACGAAAGCGAGCCTCTCGAGCTAGTATCATCCCCGTTATTATGGCGCGGACCATCCTAATCGCCGTGGACTCGTCCGAAAGCAGCTACAACGCCGTCCGATGGGTGGCGACGTTCCTTCTCCGGACGGGCGACCGCATCGTCATCCTGCACGTGCAGCCGCAGCCAGACCTCGTGCAGGGGGTCGTCGCTAAAGACCGTGAGCCGCTAGTACTAGCCACGAGCAGAACACACAAATCTCTTGTTTTATTATCGTATGGTCCCGGGATTGTAGCTGGTATTCCATTCTGCACGTGCAGCCACAGCCGGACCTCGTGCAGGGGGTCGTCGCTAAAGACCGTGAGCCGCTAGTACCCACGCTCGCTCCTATATGCTTTTATGGTTTGAGACGTGTGAAACATTCCGACGTACGTGCCTTCGTAGCTCGAACTCGTCGCTAAATGGCGTGAGCAGCGAGCCGAGCGCACACACTCTTGCAATTTATTATCTTATGGTTTAAGACGTGTAAGTATTCCTCCCTGCACGGCGAGGAACCTGCCTCGTCGTGCACGAGTCAATACACTTGCTTGTATGCCCCTTCGGCGTCTCAGGCCTGCACGTGCTGACTCCCAGCTTGCACCTGCCTTGTCTGCTTCCGAACACAAGATAACAACTCTTCTGGAAAGATTTTCGAGCTCCTGGGATTCGCTCCCGCCCTCCTGAGACAGCTCCACTCATCCCGCAATCCTTGATTTTGCAGCCCCAGCCTGACCTCGGCTGCGGCTGTTTTTTAGAATTCTCACAAACGCTCCCGCCCTCCTGTGACAGCTCCACTCATCCCGCCATCCTTTCCGAATCCTCTTACCCTCCCTCCCAGTCCCCTTGGACCCCGAAGCCGCGGAGCCCATCCGTAGTAGGACTGAGCCGCACGCACATCAGCAAGCTCTGCCGCACTCGATTCGACCCACACGTGTTCTTTGCTCTCCTCCAACCCCCCCTCTCCCACCCCCCTTCTCCCACCCCCCTTCTCCAACCCCCTTCTCCCACCCCCCATCTCCCACCCCCCCATCTCCCTCGCAGTCCCCTTGGACCCCGAAGCCATAGAGTCCATCCGCACGCACATCAGCAAGCTCAGCCGCGTAACGCTGCAGAAATGCCAGGACATATGCCAATCCTTTAAGGTGTGCCAACCCTTTAAGCTGTGCCGATCCTTCAAGGTGTGCCAACCCTTTAAGGTGTGCCGATCCTTTAAGGTGTGCCAACCCTTTAAGGTGTGCCGATCCTTTAAGGTGTGCCAACCCTTTAAGGTGTGCCGATCCTTCAAGGTGTGCCAACCCTTTAAGGTGTGCCGATCCTTTAAGGTGTGCCAACCCTTTAAGCTGTGCCGATCCTTTAAGGTGTGCCAACCCTTTAAGCTGTGCCGATCCTTTAAGGTGTGCCAACCCTTTAAGCTGTGCCGATCCTTTAAGGTGTGCCAACCCTTTAAGCTGTGCCGATCCTTCAAGGTGTGCCAACCCTTTAAGGTGTGCCGATCCTTTAAGGTGTGCCAACCCTTTAAGGTGTGCCGATCCTTTAAGGTGTGCCAACCCTTTAAGGTGTGCCGATCCTTCAAGGTGTGCCAACCCTTTAAGGTGTGCCGATCCTTTAAGGTGTGCCAACCCTTTAAGCTGTGCCGATCCTTTAAGGTGTGCCAACCCTTTAAGCTGTGCCGATCCTTTAAGGTGTGCCAACCCTTTAAGCTGTGCCGATCCTTTAAGGTGTGCCAACCCTTTAAGCTGTGCCGATCCTTTAAGGTGTGCCAACCCTTTAAGCTGTGCCAACCCTTTAAGGTGTGCCGATCCCACAATCTGCACGCTCGTCTCACAACCCCCAGAAACTCCCCGCCTCTCTGTTTGACTCATCCATCGGTCGTGGAGCATCTGAACCATCCACTCATATCCAGCGCAATAAACTGCTATCATGACCCTTCATACTCAAGCAGGAACAGCAGTAACTGTCTACCAGTCTGATATCCCCCCACTTCGCCCACGTTCTTCCCTTCTGAATGAGCCATTCTCCCTTTCTCCGCCCAACCCCTCCCTCGCCTCCCCTTCTCGTCCGCGCACCGCTGGCAGTTTGCAGCAGAGACCAAAGCGGAGATAGGCGATCCACGCACTGTGATCTGCGAGGAGGCAGCGCATCTGAACGCGGACCTGCTTGTCATGGGCTCCAGGGGACTGGGCACTCTCACCCGGTGAGCGCTGCTTTTGAGGCGACTCAAATCCAGGGGGCTGGGCACTCTCACCCAGTGAGCGCTGCTTTTGAGGCGACTCAAATCCAGGGGGCTGGGCACTCTCACCCGGTGAGCGCTGCTTTTGAGGCGACTCAAATCCAGGGGGCTGGGCACTCTCACCCGGTGAGCCCTGCTATTGAGGCGACTCAAATCCAGGGGGATGGGCACTCTCACCCGGTGAGCACTGCCAACACCTCACGTGCATGGTGATGGTGCTACTAGACCCTGCTGGTAACCACCTGATTGGGGTCAAGGTAGAAGTACAAGGTCTAGGAAAGAGAGGGACTGGGATTGAAGAGGGTAGCAGCAGCAGCAGCTGTCTCCCTACCCTCTCACTTTTCTACCCTCTCTCCTCTCCATCTCTCCCCCTTACTCCCTCTCCTCTTCTACCTCCCATCCCTCCCTCTCCCCCAGTCAACTCCTGGGCAGTGTGTCCAGCTACTGTGTGCACAACGCCCCTGTGCCCGTGCTGGTGCTTATGGACGGTCCCTTACCTTCCCCTGTTGCCTTCTCATCTTCCCTAACTTCTCCTCACTCTGCTCTCCTCTCCCTCTCTCTCCACCAACCCCTCGGTGCATCCCCACCCCCGCCTCTGCAGTCAACTCCTGGGCAGTGTGTCGAGCTACTGTGTGCACAACGCCCCTGTGCCTGTGCTCGTGGTGCGGCCGGTGGGCGCCAAGTGAGGATTCATCCACGCCATTGGACCAGGGGCAGTCACGGCTAAGAAGGGCTACGGTAGATGTGGTGTGCTGCTGTCAGCTTATTGCTATCAATGGCTCTGTTGGTTTGAGGGTGCTTGGTGGTGTGCTAGGGTGCAAAAGCATGCATGGTATTCCCATTGAGCATGCATAGACCATGGTCTAGACTTGAGATGCTTTATGTGCGCTATAAGGGTGGTTGGAATCATGCATGCACAGCAATGGACTGCCATACAGTATCAGGGTGGTTGTCAGGCCTCTGGATAGGATTTGGAGTAGTCTTTCATGTAAGGGTACGAACCCTCGACCACTTTTTCTGTAAGGGTGTTTTTTTTTTTTTTACTTCGGTTTAAAGGGTGCTAAAAAAAACTGTGTTTCCACATAAGGGTGTACAAATGCCATACCCATTCCTAACTTGATAAATTTGCTTAGCATTATAGATGTTCACATTGCAAAGCATAGCGCACTAATCCTGCACCATGCCAGATACTACTGTTAGAATACTAGAATGAATTGAAACATGAGAGAACAAGCAAGGTATAGGGTTGGAGTTGTACTTGCTAAGAACAAACTCCTATCTAGCCTATAACTTATACATACTAACATATGTATTAGTTGACACACCCCCTAGGCTAGATAAGGGGCAGCGCTGAGCAAGAAACACATAGCTCAGGGTGGCACTACTAGTCCAACCACTGAGGCAGGGATCCGAAGACCAGTCAGCAAGAGTACAAAACAAGGCAAGAACAAACCAGGGTGGCACTACTAGTCCGGCCACTGGAAGAGAAGCCACAAGGTCAGTCTGGAAGGTACAAATATAGAGGAGTACACAATCAAGGTCCTAGCAAGTGAGAGTCTACAGGAACGAGACCAAGCTGCAAACAGTGCCGCTGATGATCTCTAGGCGCGAGCGCCTTAGAGAAGATATCAGCTGTGTTGGCACCGGAGGCCAAGTGTACTACGCGAGCCTGGCGACGCTGCTATAGCTCGCGTAGGAGGAAGTACCGCAGCTTGATGTGCTTCGCTCTGCCCTCCGGTCGAGGCTCCTGACACAGGAGGATCATGACCCTATTGTCAGCGTACAGAACCGGGGCAGAGCTACGCCGCACACCCAAGTCGGTGAGCAAGAAGGTCAGCCAGCGGAGCTCCTTTGCCGCCATGGCACCTACGTAGATCTCAGCCTCACAGCTAGACTGGGCAACAGACGAGGAATGGGTGGACCTCCACGAGATGGCACCTGCACCAAGGCGTACAGGAGTAGCCCTGGAAGGACCTGAGGGCCATGGGTACATGAGGCAACCCACCAGCTCTGCGTAAGGACCACTAGGCTCTGCTGACTCCTCAGGAACTAGAGTTGAGAGCCTGTGGTCTACCGACAGAGGTGTGGGCTGTGCGGAGGAGAACTGAAGACCGAACCTTTGAAGGACCTGGCGCACCTAGTGTGACTGTCTGAGAGTGATGGTGCGCGCTCCTCTGTCCCTGGAGATATGCAAGCCAAGGTAGCGGCGCAGCTGTCCTAGGTCAGTGCATGTGTGCCTCCTTAGCAGCTCAGCCTTCACGGTGGCCAGCGCGTCTCTGTCTGCAGAAGTGAAGCGCAGATCGTCTATGTAGACAAGGATGTAGAACGGGGTATGGCCAGCACGAACGAAGAGCGAGGGGTCTGTAGAGGACGGGAAGAACTGCAAGTCAGCTAGCGTAGCACGCATCGTGTCGTGCCACTCACGGGGCGCTTGTCGCGGGCCGTAGATTGGGCGCCGAAGGAGCCACTGGGTCCCAGGAGGGAAGGTAACACTAAAGCCCTGAGGACGGCACAGGTAGACCTGCTCGTGTAGGCGGCCCTGAAGAAAAGCAGTGGAGAAGTATAGGGAGTGGAGCTCATAGTCACGCTATGCTGCTACGTGTAGCAGCACCCGAAGAGTAGTC
Organism: Closterium sp. NIES-67; assembly: GCA_027943415.1. Taxonomy (NCBI): domain Eukaryota; kingdom Viridiplantae; phylum Streptophyta; class Zygnematophyceae; order Desmidiales; family Closteriaceae; genus Closterium; species Closterium sp. NIES-67. Next base: position 62,351 of record BQMB01002270.1, on the reverse strand, counting down.
ATCTTCACGGTCGGGGCGAAGGTCTGAAAGAAGTCCACACCCTCTCGCTGACTGAAGCCTCTAGCCACGTAGCGTGCCTTGAAGACAGGCGGCTCTCCAGGGGGGCGCTTCACCTTGAAGAGCCATCGGCCATCGACTACGTTCACCCCAGATGGGGGAAATGCATCGACGTAGGTGCCAGTGGATCTCCAAGATGCCATCTCCTGCTCCATGGCAGCTATCCACTGAGAGGCCCAGGGTCCCGAGGTCGCCTCAGCGTAAGTACGAGGGATCAGGATATCGAAGGCGTCTGAGTCACCCTCGGGGACTAGGAGCATGGAACAGAGATGGGGAGCAACCTCGGACAGAAAAGCAAGCTCGTACTGGCGGTCCTCCGGGACGTCACTGCCGAGGGCAGGAGCACCCCCGACAGACGGAGGACAGGCAGGGTCAGAGACCAGAGCGGTGGCGTAGTCAAGGCAGTGGGTAGAGGCGAAGTCAGTGACAAGAGCGTCAAGACTGGAGACAGTAACAGACGGGTTGGTAACGAGAGAGGCAAGGACCCGAGGAACATGAGGACGAGCAACATGAAGGTAGTCAGACAGAGGGGGGGGCAGGACAGCAAGCGATGACGAAGGAGGCAAAGGCAGGAGGGGAGGACGAGACGCGTGGGAATGAAGCAACATAGAGTGAGAACGCGGAACAGTGGAGACAGGACAAGCACGAGAGGGACGAGGAGACACGACGTGAGACTGAGGCGTCAGGTCAGGAGGCAGAGGAGGAGTAATAGGAGGGGAACGAGGGGGGAAACGAGCCGGGGACGAGTCGGGCGGAGAAAACACTGGACCGTGAATAGGAAGGGGAGAAGGTGCAGGCAAGCGGTCAGAGGAGGGAAAACCGAGCAGGCGAAGGGCGGACACCGGCGGCGACTGCTCCTGCTGCTGCTCGACGCTGATACCGGGACCACCAGCGGCACCGCGGCTACCTCCAGATTACTCCACTCCAGCACCCCAAGAACGAGCACCCCCAGAGCGAGAACCCTCTCTAGCACCGGTGCCACACCCGAGCCCGCCGAGACAAGCCACGACAGGAACCCCAGGAATAGCACCCTCCTCAACGCCAGCACCCCCAGAGGCCACAACCGGCTGCTGCTGCTGCGACGACAGCGGCGGCTGCTTCGGCGGCGATGGCGGCTGCTGCGGCGGCGACGGCGACAGCGGAGGAGGAGACACCGGGGGAGAGACAGGCGGCAAGACCGGTGCCGCAGGGCTACCAAAGTCAGCAGACTTCTCGACCAGGACAAGCGACGGGAAGGGAGTGATGTGAGACACACGAGATGGAGCAGGAAGGGGTGGGAGGGGAGCAGGGGCTACCGGGGTAGTGGGTACCAGAAATATTGGAGGGGAAACCGGGAGACCTCGGTGAGGAAAGCAGTTGTAAAAGAAGACAGACTCGTCAAAGGTGGCGTCATGGGAGTGAAAGAAGCAGTGAGATGGCGGGTGGTAAAAGTGCCAGTTAGAGGAGTCCAGGGGGAAACCGAGGAAGACAGAGGGTACAGTGCGGGCAGTGAGCTTGTCCGTGCCAGAGGCACGAACGTGAGCGAGGCAGCCCCAAACGTGGAACGCGGACGCGTCACCAGGGAACGCGGTCCAAAGAAGGGTTGGCAAAACATGCGGCCGCTGGGAGCGAGGCCAGAGGTCAAGCTGGTGAGCTGCGTAGCGAACGGCGAACGGCCACAGAAAATGGGGTGCACCGGCATGGATCATGGAGGTACGAGCCACCTCCATGACCAAACCGATGCGTCGCTCAGCAACCCCATTCTGCTGTGGGGAGTCTGGTAGGGTGTACGACTGTGTGATGCCCTCCACACACACCGACCAAGCCGACCAAAGGCAAACTCACCGCCACAATCGGAGTGGATACACAACACAGGGAGACCGCGGTGGAGGTGTGCAGCTACGACCCACGGGATAAGAACGTCAGGCACGTCGGCCTTCCGCTCCAGAGAAAACACCGTGGTGTAGAGCGTGAAGTCGTCGACGAGCATGAGGAAGTGGCGCTCGCGACGCGGTCCAGGGACGGGGGCTGGGCCCCAGACGTCCAGGTGCAGGGTCTAGAGGGGTGCGGTGGCACGTCATATCGAGGAGGAGTGAGGAGCACTGCGGAGCCGGCCCTCGAGACAGGGCGTGCACGGTGGCATAGGCGAGGGAGGGAGGGCAGGAAATGACGTAGGGAGGCCTAGGACGAGACTGTGCTAGGACATGTGACGCAGACGCGGGAGCGCGGGGTGACCTAGGCGGTGGTGCCACAGAAGCGGCGGGTGAGTGAGTGACCGACACGAGCACGTAGCGGCGATCGGGGTAGACGCAGGACGCGGGGGGGACGGTCGACCCGGGGGGGAAGCAGTGTCCAGTGTAAAGAGGCCAGATACCGGGTCTTGGGGGAACGTGGCAAGGGGGGAACCTGAAGCGGCCTCGGTACAGACGGCGTACCACTCGTGACCCGGGAACGTAGTGGTGACGCCGAGGTCCTGAAGACAGCCGACACCAACTATGTTCCGGGAGAACGAGGGGATGTGCAGGCTTGTAAGGGAACCCGAGGGAACCGCTGGACAGGGAAGGGTAGTGTAGCTGCGAGCAACTACAGGACCAGAGGAGGGGTCAGCAAGGGCGACAGCAGCAGGCGCGGCAAGCGGCGTAAGCGCAGCGTGGTCGCGGAAGAAGCAGGCAAACGCACCGGAGTCCAATGTGAAGGACAGCGAAGCAGAATCGGCAGCCGAAGAAGGAGCGAGTGTGGAGCCTAGCTTAGACAAAGCACGCGGTCCTACGCCTGACGCTGCAGGGGAGTCTGTACTATACATAGGTGCTATGCCTATGCTAGCAAACACAGGGTAATAAGGTACAGACACACTAGAAGCATCAGCATACAGAGATTGCAGGGCATAACTAATCTGATCCATGTCTTAGTCAAACACAGGCACACCGTGGCGCAGCAGACAGGGCCAGTCGGGGAGGTCCGGGGCCGGGCCGAAGCGGCAACGGAAAAGGTTGTCGAGGCGGCGGAAGCAGCGAGCGGCCGGGTGCGGGCGGCGGCACACAGTGCCACGAAGGGGCCCGGTCTGGAGCTGGTATTGGCAGCCCACACCACCAAAGCCGCCGATAGATGCCGAGCTGCGAGGACCGCTGCCGCGGCTACCACCTCCAGAGACTCCCGGCCACCCTGGCGGGAGGCGGGCCCATGGCTACTGCTGTTGTTGTTACTGCAGCTGCTGCTGCGGCTGCTGCTGTGACTGCTGCTGCTCCTGAGCACCCGCCCCAGCCCCCTCGTCAGAACCACTGTCACCACCACCACCACCACGCCCTCCCTTGGTGCCGTGACGGCCCCGACGCTGGCGCTGCTGCTGCGGAAAGGCCACCGCTGCAGTCTCAGGAGCAGAAGCAGCCGTGGCGACTGCAACGGAGATGCCCGCGTACGTGCACTGGGAGGGAGCATAGGTCTGAAAGATAGGGACTGCTGCAACACCGCTCGACTGGGCGATAGTGCGTTGGCGAGTCTCTATCTCAGCAAGGGCAGCTACAAAGGCAGTCAGGGTGAGGTCACCTGGGTGCTGGCTAAGAAAGTGGTCGCGGGCAGTGGCTAGGTGGTCAGGGAGGTGCATGGCAATAAGGTACAGTGTAGCGCAGAAGGGTGGGGGGAAGGCAGCGAGCTGGGCAGTAGTACTAGCGGCGCGGTAGCTAGTCTCTAGTGCACAGAGGTGAGTGGCAAGATCAACAATAGTGGGGAAAGCAGAGAGATCTGGGAAGAGCATAGGGAGCATCATGAGGCCAGCTGACGCAGAGGTAGGCATGAAGTAGCGGTCAACTACAGCATCTAAGAAATCCTTGGCGTTCACGACAGTAGTGAAATGCGGACGCTCAGAAAGTGGAAGGGCATGACTAATGGCAAGCTGCGCGCTAGCATCGCGAGAATCCCAGACAGCGCAAGCGAGCGCAGCAGCAGCAAAGGCCTCACTCTCAGCATTGGTGGGGGCAGCAGGGAGGGGAACAGGGGCGGGGGGGCGAGGAAGCAAGCCATCAACATGCATAGCCAAGGAGTACCCATCCTGGCGCTGACCTGTCAGGTGTCGGCGGAGATCGATAAGCCAGGCGGCATAGTCGATCGCGTGTCCCTCCGCGTCCAGACGAAGCATGGCGTCTGCCATCGCTCAACCACAGCGGCACGGTGATACAGGGACTCAGCGGCACGGCGGCATAGGGACTCAGCTGCACGGTGGCACAGGGACTCAACGGCACGACGGCAAGACTCTCCGAAACTGATCGGAAAGGAAAGGCCAAGGAGGGTGTACGGGGAGTCGAGGCGCACACGGGGCCGGCGTGTGGAGAGGAGCCAGCAGAACGCATGCACAGGAGAGGGGCCGGCTAGGTTGTAGGGGCCGGCTAGGTAGTCGGGGCCGGCTAGGTGCGAGGGGCCGGCTTGCGTGAGGGGCCGGCTAGGCGTGAGGGGCCAGCTAGGGCGCGAGGGACCGGTCGGACGCAAGGGGTCGGCGAGGCGCGAGGGGCCAGCTAGGCGCGAGGTGCCGGCTAGGCGCGAGGGGCCGGTGAGGCATGAGGGGCCAGCTAGGGCGCGAAGGGGCCGGCGGAGCGCAAGGGGCGGGAGACGACGCGAGGGGCCAGCTAGGGCACGAGGGGGAGACTGGCTGGGCGCGAGGGGCCAGGGAAGGCGCGAGGGGCTGGCGACAGAGCGAGGGGCGGGCCGGCTGGTCGCGAAGGGGGCGACGAGCACGCTAGGGGCCGGCTACGGCACAAGGGGATAACGGGCGCGCTAGGGGCCGGCGAGGCGTGATAAGGTAGGGCGCGGGGCAGAAGCGGGTGGGGGGGACCAAACCTACGCATGATACCATGTGAGAATACTAGAATGAATTGAAACATGAGAGAACAAGCAAGGTATAGGGTTGGAGTTGTACTCGCTAAGAACAAACACCTATCTAGCCTTTATTTTCTACATACTAACATATGTATAAGTTGTCAACTATTGCTGCTGCTGCTGCTGCTACTATTGCTAGTGATGCTGGTGTTGGTGATGCCACTGCTACTGCTGGTGATACTGCTACTGCTGCAATTGCTGTTGTTGCTGCTAGAGAGGAGACCCTCTCCTCCCGATGCTTTTAGTCGGCCATGTCAAACTGGGTAGCAGGGCGGCGGTCCTTGATTGTTCGGAAAATCTCAACCATCTTCAGCCACTCCATGTTGCACTGCACGAGGGTCACTGTCATAAGGTCCTCGAGCTTCCCATCGCCCAAGCAGCTGCGCGTCCACGACTTGATGCGATTCTGGTGGCTGAAGCCCCTCTCGCACTCAACCGTGCTGAGGGGCAGCACGGCGACCGCCTGCCAAAGCCACACGGTGTTGGGGTATGCTCCCTCGTAGTCCGTGCTGTCCAGCATGAGTTTCTGGGATTTGTGAAAGCCGAGATTCGTGTGGTTGGTGTTCATCGTGTGGAGGAATAGATGCATCTCTGACACGTAGGTTTTGAAGTTGACCCCTGGGAACTCAGATGGGGAAAATGGGTGGGATAAATGGGCGGAAGGGGGGGAGGAGGAGGGGGGAGGACGCAATGCGGGAGGAGTTTAGGGTGTGCAAGGCAGCAACAATGTGACAGCGAAGGAGGTTTACCATGCGAGGGCAATAAGGTTTGAAGCGTAATACACTTACCGAGAATCTTAAAATGGAAAAGCTTATCTAGCGGAGCCAACCACTCCCTGGCCTTCTTCATCAATAATGCCCAATCCTGGGGGTTTACGAGTGGCCGAAACAAATTCGCGCCGTTAAGATCCTGCAGGTCGTCCAGCCTGTGCTCCAGCCGTGCCTTTGCCTCCACCGCATACTCCTTGCACAGCTTCACGCAGGTCAGGTAGTCCCCCTTGCCTTTCTGACCTTCCCATGGCTCCTCGCTGAGCATGAAGGTATGCACAGTCGTAGCGTCTTCCTTGTCGACACCTTCGACTGTCACCTCTCGAAACTGGGGGTTGGCATGCTCCTTCAAGACATCCTTTAGAAGCGGTGAGTCCCTGCCGAAAGCGTTTTCATAGTCGATGTAGCGGGCGTCAATCTTTCTGCACACCAGGTTAACCTCGCCAGCGACCAGTGAAATGTCCACCTCAAGTCGGGCGTAAAGCAGAGAAAGAACGAAAACAATCAGGGCCTGCGGTTAAACAAACACAAGGTCACTGCTATCAGAAACCTCACCTGCTTCTTCTGAAACTTCGCGTTGAGGTCGTTGAGGACCTCGAGCACATCTGCCAGGAAGTACACAAGGAAGTGAAACTTGAAACTCTTCACAAGTCCATAGAGCTCGTGCTGATACTCGTGCAGAAGCACAACTGCAGCCGGCAGTAGCTGTACGAACTGCTTCACCGCACTCCCCCATGAAAGCCAGTGGACATCATATATTCCTTGGAGCTCCAGATTTGTGTCACAATGCTCTTCCTGCAGCTTCTTGAAGCGCCTGTACCAGATCCCGCTCCTTGATAGCAGTTCAGAAATGGTTATGATGACCTGGTCGATGACGGAGAAGTCTCTAACCTTCGCCACCGCGTCTTTGGCTACCAGAGACTCACTGGCAGAGAGGGGGGGAGGGAACACACAGACGCACACCACGTGTGAGACAGTAGAACGTGACATCGCATGCGACTTGGGAACCAACAACCGAAAGACAACTAGTCAAACAGTAAACACCGGAGTCAACTCACCGATGGGCGGTGCACTGGCATGACACTAGGTGCCGAATCTTAACACGCAACCGTGCGACAACGCCCTTGTACTCGCCTACCATGACAGATGCGCCGTCCGTACTTATCCCGACAATCTTCTCCATGTTGATGCCGACCAATCGCATGTAAGTCTCCATAACTTCAGTAAGGCTTGCTGCATCACATTTTTGCACGGTGAGGAGCATTAGGAACTCGGTACGCACATATCCATCCTTGATGTAATTCACATATACTATCAGATGCTTCCCTCTGACATGGTCCATGCTCTCGTCAATAGCGATGCCGAGATAAGGGCTGTTGGCGATGTTCTTCAACTGCTCTTCTCGTAGGTACTTCGATGCGGCCTTGACCAACTCGTTGAGCCCGTATCTGCCAAGCATAAACACGATGAAGGAAGAGAGTAATCAGAGATGTTGCATCTCATGGACCACTAATATGCTCGTTCGGTACTTGGAAAAAAATGCACTAAGATCGAAAAGACATGCCCTGGTAAATCCAAATTCAAAGTTACTCACTCTGAAAAGTAGGTGCCCTTCTAATCCAGAGGGAGGTTGGGTGTCTGCACTGAAGCCATGAACTTGATGAAGCCGACGTATGATGTTATCGGCCCCTCCGATTGGCACGTGTACACTGTCATCTTTATGGCGGTGATAAGATGTAGCGTACTCTTGTCGAGCCCCTCGTACTCGTTTAGGAGAGTTTGCCGCAACATCTTCGACTGCTTTGCCTTCATCAGACGGTAGGCGTCGGGGTGGGCGTTGGAGCGCTGGTAAGTCTGGATGATGTTCTTCTGATGTCACGCCCGCCGCAACCGTCCTTGCTGTACCTGGTGTCCGCGCCTGAAACTCCGTGCTCGAGGCAAGTGCTGTATCGCAATACAGGGAAACCATCGTCAGCACGGTCGAGGACAAGCCAAGGGAACAAACTCTCCCAAGAAGACTTAAAACGTCGGTGCGCTTTTGCAAAAGCAGCCTGTGGATCTTTGGAACTCTCTTGGTCGGCGGGTTCGTGATCCTCGTCATCATCGTCGCCGGCGACGTCGTCGGGTTCCTTAACAGGCGCTTTGTCCGTTGACAAAGCGAAGGGGAGACGCTGCTGCAGCCACTTCTGCTGCAGGCTGCTCACTTTCCGCTTCGTGGAAGACGACGTCAAGCCCACAGTAGTTGAGGATGGGGCAGGAGAACCCCTAGAGATGGAAACCGGTAGAGCAGCAGGAGATAGGGGTGTACGCTCAGGGACATCCGCTATGGGTTCGGTTAGAGGAGGTGACCCAACGCAAGGGGAGGTGGGAGGTGGGCACGGCTGAGCGCCCTGTGATTGGTGCGCGACGGAGGAAACTAAGGGATGATCGCGGAGGGGATAGAAAGCGTTTCCGCCCACCATCCTCCTCATCGCCTTCGTCGGGGTCCATAGCTGTCGTCGAGGCGAGAGGAATATGGGAAGCGGGTGAGAGTTACAAACACAGAGCAGGTTGTATCTCGGTGCTCTCAAGAACAGCTTGAAAGAAATAGTTGAAGAAGAAGTGGTGCCCCGAACAGAGGAGAAGGGGATCAACAGCTGTGCCCCCTTCTTTCCACCAATCATGTCGTTTGCCTGCAGAACAGGTCACCGCAGGACCATTTGCTGCCGCGCTGTCCATGCGCGCTGCGACCCCTGATGCTGATTGGTTAGTCTTTTCCTAGAATGCCGCACTCCTTCACTCGCAGGAGCAGTCTCGTCGACGCGCGCCAGCACAGAGTTGTAATGGCGCTGATTGCGGTGTGACTCGGGGGGAAAATCTAGCACCCAAACGGGGGGGCTGCATGTAGAATCACATCAGGGTATTTCATGAAGGCACTTTTTCGCATTAGAGTGCTAACGCTACACCACTTTTGAAAATCAGGGTCCGGTACAAACATTTTTTTTTCATAAGGGTCCAAAACTAAACCACTTTTAAAAATAAGGGTCCAACACCAACCCCAGGCTTTTTGTAAGGGTCGTAAGGGTATTTTACCCTGATATCCTGAGGCCTGGTGGTTGTGCTCGATATGCACAATAGATGAACCTACATTATCATTGTATATACCGGTACCGAAAAATAACAGAAGCCATGTGTTGTCTGTGTGTGGTGCGGCAGCCTCCTCATAAATAGTGTGTAGAAGTGAACCATGTTTAAGGTGGCCAGGATCTAGAGTTGGTGGAATCACGAGTAGAAATTCAGCGGAAGACTTTACACCTTGTATTGGAAATGTCCTAAATGACAAGGATAATAATAATTAGTAATACATGCATATTTATATTTTAGGATTTACTTATTCGTAATGTACCTGCTCGTTGTGTATCGACTGTTCGTGTGACTGAGAGTGGCGTGACCCTTCGGTTCACTATACGCGCAAACCTCTGTTCATGCGTTGACTCGCTAATGCTGACTTCTTCATGCTCATTCTTTCATATGAGGTATCACGCTACTTGTCTAGGTGTTAGGGCGCATTCCTACAAAGTAGGATCAGAAGGCGAATTTCATTATTGATCTCCTTTCCTGTCTGTTCCGCCAAGATCAGAAACGAGGGCAGCCACCTCAGCGTCGCACGGGGACGTCCGATTGGCTGCTCCTACAAACACATTCGGGACAGGTCCCAACTTGCGCCAAGCAAATGACAGCGCGCTGACAAGCGACACGCGGCGAAACGAACATCTAAAAAAACGAAAATCACAAATGGCACGCAGCGGGAAAAAAACTCATTTTGTTTGTGCTTCTCCTGGCTTCGAAAATCCCTTGCTCATGATTGGAGCGCGCACTTCCGTGTCTGGTTCGGCGTGGCGAGGATTTTATAACTCTACTATAAACTTGCATGCCTAAGTTTGGGCAATCGATGTGATATTTTTGTGTTGAAAGGGGTGTACACGTAGGATCGTGCGAAACATCCAGGTCGCACACAAAACTCACTTGCGATCGTTTTCTCGGATTGTTGATGTGCGCATAGCAAAACGGCAGGATCGGGAACATTATTGATTCTGATCCTACTTCATAGGAATGCGCCCTTATATCAGGTATGCATAAGTAAACTCTGTCGAGTATAGTTCAACATAATGCTTGCTTCCGTATGACTCTGGTTTGTCTGAACTAGCAACCACACTGTGTTCCTTTACTTACAGTACTAAATCTAATTTCCACCTCACGCTGACACCTACGGTATGCTGCAATCAGGGTTCCCGTTAGCAGACGAAATCGTCTGTTCATCTGAGAATCAGACTCACATTTTCCGTGTCATCTGATTTTTTGACAACCATTAATTTTCTATCTGAACGACCATCTTGGTTATATAAATTTGTCTGAATTCTCAGACTAGGTGTACGCAGTCGTCTGAATTTTCAGATAGCGCGTATATTTCCGTTTGATACCGACACATCTGCCCAGTTCCCCACCCTCCCATGTGCGCACTGGGCCACCTGTGTCAACTTATACATATTATCTATGTAGAAGTTATAGGCTAGACTGAGGTATGCTTCTAGTGAGTACAACCAACTAGTATTTGTTCTAGGTTTCCACCTCTAGTAATCATTCGTTTCTACGATAACATGGTATCACGCTTAGGTTAGGATCCCCCCGCCTACCGCTTCCGCCCGTCGCGCCTCCTAGGCCCCGTCGCGCCCCCTAGGCCCCGTCGCGCCCCCCCTGGGCCCCGTCGCGCTCGTTAGGCCCCGTCGCGCCCCCCCTGGGCCCCGTCGTGCCCGCTGGGCCCCGTCGCGCCTCCTAGGCCCCGTCGCGCTCCCCCTGGGCCCCGTCGCGCCCGCTGGGTCCCGTCGCGACCCCTAGGCCCTAACGCGCCCCCGCTGGGCCCCGTTGCGCCTCCTAGGCCCTGTCGCGCCCCCCATGGGCCCCGTCGAGCCCGCTTAGCCCCGTCGTGCCTCCTAGGCATCGTCGCGCCTCCTAAGCCCCGTCGCGTCCCCCCCCTCTGGGCCCCGTCACGCCCGTTCGGCCCCGTCGCGCCCCTCCTAGGCCCCGTCGCGCCCGCTGGGCCCCTTCGCGCTTACTAGGCCCCGTCGCGCCTGCTAGGCCCCGTCGCGCCCCCCCTGGGCCCCGTCGCGCCCGTTAGGCCCCGTCGCGGCCCCCCTGGGCCCCGTCGTGCCCGCTGGTCCCCGTCGCGCCTCCTCGGCCCCGTCGCGCCCCCCTGGGCCCCGTCGTGCCCGCTGGGCCCCGTCGCGCCCCTTAGGCCCCGTCGCGCCCGCTGGCCCCTGTCGCGCCTGCTGTTAGCGCTCGCCCGCCTGGCCTCCTCCTAGTGCCGCTCGGCCTCCTCCTAGTGCCGCCCGGCCTCCTCCTAGTGCCGCCCGGCCCCTTCCTAGCGCCGCCCGGCCTCTCCTCAGCGCTGCCCGGCCCCTCCTCGTGCCCGACCGGCCCCAGCAGCACCAGCCTGGCCCCTCCCAGCACCAGCCCGGCCCCAGAGCACCTGCCCGCCTCCCCTGCTCGGCCTGCCGTGTCCTCTCGGGCCCTGTGTCTTCTGCTTGCCTGCGCTGGGACGCCTAGCTGCTGCCCTACTGGAGAGTGTTGCCGCCGTGTCCCCGCGCCGCTGTGCTCCTGTGCCGCTGAGGAGCTGTGCTGCTGTGCCGCTGTGTCGCTGAGGAGCTGTGCCGCTGACCCTGCACGATGGCTGACTTTGTGCTCCGCCTGGACGCTGAGGGCCACGCGGTTGACTTCGCCGCCTGGCTCTCCGATCTTCGCCGCCAGCTTACAGGTCAGCGCCAGGATGGCCACTCTCTGGTTGTCCATGCTGATGGCTTGCTCCCCCGTCCCCCTGCACCTACTCCCCTCCCTGCTGACCCCTCCTCTGATGACCGTGAGGCTTTCTCTACTGCTGCGCTGGCCTGTGCGGTCTGGGACTCACGCGATGCAGTAGCTCAGGTTGCTATTAGTCACGCCCTCCCTGTGTCTGAGCGCTCGCGTTTTGCTACTGTTGAAACGGCCAAAGCTTATTTAGACGCCGTTATTGCTCGCTATTCCACCCCTGCCTCCGCTTCTGCTGGCCGCTTGCTCTTTCCGATGCTGTTCCCAGACCTGGCTGCCTTCCCTACTGTCGCAGATTTTGCCACTCATTTGCGTGCCCTAGAGACTCGCTATCGCACTGCCAGCACTGCTGCCCAGCTCACTGCGCTACCCCCTCCTTTCTGCATGACGCTCTATTTTATCGCTATGCGCCTGCCAGACCGCCTCGCTAGTGCTCGCGACCGCTTTCTTAGCCAGCACCCGGGTGACCTCACCCTGCCCGCCTTTGTCGACACCCTCACTGAGATCGAGACTCGCCAGCGCACTATCGCTCAGTCGAGCGGTGCGCCGGCAGTCTCTATCTTTCACGGCTGTGCCCCATCCCAGTGCACGTTCACTGACGTTTCGGCTGCGGTCGCCACGACGACCCCTCTTACCGAGACGGCTGCTGCTGTCCACCCGCAGCAGCGCTCGCGTCGCGGTGGCCGTGGCCGCCAGGGAGGTAGGGGTGGTGACGCAGGTGGTGGTGGTCGTGGTGGTGGTGACGGTAATCCGCCTGAGGGGACTACCACCGGTGGGCAGGAGCAGCAGCCCCAGCAGCAGCAGGACCAGCCCCAGCCGCAGCCGCCGTCCCAGCAGCACCCGCCGCAGCCGTGGGCTCGTCTCCCGCCTGGTTGGCCCGGCACCTCCGGAGGCGGTGGCCGTGGTGGCGGCCCGCGCAGCTTGGCGTCTACCAGCGGCTCCAGTGCTGTGACCTGCCAGTACCAGCTTCAGACTGGGCCTCTCCGCGGCACTCTGTGCCGCCGCCCGCACCCGATCGCCCGCTGTTTCCGCCGCCTCGACGATCTTTTTCGTCGTCGCTTTCGCCCGGCCCCGGACCTCCCTGACTGGCACAGCCTGCTCCGCCAGGGCGTGCCGATCTTTGAGTTAGACATGGATCAGATAGGTGCTGCTTTGCATGCTTTGTATGCTGACGCTTCTAGTGTTGCTGGATCTTACTACCCTGTGTACTCTAGTTTAGGTGTTTCACCCTTGTGTAGCTTAGCTTCCCCTGCTGCGACAGGCGTAGGACTGCCTAGGTTGCCTAGTCTAGTCGCTGCACCGGCTCCGTCCCCGGCCTCCGCCACTGCGTCGCTGTCCTTCACTCTCGACTCTGGTGCTTCTGCCTGCTTCTTCCGCAACCGTTCCACGCTCACGCCGCTTGCTGCACCTGCTGTTGTCTCTCTCGCTGACCCCTCTGCGGGTCCGGTCGTCGCGCGCAGTTCTACGTCCCTTCCCTGTCCGGCAGTTCCCTCGGGCTCCCTTACAGGCCTCCACGTTCCCTCGTTCTCCAGGAACCTGGTTGGTGTCGGCTGTCTCCAGGACCTCGGCGTCACCACCACGTTCCTCGGGCACGAGCGGTTCGCTGTCTGTTCTGAGGCTGTCTCAGGTTCCACCCTTGCGACGTTCCCCCGGGACCCGGTGTCCGGTCTGTTTACCCTACACACCGCTTCCCCCCCGGTTGGTGCGTCCTCCCAGGTCGCTGCAGCTTGCTCGTGTCGGTCCCTCACTCACCCCTCCCTTCTCTGGCACCACCGCTTAGGTCACCCTGCTCTCCCGCGTCTGCGTCACATGTCCCAGCACGGTCTTGTCTTAGGTCTCCCCGCGTCGCTCCCTGCCCTTCCTCCCTCGACTGCGCCACCGTGCACGCCTTGCGTCGAGGGTCGGCTCCGCCGTGCTCCTCACTCCTCCTCGCTGCGTCCTGCTACTGCCCCCCTTCAGACCCTGCACTTGGACGTTTGGGGCCCTGCCCCCGTCCCCGGACCGCGCGGTGAGCGCTACTTCCTTGTGCTCGTCGACGACTACACGCGCTACACCACGGTGTTTCCCCTGGAGCGGAAGGCCGACGTGCCCGACGTTCTTCTCCCGTGGGTTGTGGCTGCGCGTCTCCACCGCGGTCTCCCCGTGTTGTGTCTCCACTCCGACCGTGGCGGCGAGTTCGCCTCTGGTCGGCTTGGACAGTTCTGTCGTGCGGAGGGCATCACCCAGTCGTACACGTTGCCGGACTCGCCACAGCAGAATGGGGTTGCTGAGCGCCGCATCGGCTTGGTCATGGAGGTCGCCCGTACCTCCATGATCCATGCCGATGCCCCCCATTTTCCGTGGCCGTTCGCTGCTCGCTACGCGGCTCACCAGCTTAACCTGTGGCCACGCTCCCAGCGGCCGCAGGTTTCGCCGACCCTCCTTTGGACCGGGTCCCCCGGTGACGCATCTGCGTTCCACGTCTGGGGCTGCCTTGCTCACGTTCGTGCCTCTGACACGGACAAGCTCACTGCCCGCACTGTCCCCTGTGTCTTCCTCGGTTTCCCCCTGGACTCGTCTGACTGGCTTTTCTACCACCCGCCGTCTCACCGCTTCCTCCACTCTCGTGACGTCACCTTTGACGAGTCCGTCTCCTTCTACCGCCGCTTCCCTCACCGAGGTCTCCCAGTTGCCCCCCCCCTTTTCCTTGCTCCCTCTCCCCCGGTAGCCCCTGCCCCTCTCCCGCCTCGTCCTGCCCCGTCTGGTGTCTCCCACGTCACTCCCCTCCCGTCGGTTGTCCCCGTTGAGGAGTCTGCTGACTCTGGTGGTACCCCCGGTCCGTCCTTGCCGCGTCCCCCTTCCCCGGTGCCTCCGCCCCCACTGTCGCAGTCGCCGACCCCGCTGCCGCCGCCGTCGCCGTCGCCGCCGCAGCCGTCGCCGCTGTCGTCGCCGCCGCCGCCGCTGTCGCTGCCGCAGCCGTCGCTGCTGTCGCCGCCACCGCAGCCGTTGCCGCCACTGCCGCCGCTGCTCTCGGCCCCTGGGGGTGCTGGTGTGGAGGAGGGTGTTCGTCCTGCGGCTTCTGGGGGTGCCGCTGGTGTTGGAGGGGGTTCTCGCTCTGGGGGTGTTGGTTCTGGGGGTGCTGCTGTTGAGTGTTCTACCGACGGTCGTTCTGCCTCTGCTGGTCCGAGAGTTCCGGCCCAGCCGTCGTCGCCGCCGCAGCAGCCGTCGCCGCCGGTTTCCGCTCTCCGCCTGCTCGGCCTTCCCTCCCCGGACCGCGCGCCGGTGTCTCCCCCACCGCCTCCTGACCTCCCTGTCTACGGTCCTGTGTTCCCGCCGCCAGACTCGTCTCCGGCCCGTCTTCCTCCTCGTTCCCCTCCTGTGTCTCCTCCGCTGTCCCCTGACCCTACCCCTCCGTCTCACGTTTGGGCTCGCCGTCCCTCCCGTGCTCGTCCCGTCTCTCCTGTCCTGCCCACCCACCCTCTGTTGCTCCGTTCCCACTCGTCTCGTCCTCCCCTCCTCCCGTCCCCTCCTCCCTCGTCCCTTGCTGTTGCACCTCCTCCGTTCTCTGACTACCTCCGTGCTGCTCGTCCCCTTGTCCCTCGGGTCCTTGCCTCTCTTGTTACCGACCCTGCTGTTCCTGTCTCGCGCCTTGACGCGCTTGTCGTTGCTGTCGCTGACTTCGCTTCTACCCGCCGCCTTGACTACGCTACCGCTCTGGTCTCTGACCCTGCCCGTCCTCTGTCCGTCGGGGGTGCTCCTGCCCTTGGCAGTGACGTCCTAGAGGACAGGCAGTACGAGCTGGCTTTCCTTTCCGAGGCTGCTCCCCATCTCTGCTCCATGCTGTTAGTCCCTGAGGGTGACCCAGACGCCTTCGACATCCCGACCCCTCGCACCTACGCTGAGGCCACCTCGGGACCTTGGGCCTCTCAGTGGATAGCTGCCATGGAGCAGGAGATGGCATCTTGGAGATCCACCGGCACTTACGTCGACGCAGTTCCCCCGCCTGGGGTGAACGTAATCGATGGTCGGTGGCTCTTCAAGGTGAAGCGCCCCCCTGGAGAGCCGCCTGTCTTCAAGGCGCGCTACGTGGCCAGAGGTTTCAGCCAGCGCGAGGGGGTTGACTTCTTCCAGACCTTCGCCCCGACCCCGAAGATGACCACTCTTCGGGCGCTGCTACACGTAGCAGCACAGCGTGACTACGAGCTTCACTCCCTCGACTTCTCTACTGCCTTTCTTCAGGGCAGCCTACACGAGCAGGTCTACCTGCGCCGACCACAGGGCTTCACTGGTACCTTCCCTCCTCGGACCCAGTGGCTTCTCAGGCGCCTGGTCTACGGCCTGCGTCAGTCTCCCCGCGAGTGGCACGACACGCTACGTGCCACGTTAGCAGACCTGCAGTTCTTTCCGTCCTCTGCTGACCCTTCACTGTTTGTGCGTTCCGGCCAGACTCCGTTCTACATCCTTGTCTACGTAGACGACCTGGTCTTCGCTACTCCTGACAGGGACGCACTGGCCTCTGTGAAGGCTGAGCTGCTGAAGAGACACACCTGCACTGACCTTGGAGAGCTGCGTCGCTATCTTGGCCTGCAGATCTCTAGGGACAGAGCAGCACGCACCATCACTCTGACACAGTCACACTTGGTGCGTCAGGTCCTTCAGAGGTTCGGTCTTCAGTTCTCCTCCGCACAGCCCACACCTCTACCCGTAGACCATGGGCTCTCTGCTCCCGTTCCTGAGGAGCCAGTAGAGCCCAGTGGCCCCTACGCAGAGCTGGTGGGTTGCCTCATGTACCTGATGACTTGCACTCGCCCAGATCTCGCATACCCTCTCAGCATCCTGGCTCGCTTTGTGGCTACAGGCAGACACCGACCTCAGCACTGGTCTGCCGCTAAGAGGGTTTTGCGTTATCTTGCTAGTACATCAGGCATGGGGTTAGTGCTAGGAGGACGCAGGCCAGTGGTCCTTACTGGGCACACAGACGCTTCTTGGGCAGACGACGCTGAGACGCTCAGGTCGTCGCAGGGCTACTGTTTCAGCCTTGGTTCGGGTGCTATCTCTTGGAGATCCACTCGCTCGTCGTCTGTGGCTCAGTCTAGCTGTGATGCTGAGATCTACGCTGGTGCCATGGCGGCACAGGAGCTCCGCTGGCTGACCTTCTTGCTCACAGACTTAGGTGAGCGGCCTAGCTCTGCCCCGGTCCTGTACGCTGACAACAGGGCCATGATACTCCTGTGTCAGGAGCCTCGGCTTGAGGGCAGAGCGAAGCATATCCAGCTGCGGTACTTCCTCCTGCGCGAGCTACAGCAGCGCCGCCAGGCCCGCGTAGTTCACTTGGCCTCAGGTGCCAACACAGCTGATATCTTTACTAAGGCGCTTGCGCCTAAAGATCATCAGCGGCACTGTGTACAGCTTGGTCTTGTTCCTATAGCTGCTCCCCTGTTAGGATCCTGATTGTGTACTCTCTATTATATATGCTTGTCAGACTGGCCTTGTGGCCTTACCTCCAGTGGCTGGACTAGTAGTGCCACCCTGGCTTGCTTCAGTTTTGGTTGTATTCTTGCTGAGTGGTCTCCAGACCCCTGCCTCAGTGGTTGGACTAGTAGTGCCGCCCTGAGCTGTTTGCTTCTTGTTTAGTTTCACCCCTTGTCTAGCCTAGGGGGTGTGTCAACTTATACATATTATCTATGTAGAAGTTATAGGCTAGACTGAGGTATGCTTCTAGTGAGTACAACCAACTAGTATTTGTTCTAGGTTTCCACCTCTAGTAATCATTCGTTTCTACGATAACAACCTGTGCCATCCAGTCCTAGGAAACCGTCGCATGCACAATAAAGTCGTCGCGTGGGCTCTTATCACCGCTGTACATTTCGTATCAGATTTACAGCTGCCTGAGTCACATGTTGTTACCGATTCGTCGATATGTGCAAAACCTGGCTTGCTGGCAACTCTAGGGCATGATTTGCATGCAGCATACTGCCTGCGCATTGCCTACGCTGTAGGGAAGCCACCCTCGATGCATGCCAGCGCGAGATGAGTTTCGTGCTAAATCAGGCACCATCCCATGCAAGGTGCCGAGGCGTCCTTGCGTAATGACAGTGCAAGGCTCTCGTCGTAGCTCCACATGTGTTCTGTCACCCTCTGGTTATAGTTTTTCTACACGAGATGCCTCCCCCCTGCCTCGTTCCTCCTAGTCGTCCTCTCAGCAGAGGCGCAAGTGTAGTCTTGTATCTGCTCGATGAATAGGTCTCATGGCTGCTGCCGCTGGTTCCGCAAAGCCAGTGGTAGATTCCCACGTCGAGGAGCATGTAGTAGCCTTGCTCCCCAGGCTATCAGGCATCGACCTTCTTACTGGTCGTGCTACCACTGTAGCGTCGGCACCCTCACACGCCGCATCAACTATATCCACCCCACCGTCCCCTTTATCTCCGCTAGACACAGAACCGTGGATCACATTCGCGCCTGAGGGTACAGCGCCCCCCACGTCTGAGCGTCCTAGCAGCCCGTCAAGGTCTCCTAGCAGCCGGTCTGGGCCTCCTACTAGCCAGCAGGGCGTTCTACCAGCCCGTCACCGCATGTCGCACCTGCCGTTTCTGTCGGCCCGTCCACTCGCATCTCGAGAGGGCCCGTACTTCCTGTGCGCAAGCCTGGAAGGGTGCGATACCAGCAGCGCAAGCTTATCTTCGGTAGGCCTGCCTCATCTGCCTCCACGTCCTCTGTGCGCCTTGGCGAGCAGCGGGCTCGTACTGATCCCGCGCCGTCCACACCGTCGGACGACGAAGGTCCGTTTCCATTAACATTCGCAGAGCTTCAGGCAAAGGCGGAAGAGCAGTGGACGCGCCATTTTCCGTGGCTCGTCATCTCTGAAACCTCCGAGGGGCGTCCGTGCATGAAGTGCACAGTCTGCATGGTCCACGGTGATGACCCCGACTACCAGTACGGGCGCAATGGAGAGGGCGGGATCGATATTCAAAAGCAGACTATGCGGAAGAATCAGCACAGCCATAAGCACTAGGCGGCAATGGCGCGCAAGCTTCAACTTGACGGCAAGAAGGCAAAGCAGCGGTCCATCGTGGATTTTGAAAATGGCGACGCGGAATCCAAGCGACAGAAGCGGCTGATGGCGATCGTCCACTTCATCTGCAAGTCGGACGCCCCAGTTCTCCTCTTCGTATCACTGGTGCAGTTCATGGCGCAGCAAGGCACTCCTGATCTGCCAGAGAAAGAACGTGGAACCTACCAAAGCGAGTAAGTGTTGTCAATCCTGCGGGGCGCCTTGTTTGTGCAGGGTTCTCATGATCGTTCTGTATGCCACCGTTGTTTATATTCCGGAGATGGTCACGAAAAGTCTTGCTATTAAGGAGTGCTTTTACCTCTTCGTGTGTAGGTATGGCTTCAACCAACTCATTGAGAACATGGTCAGCTACCTGCGGGCGAAGCAGCTGACCCACATCAAGGCGAGCCCATTTCTCGGCATCCAGTTTGACGAGAGCACCGACAGGCGGTGGGGCAAGCATATGATAGTGTATCTGACGTTCCTGCGCGATACGATGGTCATGACTGAGTTCTTCGCTCACCTGACGGTCGAGAAGTGCGACGCCGCATCGCTTCAAGCCGTCCTACTGACACACCTGGAGGGACAAGGCGTCGACCTCAACTGCATATGTGGCATAAGCACTGATGAAGCGAGTGTGATGACGGGAGCCCAAAACGAGCTTGTCGCACGGCTTCGCACTCGTATTCCTCACCTCGTGTCATGCCAATGTATTGCTCATAGGTAAGTTGTGGCCCACATCAGTTTTGCCTTATGGTTTTCTCTGCTCGGATTATGACCAGCTTCATTTGCTATGTGTGCAGGGAAGCTCTCGCTGCCAAGGATGCTGCAGCAGAGTTCCCTGACTTGGGGATGGTTGACAAAGTCGTACGATCCTTGGCCGACATTCTCGGCCGGTCGATTGTCTTCCATTCCCGATTCAAAGAGCTGTAGGAGGTGGTCATCGAGACGAACCTCGAGATGCAAGGGATTCACAATATCCGCTGGTTGTCTCGGGGCGAGGCCATCCAGCGTCTGGTTGAGGTTTTCCCTGCAGCAGTGCTTCTCCTAAGGGAGTATGATTCTACTATGTATGCGCTCGTTATAACCTTGAAGTTCCATTTTCTCTTGTATTTCCTTGCTGACGTTTTGAAGGAGCTCAACGCCCTCAATCTGAAGTTCCAACGGCAGCACGTGCGGGTACCATTTAACCGTTTCCAGCATTTTATAGTTCTCTGCTTCTAATCCCGTACTCCCCCCTTCGCAGGTCGACGTCACCCAGGTGCTTAGGATGGTGGACAACACCATCGTGACGCTGCGGGCTCGTTATGTCAACTACGGCACCCGCTTCGGCCCCGCAGAAGGAGATTTTTTCGAATTCCTGAACCTGGTAGCTATGGGAGCCGACATCACCATTAGCGGGGTGGACGCGAACGGCACCCCGACGACTCACACGTACGAGCTGCAGACTGCTGACATTGAAGGGCAACAGTTTGACGGGAACATCGACTCGCTACAGGAGCTGGCGACGGCGGTGGTGCTGTCCATTATCAGCAAGCTGCAGGCGCGACTTTCTGACCTGGCGTCGTTGAACGTCACGCGACTGTTCAAGCAGGGTCTCTATCCCCGGACGGCGGCAAAGCGGGAGCGGAAGTTCGTGGCGTGGCTGCAGGCTCTCCGCAACCTCTGGAAGCGCGACTCCTCCGCTCCCGACACGCTGCCTGGTGATTGTCGTATTTAAGCATGCATGTGGCTCAAGTCTTTCTCTGCCTTGTTCATGACGTATATTTACTTCAACCCTGTCTACCGTTTACTAAACACCCTCCTTTCTCCCCTATCTCTTCTGTCCCCTATCCTGAAGGTGTCCACTGGGGGAAGGCAAAAAAGGAGCTGAATAGCTTCACCACTATCATGTCTACTCACCAGGATGACCTCGAATTTCATGCAACCTTGAAGAACATGCTCTCCACTCCCAACTGGAAGATGGCCTACCCGAATATCGTCAGCATTTGGATAGCAGTGGCGGTGCTGCCGTTGAGCACTGTCGAGTGCGAGCGCGGCTTCAGCCGCCAGAACGTCATTAAGAGTTGGTTGCGCGGCAACCTGTGTGACGCGAAGCTCAGCGATCTGATGACCATGTCGCTCCTCGACAACGACATGGAGTGGGACGGCATTGTGGCGAAGTGGCGTGGGGTCAAGAAGAGGCGGCTCGCGAGGGAGGTAGTGATGGGGCAGGGTTCACGTTCAGCGAAGAGGCAGAAGCGGTCAGCGGCATTCAAGGCGGCAAGAACAGCAGCGAAGGTAGCAGCAGCAGCAGCACGACAGGCAGAGGCACTTGCAGCTGAAGAGGCGGCGCGGATGTTTGATGAGGATGGTTCAGCAGGCACGGTATGGAAGAGGAAGGGCAAGGGCAGAGCGATTTTGCTAGAGTCTGATAGTGAGGAGGATGAGCAAGGATGCAGCAGTGGCAGTGAGTCTGAGTAGGGTAGGGTTAATGCTAGTTGGTTCTGCAGCGGTATTGGTTGGAAGCTCTAGTGAGTTTGTAGGATGTTAGCAGCAAGCCAAACTCATTGGTAGAGTTAGGAGTAGCTGCTGTAGGATGTTTGTTGGCTACAACTGTGGCTCGTAGGAGGAATCTTATCTTATTACGAGTAGTGCTGTGCTGTCTGGAACACATCTAATGTTTCATTTCATGTGCTTAAGTCAAAGCCTAGAGGATGAGCAGCTTAATTTTCAGGAGGCAAATTTCATCTGCAAACACAGATAAGGCTGTATACATCATCTGAAATTTTAGACCAAGCCAAACACCTCATATGATGGTCAGACAAAACTCTCGTACCCCGTCTGATTCTCAGACTGCCCTAAAAGTTAGCAGGAACCCTGGCTGCAATGGGTGCGAAACCTGTAGATTAATACCAGAAATCCAAACTACATGCCTGCTGAACAACAGAGGGGCAACAGCAAAAAGCCTATAGCAACACAACACGAAGCTCCACAGGTCAGGGGCAGGAGGCTACTGACAGAAATTAAACCAAGGTGGTCCAACCGGAAAACGAACAGTGAGCCAAGCAAAACTCCCATACTTGCTTGCACGAGAGCACCAGCACAGAGCCTCAGCCCCACAGCACATCCCCCACAGCACATCCTGCTCTGCCATACACGAGCACAACATAGCAGCAGCACAGAGCCACTGCCCCCCAAGCACACGTACTTGAGGTCCATATAATCCTGCAGCCCGTACCGCGCCACCCATCCCAGCCATCCTTTTGAGGGGATGGACCCCTCCAGGCCCATCCCCTCTTGGCCGCCTCAAAGCTCTCAGCGCCCCTCTCCCCCCCCCCCCCCCCCTCCTCTCTCACTTGAGGTTCCCCAGGCACACATACTTGAGGTCCATATAGTCCTGCAGCCCGTACTTGGACCCCTCGCGGCCCATGCCTGACTGCTTCACGCCCCCAAACGGCGCCACCTCGGTGCTGATCGCGCTCTCATTCACGCCCACAATGCCCGCCTGCAGCCCCTCCGCCACCCTGAAGCACCGCCCCATGTCGCCCGAATACACGTACGCAGCCAGGCCGAATTCTGACTCATTGGCTATGCGCAGCGCGTCGGATTCCGTAGAGAATTTGTGGACGGCGGCTAAGGGGCCGAAGGTCTCCTCCTGGAAGCACAGGCAGTCTGCGGGGACGTCGACTATAAGCGTCGGGTGGAAGAAGCATCCAGGAAGCTGCTCCGGGAGCTCGCCGGCAGGAGCGGAGAGGTAGGTCGGGTGGGCGCGGGTGCCTCCTAGCAGCACCTTGCCTCCCCTGCTCTTAGCGTCGTCCACATGCGCCTGCACTTTCTCCACGGCTGCTGCATTGATCAGCGGGCCCTGCGTGACCCCCTCCTCCAGCCCGAAACCCACCTTGAGCTGCTGCTCCATGGCGTTCTTAAACGCGCCCACGAATTCGTCGTAGATCCCAGCCTGTACCAGGACGCGGTTCGCGCACACGCACGTTTGCCCCGCGTTGCGGAATTTCGCCGCCAGCAGCCCTTTCACCGCGACTGCCACGTCAGCGTCGTCGAAGACGATGAACGGCGCGTTGCCCCCGAGCTCGAGAGACACGCGCTTCACAGTAGCCGCTGCACCCGCCATTAATCTCCTCCCCACGGCGGTAGACCCCGTGAAACTCAGCTTGCGCACCTCCGAGCTCTCCATGATTGCCTGGCCTATAGGAGGGGCGTCGCCCACCACTATGTTGATCACTCCGTGGGGCACCCCGGCTTTAACAGCCAGCTCAGCGAGGGCGAACGCGGAGAGCGGCGTGAGTTCCGACGGCTTAGCGACGACCGTGCAGCCAGCGGCTAACGCGGGAGCGACCTTGCGCGCAATCATGGCCAGGGGGAAGTTCCACGGGGTAATTACGGCTACTACCCCCACCGGTTGCTTCTGGACCAGAATCCGCCTGTCTGCTAGCGGCGCGGGGATAATATCGCCGTACGCGCGCGTCGCCTCTTCCGCGTAGAGCTGCACGTATCCCGCGGAGTAGTCCACTTCCCCCCGCGCCTCCGCGAGCGGCTTCCCCTGCTCCAGCGTCATCAGCAGCGCGAGCTCCTCGCGGTTTGCGATGATTAAGTCGTACCACCTGCGGAGAACGGCGGCGCGGTCCTTGGCGGTGCGAGACGACCAATCAGGAAACGCCGCGGAGGCCGCGGCGATCGCCTGCCGCGTCTCCTCGTACCCGAGGTTCGGGATACGCGTTATAACGTCCCCCGTAGAGGGATTAACGACGTCCATAGTAGCGGCCGGAGCGCCGTCGGCCGCGTCGCGAGGACCCACCCAGCTGTCCCCGATAAGACACTGGTCGCGGAACAGGCCGGCGTCTTTAACGCGCTGCAGCGCCTCCGCGGCTCGCGCGGACTTGGTAGCCATGGCGGCGGTTGCGCCGGCAGCGGCTGAACGGGGAGCGGAACGCGCCCGGCGTGAATGGATCCCGGAACTGCCGGAGTAGCGACGATTGTAGGACCTAGTAGCGTAGGAAGAGCTAGCGTAGGAGCCAGTGAGAGCTCGACGAAGCGACGCTGTAGCTGAGGCTGTGGCTGCGACTCTCGGCGTATCGGCTAAGGACGGCGATGCGACACGATTGCCGAGAAAGAACGATCGATCCGGTGAGCCCGTACCGGTACTAATAAGACGGCGACTGGAAGGCTTCGGTGCTGCTGCGGCACGGGGCTGCAAGGTAGTGAGCGATCGCGAGAGCTTCGCTGCTGTTGTTAGGGACTCCGGAGCGAGAAGAGAGCGCGACGGAGGAGCGGTCACACGCAGCATCTGGCTAGGCTGGAAGGAAAAGCCCCGTTTGGGGGAGGAGGAGCGAGGGAGATAAGCGAGCTGGGCGAGAGCAGCGAAGGATGCGTGCGACGGAAGCAGAACCGCCGCGACGCTCGCAAATCAGCCGAAGCGACTTTCAGGGACTCGGCGAAACGAAGATATCCCAAGCGCCGCCTAGGGGGGACGCGACAGGAGAGCGATTAGGCACTATCCTGCGTGGCTATGCTGCTCCTGCTCCCTGGTCTGCTCGTTGTACCTGCTGATGTTCCTAGGTAAGGAATTACAAATTCCTGATGTCTCAATTTATTGCCTCCCAAGATCCCAGGTTGCGCGCATGCATGGTGTGGGCCTGAGCGCCCCCCCTCTCCCCCACCCCCTCCGAATGCGCGCCCCTGGAGTCGCGAACGCGTTACCGATTAAAGGGACCTTCGCGAAGCTGTCGGCTGAACACAGTGAAGGTTCGCACCGAGCAGCTACGGTGCTGCTGGCGAAGCTGCTGCTGCTGGCGAAGTAATTGTGCGGAGGGGCGGGCCGGGGCGATTTCTCCACCCGGTAGGCCGTGTTGAGGTGGAATTCGGCGGAGGGAGCGGGTGATTCCTTCCTTCCTTGCAGCTGGCACACGCGCAGCGAACATTTGGTCGTGGACACGCTGGACGTGCCGAATCTGGCACGGCAAGGAGACTTTCCGCAATACAAACCGCTCCATCCATGTGGACATGCTGAAACGTCTGAAAGTGAACCTCCAGCATCTACTAAGCATTGCTTCTGACAAAAGCACGCAATCTTGGGAAGAGATCTATACAAAGGCAGCGACTGCCGCCATGATGCCCAACCCTGCGAGCAACAGCAAGAGGTTCAGGAGGCTCGATTCTTGTGGGCCCGAGTGCTTCTCCATGAGTTCCAACATTGCAATGTACAGCACCGTGCCTGGTGCACAGGAATGTGGGGAACGAGCAGCAGAGGAGGAGAAAGGAGGCATAAGGCGGAAGAAAGGGATCGGGAGAAAGGAAGCAGGGCGAAAGAAGAGGTGCCATATGGCAGAGCCCGAGAGTCCCAGACCCTTAGGGCACGGCTCCTGTATTTCAGCTGGGCGTTCAGATTATTATACAGAAGCGTAACCTCTTATCGAGTATTCCATGAATACAAAACTGCCAATGGTTGGGTGCAAGCTCGAAAAAAAATACTCGCACGATAATTTTGGCAGCAAAACTATATACATGAACGGCGCCCTTACCATGCCAACCCTCACCATACCTGCGCCGAACGATTGTGTGACGTTGGCAACGAGCATGGCCCGGGGCCCTGCAAGGGAGTTGGCGAGCATGCCGACGACAATGCCTGAAGGCGTCATGGCGCAGTACAGCAGCAGAATGGCCGCCATCTTGGACACCGGCACACTCTCCCGCACAAACTGTGCAGGATGATAGGGGAGATGAGGTTGGGGAGGGAGGATAGGGAGGAGAGAATGGTGAGGGGAGTGAGAGGATCGGTTGACGATAAAAGGTCATGGTATGGGGAGAGGGATCGGGGAAAGAGTGGGTTGAGAGGAAGATGTGGAAGTGGTAGTTGAGTCAGACGCAAGGAGCAGGCGACTGACCTGCACGCCCACTGCGAAGGCCTCGGCCCACTTGTGCGCAATGAGTGCAATGATGAGCCCAATGGTCCCCTGCATCGTCCCCGATGTGCCCAGCGCGGCCCCCACGACAAACGAGTGCAGGGAGAGCAGCGCCGTGAGCAGGTACGAGAGGCCCCCCCGGGAGGGGAGGACTATGTGGTGGTGGTGCGTGGCGTGCGTGTGGCGGTGCAGACCCGCGCACGCATCGTCCTCCGTCCCGCCCTGCACGCCCCTCCACCGCACACCCACCTCCTCTTGCCACTCGTGCACGGGATGCGCGGAGTGAGCATGCCCATGCCCATGCCCATTGCTATGGCTATGCGCATGAGCATGAGCATTGGCATGACTATGCCCTTCCTCATGACTGTGATCATGGGCATGAGCGTCCTGGTGCTGGTGACTACTCTTCTGCGTCTGCTGCTGCTTCTGCCGCCCCTGCTCCTGCTGCTGCAGCTGCTGCTCGCTGTGGTGGCACACGCTAGCCCCATGGCCTTGCGAGTGGCAGCAATCGCTCGGAGCCTCCTCCACCTGCACCTGCTGGTGCGGGTGCTCGGGTGATGGGTCATGCTCGTGCTCGTGATCCTCCTGCCCATGTGCATGTGCATGGTCATGGGGCTGTGCATGCTCGTGCTGGTGCTCATGGTGGTCATCATGGTGATGGTCATGGTCATGCGCTAGCAGCCCATCCTCCTCGTCATGCTCATCAGCGTGCACATGCGTATGCCCCACCTCACTCCCCCCTCCACCAGCATGACCATGGGTATGATCATGTGAATGACCAGGTGTATGGCTGTGGTCGTGACTGTGCCCATGTGCACCCGTTCCATACTCGCCTCTGTGCCCACGCCCCCCAAGCACTGCCCCACCCATGCCATACCCTCCTCTCTGATTCTCCCCTTCCCGCTCCCTCTCCCGCTCCCTCTCCCTCTCCATCTCCCTTCCCAGCAGCAGCGCTTCCCTAAGGCCTAGTTGCGGCGACGCGGACACATGTGCCGGCACATGCGAGGGCGCATGGGAGGACACACGGGAGGACGTATGCCCTAGGGCGGCAGGCGCAGGAGCAGGCGACACAGGAGACGGCAGCACGAAGCGACTGGCAGAAGGAGACGCGAACGGGGACACCGAGCCAGCAGCAGAGCCAGCAGCAGAGCCAGCAAGAGACGACGACAATCCCGAGGGTCCGAGCGGGGAGGACGACGAGGACGCAGCGCCGTGCATTGCTGCTTCCAAGGCTGCTTGCGGGATCCCTGCGAGAGCAGCAGCTGAGCGCATTCTCGTCGGCGACGGGCACTGCACAGGCCCGTATGACGCCACCGGCTGCACCTGGACGTAGCAGATGCTACCTCCCCCGAGCGACTCCGCCCCTGCTGCCACCGCCATCATTTTCTGGATCTCCTGGGGGGAGGGGGAGGGGGTGGCGGCGGAGGAGAAGCGCTGCTCCGCGTACCAGACCAGGATGAACCCCAGCGCGCACAGCAGGTACGGGATGGGGAACGGATCGCCGCCGTCCGCTGCAGCGGGATCCGCGGAGGGACCAACGGAGGGACCCGCGGAGGAATTTGCTATGTGGAGAGAGAAGCCGGACGATAGGGGGGTGGCGGGACTGTGGCGAAGGTGCGTACGCCAGGCGGATGTGACTATATTGAAGGCGGAGGGCGGCGACCAGTCTAGCGCTTGGAAGCCCTCAACGGCGTCTGGGAGCATGTGCAGCAGACCCACGCCGAGGAACACGCCGGCGGTTAGGAAGCGCATGTGGTCTATGAACCCTTTCTGGCGGGAGGGAGGAAGAGGGAGGGATGATTTGGCGAGAGGGAGGGAGGTCTGGGCTTGACAATACGACGTCTCATCCAGATGACAAGCGGCAAAACAGCAAAAACGGTGAAAACGGTAAGCCTTTTCGTCCCTACGTTCCTGTGTGCGGCCTCTTGCTGTACGCAAGACACACTAACAACACTAACAGCACTTGCTGACGCTCCACCTGACACCTTACTCTGCAACGAGTAGTCCCGAATCCCCGGTCCAGCAGTTGTCGTGTCTCTTACCCGCATCTGGTCGCTCCCCATGTTGATTCGCAGCGGCAGGAATCCCCCGACCAGCGACACCACGATCACCGTGAAGAACGCGGCCACCTTAAAGCGGAACACATTCTCGTCTACGCTCCCGTCCATGCCGCCCCCGTCGCCACCACCCCCGTCCATGCCGCTCGCGAAAATTCGGTGACACGCGGACCAGGAAAGCATACAATCTTAATCTGACGCTCTCGTTAGCAAACCGTACGGAGCCAGTGAAGAAGCAGCGTCAGGAGGCGGCCGACCAGGCGCCACGCTCGCGTCCCGACCTGCTGTAAGAATAGAAGCACCTATTCTAGAGATTCATGCAAGTGCACAACGGTAATATGGATGGATGGAGAGGAGAGCAACCGAACATGGGGAGGGAGGGGAATGGAATGATAAATATCTGGATGAACAGGGAGGGAAGGTGAGGCGTGGTGCATGGGGCGGCGTGGCCCAAGGCGACTTCCGCGTTATGGGGAGGTAGTGATCTGATTACAGGGTTGCGGTACGTGTGTAAGCTGAAGGTGAAGCCTAAATAAATATCGCGAAGCCTGGCTAATCTAATAACTCGACAAACTAAAAATGTGTGCAAACGCATCATGCGTGTACGCCAACTTCTAGGCTGTTATGAGTGTTTAACCACAGTAGCACGGAAGCGAATGTCGGATCTCAGAATTGTAATAATTTGACAAGTGTTGCAGGAGACTAAGTATAGAATATGCTAACACGAGTACTTCACCAAGGATCTTTACTGGAATGGTAGACTAGTAAGACAGCGGAAGTCTTATCAGAGTGAACCTGAGCACATGAACTTGTGGGTAGTCGAAGGTTGAATAACCTTATTGGGCTGAGAAATGCCCTTAGGATCTTTCCAGAGACTGTGTCCCAGTTGTAAAAGGAGACTTTGAGTAGTGCAGCAGAAGTTGAGTAGTTGAACCCTTGTACTAGTATGTGAGCACAAGTGATTGATTAAAAAGAACAAGCATACAGCAATATATAGAAAGTAGGAAAGTAAAGCAGTTGTAGCATACAGTTGAAGAGCGGTTATCGAGTCGCACAGCGACTCGATTGTCGCTTCGGTTACCATCCTTGCAGTTGTAACGGTCAGTCGCAACCTCCGGTTGCGACCCTTCGAGTCCTTTCGTGTTCTTTGTTCATCCCCTCGTATAACCTCCGTTGACTCGCGTACCCGTTACGATGTTCCTCGAGTGTGGTGTTACACTTCAGAAACGCTTAAGTCCTTGAGGTATTTCCAACACTCCCCTTCGTTTCTGGAGTGCTGACGTGTTCAGATCCGGTGACGTTTGTCTGCCCGGTCAGCAGCATGCAGTAATCAAACTTTGCCTTCGCCAGTTTCTTCGTTAGGTAGTCTGCGGCCATTTCTGTCGTAGGGCAGTAACTGAGTTGAAGTCTCCCCTTCGCGATTTCATCCTTGATGAAGAAGTACCGCAGAGATATGTGCTTGGTTCGATTGGCGAAGCCGCCCTTGTTCGCGATTTTGATCCCAGATTGGTTGTCGCAGAGGAGTGAGAAGACGGGCAGGGTCGCAATCTTTGCTTCCTCGAGTAACTCTCGCAGGTAAAGTCCTTCCTTGGTCGCAGTGCAGAGGGCGATATATTCTGCTTCAGCCGAAGATAGTGCGATTAGTTCCTGTTTGCTCGACTGCTAGGAGATAGTCCCGATAGGCTCAAGTCGGTAGATGTAGCCCGTCCTTGATCGTCGATTTTCCCTGTCTCCCGCGTGATCGGCGTCGACGTATCTGAGCAGTTGTACGGACGATGTCGTTGCTTTACTGTAGGTAAGTCCGGTCGTCGGCGTAGAAACGAAGTAGAGTAGTGCCCGATTTAATTCCTCGAGATCTTCTTGTTCCGGCTGCTTTAGATGCGTCGCCAGTTGGCTCGCGCTGTAAGATAGGTCCGGTCGGCAGGTTACTGCTGCGAATAGTAGGCAACCGAGTTTCTGCTGATACTCCTGGATTTGCTTCGCGGGGAGTTTTGCGGAGGTGTCGTTGTTTTTCCCGTAGCGGTAGGGAGTCGTGACCGTGGTCGGTGTTAGTCCGAATTTCTTTGCGACAAAGCCTGCGTATTTTCCAAAGTATAGGTAGAACGCCGAGTTGTCTTCGACGACGTTCAGACCCAGGTACTGGGTTACGGTGTCAGACACCATGAGTGTCAATTCCTTTTTCAGCTCCCCTTCGAACCAGGTGGCGATGTCGGTAGTGGACCCGATGAAGAGCAGGTCGTCGGCGTAGACGATGAGTAGGATAAATTCCCTTTCCTTCTGTAGTCGGTACATGCCTTGGTCATGTGGCAGCTGTAGGAATCCGATTCTGACGAGGCGACCGCGAAGGTGCTGCTGCCAAAGCCGCGGGGCTTGCTTGATCCCGTAAAGGGATTTTATCAGCTGGCATACTTTTGTGGGGTCGTCGATGAATCTGTGGGGCTGCTTGACGAAGATCTCGGCGTCCACAGGTGCGTACAGGAAAGCATTTGCGACGTCGATCTGGCGCAGTGGTAGTTGCTTCGTGGCCGCGACGGCGAGTAGGATGCGCAAGGAGGTGTGACGGGAGACTGGGGCGAATGTTTCTGTGTAGTCAGTTCCGTATCGTTGATCGAATCCTCGTACGACCCGACGAGCTTTGAATCGTTCGTTGGAGCCGTCCGCATTGGTCTTGATGCGGTACACCCACTTTCCCGAGAGAACGTTCTTCCCGTTGATGCTCGCTGCAGGTACCAGCTTCCATGTATTTCGGTCTTGCAGAGCTTTCAGTTCCTTTTCCATTGCTTCCTTCCATTTCGCCTTGTGTTCCCCCCCCCAGAGCCTGCGACAGGGTCGTTGGCTCGTGCGGAGATGGCGGCGGCGGAAGCTGGACGGAGACCCATAAGCCGAGTATCTGCAGTCCCGTGGGTGTGTGTCGAGGGGAATTTTCATTCCCCGAATAGGCTGCTTCGTCACCATCTTCTGGATCAGGTAAGAAGTTTGGGCCGATGCGTTCTGAGACATTTGTGTCGACCGGGTGAGGTGTAACGTAACCTTGGTCAGCGAAGTAGTAAAGGGTGTCGAGGTTGTTGCTATCAAGAGGATTGTCTTTGTCGAGTGGAACAGGCACGGAACAGTAAGGGAGTGGTCCGGCAACTTCCGAAGCTCCAGGTACGTCTTCTTCTACTGCGCCAGCCTCGGCAGCACGGTCGGTGAAGGAGCGAAGGCCTGCGACACCGTCGGTGGGGTCGTCTGTGTTGGCGACGTTGTCGAGGTAATGCGGTGATGCGTTGTTGGGAAGCGAGGAAGAGGATAACAAATTGTGCAGGTGGACTGCATGGGTCATCGCGTCTGGCCACAGTGTGTTGGGCAGTCTCATCCCCAGGAGCAGCTTCTGCATCGTCGTCTGCAAGGTCCGGTTCATTCTTTCTGCGACCCCCTGCTGCTGGTGAGCATAGGGCAGAGACACCAGGCGTCTGATTCCTCTTTCCGCCAAGTAGTTCCTGAATCGTTGTGACTGGTATTCCAGTGCGCCATCTGACTGGAAGCTCTTGATCTTGGTTCCTGATTCTCGTTCAGCGATGGGGAGCCACGTTGTGACGGCTTTGAAAGCTTGATCGCGTGTCTTGAGGTTGTAGTGCCAGACATATCTTGTTGCTGCATCGATGAACGTGATGACATAGTTGGAGTCGGCTTCAGTGTTGTCTCGAGGCATGTTTAAGATGTCGTTGTAAACTTTTTCCATCGGTGCGTATGCAGGTGCGCTTGGGTTGTGATGTGATGGAAAAGGTTGGTGAGGAAGATCGGCTTCGGGACACGTGAAGCACCGTGCACGTGGTCGTCGAAGTTCTTGGCCGCTCGTTGTAAGAAGAGCATTTCTCTCTAACACTTCGGCTTGGATGGTTTGTAGTACCGTGCTGTTTGCAGGATGCCCAAGGCGTTGGTGCCAGATGTCGTCGGGGGCGCGATGGCCGGGCGAGCGTTGGTACATGTCGGCGTTGGAGAAGAACGCGACGACCGTGGCGGGACTTCGGCAGACTTCACGTGTGATGGGCATAAGTTGATCTGCTTCGGTTGGCGGTCCTCGGATCGCTAGTGATGGTACTCGGCTGGGTCCTGCTGCTGCTACTGCAGGTGATGTCTGGGAAGAGACGGTTGCTGGTACTTGTCTTTCTTGTCTGATGACTGCTAACGCTCGTGTTCTTTCTGCGGCAGGTATGGTGTTGGAGTACCAGTATCCATCTGGGTTGAAGTCGGGGTCAAGATCCGGCGGGTGCGTCCAGGCTGCGAACGACACGATGCCATCGCTGTCGGCAGTACCGCGGTCGGGGACGAAATCCAACACGAAGACGCCGGACTTCAGGAGAGCGCGACCGATGAAGAGACCGCCCTTCCCGTGGTAAAGACGAAATTCGTTGGAGTCCGAGTCGCATTCCAGGTAAATACCTTTTGCCGTTAACTGGCTGACGCTGAGTAAGTTGTATCCCAAGTTGTCGACGATTAGAACTTTGTTGAGTTGGAGTATGACGTTCGTCTCCATTGACTGAAGCCGAACGACGCCTTGTCTGTTTGTTTTCAGGTTCTCGTTGTTGGCGACAGTGATGATGACATCACGGTTGAGGCGTCGCTCTCGCTGCACGAAGCGCCCGGGAGAACACATGTGTTGACCGCAGCAGCTATCCAAGATCCAGGTGTTTCGTCCGGTGGGTTCGGCGTTGGCGACTGCAGCGTATGTCGGGTTAACCTGAAGTCCTTGTGAGCGTGGCGACGGCAGTTCTTCTTCGTCTGGAGCGTAAGTGGGTGGTGATCCGGGTGCACAGCCGTCGATGTGTATCATGCAGTTGATGATGTTTGGTGTGCCTTGTGCAGATAAGGAGGAACGTCTCGGTGGGCTTTCTTGAGTGGAGGCGACTTGTGGGTCTACTGGACGATAAGCTCGAGGACGTGTGCAGTTGACTTTGGAGTGTCCGGGTGTTTGGCAGTTGTGGCAGAACGGCGGCACAATGGTGAGTCCTTTGTTGTCGCGTTGATGTTGCTTGCCGCGTCGATTGTAGTTGTTGTCGTTTCTTCGTTGAGTGTAGAAGACTAACGGTTGCTGCTTCCTTGGTTGTCTTTCTTCAAACAAGTCCATCTCCTGTTGTTCAGCATAGAGCTCGGCGCAGAGGTGCATCTCCGAGATTCGTCCGTGGGCGCGAAGGAGCGAGCGGGTGGTTCTCCATTCTGGCCCGAGCCCAGCGAGGACAAGCGTCACGAAGCTTTCTTCAGTGATTGTTCCTCCGCACCGAAGCAGGCGGTCGCGGAGTGTCTGGCATCGACTCATATACTGCATCGCCTTTTCTCCGGTCTTCATCTGTATTGTTGTCAGTTGCTGCATGAGTCTGCTTTGTGTCACGCTGTCGTTTGCTTGGTAGAGACACTTGAGGTGATGCCATGCGAGTTCCGCGGAGTTTCCATAGCTCTGATACGTTCTGATGCTTTGCTGTTCTTGCGGTGACAGGTTCCGCAGGAGAACTGTGTACGCCAGCAGCGACTGATAAGTAAATATTTCTTGCTCCTTTGCAGTGCCATTACTTGGAAATGGCAGGGACCCGTTGAAGTATTCCAAGAGGTGCGCAGCCTCCATCAGCAGCTCGAACTCAAAGCTCCAAGTGAAGAAGTCGTGTCCGTTGAACGGTGAGGATGTCTGTAGTTTGATCACGTGTGAAAACTGCGCCTGGAGACTCAGTATCTCGTTTGGTGTCTGTTGTGATGCAGCTGCTGTTGGTTGGGCACGGGGCGGCATGAACTCGAACGTCCCCGGTGAAGAGTGATAAGGCGCAAAGGTAGGCGCTTGATTGTGTCGCCCGAACGATGAGTTGTCGAGGCTCATCGGCGCCAATCCCATGTTTCCTTCGTTGCTCTGTATTGAATGCGCAGGTGTCCTTGTTTGCTGCTGCTGGTCGAAGTGTGACATGAAGCTGAAGAACCTTTCCATAAGGTTTGGGTCCACGCTTGAAGAGGGTGATGGGGTCACCATTTCTGGTGCTCTTCCTGTTGTTTCTTGAGCAGCGCCGGTCTCGGTTTGCAGTCCTGAAGTGTGCAGTCTCCAGAGTTGCCGGGTTGAGTGTCTTGGGCACTGGGTGAGCCCGTAGAGGTATTCTTTCCCTTGCTGTCCATGACTTGTAATCAATGAAGTCGTTGCTGTGTTGATTGTAGATAGAGCGTAGTTGCTGGGGGTTTGGTCTCTGACCAGCTCTCATACCATATTGGGCTGAGAAATGCCCTTAGGATCTTTCCAGAGACTTAGTCCCAGTTGTAAAAGGAGACTTTGAGTAGTGCAGCGGAAGTTGAGTAGTTGAACCCTTGTACGAGTATGTGAGAACAAGTGATTGATTAAAAAGAACAAGCATACAGCAATATATAGTAAGTAGGAAAGTAAAGCAGTTGTAGAATACAGTTGAAGAGCGGTTATCGAGTCGCACAGCGACTCGATTGTCGCTTCGGTTACCATCCTTGCAGTTGTAACGGTCAGTCGCAACCTCCGGTTGCGACCCTTCGAGTCCTTTCGTGTTCTTTGTTCATCCCCTCGTGTAACCTCCGTTGACTCGCGTACCCGTTACGATCTTCCTCGAGTGTGGTGTTACACTTCAGAAACGCTCAAGTCCTTGAGGTATTTCCAACAAACCTGAGCACATAATTATGTGGAAAGTCGAGGTTTATAATAGAAAGGCATTAGAAGGATTTATAGCTCTATGGAAAGTACCTGTTCGGCTAATTGCGCGCTATGCGACCTATTCGTCATACTATAGGGTCGCGACTGTTCGCTTGACTGAAACGACTCGTTACGCCTATTCGCGTAACTGAAGCGGTATGCTAACGTCATCCCCGAGACCCGCGATGCTTTGCTGACATCAGCACTCGGACCTGTTTCCTTACCGAGAAACTCGATACTGCTAACTACACCAAAAACGGAACTTGCAGGAATGCAAAACTTCTTTTATCAGAACAAGAATAACAGAATGTGGTACAATGGAATGACGAAGCAAAGATGTAAGAAGGAACACCAGAGCAATCCTAGTCATGTGATCGAACAAGTTCGAAGAAGGCATCCGAGGACACGGAGCGCTTCGGGGTGATGCGGAAACGGTTCGGTGCCGT
Organism: Closterium sp. NIES-67; assembly: GCA_027943415.1. Taxonomy (NCBI): domain Eukaryota; kingdom Viridiplantae; phylum Streptophyta; class Zygnematophyceae; order Desmidiales; family Closteriaceae; genus Closterium; species Closterium sp. NIES-67. The sequence goes on along the minus strand of BQMB01002270.1, from coordinate 27,742 downwards.
GTTCGGGCCCAAGCTTGGGCAGGTGTCAATGCCGTGTGGGGTTGGTGTACGCGTTAGCGGTGTGGCGCGGGGAATGGAAAATTCCTTACACTAACCCCCCTCTAGCGAAGGTGGTCTATATTTGCGACGTGCTTGCAGGATGAATAATCCCAGAGAACAGTAGGCGAATGTACTTGTACCGAGGGAACCCACGTATCGTCCTCACTGGTACGATCAGTCCATCGTATCAGAAAGTCAATGTGTCATTCCTGACCGTCGATTCTTATGCGAAGGCTCAGGATCTTCGCTGGTTCGATGAGCTGTCTCCTCGGCTGATCATAGATCCTGGGCGATCGGCTGTCGGGCGACGTTTGACGTGTCGGCCACAAAATGACGAAGGAGGCTGGGGTGGAATGAATTATGAATTTTCCAATCGTCGGGCAAGCAGAGTTGGGCGGTCACTGGTGTTATCATCTTGATGATTTTGAATGGTCCACAGTAGCGGGGTCGAAGTTTTGACGGTATCTGCAAGCGAAGGCTTTTGGTGTCCATGAGAACTAGTTTCTCGTCAATGTAATATCTCGTCCGTGGCGGTCGGCATATTGGCGGGCAGTGACATTGGCCTTTCAGATAAATTCGATAGCTTTCGTGCGCGCTGTTTGAAGATCTTCGGCGAATTGCTATGAGGGGGGGACTTGGCTTTCTATGTTGGTGGAAATGGGACATGTCGGATCCATCCCGTGATTCAGGAAAAATGGCGAATGATTGTTCGTGGCAGATGGTACTTTGTTGTAGGAAAACTCGAGCATGGGTAGCGAATCTTCCCAGTTGCTGATATCCGGGAAGTTCGTGCGAATCAACTGTTCCATGGTCTGATTTGTCCGTTCTGTCTGACCGTCGGTTTGTGGATGATAGGCGGATGAGAACTGTAGGCGGGTGCCGTATCGGCTCCACGTGTCTTGCAAAAAACGCGAGGTGAATTTTGAGGCTCTGCCACTGATGATCAACGAAGGGATACCATGCAGGCGAACAGGCGAACGACGGTCGAGATGAACAAGCGAGCGGTTTCTTCGGTTGTGATAGTCATGCGACATGGCGCGAAGTGAGCCATTTTTGTGAGGTGGTCAACGACGACAAGAACCGCGTCATTACCACTTGGTCCGGCCGGCAGGCCGGTAACAAAATCCATTGTCACGTGTTGCCAAGGTCGTTGGGGTGGCTCGAGGGTCTGCAACAGTCCTACTGACCGCTGGCGTGATTATTTCATCATCTAGCAGGTCGGACATGCGCCCACATACTTATGCACGTCCGAAATCATGTCCGGCCAGTAATAAAACCGTTGCAGTGCCTTCAGAGTCTTGTCAACCCTGAAATGTCCCGATAAGTTCGAATCGTGGACTTCTTGAATTAGTCATTCGCGAAGTAGATGATAACTCGGGACCAAAATTCATTTCGTTCCCGCCTGTACGTAATAGGCTCCCCGTGCAGTCGTGACCTGCTGGTGACCGTTGTTAACGAAAAAGGGATCGGTCGAATATCCGTGGATAAATAGTTCGCTCAGCAACGGGTTCGTCTGGGTGATTAGTACAGCGTCGGTTTGGGCAGATGGTCTAGACACAGCATCGGCAATGTTGTAGTCACCCTTCTTGTACGTGATGCGATACGTGAAGTTCGACTCCAGATAATCCAACCAGCGAATCTGCCGCGTGTTGAGATTCGGCTGTGCTCGCAGGTACTGTAGGGATTTGTGATTTGTTCGTACAATTACGTCGGCTCCCGTCAGGTAGCATCGCCAGATCTTGAACGCGTGCACCATCGTCAGCATTTCTTTGTCGTTTACAGGATAATTTTGCTCGGTCGACTGTATTTTTCGCGACTTGTACGCGATTGGCTGAAGGCCGTCGCCAAAATCCTGTAACAAAATTGCTCCGAGTGCGATGTCACTTGTGTCCGTCACGACCTCGAATGGTCGTTCTGGGTCAGCAATCCGATGTACTGGTGACGAGACTATAACATTTTTTAATCCGTCAAACAAAGCTTGCTGCTTCTCCCCCCACTAATAATCAGCGCCCTTATGAAGCATGTCAGTTAGTGCCCCAGTTAACCTCGTCTTTTTGGGGATAGACCGGCGCACATAATTGACGAACCCCAAGAACGAATGCTGCTCCTAGAGGTTGGTCGGCGGCTTCCATTCCTGAATCGCCCGAATTTCGCGGGGGTCAATTTTCACACCTTCCGTTAAAATAACGTGCCCCAAAAACTCCAGTTTGGGTATTAAAAACTCGCACTTAGACCCTTTGGTGATGAGAAGATTCTGCTGCAAGCGCTAAAAAACTGCTTCCAAGCCCTTTAAGTGCTGCTCCCGTGTCGTGCTGTAAATCAGGATATCATCCAGATAAATGATAACACGTTTATCGAATAGGTCCCGGAATACCCCGTTCATCGTCAGCTGGAAAGTCGAGGGGGCATTCATTAATCCGAATGGCATGACAGTGTATTCGATAATCCCTTACCGAGTATGAAACACAGTCTTGTGGCAATCGTCGGCGAAGACTCGAATCTGATGGTAACCGCCGCGAAGGTCGATCTTCGAGAAATAGCGAGCGCCTCGCAATAGGTCAATCAGTTCGTTCGCACACGGGATTGGGTAGCAAGATTTTATCATAATGCGATTAAGGGCGTGATAATCAATGCACATTCGGATTCCCCCATCTTTCTTGGGTGTGAACAGGATCGGGGCAGCGAACGGGGACGTACTCGGTCGAACAGACCCCTTGGCCAGCAAATAGTCCAGTTGGTCCCGTAATTCCAGGAGCTCAGGTTGCGTCAGCCGCCACTGTATCCGGACAATTGGCTATGCGCCATGTTTGAGTTCGATCTGATGGTCCTGAGGGCGTTATAGTGGTAGGCCAGGTGGCAGGTCGTCCGAAAAAATACAGTGACGGAAAGTATTGTCCGCATGTTTGTGACTTAGACGAATTTTGGAATATTAAGGGGTCATGGACATTAAGCCTCAATCTTTTGGTGTGCCCAATGTATGTAGGTTGGGGTAAGGCTCTACGCCCATGCCTTACATCTCACAAAGATATTGATGTTTACAACAAATATTAGAAATTAACAATCATGGTACATCCGGACAATTATTGCTAGGCGCAAGCAGCAAGTTTCAACAACCCCAAACTAGTACCTAGTCCACCGCCCTTTTGCCTTAATCACTGCCATCACCCTCCTGGGCATGCTTTCCACCAGGTGGGTGCACACATCCGCCGGGATCTTCTCCCCATTCCTCCTGGACACGCTCCCAAAGGTCCAGCATACCAGTGGGAGGCTTCTCGTGCTCGGCCAGCTCCCACTTGAGATGAGCCCATAGATGCTCTATTGGGTTGAGGTCGGGTGAGGATGATGGCCACTCTAGCACCCCAAACTCCTGCTCTGGAAGCCACTCCTTCATGATACGCGATTTGTGCTTCAGGTCGTTGTCGTGCTGGAAGATGACTTCCGAGGCTGAAAGCTGATAAAACTAGATCGTACTATTGAGCTCGTCCTGCAGTATACTTTGATAGAGTGGTCCGTCCATCCTACCATCTATTTTGCACATGAAACCCGCTCCATCATACGACATGCAACCCCAAATCATCAAGCAGCCGCCCCCATCTTTGACAGTCTGCTTGATTTGGTGGCGTTGGAGGGCATTACCTTCGCGAACCCTGGCATATGAGCGTCCCTCGGAAGCAAAACGATTGATCTTGGTCTCATCCGACCAGATCACTCGCTTCCAGTCGTCAACCGTCCAGTCGGCGTGGGCACGGGCCCATTCTAGCCTATCGCGTATGTTTTTTCGAAAGAGTCGCGACTTCTTGGGCTGCTGGATTGCGACAAGTCCACTGCCGTTCAAAGCATTACGCACCGTCCTAGGATGCAGCGTGATGTCGTGCTGCATCTCAACAATCTTCGCCGCGTCAGCGGAGGTTTTGGCCTCCCCGCTGGTAATCGACCGAACTATGCCGCGGCGAACTCTCTGTGTCACTAAGCGAGGGCGACCGGCTGAGGGCATCGTAGGACGCACGTCATCACGGCTAGACTCTGCAATCGCCTTAAGACCATAATCATGGACCATAATCTTCCCCACGCCTAGCTGTTTAGCGATTCGACGAGTGCTATACCCCCTCCGCAACAGGGTAATGATCCGTGCACGGCGCGCCTCGTCTAATGGTTTCATGATGGCCTAATCGTAGCAGCGGTCCTAGCCTATCTCCTGACTACTCAAAAGTTGCGAGGGCAAGTAAGTAGAAAAAGGGAGGTTAGGATATAGATCTAGTACGCTGCTTGGCATGAACTGTCCGGATGCGCCCACGCGAACCAAATCTCGTCCCCGGTAAAAAATCGACCCATAAAAAACTGAAACCAGTATCTGTTATATATACTACAGTACTACTTTACAGCCAAGGCTGAAATATGAGTCGTAACTATACAAAAAAGCCACCAAAATAGTACGAGAATATTTTTAAGGCAATTATCCGGGCAATACTTTCTGCCATTGTACATGGGAACTGACGAACCAGTTTTTTCCAGATCTTCAGGGACTTCTACGCAAAGCTTATTGATGTCGGCCGGTTGATCGTCAACCGTTGATTCCTTCAGAGGGACGGCGTACAGGTCCGCGCCTTTCTTGACCGCACGGGTCAGCGGGATGGCGTTGACGCGTGTCATTATCGGCTCTGCTCCTCGACAGCATGGTAGTGTCTGCCGACCAGTCGCACACTTCACTGTGCATTCGCTTGTCATCTAATCGATCTACGGATTGTGTTGTCGAAGCCAATCTCATCCCAGCAACACATCGTATTCGTTGAGCATCGTCGCCAGCATTGGTGCGCTGAGACCGAAATTGTCACCACACTTCATGCGAACAGTTCGCACGCAATCGCGTATCGCCAGCAGGGTATCGTCGACCAATCGAGCATCGATCCCAGGCAGACACCGCTCCAAGGATGAATTTAATGTTTTAACTGTCGGTCAGTGAATCGGGTTGTAGCTCATTCGTCAGAGAGCGGTCGATGGCATGTACCGGTACCACTACCTGCTGGAGATGCTATTCCTCAGGCGATGCAGCCGTGTCAGCAAGGGGCTCGTTTGCTGCTGACGAGAGTCGTTTCCTGGCTTATCCTTATCGTTGTTTGTCCTCTGCTTCCGGTTAGAGCAGTCAGCATATCGGTAACCCGGCTGATGGCAGTGAAAACACAGTCGTTTCCTGCGATCTTCGTCGTTCGCCATTATGCCGTTGATCGAGGGCCGTTGATCCTGGCCACGAAAACGATTTCCCCTTCGGGAACCCGATCTCGCATATTTTTTATTGGCGCCGTACAGGTCGGCGATCACCACGACTTCTTGGAACGTCGCTGGGCATCGCATCCTTACTTTGTAGCTAACGTCGGATTTGAGCCCAACGATGAACGGTTCTTTTTCTCAGTTTCTGATAGGTCGGTGATTTGGTCGCATAGTGCATGGAATGATGACGCGTAATCCTGGACAGAGGTCAACTGGCGCCAGATGTTCAATTTCGTGCATGTGTTGTTTGAGGCGGATATGGGCTCGAAACGTTTACGCAGAGCTGTACCCCATGCTATCCACGTGCGAATCTCGGTCGCTCCGAAAATTGACGTTGCGTCTCGGGCAGCGGATTCCGAACTCCTGAAAAAACCCCTGAGTGTTCCCTGCCAAAGTCCTTGTCTTACTTAGCGTCGATCCCCACGAATCTAGTGCAGGTCCCTTCAGAAGTGAAACAACGATATTTAAATCATCAACAATAACCCCGACAGCATCAAAATAAAGCTACATCGCAAAAAGCCAGTCCGTCATGGTGGTGTTCTTGTCCATGGGGTTAAAGGGAGCAGCATCGGTAGCTTTATCTTGGCCACTGGTACACTTGGTGTGGCTGCGGCTGCTGCAGAGACTATTGCCACTGCTTCGAAGCGGGCGGCGGTCGTTGTCGTGGCTGCTGCGGCTGCCGTGGCACGTGCAGTGGCATTCGTTGCTGCGTCAGCCTCATCATCACGGCGCTTCTGCGACACTTCGCGTGCGAGTTCGTCCCATGCCATTTCGACACGTCCAGTGCCGGCGGCATCCTCGGGGGCGGGCGACTTCTGGCGCGTATTCTCTTGCGTCTGGTGAAGTTCGGTATCTTCGGCGCGAAGCTTCTCGTTGTCGTTTAACACAGCTTGCATGCGAGCGTCCGTGGCGGCGAATTTCACCAACAACTCGTCGAGCTGTGCCTAGTCCATGTGGCGGACACTACGCCGGGTGGGCAGGGGAATATCCGTGATTACCCGTGCTCAGGTAAGAGCTCAAATGCTATCGTAGTCGGGCGAATAAATTCGTCTAATTTGCGGCCGACCGCTTTGCAGCTCAATGAGCGAATCACTCCCCCCCCCCCCCCCCCCCTTAAGAAAAAGTTTTCCACCTACGGAAGCGGGTAGGTCAGGAAAGGAGCTCTGAATACCACATGCTATGAGTGTTTAACTAGAGTAGCGTGGAATCGAATGTCGAACTCATAATAACAGAATGTGGTACAATGGAATGACGAAGCAAGACATAGGAACACCAGAGCAATCCTATCCATGTGATCGAACAGGTTCGAAGAAGGCATCCGAGGACGCGGAGCGCTTCGGAGTGACGCGGAAATGGTTCGGTGCCGTGTTCGGGCCGAAGCTAGGGCAGGTGTCGGTGCCATGTGGGGTTTGTAAGGAATTACGATTCCTTACTGGGGCTCACCACAGCGAGTACACGCGAACCTCTCGGTTCCGCAGGCTCAGCCCTTGGTTCTCGCGCCAAACCAGCCCCCGTCGACCTTTTCGGCTCCAACCTCACCCCGAGTTGCCCCGAACCCATTTTGACCCCTTCACCCTCGGGACTATCGAGCCCTTGACTGGTCCAACCCTCGACATTCAACCCTGGTCAACACACCTTTATATTGCCTAGGCCTCATTATTATGGAACATTGTAATCACTTTCCCCTATAGTATTATGCGCTATACTCTGAGTTATAATTCATAACAGCTGATATCAAAGCTACGTTCCTACCCATTATGCTTCTGGTAGAGGAGCAGACCCTATCGGGGAAGGGGGCGGAAGGATGCTGATGGCGAGCGGACGTCGCGTGAACTAATTGCGCGGGCATTGCCGATGCCGTCAGATCATGTCTGATGGACGGCTGGGAATGGCCGGTCCTCGCCTTCCCTGGGCGTAGACGGAATTATTTCCCGTCGAAGAGTGGGCGACATTTTCGCTGTGTTTTTCGGGTATGTTTGTTAGACCTTTCGTAATTTTCGGGTGTTCAGACGGAGTCTTCGGATTGGCTTCTGAAAAAAAGTGAAGGCTTCGTCATGAGAAGACAAGTGCACGGGAGTCCTCAGGCGGCCGGGAGTTGGTCGTCAGGAGCACGCGGGGTGGCGAAAATGGCGGGATTTACGGCGATGTACGTCTGGTGAGCCATAAAGCTGCAGGGTAAACTGTAGCTATGTCGCGGGTCCCGGCGTTTCCAGCAAGCTAGTTGCAGGCGATGGACGAGACTTTGACACTATCTCGGCAATGGGCGGATCCGGCAATTTCGAAACGACACGATCGCATGAGGAAGTGTGGGTGTGCATTTGTGTGGGAGCAGCTGGGATTAACGACCTCGGCGCTATTCACCACGACGGCCATCTGGAGGTGATGACGCTGTGCTAGAGTGAGTGTACTCAGCGAGGGCGACTTCCCGCGTGGGGAGGCGTTTTTCGATTCATACCCCCACGATCAACGGAAACGGAGCCCACCACCCCTGGGTGTGTATTAATTTTTTTCCACCGGTCGCCGAATGTGTAAGCTGTCAGGAGTTGAAGCAGTGGGAGAAGAACGACGGGAGTACTGGAGCATATGGGTTAGCGGCGTTCGGGCTGCTACTCGCTCAGCTACATCGCCCGGAAATCACCATTCCCACTCGTTAGCAGTGTCGAGTTATTAATCGACGGCTTCTAGCTGAATAAGGGGGGTGATCCTGCGAACTACACTGTGCTGATGAAATGTTCCCAAAATGTTAGGAGTTACTGTTGCAGTGGAGCTGAGGGTTTTCACCTCGTACAGCAGAAGGAGGTTACGGCTTTTGCGGGTGTATTTTGGCGAGTTTCTGACGGAGGAGGGAGCTGTCCAGCGGTCAGTAGGTGAGCTAGTTGAAGCTCCTCTTACTAGAAGCGTGCGCACTCCTATCTCTGCGGATTCTACTAGTTAGTTAAGCAGCAGCGAAGCGGTTCTGGGTAACCTAAAGCAGTCGCGAGATGGGTGAACGTCTGCATGGCCAGCTGGCATGGGTACCAGAGTATTTTATACTTGGGAAACAGCTGGGCGGAGATCGACTGCGTATGATGCGCATTGACCCTGATCGACTGCCAAAACATCATGCTGAGGTGGTGGACTCCGGTAAACCCTAATATAAAGGGTTTAGTTCATGCGTACAGCTCGTGGAGAAACCGTGGGGGCGCTGCTAACGGACGCCGTGACGCCTGGGCATTTTTACGGGTAGATGTGAAGCGGAGTTACGGTATTTGCGAAGTACCGAGTGGTTCCGACATTTTTGGTGGTTGTGAGGAGCAGTTCAAGAGTTTACAGCTGGAGTTGTGCCCGCTATCTTCAAGGGTACGAGCGACATCGACCGACATTTGTGGAGTGTTTTGGTTGTATGGAGAGGAGGGAGAGCGATAGCTGTTTTGGTACTTTCCGAAAATTTCGGCGTGTACGGACAAGGAAGCTGATGCAGCTGGCGTCATTCGACCCCGGGTTTCATTCGAAGTTTTTCACTGGAGCGGGATTTGTATCGGTTACTCTCCATCGGCATCGTCATCAGCCTCTTGACATTACCCGCTACCGCCTCCATCATCAATTCGCATGATTTGCCCGACAGTGTGAACACGACCCCGCTGTCACAAGACTAGCTTAGCTAGGAAGCCATAAAATGGCATGAGGTTTAGCTAGGAGCTAGGAGGAGCCATGGAAATGGCGAGAGGTTTTAGGTGGTAGGAAAGTTGAGGAGAGAAAAGAGAATCAGAATAGAAGAGAGAGGGTACAACACCCCTCCTTATATATGTTAGTGTATAATTTAACACCCGCCGCATCATCGCCACCCATCAGGAGAAGTTTCGAAACGAAACGATTTTGGATGCAGTATTGTGGAGCTGTGTTGGGGCCAGCTCGCAAGCCGTGTTTGACTTCTGAAGATTTTTTGAGTTCGTGTGGGAGTTTTCCGAAATAGTAGCTTCTGAGTTTAAAAAAGTTCCAAGCGGTTTACCCTGAAGACAATTTATCTGGCGCGGATTTTGGAGTCATCATGATTCGCGTTTTTTAGTGGCTGGGATATATTTCAACGGCATCTTCGGAGCTGAGTGTGAGACTTTTCAGAAGCAATGTGGGATTCTTTTGCTTACCCTGAAGCATTGGGTGTCCCGGGGGTTCTACATGGGAAATTGGGAGCTGTTTCTTCTTAAAGAGGGGAGAAGTGCAGCTGCGCTGCAATTTTCCGTCAGACCTCGTGGTGTGTTCCATCATCTGTTACGCTTCCGCACCTGATTTTGTCCACCATCACGTTATTAGCCAGGCATCATTTCAAGATATTCAACTTCCACGCGCCATCATCAATCGACCACTCGACAGCTTCACTGTTCATTGTCTTCCGCTGGAGTATTTTGTCAACAAATATAATTGTTGTCTGAATGCTAGCTTAACTAGGAAGAAAGGCCGCCATGAAAATGGCGGCCAGAGGTTTAGTTAGGGGAGGAAAGTGTCGAGAGAAAAGAGGGTCGATTAGGAAGAGAGAGGGGTACAAGGAGGGGATTGTACCCTCTACAGTAAGGTTCGGTAACAACTACCAAGCCTATCAATTATATATAACTTATATAATCTTAACACACCCCATAGGCTTGGTAGTCACACACCCCCACACCCAACACCCACACACCCCCTAATCCCGTACACCCTCATGCTTGTGAACAGCCGGGTATCTAACCCTCGTGCTAGGCGATGACACCCCCGGACGAGAGGCAGCTGTCCGCGTCTGGGCGGCTTCAGCGACGACGGCGGTGGAGCACGTGCTCAAGGCGGCTGCGTCGAGGAAAGAAGGCGGCGACTGCGGCGGCTGAGGGCTCTTGGCGGTGTGGCACAACCCGGCGACGACCGAGCAGAAGACAGCAGCTGCAGCAGGAGCAGGAGGAGACGCAGGGGAGGGAGAGGTGGTGGGGCTGCAGGACTTCAGCGCAGCGCCATTGCTGGCGCGGCGCTTACTGGCGAGCAGGCGGGCTGCACGTGCAGCGGCTGCGGAGGTGATACGCGGCGGCTGCGGCTCGACGACGCCGCCGCGGCACCATTACGATGCCGCCACAGCGTGGCGTCGGTGCCGCTGCTGCTCGTCGAGGCTGAGATGGCAGGACTAAAAGGCCGCCATGGCATCACAGAAAAGATGCCACGGCGGCAGGCAGGCGGAAAGCCGCAACGGCGGCGAAGTAACAACGGGAATGCAGCGGAAGCGTAATGAGCAGGCCCGGGACGGGCGGCCTGCTCTGACACCATGTCTGAATGCTAGCATAACTAGGAAGAAAGGCCGCCATGAAAATGGCGGCCAGAGGTTTAGTTAGGGGAGGAAAGTGTCGAGAGAAAAGAGGGTCGATTAGGAAGAGAGAGGGGTACAAGGAGGGGATTGTACCCTCTACAGTAAGGTTCGGTAACAACTACCAAGCCTATCAATTATATATAACTTATATAATCTTAACAATTGTCTATGCTAGGTACAGTATATTTGTTATAGCCATAGTTAGGTCAGTTCTTAGAGGGTACATTCCCACCTTTGTAACCCTCAGTCTTCCTCCCTTAGTCACTTTTCTCTCGACATTCTAACATATTTACCCTTGCCCGTTTTGGTCAGCAGAAGTATTCGACCATCTTAGATGGCTAATATTAAAAACGATCGTTTCGACGCTTTCTGACCATCAATTTCAGTTCGACCTGAAGACCTCGTCAGGCCGGCGTAATCATTACTCTCGTTACATGGCTGAAGTCTTACAGTCACATCGGGGATTAACTTAGATAAAAAGGTTCGACCTCGATAAAGGGAGTGCCTTCCTTCAGAAGGTGGGAGAGTTTAAGGAATTAAGATTCCTTACTGGGGCTCACCACAACGAGTACACGCGAACCTCTCGGTTCCGCAGGCTCGGCCCTTGGTTCTCGCGCCAAACCAGCCTCCGTCGACCTTTTCGGCCCCAACCTCACCCCGAGTCGCCCCGAACCCATTTTGACCCCGTCACCCTCGGGAATATCGAGCCCTTGACTGGTCCAACCCTCGACATTCAACCCTGGTCAACACACCTATATATTGCCTAGGCCTCATTATTCTGAAACATTGTAATCACTTTCCCCTTTAGTATTCTGCTCTCTACTCTTAGTTATAATTCATAACAGGGTTGGTGTACGCGTTAGCGGTGTGGCGCGCTAAGGAATGGAAAATTCCTTACATAGGCGTACTGACCTATCTGCCCTCCTCCTGACACAATTCGAAAGACCGACTCTGATTGGCGGATCGTGCCTGCACGAACCACTCAGGGCTTAGGCAGGTACACCTGGGACAGGGAGCAAAGTCGGTGCGTACGAATGTGCGAACAACTGAACGAATCCAGCTGCGAAAATCCAATTTTCCCGCCCCACCCCACCGTATCGCACGACGAATTCCGATTCTCAAGGTCTCGCCCTAAATCCTTCAACCACAGTTACATGGACTTGGCAGGACATTACATTAGGTCACTCCTGTCATCATCGCGCCGTCATGCCACTGATATGTGACGACAGTCTCAGAGATGCGAGTGAAACGTGGTCGTACTATAGTGAGCAATAACGGGATCCACCACGTCTAGCTGTGCTAGTGCTCTTTCCGACCTCAGTCACAGACGCATCACTAATCATAAACTGGAAATTCTCCTGCGAGTTCTGGCGCGCAGCTCTCATGGCTACCATTAACCCTCGGCGCCAAAAGCCGGTGCATCTAAGTAGTGCCGCGACATCGCGATCGGAAGCAGATCCTCCCCGCCGCCCAACCTCCTCCGATCGCTCGTCCAGTTGCAGAATCCTCCTCAGCTCCTCCTCGACTTTCGGTCCATCGCCTTCCCCTCGTCGCCGTTGGTTTCCGCCGTCGGTCTACGCGCTCGGCGCGTTTCTTCTTCTGCTGCTGTCGGCGGCGGGACGCGTGTGCGTGGCGCAGGACGAGACCAGCGCGGAGCTGCGCTTCCTCGAATGGCTGCACGAGTTGGGCGGCAGAGAGGTGCGAGATTCGATTCGACACGATACGATACGATCGATGGGCAAGTGGGGTAGCAGATAAGAATCAGCATCAAGGGCGCATCGTGTTGAGCGGACAGAGTGGCTTGACTAGGCTAGCCATGGCGTCTGAAAAAGCCTATCTGGGCTAGTCGGAAGTGTGTAGTAGTTGCTACTGCTCTGACCATGGTGTCTCAAGTTCCCCTGGCCCTATTTCTGCCTGGCGTATCATGACTTTGCGACTTGCGTTTCTTTTCTCACGTCATCTCTTCTCCCCGCCCCTCTCTTCCCCCCAACAAACCCCCCCCCCCCCACCCCCTCCAGGTGCTTCCGCTGAGCGCCAAGCTGCGCATCAGCCGCGCGCAGGGCGGGGAGCGCGGCATGGCGGCGGCGGCGGACTTAGCGGCGGGGGAGGAGGTGGTGTCGCTGCCGTTTGCGGCGGCGATAGTGGCGGAGGAGAGCGACCCGGAGCCGTTCAAAGAGAGCGGCACGCACATGGTGCTCATGGCCAAGCTGCTAAGGGAGGTGAAGCAGGTGAGAGTGGGTGCGGGTGCGGGTGGGGGTGTGGGGGGGTTGGGGGTGGGTGTGGGGGTGGGGTGTGGTTGGGGGTGCGGGTACAGGTGCGGGTGGGGGTGCGGGTGCGGGTGGGGGAGGAGGTTACTCCATAACAACCTCAGCCCGTTAGAGATTGCGACATGCACATGGTGCTCATGGCGGAACTGCTGCAGCAGGTGGAATAGGTGAGGGAGAGTAAAGCGGGGGGTGAGGAGGAGGGGTGAAAAGGGGTGGGAAGGGGCGAGAGGGGCGAGAAGCCGCGAGAAGCAGAGACAAGCGGTGTCCGGTCCATCATACACAGCATCAGTCCTGCCCCATCCCCATCTACTCCACTACCTTTCCTCGCCCTCATTCCCCCTTTCCTTCCACCACGCGCCTATCAGTCCCTGGGGGAAGCCCCTGTCAATCCCCCGGCTCCTCCAGTATGTCCCCAATCCCCCATCCCCCCATCCCCCCATCCCCCTATCTCCCTATCTCCGTCCGTTTCCCCCCTTCCCCCCCCCATCAGGGCAACGAGTCCTTCTGGGCGCCCTTCACCTCCATCCTCCCCTCCTACATCCCCCTGCCCTGGCTGCCACTGCCTCAACACCGCACCACCACCACCACCACCAGCAGTACGGAAGCAGTGGCGGCAGCAGCCGCGGCCGGGATATGGGAGCTGCAGCTGCCGAGTGCAGTGGTGCGGGTGGCGGCCCTGGAGGCGTACATGCGGGACGCGTACGAGCGCAGCGACACCGCCGTCATGGGCGGGGCCAGCTACGCCGAGTTCCTCTGGGCCTTCGCCATGTACCTCACGCGCCACTTCTCCCTGCACCTGCCACCGAGGTAAGGCAGCAATATAGTAGTAGTAGGGCATTTTTTTTTCCCTGACTTGACTTCCTCTGGGCCTTTGCCATGTACCTCACAGGACACTTCTCCCTGCACCTGCCACCCAGGTGAGGCACACGAAGGATCCTAGCCGCCCCAGTTCTCCACCTCGTTCCCCTCCTACCCCCACCCACCCAACCCAACCCCCCCATCTCCCCTCTCCTCTCCCTCCCCTCTGCACTCCTGCCACAGAGACCCCAGGCGCCGCAGAAGCCATCGGCATGTTTCTACCATCGCTGACCCTGACATGTCGAACCCAAGTCTTGCAGCCTAATCAGCCTTCGTGAATCAGGACCTCAATTGCCCCCTGTACCTCCCTGCCCTCCCCCCGTCCTCCCAGCGACCCCCGTGGCACCATCAGCATGTTCCTGCCGTTGGGCGACATGGGCAACCACCGGTTCAGGGACGAGTGGGACGACGGAGACGTGGACTGGGTGGAAGGGGTCTACGCCGACAAAGCCGTGCTCGTGGCCCTGCGCCCAGTGAGGAAGGGCCAGCCCGTGTTTGAGACGTACTGGAACGGGCCCAATGAGGCCTTCTGTGTGTTCCAGGCGTTTCTGCCCGAGCCGAACCCGCACGACACGGTGACGCTGTTTCAGGGTATGCGGCATGGGGTGGCGTGGCTGCTGGGGTTTCTGCAGAGGGAGGGGCGGTTACCAGCTTCGGTTCTGGCTGGTTACGGTGGTGCTGGCAGTGCTGGTGGTGCTTCTGGTGGTTCTGGTTCGTCTGTGCCCATTCCTCGTGTGTTTGAAGACGCCATGCTGCGACTGGCAGTGGCAGCAGCAGCACAGGTGGAAGGCTCGTACGAGCAACACAACCACGGCACCACCGCCACCAGCACCAGCAGCAGCAGCAGCAGCAGCACTGATAGCACAAGCGACTCCCACCCCTCCTCCTCCTCCTCCTCCTCCTCCTCCTCCTCCTCCTCCTCCACCCACCACGTGGCTCAGGACCCCCAGGACGAGAGTGATGGCAGGAAATGGGCGCCCACAGCGCCACTCCCCCCGCTCCCTCTCGGCTTCTCGCTCCCCCCCGACGGCCGTGACTCCACTGCTATCTTTGATGCTCCAGAGGCGGTCACAGTGGGGAGGAGGTGGCGGGGCAGCAGACGCGCGCTCGCGGCGTTTTCTGCTGTGATCCGAGAGGTGAGAAGACTGGTGAAAGAGGGGGGTGGAAGCAGCAGCAGCAGCGGATGGGGGTGTACGGCCGCAGAGGAAGCATCCCTTGGCGCAGCAGCAGCAGCGCCGATATTCCTAGCGCAAGTAGCTCTAGTGGCCAGGTGCAGGGAGATGCTCCAAGGCCTGCCTACCACACTGCAGGACGACCTATCCCTGCTCGCTGGCGTCACTGGTAACATTGCAGACGTCACAGGAGAGCTGGCGAGTGCAGCAGGTGGGGTTGATGTGCGTGTTGGTGGTGGTGAGAGGGGGAAGCAGGGTGATGGTTGCAAGGGAGGGGGTGGAGGGAGAGAAGGAGAGGGTGGGGTGTGTGAATGGATGGAGAATGCTGATGCTGGTGCCAGCACCCAAGAGCCCAGCAGTACGAGTGCCCGTGGCAGTACCAGTACCAGCAGTGCCAGCAGCAGCAGCAACAGCAGCAGCAGCAGCGGCAGCAGCAGGGGGGGTGGCCTGTCTGCTGCAGCATATGAGCTTGCCCTGCGGTTCAGAATCGGCCAGAAGCGGCTGCTGTGGCACCTGGTGCACGAATGGCAGGGCGATTGATTGCACTGTGTGGTGTGGTACGGTGGTGGTGCTTGATTGGCAAAGGAGAAGCTTCAAAGAATGAACATGTGTGGGCACTGGCCTTGCCATAGTGGAGTGTGTGCGAAAGACTACCTACCTAGCCCCCGAAAGCATTGTTGTACTGGGAATGAGGTATCTTGTACCTACGAATATCTGACTCCGCCAAAAAACACAGGGCGCTAGGACGCGTTCTCACTTCCAGTGCAGTGTATGCTACTGCTCTCTACCCTCTCACTTCCGAATATCTTAAAGGTGTGCTTGGATGCAATGGGTACGCAGGCAGGCCACTTAACACCAGCCTATTAAAACGAGCTCATTCATTAGCATGCACATAGTAACAGCTTGCAAGCTACTCAAATGTCAAGAAAACAAAACCACTCAAAATCGGAAGTCGAAACTGGCTGCATAATCACATTCTGGAGCACCACGCACAGGTGACTAACCAGAATGGGATTATGCACCTGCTTCACACACACACTCATGTGCACAAGCGACACCCACACATGGGCAAGCTTATACTACCGCGCGGCATGGCATGGTGTGGCATGGTGTGGCATGGTGTGCCACATCTCACTGCACTCTCCCTCTCCATGCTTCCCCCCACCCTCCCGCTCATCCCCCACACTCCCCCCCCGCCCCCGGTCCCACGATGCCTCCTCCAGTATACCCTGCTGTGGTGAACTGCTGCGCCACAGGGGTTTGCACCTCACTGCTGCTTTCCATCCTGCTCCCACCGCTGCTGGGCACCCGATGCTTCGCCAGGGCAACCAGCCCCTCACACACTGAACTGCTGCGGCACTGGAGCCTCCAGCTCAGCACTACAGTCCTCCACACTGCTCAGCCCGCTTCCCCCCCCCCACTCACACTCGTGCTCCCACTGCCGTTGCGCTCTCGATCCATCGCCAGACCCACCAGCCCCTCATTGTCACTCCCATCCCCCGCCGAGCTGCTGCTGCTGCTACCCCCGTCGCGAATCATCTCCCCCTTGCACCCATCAGTCCCCATCTCCCCACACTCAACCCCCCCACACAGCCCCTTCCCACACCCCTTCCCATGCCCCTCCTCCATCCTCTCCTCCTCCCCCTCCTTCCCCTCCTCTCCCTTGCCCCCCTCCAACCGCTTGTTAAACCTCTCCACCGCAGTGTCGAACGGTGGGGGCCCAACGAGGGAGAGGATGACTGGGAGGGCGAAGAGCGCGTGCCAGAGGCCGAGAGAGACGATCATGGCGAACATCTTGAAGAAGGACTGGAAGACAAACGACTGCGCCACGCACAGCGGCAGCACCGCCAGGAACATGAAGAAGCCCCCGTTGAAGACAGCCACGCCTAGATGGGCCAGTGCTTTGTGTGCCCTCTCGTGCCGCGAGCCGATCTGAGGGGAAAGAGAGGGGGGGAGAAAAGGTGGTTGCAAGGTAAGTGTGGGGTCAAGACGCGGCATACGGCACGGCAAGGGAGGCTCAGGAGCCAGGGGGGGGAGGAAGGGGAGAGGGGGAGGGATTGCGAGGAGAAGAGGGGGTGCAGTGCAGTGCAGTGCAGTGCAGTGCAGCAAGCAGAGCCTGCCGTGGGCCAATCTTCGTGGAAAGATATGAGAGGGAAATGAAGGCAGAGTAGTCAAAGGCGACCCCCACAGCGAGACCGAGCAGCACGACCGAGAGACGGACGCGACCTAGTTGATTGACTGAACGCCATGCGTGACACCGCTTGCTTGCCACACTACTGCTATCCCGATGCACACACACATGCCTAGGAGCCCAGGAGAGCGTACCTGGGAGAGGTATGAGAAGGCGATGAAGGCGGAGTAGTCGACGACGATGCCCACAGCCAGCAGCACAGCGATGGAGGTGACCGAGTTGAACCCCATACCCGACCAGTACAGGAAGCCCACCAGCTCCAGCCCTATGAACGCCACCATGCCCGCCACCAGGATGCTGCGACCATGGGGGAAAGAGGGGGGGGGGGGGGACGAGAGAACAGAGCTTTCACTGTGAGACAGGAGGACTGAAGGGGGGACAGGCGCTGCCAATGCCAGTACAGGAAGCCCACCAGCTCCAGCCCTATGAACGCCACCATGCCCGCCACCAGGATACTGACATGATGGGGGAAAGGGTGGAGGGGCGAGAAAAAGACAGCGCTTGCACTGTGAGCTGAATGTGTAAAGGGGACAGGTGGTATCGAATCGACCCCTGCCTGACCAGTACAGGAAGCCACCAGCTCCAGCCCTATGAACGCCACCATGCTCGCCACAAGGATGCTGCAGAAAGGGGGAGAGGGAGGAACGGTAAAACGGGCAAGAGGATAGGGATTCCGGTGTGAGTTAACCTATGGAACGCGGGTCCAACATGACATCCATCCTCGTCGGAGCAACGTGGGTGCCATGCTTGGCATCAGGTACCGGTATGGTATTCAGTACTCGTGTGAGCGCAGCAGGCCGGGATGCCTTGCCATGCCATAGGCATGCCAGGGATGGCATGTGGGCATGTGTGCATGTGCGGATGTGTGCATCTGTGCATGTCTGCATGTGTGCATGTGAGCATGTGTGCATCTGTGCGTGTGTGCATGTGCCCATGTGCCCATGAGTGCGTGCATACCTGCAGGTCAGGTCAGCGAGCACGAGCAGCATGATGACAAACACCACAGCGCCGGCCACACCGACCGCCAGGATGGTGTCGTGCTGCAGCACGGCGTAGCCCTCGAAGAAGATGAAGAAGTACGAGTACGCGAATGCCTGGAGCGATGGCGCCGCGGCTGCCACCGTCTTGCGCGTCGACACCATGGCATCCACCTGAGGTGGGCGGATGAGGGGGGCGGCACCACCGGGGAGAAGGACATAGGGTGGGGTGGGGTGGGGTGGGGTGGAGAGGTCATGAGGGCTGAGGCGGGGGATGCAAGGAGAGAGAAGGTAAGCAGGAGAGAGAGAGGAGAGGGGGTGGAGAGATGAGAAACGAGGGTGGGGATGGGAGGCGCACCTGTGTTTCGCTGTAGACCAGTGCGTTGGTGAGGGCGAACATGCGCGAGGAGAGGATGACCGTGCCGTTGGACCCGGGCGCGAACACCACGTCGGGCTTGAACCGCTTGCCCATCAGCGTCCCCAGAAACTCGTGCAGCCATGAGTAGAAGAGGGGCGAGGTGGGCGGGCTGGAGGGGAGGACAGGAAGGGGGGAAGGGGGAAGGGGGAAGGGGGAAGGGGGAAGGGGAATGCGTATTGGTGGACAGGATAAACTCCATGTTCGGCAGGAAGCGCTTGCCCATGAGCGACCCGAGAAACTCGTGCAGCTATGAGTAGAAGAGGGGCGAGGTGGGCGGGCTGGAGGGGACGGGGCGTTGGGGTGAGGGGGGGGGGAAAGGATTTATGTGGGAGAGTGCATGTGATTTAGAGAGAGTGCATGTGAATGGGGCAAGCAAAGCAAGGGGGCTGCACCCGCACCACACACACCACGCAACGGAACGCAACGGAACGGTACGGTACGGTACGGTACGGAACTGAACGCAACGGCAAGAGGGGAAACGCACCGTCCTTGCGGCGTGAGGCTGCCCTTGTGCGAGGACGCGTTGAGCCACTTGAGGTACCAGTCGTACCACGACTGCACGGGCGGCGCCGACCCCACGTAGAAGTCGCTCTGCCAAGCACAGCACACATGGCGGCACGACCAGGGTAAGGGGGTGGGGGGAGGGGGAGATGGGGGAGGAGATGGGCGATGAATGGTGAGGGTGACTGGGCGACGGGATGAGCGGAGAGGATTCAGGCATGCTGTGGGGCAAATGCTTTTGAGTCGACTCAAAGGCAGATGAGGGATGAAGGGGTGACTGGGCGAGAGGATCAGGGGGAGGAGGATTCGAGATTTCAGGCATGCTGTGGGGCGAGTGTGATAAGGCGACGCAGTACTGACAGTGCGTGGCAGTGCCAGGTCTACCCGACAGCCCAGCCTCCCCTAGTAGCAGTACAAGCATCACTGCCCTTAACTATTTCCCCCGCCCTCCTATCCCCTCCCCCCTCCCCATTCCCCCCTCGGCGCACCTGCAGTGCGGCACTGAGCGCCGCGAGCTCGTCCTGGTAGTCGAAATAGTCTATCGGGGTGCCGCTACCGCCGCTTCCGCTGATGCCGCTGCCACTGATGCTGGGGTTTCGCGTGTACGCGTATACGGGGAGCGCGCCTTTCCCCGCGGACCGCGGGAACGTCGCGCGGCGCACCTCGAACACCTTGAACACGTACGCTTTACTCGGAACCAGCCACTCCATGTTAAAGTCGTTCCGCACGTGCGCCGCTCCGTACGCGCCCCACGCGACGAGCCCCGCCGTTACCAGCAACACCGCGATTTTCCCCACCGGGTGCAGGATCACCCGGGGGAGGTAGGACCCAATCACGGAGTGGAAAAAGTCCGGCTTTTCCGGGTCGTACTGGCGTCGGCAGCAACCGTCGTTAGGCCCAGCCGTGCTGACGACGCAGCAGAATACATCCATCCGCTTTTCCCGCTGCCGGAACATGTCGAGCGTGAGACACGCTACGAAGAACGTCGACTGGTAGATAAATACGAGGACCACTCCGACGGCCGCGTAGATCATGAAGTCTCTTAAAGCCGGCAGCTGCGACGAGATCCCCGTGCAGAACGCGACGAAGTTCGTCGCCGCAGCGACGATCACCCCGCGGCGCGCGCGCGACACGGTCGCGACGATGCGGTCCGAGATCGACGCGCCCTCCATCTCCTTCCTCGTGTCGTCGTGCGCCGCGAGCGTCACGAGCATGTCGTCCGTCCCTAGCCCCAGCAGCAGCAGCGCGAGGGATTGCGTGACCAACGAGAAGCCTAACCCTACGAGCGAACACAACCCGTACGATCCCAGCACGGCGAGCCCCACGGAGATGAAATTCGCGAAGGCGAGATGCGACTGAGAGTACACCGGATGCGGCTTGTGCAGAATCAGCATGCTGTACCCGATAAGAAGCACCGCGCTGACCCCCTGTAAGAACAGATCCGTTGTAAGCGCGCTGTCCGCGGCCGCCTGCTGCTCCCACGGCGAGAGAATATAGACATCGACGTGGGGGCTGGAGTACCCCTTAACGATGGGCGTGATGGCCTTTTGCCACGCCTCGACGTACTTATCGACGTCCCTGCTGCCGCGGCCCGGCTTGTTGTTCTGGAGGTAGAGCGTGAGCAGGTACGCGTTGGCGGCCGTGACTCTGCCCGTCGCGTTGTCATGCGTCATCTGCCCTATCACCCACTCCTGCGGTACGGGCTGCCCGAACCGCGACTGTGCGGGGCAGGGGAAAACGGGCGAGAGAGGGAGGAGGGAGAGAAGGGATGATGACAGGGGGAGGGGGAGGGGGGGCGGCAGAGAGAGAGAGAGAACGAGGGAGAGGGAGAGGGCGAGCGGGGCGGGGAAGAAGGGAGGTAGGTATGGGCCCCGAAAGAAGCCAGCAGCAGCAGCAGCAGGTCGTACCAGCACGTAGGGGCGGTTGAGCGTGCTAAGGATGTCGTCGTCCTCCTCTATCTTGGCCCGGTCGAAGCCCCAGTAGTCCAGCACGCTCACCGCCTGGCACGCCGTGCCCGCGCCGCCCGGCCGGTAGCAGATGCGCTCGCCCTCATAGTTGAACGTCGTCCCGTTGAACGTCGCATTCGTGCTGATGCGCGGGGGACGGGGGAATGGGGGGAGGGGGAACGACGGATGGGTTGGGGGAGGAACTGCGCGCGGATACGGGAAATGAGGGGATCATTCGGCCGGTAGCGATGACAGCGGCGACAGCGACGACAGTAGCGACAGTGGCGACAGTGGCGACAGTGGCGACAGTGGCGACAGTGGCGACAACGACGACAGCTCACCTGGTGACGAGGTTGTAGACATCGAGCAGCGCGAGCAGCGCGTGCTTGGTGAGCACGTTATCCACCGTGTTGCCCTTGCCCGTCACGTAGATCTTCACGTCCAGCTGATCGTAGCCGTACACGCTGTCCACGTAGTCCTGCACGCCGTGGCTCAAACGACGAACATCGCGCACGGAAATCACGAGCACCGTTACAAGCACAGTTCATTTAAGACCCACCCGGGACGGGGCAAGCGCGAGACACGAGGCGAAAGACTTGGCATAACAAACTACCAGCGCACCGTACGATACGTGACGGTAGAGGTATCGTACCCGATGCGCGAAGGCGATGTTTCCCTGCGGCGTGTACAGGTCCTCGACATTGGTAACAACGGTGAGGCGTAACATGCCGAGCCCCAGCAGTAACCCGACGCCCACCGTCGTTATCACCACGGCCAGCGGACGCCTCGCGACGAATCTAGCTATCACGCTGAAAAACGCCATAAGCCCGTAATCCACGGCCACCCCCAGGTGCCGTAAGATGCTCCTCCGCGGCCATCTTCGGCACTTCTCGGGGTCCTTCCCGCAGGATTTTTTGTCCTCTTTTGTGGGTTCTTCGCTGCGGAGAAATGAATCTCCACGCCCGAAGGATGGGTCTGCGTCCGCCATTCCTCCCCCCCCCGCCGTCGTTTGTGATGGTGGCGGAGATTCGGAATGGAGAAAATAGAATAATACAAGCTTGCACGAGTCAACACACCCTCGCTTTTGGATGTGCTATGGTCAAGGGGAAAGAATAACTAGCGTCCTTCGCGTTCGCGCTCTTCTAGTAAGCCTCGATTTGAGTCTTCTATAAGAGGAGAGGAGTGAAATCTATGAGATTCAGGGGAACGGTTGGCGGAAGGTTGAAGCTGCAGCAGTAACCTGATGAGCCACCCGGCTTGGCTCTCGTTCGTCAAGCGGAGTCTTGTGGGCAGTCTCGTTGTCGAGCTGCACCGGAGGCTGCTGCTGTTGGATGCAAGTGACTGCACAGCCACCGCAAGGTTCTAGACTCGGATGCGGAGAAAACGGGCTGTGCTAAGGAGAGGCGAATTTCCCCCTACCCCTGGATGTGTAAACCGTGTTCTGCAGAGTGTGTGGTGCGAGGAGTCATCATGAATAAAGGGAGTTACGAGTTGCATACTGCTGTGAGTCAGTGTGGTGCTGTGCGTCTCTCTCTCGCTTTGCTGCTCGTCGACGCTAGCCTCTCTCTGCCACCCTTAGGAGTTTCAACTCGACCCCAATACAGTACCACTAGGCTCAACGCGTTTCGTTACAATTTCCCAACATCGAACCAGCCAGCCCAGCCCGCTAGTTGCTTTGCTTGCAGTTGTCCAAATCTTCTCCCGACATTTGATGCCATGCCACCCTCCCCCTCCTTTCCTTCCCCCCTCCCCCTGCCGTCCTCCCCTCATCCCTCCCCCTGGTTCTGACAGGCAACTCGGGTAGGCCCAGATTGCGAGCTCGACTAGGCCGTGCTCGCCCCTACTATCACGAGCAGGGAAGTTACATCAGATTCCTTTTCAGGGTCGATTCAAGACCTCTGGGTCGCGACGTTAGCGGGTTGCAAGGCGATTGAATTTTGCAAAAGTGTCATAATTCATCCATCATTACGCTGCGACCCCGCTGTGATCCCGACCGACCCTCGCCTTAATGTACCGCGCCCTTGTTGCCGCGCTTCTGAAGAAGGGCCGCGCTACCCTTCCCCAATCTTCAGAATACTGTACAGCTCTTTCCTCCCCCTTCTCCCTACCTCCGCGCTTCACCCCCGACCAAGGTCGTGGTGGCGCATGAATGTCGCCTCTGGATCATGGCTGCGCGGTTCCCTGCCTGCGGCCCACCGAAATTCTGCCTCGGTCGGTGGTGGTCTCGATGAGGACATGAACGGCTTAGATGCTGTGTGACTTCTGCTACGCAACGATACTTGGGTATGATGGAGGCATGATTCTACAGGACAAAATTGCCTGTGTCTACCGCGTCGCGGGACGCCGCCGCAGTCGAAGTCGGCGGGACGCTTGTTGGTCCTTCGTCGCCTCGCGCTGGAAATATCGACCAAAACCTCAAGCCAGCTCGTTCAGAAGGAAAAAGGAGGAAGAATTGAGGGGGAGAAGCAGAACCGCGCCGAGAAATCGAGTTGCAGTAGGCTTGCCCGCCGAAAATAGTTCAAGCAAACTCCCCGGCAAAAACGCTGACAAGGGGGATGAATTGGAGCGCCACCGAGTCACCGACCAACACTGCAGACCGGAACCGAACCATGATACAGTATCTTTTCACGGTTACGCTGGCACCCATGCTGTAGGCATCAGGTATGTGTTATGAATTAATCAGAGTAATAACGGGTAGTGTAATAAAGGACTCTTAATTCAAGTGTCAATACAAATGAGGGCCTAGGCATTTATAGGCATGAACAGAGCTATCCAAGAACCACGCGAACAGGTTGGGGTGGTCCGGTTGGCGAAAGCCATGGAAGCGCCGCGCGTCTAGGTTTGGGTTAACGAAATGGTCCGGGACCGAAGAAGTTGGCCGAGCCTGGACTTCCGAGAGTTGATAGCGTAAGAGCTGTAATCGAGCCCAGTAAGGAAAAGGGAATTTCCTTACAGCATGAGTGCGCGGCTGCCTAGCATTGGTAACCACAGCAAATATACTAAGTACACTATGTAGGAGTTAGAAAACGAGTGAGGCTAGGAAGCTATGGCCGGAACGCGAGGGTTTAGCTAGAAGAAGTTGACGAGAGAAAAGAGGGCGAGAATAGAAGAGAGAGGGATACAAGGAGGGGTGTTGTACCATCTACAGTAGGTTTTAGTAACAGCTATCAAGCCTAAAATTATATAACAAATATATCATTTAACACTCCCCCTAGGCTTGGTAGTGGCAAGCCCACCCGACATGCAGCACCCCCATGCCCTGCAGCAAGAGCGCCAGTCCAGCGCGGCCGACATCTCCATGTGCGAGGCGGCGACGTCAGCGTCGAGGGCTGCGGTGGCGGCAATGACGACAACAGCGACGGTGGCAGCGTGCGGCGGCAAAACGGGCCAGCGGCAGTGGCGGCGGCTTCGACAACAGCGGCGGCGTGGCCGACCATCGAGACAGTGGGAAGATTCCCGCGAGTCAGCCGTCAGCTGCAGCAGGGACGAGGGGACGGAGTTTCAGCAGCGGAGCCACGGAGCAAACCGCCCCATGTGGCACGTTGGCTGCATGCGGGCACCAAGCGTGCTGGCCGGCGCTAAACCAGCGCCCTGGCCACAGCCGTCCGTCGCCATGGCACGACGAAGGCGTTCCCATAACAGCGCGACGAGGCCGCCATCTAAACGCGGCAGGACGAGAAGAAGTATGCAGCGGAAATGAAAGACGAAGGTCCAATCCAACAGGATGATCCTACTCTGGCACCAAGTTAGAAAACGAGTGAGGCTAAGAAGCCATGGCCGGAACGCGAGGGTTTAGTTATGAGAAGTTTGTCAAACATGTGTATTTGTCATGTTTGTATAGACTGTATAGGGTTACCTCTTAGAGGGTACAACACTTAGGTATATTTGTGTGTACTCTCACTTTACCATTAATTAACATTTCAATTCTGATATGGTATCACGCGTAGGTAGGATCCCCCCCACCTACCGCTTCCGCTCATGCCCCCTAGCGCCCCTCCTGGGCCCCGTCGCGCTCCTCCCAGGCTCCGTAGCGCCCCGTCGCGCCCCTCCTGGGCCCCGTAGCGCCCCTCCTGGGCCTCGTCGCGCCCCTCCTGGGCTTGGTAGCGCCCCTCCTGGGCCCTGTAACGCCCCTCCCAGGCCCCCTAGCGCCCCTCCCAGGCCCCGTCGCGCTCCTCCCATGCCCCCTAGCGCCCCTCCTGGGCCCCGTCGCGCTACTCCCAGGCCCCGTAGCGCCCCGTCCCGCCCCTCCTGGGCCCCGTAGCGCCCCTCCTGGGCCTCGTCGCGCCCCTCCTGGGCTTCGTAGCGCCCCTCCTGGGCTTCGTAGCGCCCCTCCTGGGCCCTGTAACGCCCCTCCCAGGCCCCCTAGCGCCCCTCCCAGGCCCCGTCGCGCTCCTCCCAGGCCCCCTAGCGCCCCTCCTGGGCCCCGTCGCGCTCCTCCCAGGCCCCGTAGCGCCCCGTCGTGCCCCTCCTGGGCCCCGTAGCGCCCCTCCTGGGCCTCGTCGCGCCCCCCCTGGGCTTCGTAGCGCCCCTCCTGGGCCCTGTAACGCCCCTCCCAGGCCCCGTCGCGCCCCTCCCAGGCCCCGTCGCGCTCCTCCCAGGCCCCCTAGCGCCCCTCCTGGGCCCCGTCGCGCTCCTCCCAAGCCCCGTAGCGCCCCGTCGCGCCCCTCCCAGGCCCCGTCGCGCTCCTCCCAGGCCCCGTAGCGCCCCTCCTGGGCCTCGTCGCGCTCCGCCCAGGCCCCGTAGCGCCCCTCCTGGGCTCTGTCGCGCCCCTCCTGGGCCCCGTCGCACCCTGCCCGACCCCGTCGCAGCCGCCAGGCCCCGTCGCGCCCGCCCGGCGCCGTCGCAGCCGCCCGGCCCTGTCGCGCCCGCCCGGCGCCGTCGCGCCCGCCCGGCCCCGTCGCAGCCGCCTGGCCCCGTCGCGCCCGCCCGGCCCCGTCGCAGCCGTCCGGCCCCGTCGCCCCCGCCCGGCCCCGTCCCACCCTGCCCGGCCCCGTCGCAGCCGCCCGGCCCCGTCGCACCCGCCCGGCCGCCGTCCCGCTCGCCCGGCCCCGTCGCACCGGCCCGGCCCTGCCGCACTCACCCGGCCCCGTCGCCCCGGCCCGGCCCCGTCGCGCCCGCTCGGCCCCGTCGCGCCCGCTCGGCCCCGTCGCCCCGTCCCGGCCCTGTCGCACCAGCCCGGCCCCGTCGCGCCCGCCCGGCCCCGTCGGGCCAGCCCCGGCCCCGTCCTCCTCACTGGTATGGTTCCCCCCCACCCCGCCCTGCTCCGTGCCGCCCCGCACCACACTGTACTGCCTGGCACCGCACTACACTGCACTACACCGCACTGCACCGCACTGTACCGCACTGCACCGCACTGCACCGCACTGCACCGCACTGCACCGCACTGCACCGCACTGCACCGCACTGCACTGCCCTGCACTGCACTGGACTGTTCCTGATGGCGGCGGAGCTTCGCTTCGACGCTGAAGGTCCGCCCCTAGAGTTCGAGGCGTGGCTTGCCCACCTCCGCCGTCAACTCACTGGCCAGCGGCAGGATGGTGAACCGCTTTCCGCACACCTTGACGGTACGCTCCCCTGCCCAGACCCCCCTGCTATTCTGCCCGCTGACCCCACACCCACAGAGCGTGAGGCTACTGCTGCCACTGCCCGTGCACGCTCTGTCTGGCTTTCTCGCGATGCTGTTGCCCAGCTTGCCATTAGCAACGCCCTTCCCCCATCCGAGCGTCCTCGCTTTAGGTCCCTCACTACTGCTCAGGCATACTTAGATGCTGTGATCAAGCGCTATTCCACCCCTCCGGCTGCCTCGGTGGGTCGCCTGATCCTTCCGATGCTCTTTCCTGACCTTGCATCTTTCCCCACTGTCTCTGACCTCGCTGCCCACCTGCGCTCGATAGATGAGACCTGGCGCGCTGCCTGCACTGACGCCCAGCTTAGAGCCCACCAGCCGCCCATTACCTCTACCCTCTACCTGCTCGCCACCCGCCTCCATGACCGCCTTGCTGTCGCCCGCGACCGCTTTCTTAGCGTTCACCCCGCAGACCTCACCCTCACTGACTTTGTAGACACCCTGACTGTGATAGAGACCCGTCGTGCCGGTCCCTATCTTTCAGGGTTGTGCCCCCGCTCAGTGCACCTTCTCCGACGGCTCTGCCGCAGTGGCTGAGACTGCTGCTGCAGCGCAGGTCCGTTCGGGGAAGGGCCGCCGCCCCAAGGCTGGCCGTGGTGGAGGAGGCGGCGGGGGTGCGGGCGGGGGTAGTGGTGGGGTCGGGTCGCCTGGTGCTGGAGTGGACGAGGGGACCCTGCCCAGTTCAGCTGAGTCGCCGCCCCTGCAGGTGCAGCAGCCGCAGCAGCCGCCGCAGTCGCAGCCTTCGCAGCAGCCGCAGCAGCCGTCGCAGACGCGGCAGACGAGTGTCCTCCCGCCAGGGTGGCCCGGCGCTGGCGGTGGCCGGGCGCGTGGTGGTGTGCCGCGTGGTGGCTCTGGCGGCGGGCGTTGTCAGTACCAGATCCA
This sequence comes from Closterium sp. NIES-67, assembly GCA_027943415.1. Lineage (NCBI taxonomy): Eukaryota > Viridiplantae > Streptophyta > Zygnematophyceae > Desmidiales > Closteriaceae > Closterium > Closterium sp. NIES-67. The sequence continues at coordinate 298 of BQMB01002270.1, read as the reverse complement.
GACCGGTCCTCGCCGCGGCTTCGTTTGCGGTAAGCTCGGTCACTCCACTCCCCGCTGTTTTCGTCGCCTGGACGACCTCTTTCGTCAGCTCTTCGGCCCGTTGCCAGACCTCCCGGACTGGCACAGTTTGCTTAGTCGTCAGATTCAGATTTTTGATATGGACATGGATGCCATTGTTTCTGCTCTGCATGTGATGTATGCTGATGACTCTAGTGTGCTTCCCGCTTATTACTCACTGTTGCCTAGTGTATGTGTGCCTAGCTTAGCCTCCCCTGCTGCGTCAGGCGTAGGATCCCCT